>BTPG01000008.1:56464745-57129745 GCA_036245525.1 Semisulcospira habei | reverse complement strand
CATGTGAGTCATAACCAGATAACACTTTCATTTCCTTGCTTGCATTTGAAGAGTTTCACGCGCAGACGGTTTACACGTTATGCGCGTCTTTTCCAGCGCGGCGACGTCAGATTCACACGGCTGGGTAAGTAATACATTTGAAAATTGACACTTCACAAATTTACTAATGAAGACGTTAACCCTGTTTCGTCCTGATACACTATTGATTGAAATAAAATTGACTATGATAGTTCAAGGGTGGTGCCAGAATAGCTTTGCTTCTAACTGAGGCGCCAAGCTATTCTGGCATCACCCTTGAACTAAAGTGGTCGTTCCATCCCGTAATCTGCAACTATACCGCCTTCATGTGACAATAAGCAATTTTTGTAAAATTCAGCCTCAGGGGGGATGCCTATGGGTTAACCCATTCAGCCCTGACGCACTACAGCAGGAGATGGGTCGACCATGATAATTCAAGGGTAGTGCCAGATTAGCTTAACGCCTATCGGCGCCAAGCTAATCTGGCACTGCCCTTGAATTATCATGGTCGATCCATCTCCTGCAACAGGTGCATAGTCGTTAGATGACGCCTCCAAAATTTGGGAAATACGTGCGTCGGGCTGAATGAGTTAAAGACAGACCAAAAAAAAACGATCCCACACTATTCGCATACAAAACAAACACTGGTCTATATATACGTGCATGTGTATCAAATAACTGAACCTCTCAGTCATGGGAAAGGAATGACTGCTATGACTCGGATCAAAGGTAAGGTATTTTTAATCTATTCACTGAGAAATATTGGAACACCACTCAGCTGCAAGAAACACGGAGCCTCATAAACCCCCGCAAATGCCGCGGGGCCGCTCCTGAGGATATATATGCCTCTTGTTGAAACCATTTTGGATCCATGTTTTCAGTTCTTATGGCTTGACGCCGAATTTACGATTTCGAAATTACAATCTGCGTCCACTGGCAGTGTAGTGAAGAAGTAAATGCACAGGGGGAGGCAATCGAAGTTCTGGCGAGAATTTCGAGCCGCTGACTCGCAGCGTAAATAGAATATTAACCGCCGAGGGAAGGAAACAGAAGTTCTGGCAAGTCTCGTACCCCTGACTCGGAGTGTCCTATTGATCCTGGATTCCCTCCCCTTCTGGTTAATGTTGGTAGAAACAGGAGCTAGTACGTGAGAGAACGGTCTCCCTCAACCTTGCTATTTCTACCTCAGTTTTATCCTTGCAGATGTTGTTTTTTTTTTTTTTTTTTTTTTTTTTCCCTTCCACAATACAATGCGCCCTTCATCAGAACTCGATTTTTTTTTTCAGTTTCAACATGAATGAAAAGAGTCCCTTTTAGTCAGTGGTACTGTTAGCGGGAATTCTCCCGACTTAGACCCACTCGGTAATTATTACGCCATCTCCTTTCAATAGACGTGTACTTGTGGACTACATGTTCTTCCCGAGTGGGTCTATGAGTACTCTCATGTTTAGCATCTAATCGGAGTCGAGGTGTACTTGTGGCGTACTGCCTTGTGGGTCTATCGGCTGTACAGACCGGGTTGTTATTCATACACAAAATGTCAGTCTAACCCTTTGGGTGTCGGTAGCGGTTTTAGTCGCGATGATTCCTACAGGAATCATCGCGACAAAAACCGCTACCGACGACCAAAGGGCTAACATATTATTATGTCTCTGAGACGATGAGCTTCTTCGCTGATCGGCGCATACGGTCACTTTGCATAGGGAGATTAATACTGTTTATCTCTAAGGAGATTCGCAAGCGCTTCCACGCTTTCTTCAGAATTCCAAAAGCCAAGCCAGTATCTGAGCAACAGTGTAACCTTGAAGAACTGTATTCGGTCTTGCAGAAAACAGCACAGATTGTCCTCGTAATAGACGATTTCCGGAAATCAAAAGTAGTCAAAATTGTACGTATTTCAACGAAAACAGTGCATTAAAAAGCCCGGACAAACATGCGATATCGCATATTTGTCCGGGTTTTTAATGCACTGTTTTTGTCGAAATACGTCCAAATTTTGACCTACTTCTGATTTCCGGAAATCGTCTACTGAAAGACTCAGATTAATGAATGACTTTCTTCCGTTCAGAGCGCACAAGGCATGGGATGATCGTTGCGAAATTGACCACTTCTAGCATAGTACGAGTGGTAGGAAACAGCACGATTCTGCGGCTAGTTCCTACTACTCGTGTTAAAGAGGTGGTCTATTTAGCATCGATTTTCCCATACAAGACCTGTGGTTCATAGTTCCAAAACGACTGGACAGCACCATATGCTGCTTGCTCGCACAATGAAGATTAACGCAAATAAAATTACGGTTCAGCATTAAAAACGCAGAACTATCAACTGACGCAGAATGCAAAACTCGCAACGCAGAATGCATCCCTGTTGGAGATTCCAAAACTGGAATCTAGGTGATTTCCTTCTGGCTTCTGGCTGATTTTCTCCAGGTCTAAAATGGCCCAGACTCCAGTGATTTCGACTGTGACACTGTTCAAAAAACGTCTGAAAAGCATCCATGTTTTGTCACACGCACGTCACTCTGTAGACCATCTCAACCTCGTCCAGTGGGTCTGAAAATAAAATAAATAACGATCAACTCTTTAGCCGATTTTTCTGTCCAGGTCATTCAAAGTCGTGAACTAAGTTGATTTTGGCAGATGTTTTCAAACGTCTACCCAGCGGAGCAAAAGGTCTTCCGGTCGACTCGACATCGGCCTGACTGTCGGCCTGGTCGCAATGCCGAGCGAAGACCTTTTACGTACCTGCTATCTGGACAGTTATTGGACAAGTTTAAGCCACTCTTGAACTGTCACTAGACCAGATTTGTTTCATGCAGATGTGCGTTTTGCTCACAGGCCAAAGGCAAGCGCTAGCAGACACAGTACATGCAGGCCTACGAAGAGAAACTATTCAGACACAGAAACAGTTAGATCCCCTGCCCTTTCCTTATGGCACCCAATCGCCAGTGCGATTGGTTGCCATAAGGTATAGTAGGGGCGGGGAAATCTGTTTCATTGTCCAGCGCAGAGTAATTTCCCTTGATATGTGTACTGTAGTTGTGGTTTGACCGCATGACGCAACACATAACTGGCGAAAACAATAACAAGGGATGGGCTCTACTTACCGGATAAGCTAACGTAAGAAGTCTCTCCAAAATCATCGTCGTTGTCGGCCGCTACGAGAAAAGACAGTCTCTTGCCGCCCCTTGCACGCCGACAGCATCCTTTCAGAGAGCGCACCGTCTCTCGCCGCCAGATAACGACGATGATGACAGAAACGATGACCAGGGCGGCGATGAAACCCATCATACCACCCTCCATCATGGACAGTCCGATCATGTTGTCGTCAGACAATGAGTGAGCGGCACTTTGATATTGGCCCATGTAACCTGCTCGAAATTTAAAGGAATAATGGTATGTGTTAACGTCTTCAAGAGATGCCGAGAAAATGCAAACACCACGCTATTTATGGCAAGAGACAAAGACACTACCCAACTCAGTGCAAGAGGCAAAGAACCTCATGAGCCCCCGCAAATGAGGGGGGCTCATGAGTTTCGCGGCCTCCCGCTGGGCGCATTTATATTATTTACATACGTGTTCCTTGAACGGATGAGCTTACCCTGGTGTTGAAACTACCATGGTTTAGAATATGTTTGACACAAACACGCACGCACGCACGCATGCACGCACGCACGCACGCATGCACGCACGCACGCACGCACACACACACTCACACACACCTTACCTGGACAAAATTCCTGGCACCCTGACTCCACAAACTGTATGTAAGTGCTGTTCACTCTCTCGAAGCAGGCTGTGTCGCAATGCTTGCACGCACCATCTCTGATGTCATAGTACTCAAATACGTCACAGTTCACCATTGCGTCACTGGAAGTGACCGTCACTTTCTCGTAGCAGGCAAAAAGTATCACCAAAAAGAATCCAGACTTCATTTTGCACTGATGGCAGAATCAATCCATGCAGCAGGTGCACTCTGACATCCGGTTTCATGCCACAGCATGGGGCTGGCCTAGAATTAACTGCAGTGCTCGCATCGTAAACTCAGAACCCGCAGTATTCCCGTCCACAGAGGCTTCAGTAACCTGCAGTACAGAAGAATAATTTCAACATATTAAAAAATGAGAAAACATCTTTGATTACTTGCTATGCCAACCTAGTGCATGAAGCCACCGGTACCAGTACTCCGCACATCTCCAAAAGGCATAGATCCTCATGAGCCCTCAGGGCTCATGAGGATCTATGCCTTTTGAAGATGTGTAAAGTGTTGTCTATGTACAAGCTGGTGGTTATCCGCCGTGATTTCGCTCTCGTTCGTTGTTGGTAGTCTTTCGGCGCAAACGTAACCTCACTAGTACTGGCGGCTGCATACTGCTAGGATCTCATTTCCCCAAAACTCGGGAGGTGTCCTTCTAGGACTATTGCACCGGTTGTAGAAGATGAACGGACAATAACAGTTCAAGGGTAGTTCCAGATTGACTGACTTGGCGCCTCCAGAACTGTCTGGTCAAACCATCTCCCGCTGTAGTTTGTCAGGTGCGAATAAGTGAAAACGTGGTCCTTTCGTTAGGATTTGTCAATTTGACAAAGAAAGTATACGTAACAGCTTTCTAAAAATGCAATTGTAAAAATATAACGTCTGGTGTAACAGCTTGTACTTCGAATCTGTCAGCGGTAGGCCTAAAGTCAAGAGATAACTGAAAGTTGCTTACGAAGTTCAGCATTATAAAACGGTATGCTGTTCTTCAAAGCAATCAATAAATCATCAAAACTGCTGAGAACACATTGTCTCTAAAATCGCGATATCCATCTGCGCATTAGAGATGGCGATCACAATCGTGCATACATAAAGTCGATTCATATTATTATGTAAATTACACTGAGACGCCACGCGGCACCATGGAGATTGACGCAAATTGCATATCTAAAAACTGCATTATGAGCGCGGATCGCCAGTCCGTTATCAACGGCACAGATCCTCGTGATGCCCCGCAGGGTGTGGGATCTTGTGAGGATATGTACCTTATGCTATTTACATGTGTGTTCCTTTGGGGCTGAAAACGACGGATACATCGAGTGTTCTGATTAGATGAATCAAACCGTGTGTATTTGAATTTCCGTTTTGAAAAAAAGCAAACAACTGCCAAAGACTAGAAAAGTTTTAAATTCACTATCAGTAGCCAATGCTTAACCCATTCAGCCCTGACGCACTACAGCAGGAGATGGGTCGACCATTCAAGGTAGTGCCAGATTAGCACTGTCGGCGCCAAGCTAATCTGGCACTACCCTTGAATTATCATGGTCGATCCATCTCCTGCAACAGGTGCATAGTCGTTAGATGACGCCTCCACAATTTGGGAAATGCGTGCGTCGGGCTGAATAAGTTAAGTTGCCGGATCCGTTCGCACTCTTTTTCTCCAAACCTTTTTCTCGTTTTGAAAAAAAAAATGTCTCTTATCTGTTTAATTTTATCTTGTCCGCGCAGAAAACTTCTGCATTCAGAAAATGAGAGCCGTCTGCAAGAGGCATAGATCCTCATGAGGCCCCGCAAACTGCGGGGCTACATGAGGATCTATGCCCCTTGCTCTTCGGGAAACTCAGTCTGCAACTATGAAGATATGCTAAAGGGGAGACCCAAACATCAAAAGGTTGGGTAGATTACGCCGGGTCGATAAAACAGATACATGCTGAGTGCGTGGTGCACGACTGGAATGATCAGGAAATTTTCTTTGCAAACTGATAACACGTTCTGTGCTCGTTATTCAGCAGTCTTCATTTTTTTTATATATTTTTTATTTTTTATTTTTTTTTTTTTTTTTTTTTTTTTTTTTGTGCTGCGGACTAGGAGTAGGAGTAGGACTAGGTGATTTGATACGTTTTAAAGCTCTTCAAATATATATGTGCATGTCGTGCTGTATTTGCGCAATTGCTCATTCCGTGGCTCGGGACGCTGACGTCATTATGCCAGTCGTGGCGGCCAACTTGTGAGGATACGGGACTAAGCGCTCACAGGGAAATCGCTGTTTTTGGAATGTCAGAAAAGTCCTGACGTACTATAAGCAATAACAGCAAGTCTTGCCATCACTGTAGGAAACCGCTCACCAGAATATGTTTTTGTTTGTTTCCAAAGAGGAAGAAAAATGAAAAAAAAAACGTGTTGAAACACTATTTCGCTACTATCTCATGACTATGGTATCCTCTTAAGATGGCGGCTGACGCGCCGACGCTGCTAGGCAACGTGGGGAACTTCCCGAGCCCTTGGCTGCTTTATTGTTCAGTTACTGAAATGTACATACGTCCTTAAATTCAGTTCTCCGAATACATGCACGTTTAACCCATTCAGCCCTGACGCACTACAGCAGGACTGAGATGGGTCGAAGATGATAATTTAAGGGTAGTGCCAGAATCTGACACTGCCCTTGATTTATGGTCGATCCAGTCCTGCAACAGGTGCATAGTCGTTAGATGACGCCTCCCAAATTTGGGAAATACGTGCGCCTGGCTGAATGAGTTAATAAACTTAAGATTGACTCCAATGCAAGGGGACCAATATCATATTTGCTGATTATATCGTCAACATGAAGTAATTTAGATTTCTTTAACCCATTCAGCCCTGACGCACTACAGCAGGAGATGGGTCGACCATGATAATTCAAGGGAAGAGCCAGATTAGCTTGGCGCCTGTCGGCGCCAAGCTAATCTGGCACTGCCCTTGAATTATCATGGTCGATCCATCTACTGCAACTGGTGCATAGTCATTAGATGACGCCTCCAAAATTTTTGGAAATACGGCCGTCACGTTTGGCAGTAACTTATTTTGGTCTGGAAATCATCTTATGATAATAAAGTAACAAGACATTTTCAACCACGTAAACTGCAACGAAAATTCCAAGAGTAAAGAAAAAAAAACAAAAACTGTGATACGCGACAAGTATTCTGGCGAGCAAAAGAAATGTTTCATTTCTTTTGCTCGTCAGTAAACAACGCAACGGTGTTGTACTTGTCTTCTCTTAGTCTAAACGTGTTTTTTTATTTCTCTGTTGGGATTGTCGAATCAGAAGTTTTGTTATGTACTATATTAGACTTTGTCATGGCGGCGTCGACCGCAAATTGCGTTGCCAGAAGTAGGGAATAAATCTAGCTTCCTTACCTGCGTGTGGTTTATTGTATAGTTCCGGGGTGTAACGTCAACACTTTCCACTTTCCAACATTAAATAAAAGTAGTCATTCAGTTGTAAACAATTTCCTTCAAAAGCACTCACTAAAACTTTGTGACCGTTGACCATTTCATAACAAGGGGGCGATTGCACCCAAAAAAATGCACACTATCACACATGCCCCGCCTACACAACGAATGAAGAGCACACCAAGATTTATCAAACTAACACCGACATGACGGGCAACCAGTGAGAAAACTTTCGTCACAGTTTGCTAAGATGCTAGTTGAAACACAAAGAGTAGCGTTTTCTAAGACGTAACTCAACCGAACACAAGCGGCCGGTAACCTCTTCCGCCTGAGGACGATAATTACATGTGTGTAAATTTCACTATCAAGAGGTATGGATCATCGTGAGTCCCCGCAAACTGCGGGGCCTCATGAGGATCTATGACTCTTGCAGATGGGTACAGGTCAGTCGCTGTAGGCGTGCAGGCGTTCAACTGTGCAATCTTCGCACCGCAGTATCAGAAGCACAGATATCCCCCCCCCCCCCCCACCTCCCCAAATCCCCAACACCGCTCCATGCCATCCCCCGTTTTTGGTTCTTTAATTTCCAGTGCCAACTGCGGGAGACAAACCGATAAATAATAGCTCTAAAGTATTGCCCGATTTACTAGGCGCCTTTCGGCAAACTCAAAGTTTAATAATTATTACCCCCCCCCCCCCCCCCCTGAACTGCCGGGGCAAGACGAACAATAACCAGCTGCAAGAGACATAAGTTTGAATTCTCAGTGAGGATTTTTGTCACTTGTCGGTTAGTCCTATTTTCTTATGGCTGGTGTTTGTTTTGTTGTTGTTGTTGTTTTGTGCCCCATTTACATCTGTGTACTTCACACGAATGTCCGGGTTAGTGTGCAGCCGTTTCAGACGCGTGATTTGAGATCACGGCTTGGCCGCGCGAAGAGGTTAAAACCTATCACGGCGTGGTGGATCAGCCTCTCGAGATACACATGTACATGTACCAAGTGATCTCCCCCAAATAATTTCTGGAGTCCGCCAAGTACGTCGGACCGAGGGGCCTTTTCCTTACTGGGTTGCGAGTCGCATGGCCCTAACAGCACAGACGAGTCAGAGTATACTTGCCTGGTCTGGCGATGGCCAGTTGCATGAATGAGCGTAGTCCTGCGCAAACCGCTAAGCAAAGTGCTCCGCTATAGAAAAGCACATTGCTAAGTGGCTTGCGCAGAACTAGGCTCACTCATGCAACGGAACCCAGTAGTTTTGATGATCTTTGATAAGAAATAAGTTTCCATCTTCGGTGTCGGTGCTTTATGATCTTGCCGCCGCCGGCTGTGATGATTGACTTACGGTATGTGATATTGGGCCTTTTTAAGGCCATGGGGCCAGTTGCATGAGTGTGTTTAGTCCTGCGACAGCCACTAAGCAAGGTGCTCCGCGGAGCACCTTGCTTAGTGGCTGGCGCAGGACTATGTTCTCTCATTCACCTAGGGTCTGGGAATCACCCGACCCAGTACTCCGCCACAGAACTCAGAAGAGACCACAGGGAGGAGGGAATCGAAGATATATTCTGCCATGAGTTTTGTGCCCCTGACCGGCTCCGAGCGTCCTACTGGACGATCCCCATGTGGAGAGACCGAAACCAGCCTGAGATGGCGGGGTGGAAGGGGGAGAGGGAATATAGAGAGAAAAAGAATCAAGAAGGCGGGTTTTAGGCTGATTGTTGTCACTTGTAAAGCCCCTTGTAGTGTGTCTAACGCCCTGCGACTAATCCGGGTGGTCCTTGTTTACAATATTAAAGCACGAAAGAAAATAAACGGTAGGGTCTGATATCGTTTGGAAAAGGTGTGAATACCTCAAGTTGAGACATTACACTCCCCCACCGCCCCCCCCCCCACCCCCACCCCCCACCCTTTTTTTTTTTTCTTTTCGAAAAACTAAGTCTGATCAGTCAACCCAAGGACCTTGTGCTCACCGCTGAGCTGTCTTCCGCGTGTGTGGTGGCGAAGCTGGTCAGCTGTAGACGACCAGCGCTATTTCCACATCCCAAGGGGGCGGCCGAGCGCGGCCTTAAGTCAAAAGGGTGTGAACACACACGGCACGCGATAGCTAGGGAGGTGTTGTGTACCCAGATGCGGACAATAGAGAAGAGGACAGCGATTTCCTTTATCGCTAACAGTGGGAAGCACAGACGCCGGATTGTCGGGTGTGACTCACGTTTTGTCAAGTTAGCATCTTGATTCCTTTGCCATTTATGTTCGTCAGGCAGTGATATATATATATAAAGAAGTACCCAACGGAGAAAGAAACACGCTTAGAAAAGACAGTTACAACACAATTTATTAATATTTCGGGTAAATATCCTTTTTTCAAAATAGACAAACAAACAAATAGAGAGATCAGTCGCTACTTATCTTCATTAATCGCAGAAGGAATGTGGCAACTCTTGAGTTGCCACATTCCTTCTGCGATAAATGAAGATAAGTAGCGACTGATTTCTCTATTTGATCTCTCTATATTACACCCATATCATTGCGGCACCTGCGGCTTTAACCTCTTCGCTGCCAGTGATCACGAATTTCGCGTTTGCCACTGCAGCACACTGACCGGCTTTCCCTTGAAGAACGCAGATCAAAAATAGGTATAAAGGTCACAGGGGGCTCATGAGGGTTTATGTCTCTTGCAGCTGGGTAGTGTTAGCCTTACCCAGGAAATTAAGGGGTTAATGACACAGCATGCGTGTATGTGACTCTCAGACACAGCAAATAGGGGGGGGGGGGGGGAGGGCTGAGGGTCAGTGCCGACAAAGGGAGATTTCGTTCATCTTTTATTTATTTTTTTATTTATTATAATTTAGATTTTTTTAAATTTATATATATATATATATATATATATATATATATATATATATATATATATATATATATATATATATATATATATATATATATATATATATATATATATATATATATATATATATATATATATTTGGGGGGGAGGATGAAAGAAGCCGCCCCAAAAGGTCAACGACATCATCCAGAGCGTGTCACATTGCATTCTTGATGTGAGGTTGTGGATGTCTGAAATAAAGCTCAAACTGAACGAAGGAAAGAACGGAAGCCATGCTTATTGCATCACCCAGAATGTCTTCTTCTACCGCTTTGCCTCAGCATATCGCCCCCCCCCCCCCCACCCCCCCACCCATTATTATTATTATATTATTATTATTATTATTATTATTATTATCTTGATAAATAAAATCGACACACCTCGAAGACACCACTTCTGTGCAAATCAGCAAAGATTCGCCTCAATGGCGGCCATAGCCTAAAGAAGTTCACCAAACTCTTTCACCGCCAGCGGGCGCAGGCTGGGTTTCTGAAATCAAAGAGCCCCAACCGTACCAAAAAAAAAAATGCAAACAAATTTAGAAAAAAAAGGGCAAATATCAGTCCACTCCTCATGGGCCCCCGCAACTGCATGGGTACTTGGGGATCTCTGTCTCTTGCAGATGGATCGAGTTCATTTTTTCTTGACAAGGCAGGGGTTAACGTCTGTTAAAAGAATGGAGATGGGTGACTTTTCCCAATAAGGTTCTTCAAGCCTTTCACTTCCAGGGCCACACAGCTCGCTTAACCCATTTAGCCCCGAAGAAAAAGCCCCTACAGCAAATCTGGCAGTACCCTTGAATTATCATGGTCGAGCCATCTCCTGGAACTGGTACATAGTTTTTAAGCGATACCTCTGAAATTTGCGAAATGCGGCCTTCGGGTTAACCCATTCAGCCCTGACGCACTACAACAGGAGATGGGTCGACCATGATAATTCAAAGGTAGTGCCAGATTAGCTTGGCGCATGTCGGCGCCAAGCTAATCTGGCACTGCCCTTGAATTATCATGGTCGAGCCATCTCCTGCAACTGATGCATAGTCATTAGATGACGCCTCCAAAATTTGGGAAATACGGCCGTCGGGCTGAATGAGTGAAATGGGTTAAGACACGTCTTCACGTCTTCTTATCACAAATTACCAATTGCATAGTTTTCTAAACGGCAGTGTTTCGTTACCTTGGTGCCTTCTGACTATGTCTTAGGCGCGAAGTTCGTAATGCACCACCTTTGAGCTATAAAATGTGAGTCCAATCTCATCTCTAACGCTGATTCAAGTTTTTAAAAAAATCCGCATCTCAGTGAAACAAACTTTAAGCAAAGAAACTGAAACACATTCTTCATAAAGACTAAGACAAAACAAAAATGTTTTTCATAGTTTTTCCGAAACATGGTTTTTGTTGTTTGTGTGTGTGTGTGTGTGAGTTGGGGGGGGGGGGGTTGCTGTTGTTGTTTGGTTGGTGGGTTTTGGGTGGTTTTTTTTAGTCATCTTCTTGCATATTTTACACCTTTCACAGTCACCTGGAATCCGCATCTGGTCGAAGTTTAGTTGGTAATGAGGTTACCAAGTGGGTTGGTTGGTTCGGGTTTTAACATTCACGGCACCGAAGGGACGGCCCTCAATAGTGGCTTATAGGGGTGCAGGGACAGCTATTGCTACGACATGAACACTAATAAATTAAGGCGCACTGCAACTGTGCCAGGCTGACTTTCGGCGCTGGAAGTCGAAGATGTACGACCCAGGTGAGCAAAAGGTCCACGGGCCGAGGTCGGCCGCCGTTGGCTCGCGCACGGAAGTGCGCGGGCCAACGGTGGCCGACCTCAGCCCGGTGGCCTTTCGCGCACTGGGACACGTGACACAAAACAAATTTACTCGGAGTCAACTGAACGCCACTACGGCCGAGTAATCGGGAGGTGTTCTTTTTCGACTTTAACTGTGGGAACATGCAACCAAATACGAACACCTGCTTTAAGCGCGCTAGCTCAAAACACAAATGGGCCCTGTCCGCCACGTTTTAAGGCAGTCCAAAGCCACAAAGAACGGCTTTGAGGGGAGCGGGGGAAAAAAAATTGTGTGTGGTCGGATTTTAGTGGGAGTAGTACTGAACTGAAGAGAAAAAGAGAAAAAAAGGGGGGTGGGTGGGGGGGGGGGGGTGACTTATGCCTTCTGTATTACTAAACGGCCTAAAGGTACCAACAATTCTCAACAACAGATACAATGTAAATCGATTATACGGCTTAACCCTTTTGGCCCCAACGTCCCATTTCTCAAATTTTGGAGGTGTTGCCTAACGGGCGACCATGCACCAGTTGCAGGGGATGGATTGACAATGATAGTTCAAGGGTAGTGCCAGATTAGCTTGGCGCCGTCAGGCGCCAAGCTAATCTGGCACTACCCTTGAATTATCATGGTCAGTCCTTCTCTTGTTATAGGGACTCGGGGAAAAATGGGTTAAGGAACTGTTTCACTCATTGCTTGCTTGCTTTTAGGACTTACAGAAACTCCAAGTTCGTATTGTTCAGAAATCCAGACCAAATAGGTGACTGCAGAATGCCAAGCGCGTAAATTGGATAAAGACCCAACCAAGAAAAGAACACGCTTGGCAAAAAAAAAAAAAAAAAAAAAACACCCCAAAAAACAGTTACAACGCAATTTATTAACATCTCTGGTTAAAACAAGTACACAATTGGCAACTTATCCTCGTGCCGTGAGTTGCGTCTTCTCACGACAACAGCGAGTAAGATAAGTTGCAGACCGTGTACTTGTTTGTATGTCTAGTTTGAAAAAAACCAACATGGTTTTAATCCAAAATATTAATGTGTATTGTAACTGTCTTTTTAAGCGTGTTTCTTTCTTTCAGTGTTGGGTTCTTCTCACCTTATAGTTGAGACGGCGTACCCCAATAGCAAAACGTGTCTTTGGGCCCACTGCGGCCGTCGTGGGCCCGAGGAACTTCGTTTGTAGCTCTTGCGAAGGTGTGTTTGCATTGTTGTTGTTGTTATTATTATATTATATTATTAAGTATTCGTGGTTGCTTTTGTGATGTTTTTTATTTTTTTATTTCTTATTTTTACTAAAGCCAAGTAGCACGGGCGTAAAGCAGTTCTTTTCTAACCTGATGTCCGAAATTATGCATGCAGTTTCACAGCGCAGTAAATCACTTTGATAAAGTAATCAGTTCTTAATCTGCATTGTGTTTTTGACGTCAGCAAGGACAGTTAATTTCACGTAAAAGAAATACCTCGATAAACAAGAGATCAAAATTAGATCAGATGCTAATTTAGCGATTTTTAATGAGCGTTTTAAAACACACCAAAAAAAGTCTATCACACATCACTTCCATCTACAAGAGACAGATTCACACGAACCCCTGCATTCTTCTTCTTATTATTAATCCTTAGACTTCCTCGCCCTCGTTTAGAAATTTAAAACCATAAACTTCTTTTATTCCGAAATAAACGTGCTGAACCACGTGGCGTATCTTCAAGCTTGACCCATCCCATCCCACCCCACCCCCTAGGCTACCGCCCCCCCCCCCCCAATCCCCCCCTCCCACCCCTCAAAAAAGATAGAAAAGATAGGCTAAACTTTAAAATGTAGTAATAAATAAACAAACACAACACGTAAAACGTGTACAGTAACGAGGCTCAATATAACATATGCGATAGGTGAGATTAATGCCAAAATGTGCAGGTAATTGGAAACTTGAATGCATCCGAACCAACATCAACAACAAAAATCTTACCTTGACTTTCTCTTGGGCCGAGATGGTACATCTTCATACGTTAATGCTGCCTGATAGGGCCCTGAAATACAGCATGAAGAATTGTGTATTGACAGTGTACGTATAAGTATTGAAAACTGGCCAACGACAGCAACATATTACATGTCTGTAAACCGCATGTGCACCTAATCTCAGAACTGCTTATAATCCTCTGTCATATCCAACTTTACTGAACAAACGAAACAGCGGGTTACCTCCAACGAAACTTCAAATCTTTGAAGCTCATCTTAGCTTCACGCTGACGTTCAAATCGCTTAAAGCCATCAACAACATTACTTGCTATGTTCGTTATTATGTGCTAAATGCTATTGCCGGTACACGCCGACTGCTGTGGAGAACGGCCGAACTCGTCCGCAAGATGCATAGACCCTCATGTGTCTCTGCATTGTGCCGGGGCTCATGAGGATTTGTGCCTCTTCTCGTCAGTTTTTCATCACTTCTGGGCGCATAAAAAGCACCCGCAGAGAACAGAACCCGACTGCAAGGGGCATAGATCCTCATGAGCCCCCGCATAAGCGGGGGCTCATGAGGATCTATACCTCTTGCAGGTTTTTATTTTAAACTTTTCTGGACGCGGAGTGGATTGGGTGTTCAGTCGATTATTTTGGAGTGACGCTACCAAAGATAGCTCAATGTTTTTGTTGGTTTGTTTTTTTTGTTTAGCGCGTAGCACGAAGGGTGACTCATGGCAGTTTGGTTGCACAGGTAATGCGTGTGATTCACCTGTTAAGTTACAGCCCCACAAAGACAGTTCCCCTTCCCCAGTTTGAAATGGAGCAATAACTTTAAACTGCCGTCGTGGCGATCAGTTTTTGTTAACAAGGTCATTCCTACGTTAAGTTTTATGAAGCAACCTGATTTTTCAACTCGACGGACTGTGACATACTTCAGGTATATATTTATCTGTACTATGCTTTAACCTGTATCATTCGGAATACACCAGTGTGTAAAATAAGTTCGACTAAAATAGTTCAAGGGTAGTGCCAGAATAGCTTGGCGCCTCTAGGCGCCAAGCTATTCTGGCACCACCCTTGAACTAAAGCCATTGGTATGTATCCTTATCTGTAAGTACTATAATGTAGCTTGAGTATGGCAGTGTACAAATTTGAAGCTTTTAGCCTCAGTATGATATGGGTTAACCCCTACCTGCCAGTTGCCACAGCTTGCGTTATACAATCATTATAACTCTTAAACTCCCAGAACTAAATGACTTCCATTTTCAGTAGAATGGAAGTCATTTAGTTCTGGGAGTTTGAGTTAATTTAATACCACAGAGACCTAGCTGCCCCAGGAACATAGATGCAAAGTGGTGTCAGCAAAAGAGGCATGGATCCTCATGCATCCCCGCAACTGTGGGGGCTTATGAAGAGCTAGTCTCGTGCAGTTGCACCCTGTCTACTTTTTTTCAGTCAGGGAGGCATTTTAAATGAAAACAAAGGGCTTGTCTATTACTGGCATATTGCATTTTAAAAACCAATTACAATTGCTTTTTTGTCTCTTTTTAGTGTCTAGAAATGTTCAGCTATACTATTTCGCTGACTGACTGATAGGAGTGACTCATAGGTGAAACTGCATGACTAAATTTGTATTTGACCAACTGGTTGGCACTTAACTGACTGGCTGGTTGACCAGCTAACTGACAAACAAACCAATGCCAGCATAGTTCTTATTAACTAGCAGCACACACACGGTGTTTGAGCGCACACACACACACATAGACACTCTACATCATAAAAACAGATTATTTATTCACGAAGATCACAAATGTTGTAAACAAAACAAAAAATATTTGTATAATTTGTCTGGATGTTATCCCACATTTACTGGAACAGGAAAGCATAAGTACATGCATGCAAATATATGCATAAGCATACCGCACCCTGTTGCAATATACTGAAAATAATTAAAAGGAAAAAAAATTCTGTCTTCCTTCATTCTCATAGCTTAAAATTTGATTAACCCTCTGACTTGTTCAATAAAAAGTGCCAAAGGTTACAGCCAAAGGTTAACCTCCTTGTGCGCACAGCCACCAGTACTGTTACACTAACAGTGGCAGCATGCACAAGGGAGCTAAAACACTGAAATAATACTCAAGAGCATTATGGGGCCAAGAGCTTTAGAACCCAGGAGACGTAAAGTCAGACCGCGTTATTTGCGATCATGTTATTGAGGTGCTGAATTTACAAAGACCTGGAAAACAAAGGAAAACCACTTCATAAGAAAATGGTTCTCAGGCCAATGTCAACCTTAGCTGGCCCGCCCACAGGTGTGAACAGGCCAGATAAGGCTGACGTCTGCCAGAGGACCTTTTCCTCACCAGGCATCCCTGTGGGAGGCATAGACCTGCATGCATTTTAACTGATACTGTGGTGTACTGGAGTGTATAGTATTGAGGCAGACCTGTACTTCCAACCCAACCCTCTTCGCACCAGTCTCTGCCTCCTCTTTCATTACTGTTACTGATATAATACCACAACCAAATAACTGGGAAACAGGAATACCTGTACACTTTAACCACCCCCACTTTGCATGCTGCCTCCATTACTATATCATAAGTTATTGGTAGCAGGGGTTTGCTACACGGACCCTTGTAGGCCTGAGGGAGGTCAAAGGAACCATTGTACCCCGAAGGATGAAGGGTACAATGGTTCCTCTGACCTCCCTCAGGTCTACAAGGGTCCGTGCAGCAAGGCTCTGCTACCAATAATGTATTTGTTTTCATTCCTCCAATGTTTTCATAAAAAAAATCACAAGGAAATCTTTCGACCTGAATCACGCCAGACATGAATGACGACAAAGGAATATACATTTATACTAAATAGACTTATGACGTAAGTTAAAATCTTTCATGACATTGCCGTCTTCAACAGTGTGCCTGTTGTTTCGAACAACACTAAGTAACTTTGTACTTTAGAAAGTTTTTGGTGATCTTTTATAGAACAAAACTGGCATCCAAGACGCGTCAGAAAGAGGGCTACAAAAAGTCGGCCATTAGTTGCTACAAGGGTTTTTGTATCCTGGTCACATGGTGCGGTTTGCGCTAAAGAGACTGGTCGTGTGGCGTAGGGATGAAAACAAACAGTACTGTCGACTGCATGCGCCAAGGATAAAAAGTACATATACTACATAGCTCATGTTACTTACACTTGCATATGATTCACACACAAAAACAAACCCTTTGGCTGTCGGTAGTGGTTTTCCTGCAGGAATCATCACGACAGAAACCACTACCGACAGCCAAAGAGTTAAAGGTCAAGAAAAGACCAACTGTAGAGCCATACATTGCTTGCTAATCTTGTAACAATATAGTACACAATTGTATATTATATGCATCACAATATGATATGTATAATGTAAACAATGAGATTCTTGTTTAATACAAAAGAGACTTAAAACTAACATCAAAGGATCTGAGTATGCAACAGTTCTAAGGCTGACCTCAGCCCAAGACCTTTTGCTTAGTGAGATGTAGTCTTTATGCCAAAAACACTCAAAAGTTTTATAAAATAGTTTTCAAAAAAATAAGATAAACAGATAAACATTTATAGTCCATGAACATGGATATATGTAAGTACAACCGTAGATCTATACAAAACAGATCTATTATGGAATGTACTGAATATGAGATTCACGGTTGGAAAATGGTTACCAGGTACCATAGTTTTGTCAAGCACTAAATAAACAACAGTACAAAAACATAAACACTGGAATGTTGTAAAACTTACTGGACACTGTAAAGTCTATAAACACTGAGCATACATAAAAGTAACCATGACAAACTTTTAAGTCTCAGATACTAAGATATATGAGTATTCTGTGTGTATGAAGTATACACATGCACACTGGGAAAAAAACTTCAGAAATATATTTTATCTAATACAAACACAGTCTTAAAAGAGTTTAGAAATAAAGTTTACCTCCTTAAGCACAGACTTAAATTTCCCAATTGGGAAGTTCGGTTGTTTGTTTTTTTAATAGAATGTTTAGGTGCCAGACTGACCATGACAGCTCAAAGGTGGTGCCAGAATAACCTGGCACCTCTAGGTGCCAAGTAATTTTTGCACCACCTTGGAACAATCATGTTTGGTCCATTTCCTATACCACAAAGTAGTGTTCAGAGGTCAGATTCCAGATTTGGGAATTTTGGCTTATTCTAGAAGGTAGACAATTTATGCTGCTGGGCCACACAGGTAGTTTTCATTATGTCCATGCATCAGTCATAGAATATACTTTTCTGAGGTACATATCAGAGGGTTAGAACGGTATTAAAGAGTGTATCCTCTCCCATGAAAGACCTTTTGAGTACAAGCAGCTGCTTACAGTAAGAAAAATTAAACATACACTCACACACACATCAACACATGACAAATACAATCATATACACATATGCATGAACGTACATACGCACACAGGCATACACACACACACACACTCTCTCTTATCATAAACTAAATAACCTACAGGTACGTTTTTGCACTGATTTTGAAATATGACGTGAACATTTTAAGACCAAAAATAGTCGTTTGCGAGTCGAACCAAATCTCAAAACTGGTTAATATAGCTGACAAGTTATTGCCTCAAAAGCTCAATAGTAAAGGAGAAAGGCAAAAATATTAATAAACCTTTACTACAGGACGCAGCAAGCATCATCCAAGTGCAAGAGGCATAGATTTTCATGAGCCCCCGCAGATACGGAGGTCATGAAAATCTATACCTCTTGCTGGCCCCGTTTACATCAAAACCTCTCAAACAGAGGTGAATTTCTGGTGGGGTAGATTTTGGTCCGCTTTAATTTTAGACATTTCATTATGGCCACTGGCAGTGAAAGTATTAAGTACACTGGCAAACTCTTGACGTGAAAAAACAAAATCAATATAGCAGGCATGGAACGAGGAATCACAACAATGAGGATACACCTGGGGTAATGACAATAGCAACACAGCACTTTTCTTTTGATTTGATATGTTCAACAGTATGCAGAATGTGAAACAATGAAGTTCAGGCTCAGAAAATGATAACCCTTTAGGTGTCGGTAGTGGTTTTAGTCGCGATGATTCCTACTGGGATCATCGCGACTAAAACCACTAACGACACCAGAAGGGTTAGCCAGACATAAAAATGTTTGAACAATGAAACATTTGCTGAGCCTAAACCTACTCTTCTAGGAAGATCAAGAAATCGGCTACAGCTGCAAAAGCATAATAGCTGCATAAAATACATGTAAAAAAATATGTAAATTCAATGATATGCACAAGTATCTATAGTATATATACACAATAACATGCTTAACTCATTCAGCCAGACGGTCATATTTCCCAAATTTTGGAGGCGTCATCTAATGACTATGCACCAGTTGCAGGAGATGGATTGACCGTGATAATTCAAGGGCAGAGCCAGATTAGCTTGGCACTGACAGGCGCCAAGCTAATCTGGCACTACCCTTGAATTATCATGGTCGACCTATCTCCTGCTGTAGTGTGTCAGGGCTGAATGGGTTAAAGTTCAACACAATGATATGTAAATTCAATGACAATCACTGCTACATAATATACAATGATCTGTAAAATTTTCAGCTAGTAAGCTGAAAAGCTTATTTGTAACAAAAATTACATTGCAGAAAATGACCTTCAGCCAGTGAGCAAGCATAAACCCATTTATCCCTGAAACACTACAACGATGATAGTTAATGGTGATGCTAGACTAGCTTGGTACCTCAAGGTGCCAAGCTGTTTAGGCACCACACCTGAACTTGTCTATGTCACTTATGTAGTAGATGTAGCAACGGCAAGTTTGAAAACTGGTTCTGTTACCAATAACTTCTTCTGTCCAAACTAAAACATTTGGTCAGCGCACTTTTGTTTATCAAGCCCCAGTGTTATGGAATACACTTCCTCTTGAGGTCAGAAACAGTGAGTCTGTCTCTGACTTCAAGAGGTCGTTGAAAACTCACCTCTTCAAGCTTTACTTTGAATAACTGCCAGTGTTTGATGCCTTAGTTGTAGTTCTGCAATCCTCCTTGTTTAGACCGAATGTTAATTAGAATATAAATTATTATGTATGTATTGTTGTTTAGTTTATTGTAAAAGTGGTGTGTTCGGGCATTGTGCTTTGTTTGTTATGTGCATATGTCATTGTATTTTTATTTTTGTGTACAGATTGTAAAGCGCTTAGAGCTTTTGAGTAAGATTAAGCGCTATATAAATACTCATTATTATTATTATTATTACTATTAGAAAATAAAGGTTCATTGTTCATTGTCATGGCCGATCTGTCTCATGAACTGTAGTGTAATGTAGTTTTCAGAAGACAACTCCCAAACTTGAGATGATGATTGATGATTGTACATTGCTTAACGTCCCGACAGCAACAAGGCTTTCTCAGGACGTGCCTGCACTGCTTGTGAAAAAAAAACTAAACAGAAAATTGAATGTATGTCGCCAGCCGGTCAAATACGTTAAATAAACCTACAACATGGGGCATAAATAAAGCTAAGACCATTTAGCAACACACATCCAATATCAAGAGCTACAGGCAGTGCAGACAGTAGGGAGAGTTTTAAAAAGGCAAATACAGGTGAATGGACAAAGGGTAGACAGAAACACATGCCCCAGAATAGAGAGAAAAACCCACCCTGTGGGGCTGACCAGGGTGACCCTGGGAACTAAAAAATACCTAACCCCACCCAAGTCCCCCAGGGCAGACCCGGGTGGGGTCCCAAACTTGAGACTTTGACCACAGCTCTTGGTTAGTTTACAAAGCTTGCACATTGCAACAAGAACCATTTCCGCAAGTCACCCGATTCTTAAGTTAGATAACCTAGCAAAGGAAGTGAGCACAGATTGTAAATATGAAACTCTTTGCTAAAACTAGCGACCCCAGATGGTGGACAGTCACCTGCTGCATGTTCCATTGATAACATTAACATTTATGCAAAAGTATCAGTTCATTCCTTTGCGAGGCACGTTTGTGAAATCAAAGCAATGAAAATTGCTGAGATTTATTGGATAACACAAACTGTGAAAATAAGCTCATAGCCAGATGTCTAAGTACACGTATGCTTCACTGTCCGCCATCTCTAAAAGTCTCCGCTAGCAAAGGTAGAACTGCCATGGGATGCTTGGCTAATGAAGCAAGCAGCTACCTCAGTTATATCTAAGAAATGATTGCTTTGCTACCTAGAAACTATACATGCCTAAGAAACGCATGACAGGTCACGTTTTGCATATATCTGCATGGCAGAAAAACAGATTATGGTATGTGCTACTACCATTTTGTGGTTTATAGTTCAGTTCAGTTCAGTTTGGTCTGCTTCAAAAGGCCCATATGCGCTCCAACCCACCTATTAGAAGTCTTCCCAGAGTTCATTTCGATATCGTACCAACATTGGTGTGGTTTATAAGTTTTCAGAATGAAATTCTACATATGCTTAATCTCCATACTTCAGCAAACGACGCTCAAGGAATAGATAAATAAATCATTAAATGGGAAAAGATACTGATTTCTGTTTACCCAGCAAGGGTTCACGTCACATGTGCAGTCTGTGCAAAATATGTGCAGTCTGTGCACATGTACAGTCTGTGCAAAATATAAGACAAACATGACAAAGTTGTGCAATTATATACATGTAAAACATTTTTCATTACTTTTAAAGCATTTACTTTGTGTCAGTTTCGATGAGATCTTGAACTGAATAAAGATCATGCAAATGTTAATACTTGTAATCCTACTCACATGAAAAATATGAACACACAAATAAAGATCTATACCTAAAACATCCTTTGCTTGAATAAATAATCTGTAGGCAAAACATCCTCAGGTGTCTATCTGCCCAGTATTCAAAGATCCTCAGGCTGACATCAGCCTGAGGATCTTTTGCTTACTGGATGATGACCTTTTACTTGAATACCTTACCAAGCAGACACAAGATCAGTTTGTAAATTAACACTTTGGTAGAACAGCAACACTTTGAAAGAAAAAAAAAAAGCATCACAAAAGGGCTAAAAAATACGCAAATTCTTGCATGGCTGCCTTACATCTACAAAGCAGAGCAAAAAAATACGTGCTGGTTTGCGATTCTGGGCCTTACAGCTTCACGCCAGCAGGTCCAAAATGACAGATGAGAACCCAAGTGGTCTTTGGTCTTTGTGAAATACAGTCTCTATGGCAAACAATCCCATCTGCGCATAGCACAGATTTCCATGCGCCCCGCCACTGCAGGGACTCAAGAGAATCTATGCCTTGAGCTGGTCGAGATCAGCTCCAGCTGCCCCTAACACAAAGTGGGTTATCAGGAGTAATCCATTTAGCCTCACCGCACTACACCAGGAGATGGATCAACCATAATACATTTAATTCAAGGGTAGTGCCAAATTAGCTTGGCACCATTAGGCGCTAAGCTAATCTGGCACTACCCTTGAATTGTCATGGTCGCTCCATTTCCTGTAACTTGTACATATTCGTTAGGTGACGCCTCCAAAATCTGGGAGACGCAGCCGTGGGGTTAAATGGGTTGAGTACATGACTAAACTGAGGAATAAGGACAGGTATCCGATTACAGTACAAAATGTATGTGTAACAATAATAACAAGAGTAGTTTCACAAAGCCCTAATTCAAGCAAAGTGGCAAAACTCATTAAGCATGTGTGCCAATCTGTTCATTCATTTAAAATCACAGACCAGCAAATTTATAATACACAATCACCTCTTAGAACAACGCAAAACAAGCAACAGCGATTACCTGCACAATTCTGGCTAAAAATGAATGAGCTTTCAGCACATTTGACATATGCCACATTAGGATATGCAACATTGTGCTGCGCATCTGGATACAGCACATTTCGAAAGAGTTAATTCATTCGAGACGTGCCACCTACAGATACGCGGCGGTTCGCCACATATCTGTAGTCGGCACGTCTCGAATGAGTTAATCAAAGCATATACAATAAACTTTGCCTATAACAAAAGTTGGATTTATCAATACTATGTAAATCACTTTCTTTTGGAAAAAGGTTGAGTCCCCTGACGTTCTGTCATATCCAATGTTAAAAAGCCCTTCCTACATAGTCAACTTTTTTCTTGTTTTATTATGTGATGCACGTTTTATGTTCAGGCATGTAATTGCTTTGTCTCGACAGACAAATAATTTCCTCATGATTGATTGATTGATTGTACATTGCTTAACGTCCCGACAGCAACAAGGCTTTCTCAGGACGTGCCTGCACTGCTTGTGAAAAAAAACAACCAACTAAACAGAACATTGAATGTATGTCGCCAGCCGGTCAAACACATTAAATAAACCTAACACATGGGGCCTAAATAAAGCTAAGACCATTTAGCAACACACATCCAATATCAAGAGCTACAGGCAGTGCAGACAGTAGGGAGAGTTTAAAAAAGGCAAATACAGGTGAATGGACCTCGGGTAGACAGAAACACATGCCCCAGAATAGAGAGAAAACCCCACCCTGTGGGGCTGACCAGGGTGACCCTGGGAACTAAAAAATACCTAACCCCACCCAAGTCCCCTAGGGCAGACCCGGGTGGGGTAATTTCCTCATGAGGGATGAATACAGTATTATATTGTATTGTAATGTGTGCATTTAAAGTGTATTATTTAAAGTACAAACTCAAGTGAAGAGTCACCATATATATATATATATATATATATATATATATATAAAACCAAATTATAGTTTTGGTCTGTGAATTTGAATCTTGCAACTCTTAGCCAGAGGGTGGAAATGACATACTGGCACACACTGTTCATTTATATCTTGGTACCATTTTCTCTAGTAAACTACAGTGGAAAACCCCACAAAAATACAAATAACGCCATGCTGATACACTAAGCTGTATGCTGGTTTGTGATGGTGAACCTTACGGCTTGAACCAAATGATAAAAAATCACAGACCAGTACATTCATAATGTATTTACCAGCAGTTATCAACCTATAGTGTTATGTCTGCCACCACGTTAACTCTTTTCAGGATGATAACCCCTTGTTTGAAATAAACTTGACTGATAGTTCAAGGGTGGTGCCAGAATAGCTTGGCGCCTCAGGCTCCAAGCTATTCTGGCACCACCCTTGAACTAAAACAGCTGATTATCTCTTAATCTGTAATGTAGCCCTCGCAGGACAATTAACGAATTTTACAAAATCAGCTTCAGGTTGTCATGGGTTAACAAACACTGCCATCTTCTAAACCCCTATGGGCATGCTGCCACCATTGTGTTAACTCGCTTAACCCCACAGCCACATTTCCCAAATTTTGCAGGTGTTGCCTGACTATGCACCAGTTGCAGGAGAGAAATCGACCATAATAAATAAATAAATAAATTAGCGCATTAAATAGGCACTTTATCCCAATTGAAAATCGGCTCAAAGCACTGCCGCGAACTGAACCCAACAAGCACAATCACGTGAATCACGCACATTCACTCACACACTGTACATAAACACGGAACATTCACGTGGTGCTAAGGGCAAGCTCAAGTGAGCTACTGAAGTTTTGGAAATTTGATATCAAGTGAGCTACTGAAGTTTTGATACCAAAGTCGCGGGGGAGGAAAAGCCGGAGTACCTGAAAAAAGAACCCCCAATGGTCCGCCCGAATTAATGGTGACATTTACTAGAGGAGAAAGGTCCGACGCCGGAACCGGGTATCGAACCTCGCACCTCTAGCATTGGTGGCAGGCGCTTTTACCGCTGCGCCACGGACCACCCCATAACATTTAAAGAGTAGTACCAAATTAGCTTTGCGCCTTCAGGTCAATCCATCTTCTGCTATACGGCACCGGGGCGAAATCAGTCAAAGTTCACATGGGGCTCATGAGGATCTATACCTCTCGACAGTGAATGAGTTAAGCGACGGCAATTTTTGTAATTCTCCCAACAAATGAATGAACACCAAAAGTGCACATTGTCACTTATGGTGCATTTTCGTGTGACGGCAGACCACAACCTATTATGTTGTCGACTCATTTTTCTCCTGCACAGTAACGTCCGAAACTGCAATTGTTGTAACATTCTGCTTTGTACCGTCCAAATCTAGATTTAGTTTCGCAGGGTTGTCTTGCTCGAACTGTGGTGAGGGGTGCTCCATTTCTGGGACAGATTTCATTGATTCGGCTGCAACAGCCATTTGGTCCTCATTCAGTCGAGTGTATCCAAAACTGCCCTCCAATTCCTGAATTGATGGAGGTTGCATGACATTGTCATATGGTGACTCTCCTGGTAATCCACCAATCTGTGGAATGGAAACCATGTCAGCTATCGTTGAAGTAAATACAAATATTTTAACAACTACAAATAATAATGAACAGTGCAGTGAACAAACAGTGCAGTGAACAAACAGTGCAGTGAACAAACAACAGTGCAAATGTGAACAGAGGATGGTGCCAGGGACAGGTTAAATGTGTGCAGTTCTGCACTTTGGACATTATGGCTGAACTAACATAAAAAAAACAACACTCTAATTGTGAAAGCTACAAATTTGCAAGTTCCGCAGATGCTCGTGAGCCTCTGGAGCTTGCAGAGGCTCATGAGAATCTATGCTTTCTGCATCCATTTTTCTTGCCTTAACTTATTCGAGACGTGCCGCGTCTGGATATGCGGCTTAAAGCCGCGTATCTGGAGGCGGCACGTCTCGAATGAGTTAATTTAATCAACATGAGGTGCCATGCAGTCACCAATGTGTTGTCTAGTGAAAGCCTCGGCCAAAACTCAATGAACTGAATAAAGTAAAACCTGTCTTTAGGCTTCGAGATGTCAATTAAAGTCTTGATGGGTAACAGCATCACCTGTCATTAAAGACCATCATGCAGGTGGCTATCACCACCTACATGATGGTCTTTGATGACAGGTGATCTCTCATTAGGGCAGTTCACTCAAAACAGGTTGGCTTGTAGTAAAAAAACACCTATTAACCCTTATCATTCGGAATACACCACTAGTGTGTGAAATAAATTTGACTAAAATAGTTCAAGGAAAGTGCCAGAAGAACTTGGCACCTCTAGGCGCCAAGCTATTCTGGAACCACCCTTGAACTAAAGCCATTGGTCTATATCTTTATCTGTAAGTACTATAATGTAGCTTGCATATGGCAGTGAACAAATTTGAAGCTTTTAGCATCGGTATGATATGGGTTAAGTGCCATTCAAAACTCTTATGTTTGCTTAAAAAAAAAAGCAAAATAAATAAAAATGTATTTTTCCTTTAAAATAATTTTTTTTTCGAAAAATACTTACCGATGACGTTACTGTATGGAATATACCCCTTTTCTTACCCGATTTCAGCCTAAGCACCCTTGTGTATACCTACCCAACAAGGGGCGTAAGAAGAGAGAGAGTGTAACCAAGTGACCGGGTAGTCTCCCCTCCTTCTATCCGGTCATGCGCTGTAGCTTACCCCAGTCGTACACTTTGCGAAGGGCGGCAAGTGGGGCAGGTGGGAGGGACCTCCGAGTAATGCCATCGGTAAGTATTTTTCGAAAAAATGTATTTTAAAGGAAAAATACATTTCTTTCCTCAAAATCCATTGCCGATGGCATTACTGTATGAAATGAATGGCGAGAAGGAGGAGGGTGCCGCCCCCAACCTGGCACGGCTGTAAGCTGAGCATCAAGGGGCAACCTCCTGACGATTTCAGCGAAGGGTTACCTTAAGGCGCCAACAGCGCACGGAGGGAGTGTTGCACTGCCGAGAGATCTCCAACGAGGGCCAGGTTGTCCCGTTGGCCGGAGAGATCCCGGAGATAAAATCGGGCGAAGGTGGACTCTGATCTCCAACCGACCGCCGCAACGATGTCCCTGACTGCGCAGTTGCGGTGGAACACGACGCTGGCAGCAACCGCACGAACTTCATGAGCCCGTATCCGCATGGTCTTGGCCACCTGTGGGGACAGATCAGAGTAAGCGGAACGAATGATGCAACGCAACCAAGACGATATTGTCTGGGCAGAAATATCAGCCCGGCCAGGGGCCAAGGGTAGGAAGAGGCGGGAGCGACCTCTCCTCCAGGGCTTCACCCTGCGCAGATAGACTTTTAGTGCGTGGACTGGGTCCTGCAGCCGTGATGTCTGGGACTGGTCAAATCCTGTAATAGGCTGAAGACTCCATGCCTAGGGCGCGACCGAGGGGAGTCTGTTCTTGGCCAAGAAAGAGGGGTTGGTCAGAAGCTGAACCGAACCATCCGTCCTGAACTGCAAGCAGGCCGGGTCAACAGACAGGGCATGCAGTTCGCTGACTCTGGCAGCTGTGGCGAGGGCCAAAAGGAAGCAGGTTTTCTAGTCAGGTCCGGAAGACTGGCGCGACGAAGAGGCTCAAAGCAACTGGAGTTCAGCCATGTGAGGACCCAAGGGAGATCCCAGCGCGGAACGAGGGAACGAGTGACTGGCCGTTGGAGGTCGAAATGGGACATCAAGTCAGAGAGATCTTTGCACGCTCCAGGGTCTGGATGGCCTAAGTGACGATAGGTGTCCGCCACCATGGCGAGATAACCGCGAATGGTAATCGGTGCCAAGTTCTGTTCATGAAAGAGCCACAAGAAGAACTCGGCTAGCTGCGGAGTAGTCAGTGCCGAAGGGTCCAGAAGTCTGGTCTCGCACCAGGTACGAAGGACGCTCCATTTCCCTTCATACACGCAGAGGGTGGAATCTCTACGGGCTGAATCGATCGCCTCCACTGAAGCATCCGAGAAACCTCGGGTTGTGAGGGCCTGCCTGACAACCGCCAGGCGTGAAGCAGCAGTTTCTCCGGACAGGGGTGGAAGAGGTTCTGTCAAGGCTGCTTCAGCATCATCCGAGGCGTGGGAAGCCAAAGAGGCGGATCTGTGGCGAGACTCAGAAGGTCGGTTGTCCACGTCCTGTTCCAACTGAACGGAGCGACAAGCAGGAGGACCGTGTTGCAACCCCGAAGCTTGAGTAGAATCTTGGGTACAAGAACTGAGGGAGGGTACGCGTAGGCTACGAGGCCCTCCCAGCGAATAGGGCATCCACTGCCCAGGCGAGAGGGTCTGGAATGGGGTAGACAAAGAGCGGGAGCTGCTTGTCGCGAATAAGTCGATCATGGGGGTCTCCCAATGAGTGCAGATCATGCAAAAAATGTCCGGCCGCAGAGACCACTCGGTGTGGAGAAGTTGTCCGCGTCTGGAGAGGGAGTCCGCGAGAACGTTCAGGTGTCCCGGGATGTGACGCGCTCGGAGTGATATGCCACGATCTCTGCACCAGAGCAAGATCTGGTACAGCAGCATGCAGAGAGTCGGCGATCGAGTGCCCCCTTGCTTCTGGATGTAGGCCATGACCGTCACGTTGTCGGACCGCGTTGTCGGACAAGATCAGGACCTCCTGATCCCGAAGCCGTGCTTCCCAATGAATGAGGGCCAACCATACCGCATTCAACTCCAACCAGTTGATATGTCGAAGGTCCGTCGTCCACAGGCCCGATACGGAGCTGAATTCCGGCATCAGATGGGCCCCCCAACCTTGGCGATTTGCATCCGAGTAAATGGAGAACGTCGGGGGAGGGGAAGAGAGAGAGATTCCCGTCGCCAACCAGCGGAGAAGGTGAGGTCGGATCAGTAACGAGACCGAAACCGGGGCTGAGAGATCCCCTGAAGAAGGCCGCCAGTGGGGCAGGAGATGAAGCTGTTGCGGTCGAGTGTAAAGCCTGCCCAGCGGTAGCAAGTCCGCCGCTGCGCTGACGAGGCCTAAGAACTGGAGCCAAGTCCGAGCCAGAAGCGACTCCGCGAAGTAAACTTGTAGCGCCACGGTCGACAGCTTCGAGATGCGAGGCTCCGGCAGACGCAGTCTGTTGAGGTCGGTCAAGAACTCCATCCCCAAGTGGGTGAAGTGACGCGAAGGGACCAGGTCCGACTTGCCGTCGTTGAGGAGGAAACCGAGACGACGCAGAAGAGCTAGAAGCGCGTCTCTGTCCTTTGCCAGCGCGACCGAGTCCTGGTTCTTGAGGAGCAGATCGTCGAGGTAGTTGGATGTTGGGCTGGAGGAATCCCGCCTGGCCTTTGCGACTACCCCATCCATAATCCGAGTAAAAACCCACGGGCTGAGGTTGAGACCGAAGGGGAGAGCCCGAAACTGGTAGACAACGCCGGCAAAGGCAAAGCGAAGGTAACGATGTGAAGCGGGATGTACGGGAACATGAAAGTACGCGTCGGAGAGGTCGAGACTGACCGCAAAATCCAAAGGCTGGACTGACGCCCACAGGGCCCTTGCAGTCTCCATCCGGAAGGAGGGCGCGAGAATGAATTTGTTCAGGGCGGAGAGGTCTATGATCGGGCGCCACTTGCCGCCGGCCTTCGGGACCACGAAAAGCCGGCTGTAGAAGGCTGGACAGTCGTGGCAAACCACCACTTCCATGGCCGTCTTCCGAAGAAGGGTTGCGATTTCGTCTTGAAGCGCGTCCGCCTTGTCGAGATCGGAAGGCACGTCTGTCCACAGAGGCGAACGTCGCAACGGAGGGGGATTCACAAACGTGATCTGAAGCCCCTCCGAGACCGTGGCAAGAAATCCAAGGATCCTCTGGCAACAGCAAACGCCACGCATCACCATGCAAGGAAAGCCTCCCGCCGACTGGAGGCCCTGAAGGGGTCGGCGGGGGTGGTGTTGGAGAAAAGTCACTGGGCCCTCCCGCGCCCAGGCCTCCAGGAGGCCCGAGGCCAGGCAGGGGCCACTGCCTGGGACGGACGAGCTCTACCTGCGGAAGTCCGTGGACCGGAAGGGGAAGGAAATCTGACCGGAAGACGGGAAGAAGGTCTGAAGTTCCGAAAGGTGTGCTCCCTGTCCCTGCGTTGGGCTGGAGGCCTCGAGGGGTCCGACCTAGGAGCACTGGGCCAAAGGTCCTTAGTTGAATCCCGAACCTGCGGCCAAGTAGGGCCGAAGAGGAGGGGTCCCCCGAGGGGGGCCCGGCGCAGCTGAGCCACGGCGGTGGCAGGGATGCCCGGACAGCCCTTCAGCATGGCATCCGTCGGATAAGGACGCAATTCGCCGCGGCCGCCAAAGAATTTGTCGCAACGTGGTGAACCGCGCGATTCGCTGTGATGGCTATGGAGTGAATGTCACGAAGGCGAGACTCATCCAGCCGCTCCCAAAATTCCTCTACGCTTCTAACCACCGCCTGAGTAGCCAAGTCCAAAAATCCAGCACACGCCAAGGAATTACGAGCGAGGGTGGCAGTGTGCTCCAGTCTGGGAGGAAAAAATCGACAGGCCGAAACCTTGCCGCTGGCCTACAATTGAGCGTCCGGATCCACAGGCGGGAGGGAGCAGGCAAAGGCCTGAGTATGTCCCGCGTACCAAGCCTGCTGAAACTTGATATCGATGCCGGAGGGCCATCGAGTGTTGGCGAAGAAACCACGATCATGGAGCTTGCCTAGGGCGAGGTGCTCGTTAAAGGCTTCCATCAGATCTTTAATTCCCGGAGGCTGAGGCAAGGACTTGAAACGTTTCACTTGAAGAGGAACATCAACCGAAGCTGCGACTTTCCTCTTGAGTGGGGGAGACGCAGGGCAGTTCTCCAAGGGAAGAATCTTAGCGATCAAACGCGCCGCCTCATCTAGCGCACGCGAAGTATCAGAAGTCCCGGACGGTTCCCCTGGTGCATCCAAGTCCGAAGCGTCCCGAGGGCCAGGGACCGGGGATAACATGGCGGAAGCGGAGTCCTCCGGAAACAAGCTAAGAACGTCATCGCCCCCAAACACAGGGGAGGCAGCCCCTCTGTCCCGACGTGGAGAAACATCATCCGATCATCGGCGCGGCGAGCTAAAGGAAGGCAAAAGGCTAGCCAAACGCGCGTGCTGTCGAGAACCGGGCAAACCGGGGAACCTGCACGGCCGACGGGGACAGGAGGAAGCTCCGTAGAAAAGGCCCGAGGGGACACATCCGACCGACGCGCAGTGGACCTCTCCCTAGGGATGCGCGAATGGCTGGGACGAAAATAAGTCCGAGGGGCGCGAGGGGACCAGCTACGGCCGGGAGCCCTGACAGCGCTGAAGGAAGGAGACCGACGTCGCGGGGACGGGCTCCTATCGAGGTGGCGCGAGGAAGAACGCCAGTCCGAAGTCGGCCCCCTGCAAGGGCGAGCAGAGGCCGACGGAGGGTGTCGCTGGGAAGCTAACGAAGGCGGAAGGGAATCCCGCGTGCCCCGTCTCTCGGCCACCCCTTGCGGAGGACCATGCGAGACTGGCATAGGTCTCTCGGCCACCCCTTGCGAAGGGCCATGCGAGACAGATGAGACTCTACCAGCCATCACTGTGAGAGGACCAACCGGTAATGTCTAACAAGCGCCGAGAGGAGGGAGGGCCCCACTATCTCTGAAGTTGCCCGCCGGCGCAGAGATTTAGGGAGGACGGAGGATACAGGAATAACAATGCTACGCACTGACCTGTCCTCCATCGGCGTAGAAGCTGCTGAAGCCCCAGGATGGCGACGCTGATAAAATTCCCACATCTGTGACCACTTGCGTTCCCGCCAAGGCGCACAAACCGCGCAGGGACGAGCGGAGGAGCAGCCAGAACACGGCAAACACAACTTGTGGTCGTCCGTGGGCCATTGAAAATCTTTACAACGTTTGCAGGTGCGAAACTGAACACTGCAACACAAAGCAGACGCCATTTTGAAACAACACGAGGGCCGTACCCGAGAGGCCCGTGAACAGTACTCACGACCGGTCGAGGGCTAAGCCCGCAAAAAACGAAAAAAATTCCAAGGGAGGTACCGACGAGAAGTAAACGGCCCGTTTACTCGTAGGCATAACCCGAGGCCTCACCTCGACATCCTGATAAGCCACTAAGGTGAAGTGCAGAGAAGAGAACAATCCAAACGAGAGAGGCTGAAACCGGTGACCATCCACGTTGGAGCAAAGGGTACGACTGGGGTAAGCTACGGCGCATGACCGGATAGAAGGAGGGGAGACTACCCGGTCACTTGGTTACACTCTCTCTCTCTTCTTATGCCCCTTGTTGGGTAGGTATACACAAGGGTGCTTAGGTTGAAATCGGGTAAGAAAAGGGGTATATTCCATACAATAATGCCATCGGTGATGGATTTTGAGGAAACAAAGAAAGAATGAGCAAAATAACATGCAAAATGTATATGAATACTGACCCTAACTTGCTGATTTCCATATCCAGGGTTCTCGAATGCAACGCTCTCTGTCCTCTTCTGCTGTTGTATTCGGCCCCTGCACATGCAAACACACTTTTCATCAGGACATGTGTGTGTTGGGTACAGCAGGTGGTTCTGGAACGTGTCATTCTGTGATGGCCTGTGATTTTGGAGTTTTGGCACTTGAGCCGAAAGTTCAAAATCAAGACCAGCACATAAATTTCTTTCTTTTTAAGCTCTCAGTCTCATGGTCATGACAGCTTGAAAGGTGTTGACCAACTGTCTGCGTGCCCAAAGACCCAAACAGCTAATCAGGCACAACTTTACAAAAACCCAGTACACAAAATGCCCTTGGGCTGATGTTAGCACGGGCGGACTGCGGCCGACATCAGCCTGAGGACCTCTTGAGCAATTGGGGTGGTCAATCCCATCAAAGACAATATCCGACCATTCCAAACATCAAGCTGTAATCAATGTGCGGCATCAAAGGAATACTTTCAACGCTAACCTTGAAATGAGAAGGAAAATGACTGCGCAGATGGTCGCCACGGCCACGATGGCCAGAACAATGCCAGCTATCTGTGCCCCGGAGATCGAATCATCTGCAAACATACACACCCACATTACAATCATTACTTATTTAACCGTTTTAGCTCCACGGGTGCATTTCCCAAATTTTGGAAGTGTTACTTAACGAGTATGTACCAGTTGCAGGAGGTGGATTGAACATGATAATTCAAGGGTAGTGCCCGATTAGCTTGGCGCCTGAAGGCGCCAAGCTAATCGGGCACTACCCTTGAATTATCATGGTCAATGTCCTGCTGTAGGGTGTTGGGGCTAAGAGGGTTAACTGCATCATTGCTGTCAGTGATGGTCACGTCAGTGATGGTCCTAAATGACAGTATACTTAGCTAGCTAGTTAGGTAGGTAGGTAGTTGGTAGGTATAAAGCCGAGCAGGTGACTAAGGCCACTTAAATGACAGGTGACACTGTTTACCATTCCTGACTTTCCTGAGCGAGTATCCATCTTTTAACCCATTTGTGTCTGGCCCTGAGTATACTTGTGGCCCAAAATTTCTCCTACATGTCCAGCCACCAGTTATTTTGTGGCCCAATTAAAATTAATTTAATTAAAATTAAAAAATATTTAAAAACCTTTTCAGGTCTACATAATGTACATAATCAAGTAATACATTCCATTTAGTGAAAGAATACAAAGTTTCAGCTCATTCCATACATTTTTCTATTTTTGTGATTTTTTAAAAAATAAAGTGACTAGATTTTAGTTTTTTTTAAAAACTGGGACCAGGGAGAGCACAGACCAAAAATAAACATGGACAAGAATGGGTTAAGACCACCATTTTTCCTTCAAAAAAGGTGGCTGCTCAAACAGTTTCTACTGCACTGTGAAAATCATCTGCTCTTACCTCCATGGTGGGATGACCCATATGCTCCTGGTGATCCAGTTGTTCCTGAAATTAGGAGAACGTTTAAAGTACATAGTTAACAACTTTACACAGAAACAACGGTATCAAAATCAATGCAAAACAAAGCAGGCATTTCTAGATGTCAATGCATGACGTAGCTTGTATGACTGGGCATACAATGGGCTGTCATTTCGGACCTTAGAGCTTTAAGCTGCAGCACACATTAATTGTGTGCAGGCATTTGCACATATCCACAATTTCCACAACTTCAACAAAATACAGCAGAACCTGTTTTAAGCGACCACCTGTCATTAACTCATTCTACCCCAGACACACCACAGCAAGATAAGGATCGACCATGATAGTTCAAGGATGATGCCAGAATAGCTTGGCACCTATGGGCGCCAAGCTATTCTGGCATCACCCTTGAGCTATCATGGTCGATCTGTGTCGTGCACTGCAGCGCAGCCTTCAGAGAACAGCAAAATTTGGGGATTTCGAGCTTGGGGTACAATGAGTTAAAGACCATCATTTAGGTGGCTGTAGCATGTCTTTTAAGACCACTTCGTGCAAAAAAAAAGATGGTTGCTCAAAACAAGCTCTACTGCTGCACGCCAACTACAAGTTCTGTGAGATTATCAACCATGAAAGTCAACTGAAACAATCCAATTAGGCTCAAAACTAATCAGATACTACCATTGACCTACTATTTTCAATCTCCTGAAGTCAGCATGAAGAGTAAAAATCAAAAGTGCAGACCAGTAGACTGACTGCCAAGTGTCTAAAATGCAACATCCAGACCAAAAAAGGTGGCTGTCTGGTGTGTAAAATTCAGAGAACAACCCAGCGAAGAAAGAATGGTGTTGTCATCGTCTTTTCTAAGCGTGTTTCGTTGTGTTGTACTTTTCCTAAGTGAGTTTCTTTCTCGTTAGGTTGTTCTCTCAAATGCAAGGAAATGTGATGAAGCTCTATGCCCACGCATAGAGTTCACACAAGGTTTTTGTATGGTACGGTCTTGTCAGCGGTTTGTCTTGTGACAAATATCCCGTGTATGCACGAGGCCACGTACAATCATAGGGAAAGCGTTTTGCACGGGGTTTTAGCGAGAGCTCAGGCGAACAGATCTGTAGGGTAGTTCGTGCGGGCCTTTCTGTCAGTGAGGACGGACATATGTTGGATATGCTAGCCCGTATTCCAAGACTCTGAGACCTAGATTTCGGGTATGTGTAATATGTATTATTGACAGCTGCTGTGTTAAAGATAGTATGCCTTAGTAAGAGTTAGTGTGGTTGTGTAGCGTTGATTTGGTTCAGTTATGTCAGTTTGGAATTCGTTGAGATAACCGGTGATTTTCATATGTAGTTATTTACCGAGATGGATAACTAAGGAATGCGAAGTGTGTATGCCTGTCGTTTATGAAGATAGTACATGGTTGTGTTAAATATAGTTTTTCCAATGTATGAAATAAAGTATGACGAGAGTGTCAGGTTATATTCCGTTTCAATGTAGTGACAGAGTTATGGTGTGTTGCGAAAGTAGTTCATGCTATGAAGCCCGTGTGTGTGAATGAACGTGTGAGAGTTATTTGTATCAGCCAGGTTATGTAAGGTACCTCATATTATCCAAGTTGTGTGTGTGTTGCAAGTATTATGATGTCAGGACTTTGTGTACAGAGTTCTTGTGTGGAGCGGAGCGACGTGACGCCGAGACGTAAGTCAACGGAGGCTGCCGCCAGAGGGACCTATCGTGAGGTCATTTCACCACTCGAGGAGTGAGCGACCGGTGCCTGGACACCCGGGTCATCAGAGACTGCGCTACGGGAGCGAGTCAGGAGGACGTCCACGGTACGAGAAACGGGGGACTACTCAGAAGCGTGTGACGCGAGAAACTACACGCCTAGACATAGAAGCACAGAACGTTATGGAATGCTAACACCAGTGAAACAGGTTGGATTGTGAGGACAATTACCTAGCCTGGCTTTTACGTTGTGTATGTGTAAGCGATGTTGATGTGCTTGTAATGAGAAGTGCATGGTGTAAAGAATCTTTTAAGTTTATTTTATTAGTTTCTTAAGAGTAAAAGTGCCCACAAGAAAGAGAAACAGTGTTATACTGCTTGAATGGGCCCGACCGAGTAAGTGGCGGTGCGTGCGTCTGTTGTGTTGAGAGTCTGTACGTGCGACTGGGGAGAGTCTACGCGCGTTACAGGAAACTACAAAGAAAACCACTTCAAAGAAACCTTTTTTTTGTCCGCATGTCTTCTGAAGCATTTTCTTTTTTTTCATGGTTATTCTATTAAACATAAATGAGAGGAATTTTAAAAAAAGAAAAAAATACAGCAAACACACCCGCATAAACAGCAGTCATGAAATGAACAGCGTCAGATGCAACATTTCCCAAGCCATTGAAGTTGACGCTTTTAATGAACAGCACATACTCTGTCTGTGGCTGCAAGTTCAGAATGCGGATGGAGGTCGACCTTGTTCGCACCTGCAAATGCATCCGCTTGACTGTAATGTGTCAGGTGTATGCAGCATGTCTCGAATGCTAACTCCATTTGCCCCATACCCATACATGCATATCTCAGATGCATTATTAACCCACTAAACGTCATGGCCACATTTCCAAAATATTGAAGGTGTCACTAAATGACTATGTATCAATTGCAGGAGATAGATCGACCATGATAATTCTAGGGTAGTGCCAGATTAGCTTGGCGCCATCATGGCGCCAAGCTAATCTGGCACTACCCTAGAATTATCATGGTCGATTCGTCTCCTGCTATAGCGAGTCAGCACTGAACAAGATAAGTTAAATCAGCGACACAAAACAGCAACTTAAAATCAAATTAATGACAGCAACATAATAGAAGCATGGACATTGTTTTCTGATCACATCACTGGATACTGGCAAGAAAGTTACTTTACAAAATCTCTTGCATGGTCATGGTGTCAATAATACTACAGAAAAATAATGGTAAAAAAAACACGTTCTCTATCATTTTTTTGATTGCGAGTATTTTTATTTCAGCTGGTGCAGATATGTTGGTACAAATATCAAGTCTGCATATGGTGGCAGTAACAGGGTTACAACAAGTTACATATTGTACCTGAATGTAATCTTTGACAGAGTTACTCGGCTTGTAAAAAACTGCATAACCATCGACACGGGCCGACTCTGACGGTGGTGGGATCCATGCCACTTGTACCCCTGTCCCGTCAAATACAGTGACTTTTAGATCAGTGGGTGGCATCGGAAGTATACCTGCAAAATACGGAATTCGGACCTTAACCCATTTAACACCCAGGTCACATTTCCCAAATTGTCAAGGTGTCAGCTAATAACTATCTACCAGTTGCTGAAGATGGATTGACCATGGTAATTCAAGGATAGTACTGCCAGACTGGCTTGGTGCCATCATGGGCGGACCATGATAATTCAAGGGTAGTGCCAGAGTAGCTTGGTGTCTGATGGCACTAGCCTTGAATTATCATGGTGCCAAGCCAATCTGGCACTACCCTTGAATCATCATGAATGATCCATCTCCTTCTGTAGTGCATCAGGGGGTAAATAGGTTAACCCATTTAGTCCCAAGTCCCTAGAGCAGGAGATGGATTGACCATGATAATTCAAGGATAGTGCCAGATTAGCTTGGTGCCTTCAGGTCATAGTCAATCCATCTCCTGCAACAGGTACATAGTCATCAGGCAACACCTCCAAATCCTGAGAAATGAGACCTTGGGTTAAGGCCCCATAATCACAGACCTGCACCCCTGCCCTTCTATAACACAATTACAGTTAGTCCACAAGCTAGGAAGGTCTACCGTGCACCCCCCCCCCCACCCACCCACCCACCCACCCCAGTACTCAATAAGTTGGGTTTCAAAGTGTTCCTTAGTATGTCCTGAGATGTTTAAGCCATTTTCCCCAAAAATCCTTAGGAACACACCAGAGATATAGCCGATGGCGCAAGGGTACCCCCATTCACGCTCTTTGCATCTGGTAAAATGAGGTTGAGAAACCTTTTCCTCTAAATAAATCAGAATTCATTTTAGAAGCCCAAATCAGGCAATATTCTGTTAAGGCACACGTTCTGCAGCCTCTGCAAAAAAACAGAATGAAAAAATATTGAATCTGGCTCATAGTGAAGGTATGTGTGCACCCAGCAAATGACCATTTCCGCGAAATCGCAAAAAAAGACAAAAATAATGTGTCAGATGCCTTCAGACATTTTCTATAGCGCTGGCAGTCCATTTTCAGGCTTACATCATTAAAACAGGATGTCACAATTATTTTAAACTTGACTAGGTGATGCTGTGATCACTGTGAGTGCCACAGTGGTTGATTTTGTATCCCTACCCCCGAAGTTGTAAAAATACACAAAATTAATTAGAAAAAATTACTAAAGTTATTCCATTTCATTTTGACCTCTCTTTACCTGTTAAGTTTCAATAATGTGAGCATATAGTGCAAGAAAATAAGAAAAGTCGGCATCCTTTACGGTACATTCGTGGTTAATGATAGCTTTTTCCCATTTAAAATTGCTGAATTGGGAAACGTACGTTGTTTCCGGTGCCCTCAGAAATTTTGTATACAACCGATAAGTCTTTGTTAGGTTTTATTGGTTAGAATAGAGTACCACAGTTACTCCCAACCTGATTTTGTAATGCTATGATGCATTTAGGGGCCACAGTGGCTGAATCTGCTGCCCTACCCCCATTTTACCAGTAAGCAAAGTAACGCAAAATAATCATAAAAATTGCTTACGTCATACTCCTCTGTTTAAATATTTTTTTGTTGCCAGTTTTTTTTTTTTTTTAAGTATGCATATTGAGCATAAAAAGTTGTGATCATTTCATTAATTTCAATGTAGTTAGTTAGTTTAATTTCAATGTAACCCATCAACTTAATTGTAACTATTTTTAACTGGCTGGTCTTTTAGGTGATATTTTACCTAGTGTAAGGCGGATCTAGTAAGGTCTCCCCTTTTCCTTTCATTTATTTTCATCTAGAAATGTGTAAATATGAATATGCGTAATAAAGTTTCATGGTTCCTAATAGCCAAAACAATGTTATCAAATACTTAGTTTCCACATGTCGACCATGAGATCTCCACTTCCACCTTCTGCAATGTTCAAGTTTTTGATGGCCGTCTTTAAATCTTATATTGTTCTGACTGCCAATAAGTGAGCTGTCAAGAGCTAGGCAGCATGTTTTCAGAGTTTGATGTAAAGGGGCGTGTCTTCTGATCAGAACTGCCAGCAGACCGCTTCTCTGTATGGACATGTTTGCAGAATGTGCTAAGGAGACTGATTTTCTACGCCAAATTTGCATAGGGCTGTTTCCGCATGACCCAGTCTCACAAGGTGAGTCCAGCAGGGTCCTTACGGTCTGTGAACATTTGTGAAAGTTATTAAAAAATGACAAGGCTTTTTCAGGGCCCTGGAAAGTCTGTCAATTTCAGTCCTTTTCCTTAAAGTCTGTGAAAGTTTGTAAAAAATGACAACGTGCTGGCAAACTTTTGTCTACCTCTTTTTTTTTTTTCTCCCCCAATTTGTGACTATTCCATTGCGAACGATCATGCTGACGCTTGTTGCAAGTGATCTATATTTAGCTCTGATCATAAAGTGACTGCATGGCCTTTCTGCCAAACATTCTGATTGGTTGTTTACGCTTCTACCAAAGTCCGCCATTTGCTAAGCAGTAAGCGTTCTTTTATTTTGGTATCTCTTCATGCATTAGGCATGGAAGCTTCAAATAATTGCTGATACAGAGTGATCTGATTAAAGTGTGTAAACCTTCAGGCTTCAGTTTGGGTTTGTGAAATGTTCCTGCTTTTCTGTATGGACCCAGTCCAGAGTAAGCAGTGCGTAGATGAAAGATGGTGGCCTGGCTCTCCCTGTTCAGCTTGTTGATGTCATCTGCCCACGGGCTGCAGCCGCCATTCTGCTTTTGCCAATCACTTTGTTGTTGTAGTGTCTCCATTCCCAGCTAGTCCAGAATGCACTGGAATCCACTGCAGCACTATTTTGTGGACAGGGCATCCAGTCTATCTTGAAGCTTCCTGGTGAGATCAGTGGATCAAGCTGCTGCCTTTCCCTAGCTAGTGCTCTGCTGCTGTGTTGAACACCTGCAGGTCTGTACGATAGTTGGAGCTGCTGCCGCCAGCTGGTAAGGAGAGGGAGGTAGTAGTGCGGTCTGCACAACAGATGTACACGCCACTTTCTTCATTCTGCACGGCATCTTGTGTGGTATCACAGCTGCTGTGAGGGTAGCGCTTGTGCACAACCTCCAGCAAGATGGCTTTGTGCAGTGCCGCGACCTTTGGCAAAGAGTCCTGGAACATTGTTTATGTTGTCTTGAAGGCTCTTTCGAGAAGTCCAGGTATCTGAAGGGAGCTGTTCACACATCTTTGGGCTTGGTTCCAGGACGTCAGTGTTAGCCCTTTGCAGGACCTTCAGTAGGCGGTTCAGACTTGGGCATTTCTGACGGTTCTTGGTCTGCTCCTGTAGTCTCCCATGCTGTCGGTGTTTAGTAAGTCTTCATCGTGTGTGCTGTTCTGCATTCCAGTGGCTCCAATGTCCTCCATTTCCTAAATTGGGGTGCTCCAGACGGCTCTAAGAATGTCACTGCATCATGAGAATGACCCATGTTCTGCATCTTGTCAAGCCTGGCTTTTTGGGTTTTGCAGGCAGTGTTTCATGTTATCGATGTATCTTGGTAGCGCACAACTGGTCTGACCGAGCAGGTGTTTGCTTGTGCCAGGATGCTGTAATTTGCTCCAATGTGGTCCCCACCAGTTTCTTCATGAGAGACATTTTTTTTTTGTTGCAGCTCTAGCTTCCATGGCTTCAATGTGAGGCCTCCACGTGAATCCAGTAATTTATTTGTTGCCAGTAAAGTTGGCCTGTCTGTCTTTGGTACTGGAAGGTCTCCAGTTTGAGGTGACCTCTTCCGTCTGATTGAAAGAGATGGTCTAGCTCAGTTTGAGTGGCCTCTTTCAGTCCAGCTGCTCACTCTATTGGCAGCATGCTGGATTCTGGAGGATGCTATTTCTTTATGTTCTGCTGCGCTCCACACTGCAAAGTCATCCGCATGGAGGATGTTCAAGACAAACCTTGGTACTGTTGTACTGATGTCATTAATGTAGACCAAAAAACAGCATCAGACACAACATCTCCCTGAGGTACACCTTCCCCGAGTTTGACAAGAGTGCTGAATGTAGACGGTAGAAGCTTCAGCGGCAGCCCTTGTTAAGCATGCCTTAAATAAAAAGAATTACAATTAAATTGATGGGTCACATTGAAATTAATGAAATGATCACAAATGTTTATGCCCAAAATGCATATTTTGTTAAGAAAACTGGCAACAAAAATATTTAATCAGAGGAGCAATTGTTATCATTTTTCGTTCCTTTGCGTACAGGTAAAATGGGGGTAGGGCAGCAGATTCAGCCACTGTGGCCCCTAAATGCATCACAGCATCATAAAATCAGGTTGGGAGTAACTGTGGTACTCTATCCTAACCAATAAAACCTAAAAAATGAATTTTTTTTCTAAAATGTATTTTTTTGAAAAATACTTACCGATGGCATTACTATCTGGAATATACTCTATTGCCTATAGATTTCAGCAAAAGTTGTGTGTAGCACACAAATGGGGAGGAGACACCGGGGATCCAAGCACTATGACCCCGGGTGGCCTCCCCTTACTACCCTATCCCGGCGAGCACAGGGCGACCTCGTCAGTTTCACACTTAGCCACAAGAGGCAAGCGGGGCAGGTGGGAGGGCCATCCGAGTAATGCCATCGGTAAGTATTTTTAAAAAAAATACATTTTAGAAAAAAAATTCATTTGTTTTTTCAAAATACATTACCGATGGCATTACTATCTGGAAGAATGGCGAACAGGCGGAGGGTGCCATATCTAACCATAACCCAACCACTCCGCCGGCCCCATCGAGAGAGAACTCCCGACGATTTCAGCTATGATGTACCTAAGACGTCAGAGGCGCTCGGAGGGAGTGCTGGGCTGCGGAGATGTCGCCCACCCGTGCCAGGGAGTCATGTTGGCCGGATAGGTCTCTAAGGCAGAAGCGTGCGAAAGTGGGGTCTGAGCGCCAGCCACCCGCTGTCACAATATCTTTGACCGAGCAGTTGCGGTCCAGGGCTAGACTGGTGGCTACTGCTCTCACTTCATGCGCCCGGATTTAAGGCTCAGCGCCGCGTGGGGAGAGGTCCTGGTAGGCTGACCTAATCACCCACCGCAGCCAGGATGACACGGTCTGGGCTGAGATGTTGTGTCTGCCCGCGGACAAGGTAAGAAGAGGCGCGAGCACCCCCGGCGCTGCGGCTTAGAGCGGCGCAGGTAAATCTTTAGCGCCCGCACTGGGTCCTGTTGCCGCGATCCAGGGGAGAGGTCCGCTCCACGGAGGGGCCGTATAGTTAGCACCTGAGGAGCCGCCGCGGGGCGGCGGTTCTTGGCCAGGAAGGACGGATCGGGGAGCAGCTGCGCAGAGCCGTCGGAACGAAACTGCAAACAGGCTGGGAGCATCGAGAGCGCGTGAAGCTCGCTGACTCGGGACGCTGTAGCGAGAGCCAGAAGGAAACAGGTTTTCCGGGTCAAGTCTGAGAACCGAGCCAAGGGGAGGGGCTCAAACCGGTCCGTATTCAACCACGTCAGTACCCAGGCAAGATCCCACCGGGGTACTAGGGAACGTGAAGCCAGTAAATCCGACAGATCCTTGCAGGCGCCTGGGTCCGGAAGACACAGGTGACGGTAGGTGTCCGCGATCATTGCGCGGTAGCCCTTGATGGTGACCGGGGCTAAGCCCCGGTCGTCGAAGAGCCACAGGAAGAACTCCGCCAGTTGGTGGGAGGCTAGGTTAGTGGGAGGGAGCCCATGGGAGGTGCACCAGGTCTGAAAGACCCTCCACTTGCCTTCGTACACCTTCCTCGTAGAGAGTCTGCGGGCTGCTGCAATTGCCGCCGCTGCGGCATCCGAGAAACCTCTAGCGGCGAGAGCTTGCCGGACAACCTCCAAGCGTGTAGGCGGAGGCGTTCGGGGCACGGATGGAAAAGCTGCTGACGGGGCTGCTTGAGCATCGTGGGAGGGGTAGGAAGCTCCAGGGGAGGGTCCGTCGCAAGCGCGAGGAGGTCCGTGGTCCAGCTCTTGGTCCAGTTGAAGGGGGCCACCAGCAGGAGGACCGCCGAGCATCCCAGAAGCTTCCGCAGAACCCTCGGAACGAGGACTGACGGGGGGTAGGCGTAAGCAATCAGGCCGTCCCAAGGAATGGCGAGCGCGTCCACTGCCCAAGCGAGTGGATCCGGGACTGGAGAGACGTAGACCGGGAGCTGGTTGTTCCATCTGGTGGCAAACAGATCCACTAGCGGCGTTTCCCAGTGAGAGCAGATCAGGCGAAAATATCCGGGCGTAGGGACCACTCCGTGTGGAGCAACTGTCCGCGACGAGACAGGGCGTCCGCAATCACGTTGAGGTGGCCAGGGATGTGGCGGGCTCGTAGGGTAATGCCTCGATCCCTGCACCAGAGGAGAAGGTGGTACAGAAGAATGCAAAGGGAGGGCGAGTGAGTGCCCCCTTGATTCTGTATGTAAGCCACCACCGTCGAGTTGTCAAAGAGCACGAGGACTTCCTGATTGGCCAAGGTCTCCTGCCAAACGTCGAGTGCCAACCCAACTGCCTTCAGCTCCAGCCAGTTGATGTGATTCCCTAACAGCTCCCGAGGCCAAACGCCCGAGGCCGAGAGAAATCCGGTAACAGGTGCGCGCCCCAGCCGGCCTGGCTCGCATCTGTACAGAGAGACCACCGAGGCGGCGGGGAGTGTAGGGGCACCCCCGAAGCCAGCCAAGCGAGGTCCGCCCACCTCTCGAGGTGAGGACGAGCCAGAGGCGTGACTGGTACTAGATCCGACAGAGCGCCCGAGGAGGGTCGCCAGTGAAGAAGGAGATGTAGCTGGAGAGGCCGAGCATAAAGTCTGCCCAAGGGAAGCAGGTCCGCAGCCGCACTGAGGAGGCCCAGGAGTTGAAGACAGACCCTGGCGGTGAAGGAGGATCCCATCCCCATCGAAGTCGCTAAGTCGACGATCTTCTGTCGCCTGGCCAGAGGCAGGCGGACAAGGTTGAGGTCGGTCAGGAATTCCATCCCCAGATGTAGAAACCGTCGAGAGGGAGAAGATCGGATTTCCCCAATTGAGTAGGAAACCTAGACGACGCAGAAGGGAAGCAGGGCATCCCTGTCCGTCTGGAGGGCTGCGGAAACCAAGTTGCGCAGTAGAAGGTCGTCCAAGTAATTGGAGGCCGGGCTCAAGGAGCGCTGACGGAAGTAGGCTATCACGGCGTCGAGCAGTCTTGTAAATACCCACGGACTGATGTTGAGGCTGAAAGGAAGGGCGCAGAACTGGTAGACGATCCCCCCAAGGTCAAACCGAAGGTACCGGCGAAACGACGGAAGAAACGGGACGTGCAGATAGGCGTCTGACCGATCGAGGCTGATCGCAAAGTCCATCGGCCGGACGGCCGCAAGGAGTGTCCTGGCCGTCTCCATCCTGAAGCGAGGGGCCTCCATCCTGAAGCGAGGGGCCAAAATGAACTTGTTTAGCGCTGATAAGCCAAAATGAACTTGTTTAGCGCTGATAAGTCGATAACTGGACGCCACTTGCCGCCTGGTTTGGGAACTAGAAGAGTCGGCTGTAGAACGCCGGAGAGTCCTGCCGCGAAACCACCTCTGTCGCCGCTTTGGTGAGGAGGGTCGCCATTTCCCCGCACAGAGCGTCCGCCTGTGTGCCGTCGAGCGGTTCCTGGGTCCACATGGGTGATCTGCGAAGAGGCGGAGGCGACAGGAACGAAGGTTGCAGGCCTGCGGTAACGGTGGAAAGAATCCAGGGGTCGTCCGGGAACAGCGATCTCCAAAGATCGCTGAAGAGCGACAGCCGCCCGCCGACAGGAGACCCGAGTACTGAGGGCGGGGGCGGAGGCGGGGGCGAGTCAATGAGCCCGACCGCGGCCCGATCTACGGGCACCGCGGGGCCAAGCAGGGCGAGGGGCGGGGCCGGCCTGAGTAGCCTGGAATGGACGGGCCCGACCTCGTGAAGATCCGACTGTAGGAACGGAGGGCCTGAAAGACCGCCGGGCACGACCCCCGGCCGGGCGGGGGGGCGCGAAAGCGGGTCGAGGCTGGGTTAGATGCAGGCTTGGGCCACAAGTCCTTGGAAGATTCCTTAACGGTGTGCCAAGTGTCGCCAAACAGCTGAGGACCACCTAAGGGGGCTTGACGGAGCTGGTCTTCACTGACAAGGGAAGGTCCGAGCAGAGGCGCAAAAGGGTATCCCTCCTCCAGAGGTCGCAATAGGCAGCTGCTGCCATGGCGTTGGCGGAAGAATGGTAGGCGGCCCGGTTGGCCGCTATCAGGATGGACTGCACGTCACGAAGCGGGGACTGACCCTCCAGGTCCCACGTATCCTGTAGGCACTGCAGGGCTGCCTGGGTAGCCAGTTCCAAAAAACCCGAGCACGCCAGCGAGTTCCGCGCTAAGGAGGCGATCCTGTCGAGAGGCCGAGGCCACGAGTTCTGGACGAGCCTGCGGCCGCCCGCCTGTACTAAGGCCGCCGCATCCACCGCTGGAAGAGGTATGGCGAAGGCTTGGGAGTGTCCAGCGTACCAGGCCTGGCGGAAGCTTAAGTTGATTCCCACCGGCCATCGAGCGGCGGTAAAGTATCCCGTGTCGCCGAAAGCGTCGTTTCGCAGCTGGGCGGAGAAAGCATCGGTGAGGTCCCGGAAGCCGGCTGGCTGCAGGAGGGACTTGCGGCGCTTGACTTGCCTCTGCGCGTCGACCATGGCCGAAGCCTGTCTCTTCGGAGGAGGCGAAGGCAGACAGAAGTCGGGCGGTAGGTACTTGGCGATAAGCCTGGAAGCCTCACCCAGAGCGTGGACCGTCTGTGATCCGAGCGATGGGCCGGCAACGTCTGACGAGGCGGAGGCCGACGAGACAGCGGAAAGGCGGGAAGGAGAACCAGCCGCCGAGTCCTGCAAGAAGATCGCCGAGGCCGAGTTCATCGGATGAAGGCTGAGGACGTCCGGCTCCAAAAACTGATCTTCTCGCGGCAAAGACGAAAGGGGCGAGCGGCTACGAGAGCGCCGCACCGCCGCGCGCGAGGTAGACGCAGCCGCCTGCGACGCACGCAAAGAGGGGCGCCGCGGCGACGGAGGGACCGTGGCAAAGCGACGGTCCACCTCGAAGTCGGGATCCGCACGCGGAAGCCGACGTGAGTGACAAATCCGCGATTGGAATACCGAGGAAGTGGCCTGGTCACCCCTGGCCCGCCCGGGAGAACCGGTGCGGGGGGGGGGAACCGCAAAGTGTCTCTCCTAGCCCGCTCAGGAAAGGCGGAGCGGGGAGGGGACGAATACCGGGCACGCGGCCCCCATCCGATGTTTCGGACCGTGGAGGACGCGCGATGATGTCACACCGGGCCCGCCTGGTCGATACGAGGCGGGGGGGGGGGGGGGGGGGGGGGGGGGGACAGTCTAGGGTCACGCCAAGCCCGCTCAGGAAAGGCGGAGCGGGGAGGGGACGATTTATGAGCCCGCTGCCCCAGCTCCGAAGCCTCGGAGCGAGGGGGGCGAGGGTCCAAGTCACACCGGGCCCGTCTGGTCGATACGAGACGTGGGGGGGGGGGGGGGGGGACAGTCTAAGGTCACGCCAAGCCCGCTCAGGCGAAGCGAAGCGGGGAGGGGACAATTTATGTGCACGCGACCCCCGCTCCGACGCCTCGGAGCGTGGGGGGCGAGAGTCAACCACACCCCGGGCCCGCCCAGGCGAGACGGGGCGGGCGGGGGGGGAAGAAAGCGAAGCATGCCGTGCCCGTTCGGAAAATACAGAGCGGGGAGGCAGCATTACTAACGGTCTTGAGTCACATTCCGTGAGCGAGAGCTTTTCTTATCACGTTTACTCTCTTTCTTATGCTTGCGTTCAGTCACCCGCCCCCGCTCCGGAGACCTAGAGCCGGGGGTGGCCAACGAACGCTCATCTCTCCCAGACCGCTCGCCCGAAGCAGAGCGGGGGGTGGGAAACAATATGGGGCTCAAGCCACGCGCTAACGAAGCAGAGCGTGGGGAGCGTGACTCCGAAACTCGCCTACCCTGCTCCGAAGACTCGGAGAGGGAGGGAGAACCTGCGAGGTAACGGTACAAGAAGGGGACTTACCTGTGGGCCGGACAGCCCGAACGACGGAGCGGAGAGGAGCCCGAAGCGCCGAGGGAAGTACGTCCACCCGTGGAGGATCCCGGGGAGACAGAAGCGGGCGAGGGGCCCGGTCACGCCTGTAGAAGTCCCACATGCGCGACCACCGGTCTTCCGTCCAAGCGGCGCAAACGTCAAACGTTCCGTCCGAAGAACAGCCCGAACACGGCAAGCAAGAGTCGTGTGCATCACCCGGCCACTGGAAGTCCCCGCAAAGGCGGCAAGTCTTCGACACAGAAGAAGCCATAAGGCCCCAAGCCAACTACGCCGGCGAAGAAAGTCAACCGTGCACAAAACAGCAGGGCACAAGTCACGTGCGTCGTCGAACCCCAAGGCCAAGCCAAGGGTGAACTCACAAAGTCAGAGCCGGTAAAACCGGTCGGCGCACAGTTCACAATGAGTCCAATTGTCAAAAGGAAAAGCCACGAATGTAGTGAGTCCAGGGCTGAATCGAAGACTCCAATTCAAGCCCACAGTCAAAAACCACTGAAACCGAAAAAACCCGTTGAACGGAGAAAGGCAAAAACTCGACCGTCCCCGGTCGAGCTATGAGTGAAACTGACGAGGTCGCCCTGTGCTCGCCGGGATAGGGTAGTAAGGGGAGGCCACCCGGGGTCATAGTGCTTGGATCCCCGGTGTCTCCTCCCTAGTTGTGTGCTACACACAACTTTTGCTGAAATCTATAGGCAATAGAGTATATTCCAGATAGTAATGCCATTGGTAATGTATTTTGAAAAAACAAAGACCTATCAGTTGTATACAAAATTTCTGAGGGCATCAGAAATAACGTACGTTTCCCAATTCCGCAATTTTAAATGGGAAAAAGCTATCATTCACCACGAACATACCGTAAAGGAAGCCGACTTTCCTTATTTTCTTGCACTTTTATGCTCACATTTTTGAAACTTAATAGGTAAAGAGAGGTTAAAATAAAATGGAATAACTTAAGAAATTTTTTCTAATTAATTTTGTGTATTTTAACAACTTGGGGGTAGGGATACAAAATCAACGACAGTGGCACTCACGGTGATCACAGCATCACCTAGTCAAGTTTATAATAATTGTGACATCCTGTTTTAATGATGTAAACCTGAAAATGGACTGTCAGTGCTATAGAAAATGTCTGAAGGCATCTGACACATTCTTTTTGTCTTTTTTTGTGATTTCGCGGAAATGGTCATTTACTGGGTGCACAAATACTTTCACTGTGAGCCAGAGATTCAATATTTTTTCATTCTATTTTTTGCAGAGGATGCAGAAGGTGTGCCTTGACATAATATTGCTTGATTTGGGCTTCTGGAATGAATTCTAATTTATTTAGAGGAAAATGTTTCTCAACCTCATTTTAGCACCTGCGAAGAGCATGAATGGGGGTACCCTTGTGCCATCGGCCATATCTCTGGTGTGTTCCTAAGGATTTTCGGGGAACATGGCTTAAACATCTCAGGACATACTAAGGAACACTTTGAAACCCATCTTCTTGAGTACTGGGGGAGGGGGGGGGGGGGGGGGGTGTGCACAGTAGACCTTGCTAGCTTATGGACTAAGTTCAGCCCAAGTACCATGCACACCAGTATAAATGTATACAACTCAATCTCTTATATAGCCTACATCTGCAATCGGCATACATTTTCATGAGCCCCTGCAACTGCAGGGGCTCATGAGAATTTATGCCTATTGCATGTATGAACAATTCTCATCAACTTGAATCTGTGTTGTTTAGACAGTCTAGTGACCTTCTGGACCTTAAAAAAAAAAAAGACATGGATTTGTACCAACTGCGTGAAAAATCGTGCTTGATGATCTAAATGTTAGATATTGAAATTGAGAATTACCATGCACTGATACTGTGACTTTGTCAGAGGGCTGGCTCTCCCCAAATTTATTGCCTGATCTCATCCAGACATAGTAGATGTGGTTCGGGAGAATGTCCTCGATGACGTAATTCAATGATAGGTCTGTCTGCAAAAAAAAAAGGATTTAATCCCATCAATGCTGAGTAACACAGTAAGAAGAAGTGGGGGGGAAAAAAAGTGAATATGATCCAACTGCAAAAGACATAGATACCATCTGAACTCATAAGGCTCATGAGGATCTATGCCTCTTTGAAATACTGAAACAGAAAAAACACTGCCGGCATATAAAAATGAAGTGCAAATGACATAAACTCTTCAATACTCACAACCAGATGTGTTTGTGGCACAGGGTTCCCGGTGGAGTTGTAGTAAATGCGGTAATAGTCCACATGATGGGCATTACGAGCTGGCACGTCCCAACGCACAGATATTGTGTCAGACGCCACGTTGGCTCTGATGTTCAAAGGGGCCGTGGGGATTCGGTCTGCAAGCGAAAGGACACATCCATTTGTACAGTTACATGACTTGGCTTATATAACAAGGTATAACACTGGATGTCAACAACACGCTTATTTTTAATAACAAACTTCAGACATAACAACAACAAAAATGTATACAGTAGGCAACCTGGCACATTCTGCTATGTCTCAAGTTTATTGTAGTTAGCTTAACCCATTTAGCCCCGGGTCCCAGCAGCAGGAGATGGATTGATCATGATAAATCAAGGGCAGTGCCAGATGGATTTGGCGCCCACAGGCGCCAAGCTCATCTCGCACTACCCTTGAATTATCATGATCAATCCATCTCCTACAACTGCTACATGGTCGTTAGACAACGCCCCCACAAGTTTGGAGCCTTCCTTATGGCACAAAACTGCCAGCCCCTGACAAACACAGATGTACGCTGTAGTTAACATGTAGTGTGCACTGGCGATCGACAGACAGTCACACAAGGTAGGCATTTAACTCATTTAACTCTAAAGCCCTACAGCAGGAGATGGATCGACTTTGATAATTCAAGGGTAGTGTAAGATGAGCTGGGCGCCTTCAGGCGCCAAGCTCATCTGGCACTACCCTTGAATTATCATGGTCGATCCATCTCCTGCAACAAGTACACAGTCATTAGATGGCACCTCCAAAATTTGGGAAATGCGGCCGTAGGGTGAACGATTCAATGATTCAATGAAGCTGTATTTATCAACAGTGGAGGCATTGACATCATTACAGACATAGCCATTTTTCAAACCTGCCGTTGCTACAAAACTACGAGACAATAGACACAAAACTATGTATATACATGTATATGAAACAAAAACATTGCCAGCTTAGGGAAGGAAAGTCCCATGATGGTTAAATGGGTTAAGGCATGCATCATGTAATCCAAGGGTAAATGGCCATAGCTCAAGTGTTGTGCCTGACTAGCTGGGTGATTGGAGGCTAACCAGGCACTGCCCTTGAGCTCGCACAAACTAAACTGCTGGCACTCACCATAACCTCTAGCAAGACAGCCAAACATGATGGTTACTTGAGGCACACATTGCAGCAGTCGAGGGTCGCTGAACACGTTTTGTGAAGTTGGGATCTGTCCAGCGCAGAATGCCCAGCAAAATGGGTCCACACCATTCGAGCGACAACACTCAGTGTGGTCAGCGCCATCTAGAAATACAGTACACCTACAGGTCAGTCTTAGTATTGCATACATGTACCAGTATAGATCACAACACAGGATGAAACGCAGAGAGGCCTATGACTCCTCATGATACCCAGTGAGCAAAAACTTGTCAGGTCAAAGTCAGCCTTAGTAGGCCCCCACACAGCTGTGCATTAGCCAACTAAGCCTTATGTCAGCCTGAGGACCTTTAAGCTTATTTGCAGTTTTTATTTCACAAGCCCAAGTAAACTCAGCACGGTGTTAATAAGAACCTTTTTAACGTGATCTGACTTTATGGCTCACAGGCATCGCAGTACACTCAGACAGTCCTGTTTGCCTGATCAAAAGACAAATTTCTTTTTCTAGGGATTAATAATGAATTGGAATCAGAACAATACTTACTTACTTACACCTGTCACCCCTACCTGGGTATAGGCCGTCGACGAGAGACCTCCAGCAACTCCTGTCCTGTGCTTCTCCTTCGATTCTACTCCAGGTGGTTCCCAGTCTCTTGATGTCTGCTTGGAGGTCTCGACGCCAGGAGTTTCTCGGCCTACCTCTTTTCCTCTTTCCCTGGGGGTTCCATGACAATGCCTGCCTAGTGATACTGGAAGCTGGCTTTCTCAGACTGTGACCGATCCATCTCCATCTTCTTCGCCCAATTTCATTCTCTGCTGTTATCTGCTCTGTTCTCTCCCAGAGTCTGACGTTGCTGATCTTCTCTGGCCAGTGGATTTTCAAAATTCTTCTAAGGCAACTGTTCATGAAGGTCTGTACTCTGTTGACTGTGGTTTTTGTCAATCTCCATGTCTCTGCTCCATATAGGAGAACTGCTTTTACATTGGAGTTGAAAATCCGGACTTTGGTGTGTTGTGACAGCTCTCTGGAACTCCACACTTTTTTCAACTGGAGAAAGGCTGCTCTGGCTTTACCGATTCGTGCTCTGACATCTGCATCAGTGCCGCCTTTTTTGTCTATGATGCTCCCGAGATAGGTGAAGGACTCCACCTCCTCCAACGGGGTGCCAGCAAGCAAGACTGGTTCTTCCCTGGTTGCGTTAAGCCTCATTGTCTTTGTTTTCTGTTTGTGAATGGTGAGGCCCACTTGGGATGAGATGTCAGCAAGCCTCGTGGTCTTGTCCTGCATTTGTTGATGAGTGTGGGACAGTAATGCCAAGTCGTCTGCAAAATCGAGGTCGTCAAGCTGTGTCCACAGTGTCCACTGTATTCCACTTCGTCTGTGCTCTGTGGTCATCTTCATGACCCAGTCTATGGCCAGTAGGAAGAGGAACGGAGACAGCAGACACCCCTGCCTGACACCAGTTCTGACCTGGAGCTCTCTGGTGAACTGCCCTTCGTGGATCACGCGACATGTCATGCCATCATAGCTGCTCTTGATCAGGCGGACGAGCTTTGTGGGTACACCGTAGTGTCGTAGGAGTTTCCACAGAGTCTCTCGGTCCACGCTGTCAAATGCTTTCTCATAATCCACAAAGTTGACGTACAGCGGGGAGCTCCACTCCAGAGACTGTTCCACGATGATGCGGAGAGTGGCGATCTGGTCTGTACATGATCGGTTCTTCCTGAATCCTGCTTGCTGGTCTCTCAGCTGGGGGTCAACGGAGCTCTTCATTCTCTCTAGGATGATCCTGTTGAAGACCTTTCCTGGTACTGACAGCAAGGTGATTCCTCTGTAGTTGGAACACTTGCTGAGGTCGCCTTTCTTGGGAAGCTTGATTAGGTACCCCTCCTTCCAGTCAGCTGGCATCACCTCCTCTTCCCAGATCTTTCCAAACAGTGGGTACAGCATCTCAACTGTTGTCTCTAGGTCTGCTTTCAGAGACTCCGCTGGGATGCCATCTGGCCCTGCTGCTTTGCCATTCTTCAAAAATGCCACTGCTTTTCTGATCTCTTCCCGGCTGGGTCTGTCACAGCTGATGGGTAGGTCGGTCTCTGCTGGCTGGATGTCGGGGGGGTCGGGTGGGCTAGGTCTGTTCAGTAACTCTTCAAAATACTCGGCCCATCTGTCGAGTTGGTCTGCTCTGTCTGCAATAGGCTTGCCTTCTTTGTCTTTTACTGGTCTTTCTGTATGGCCATACTTACCCGACAATCTTCTGGTAATGTCGTAGAGCTGTTTCATGTTGCCGCTGCCTGCTGCCTTTTCTGCCTCTGCTGCCAGGCTGTCTGTGTAGGCCCTCTTGTCTGCCCTGATACTCCTCTTCACCTCGCGGTTGGCTTCCGAGTATTCCCCCTGTGCCCTTACTTTGGCTGCTCTCGTGCGACTGTTGTTGACCGCTGCTTTCTTCTGCTTCCTCGCTTCTATCTTCTTCAAGGTCTGTGCCGACAGCCAGTCCTTGTGGTGGTGTTTCCTGAACCCTACAGTGTCTTTGCAGGTTGAGTTCAGCGCCTCTCTAACTGCCTTCCACTGCTGCTCTGTGGTGACCGCCTCCTCTTCATTTACTAGCTCCTGTAGCGCTTGAAACCGGTTGGACAGCACCAGTTTGAACTCTTCTCCAACTCCAGTTTCTCTCAGGAGGCCTACATTATAGCGCTGTCTTCTTGTTGTCTCTGTGCGGCTTTTCTTTAGCTTGAGCTTCATTCTTGAGGTAAGCAGATGGTGGTCTGAGGCGACATCTGCTCCCCTCCTCACTCGAACATCTTGAAGGGATCTTCTAAATTTCTTGCTAATGCAGATATGGTCTATTTGGTTCTCTGTTGTATGGTCAGGTGAGACCCAAGTTGCTTTGTGTATTCTTCTGTGTGGGAAGATGCTGCCTCCAATGACAAGTCGGTTTAGAGCACAAAAGTCTACAAACCTCTCCCCGTTCTCATTCATCTCCGAGCCTAGTCCCTGTCTCCCCATCACCTCTTCGTATCCGGTGTTGTCCTCCCCTATTTTGGCATTAAAATCGCCCATGACGATGGTGATGTCTCGCTCCGCACATTTGTCCACGGCACTCTGGAGTCGGTCGTAGAACTCTTGTTTCTCTTCCTCGTCACTGTCATTGGTGGGCGCATAACACTGGATGACGTTCAGCTTGAGCTTTTTCTTGGTTCTAAAGGCTGCTGTTATAATTCTTGGCCCAAGAGGTTCCCAGCCCATCAGCGCTCTCTGTGCCACTGGTGACAGCATGAGTGCTACTCCTTCTGTATGGGGGGCATTCTCCTCTTCATGACCTGAATACAGAACCATCTCCCCACTTAACAGCCTTTTCTGGCCAGACTGCGTCCATCTGGCTTCACTGATGCCTAGCAGGGAAAGGTTGTACTTTTGCATTTCCGCTGCTATCTGGGCGGCCTTGCCGCTCTGGTACATGGTCTTGACGTTCCATGTGCCCATGGTTGTATCCCTGGATAGAGAGAGGCGGCTCGGTCCTGTGGCTTCCGAAGACTTCCGGCTTTCACCACAGGACGTCATAAGTCTTCTAGTAGAAGAACCTTCCTCCTCCAGGAAAGGAATTACTGTTAGTCTTTTCGTCGGCGTTTTTGTAGCTATTTCCTTTTTTGCAGGGTGGGGAAGCTACCCCGACACCCAACCCCCTTACTAGGAGGACCAGGGGTTTTCTGTCGGGGTCACCTTCCCTTAGACCATGTTGGTTCACGGCACCTTATTTCATTCGGTGCACCCCTCTCACGAGGGACCCCCTATCCACCACCCAGGGGACGCGCCTCAACGCCGTATGGTCCCAGCGCGAGGAATCAGAACAATGCTGTCATACAATGAATGTTGCACGACTGGGCCTAGGGGAATATGGACATAAATCGGGCCAGGATGCATCAATTTTGTGAGCTGCCTACCCATTTTTTTTTACATCAGAAGCAGAAGGCCCAGTTTTCAGTAGCATAGCAAAGTTTTCAGTAGAAACATAGCCGCCAACAATCATCTCGGCCTCCATGCTTCTACGCAAAGTTGCATTCGCATAACGTGTACCTTACGAAGTACTTGCCATGTTTACTACTTGTTAAACATGGCCATTCGTCCATGTAGTGGGCTCGTCTTCATTTTTCTTCCCCAGACAGTGAGCTGTCCGAGTCAGCCATTCTTGCAAAGTAAATAGTATGCATGCGCAGTTCATGATATTGGTGGCGGAAGCGTTTTTCGAAAAATACTTACCGATGGCATTACTACTAGGAAGGTTCGCTTAGCATACCAATTTTAGCCCCCAAAACTCGTGTACACCACAACCAGGGAGACGACTCTAGGGAGTCGTTACCAAGAGACCCTGAGTAGCCCCCCCCCCCCCTCCCTCCCTATTCGGTGGCGCGCTCACCGTTTCCCGCCAGTCTCTGAGCCTTAGTTCCATGGTGGCAAGCGGGGTAGGAGGGAGGGACCTCTGAGTAATGCCATCGGTAAGTATTTTTCGACAAAATACATTTTAGAGAAAAATCCATTTATTTTCTCAAAATCTTTACTGATGGCATTACTACTAGGAAGAATGGTGAAAAGGAGGAGGGTGCCGCCCCCTATGCATACCCCCCAGTACCCCTTTGCCTGGGTGCCTCCGCGTGTTAACTATCGAGGCTCCCCCTACGTGCCCACTCCCGACAATTTTAGCTAGGCGTTACCCAAGGCACCTGTGGCGTCGGGAGGGAGTGCTGCGCCACCCGAGAAGTCCCCCACTAGGGCCAGGTTGTCGTGCTGGCCAGATAGGTCTTGCAGAAGCGGGCAAAGGCAAACTCAGCCCGCCAACCCGCGGCAGCCGCAATGTCTCTCCCTGCGCAGTTGCGGTCTGAGGCGATGCCTACAGCCACTGCTCAGACTTCAAGTGCCTGGGTGCGCATTGCCCTTGCCTGTTTGGGGAGAGCGTTTTGTATGCCGGGCGGATGCCCCAGCGTAGCCAGGAAGGGATCGTCTGCGCAGAGATGACTCATCTGCCCGGAGCCAAGGGCAGCAACAGGAGTGAGTGCCCTTGTCTTAGTGGTTTAGTTCTGCGCCGGTATACTTTCAGCACCCAGACGGGGTGCGGAGATGTCTCGTCTGCCCGGAGCCAAGGGCAGGAACAGGCGTGAGCGCCCTTGTCTTAGTGGCTTAGTTCTGCGCAGGTATACTGCCAGCGCCCGGACGGGGTGTGGAGATGTATCGTCTGCCCGGAGCCAGGGGCAGGAACAGGCCCTTGTCTTAGTGGCTTTTCTGCGCAGGTATACTTTTAGCGCCCGGACCTGTTGACGATCTCCTGGGGCTGGTCTGTTGCCCTAAGTGGGCTGATGGTCAATATGTGCGGTGCGGTCGCTGGGAGCCTGATCTTGGCCCGCACGTAGGATCGGTGCAGAGCTGTACTGAGCCATCGGCCTTTCGTTGGAGACAGGAGGGTCGCCCGAGAAGGCGTGAATCTCGCTCACGCTGTGGCGAGGGCGAGCAGGAGGACGTTCCCCCCGGTTACGTCTCCAAACCACGCCAGAGGTAGAGGCTCGCACCATTCCAAGGTGAGCTAGGTGAGCATCCAGGACAAGCCCCAGCGAGGAATCAGCGAGCGGAAGGACGGCCATTGAAGCTCCAAGTGCGCCCACCCGGGCCCGGACGTCCCTGGCGTCGGTATGTGTCTGCCACCATTCAGGTAACCTCGGATGGTGATGGGTGCCAGGTTCCGGATGGAGAACAACCACAGAAGAACTCGGCCAAATGGGGGGTAGTCAGGCCTATGGGGGAGAGCCACTCTGCTGCGCACCAGGCTTGGAGTACCCGCCATTTACCTGGTAGAGGTTATGGGTTGAGGCCCTGCGAGCCGCTGCGATTGCTTCCACTGCTGCCCCCAAGGCGCCTCTTGCTGCAAGGGCCTGCCTGACCATCTTCACGCGTGTAGCAGCAGTCATTCCGGGCACAGATGCACCACTGCTGTGAGGGTTGCTTGAGCATCATATGCGGAGTGGGGAGCCGCAGGTCCATGGCGAGGCTCAGGAGATCTGTGGTCCAGCTCCTGGTGCAGCTGAAGCGGCAACGAGGATCAAGATCGTATTGCTGCCCCTGTGCTTCTGGAGCCCCTTGGTACCAGCACTGTGGGAGGGAACACGTAAGCTGGACGTCCATCCCACGGAATGGCTAGCGTGTCTACGGCCCCGGCTTGTGGATCCGGGATGGAGGAGACAAGAGAGGCAGCTTCTTGTTCCACCTCGTGGCGAAGAGGTCAATCATCGGCGTCTCCCAGCGTGCGCAGAGTAGGTGGAAGATATCCGAGCGCAGTGACCACTCTGTGTGACAAAGCTGGCCGCAGAGCGAGAGGGAGTCCGCGAGGATGTAGGGAAGGCCTTGGTTGTGCCGCACCTGCAGCGGGGTGCCCTGATCGCTGCACCCCCGGAGGCCCTGGTACCACTATCTCCTGTTGCGCGAGGCGTTCGTCCCCTTCGACACGCGCCAGCCACATGACCTCCTCTCCAGCCAGGTGATATGTCTGCCTGCAGTTGTGACAACTCCAGCAACAGAAGTGTTCCCCAGCCGGCGAGGCTCATGTCCGTGCCGATGGGGAGCTGTGGCAGAGGGGAGAAGAGTAGTACTCCCGACACTAGCCAGGAACTGTCCATCCACCGCTGGAGATGAGACTAGAGCGACGTCGACACCGAAACCAGGTTTGCCAGATCGCCCGAGAAGGGGCGCCAGTGCAGAAACAGAGGCAGCTATATTGGCCGAGTGTAGAGCCTGCCAAGGGGTAAGAGATCTGCTGCAGCGCTTGTAGGCCCAAGGCTGGAGCCAGGACCCGGCCGGGAGAGCTTCTGCGCGAAACACTTCGAGTGCTAACTCAGCTATCTTCCATACCTGCTCTTTGGGGAGTCGTACCCGGTACTGAAGTCGGTCAGGAACTCCATGCCTAGGTGGATAAACCTGCGCGCTGGGGTGAGATCGGACTTGCCTCCGTTGACCAGGAATCCGAGTCGGAGGAGCTGAGTCAGCAAGATATCTCTGTTCTCCTCCAACGCTTTCACCGTCTGGTTCTGGAGCAGAAGACCCAAGGGCTGAGGATGAGTCCGAATGACAGGGCCCAAAACTGATACACCACCCCGCAGAAGGCGAAGCGCAGATACCGCCAGGACGCCGGTTGGACGTGTACGTGGAGATATGCGTCTGCCAGGTTGAAACTCATGGCGAAATCTTGGGGCTGCACCGCCGCCCTAAGGGTTCTGGCTGTCTCCATCCTGAAGCGAGGGGCCGCAATGTACTTGTTTAGCGCCGACAGGTCTATCACTGGCCGCCACTTGCCTCCAGGCTTGGGAACGAGGAAGAGCCGACTAAAGGAGGCTGGGGACTCGGGACGAGAGACCACCTCCATGGTCTCCTTCTGGAGTAGGGACATCACCTCACGTAAAGCGCTGCCGCCTTGTCCTGATCCTCCGGTACCAGATTCCACAGGGGGGAGTGTCGCAACAGAGGGGGAGCCTGGATGGAGATCTTCGGGCCTTCTGTGATGGTCGATAGACTCCAAGGGTCATCCTGAAACAGCTGGTGCGATGCGGGGCTGTGGAGGCTAGCCTGCCGCCGACCGGAGACCCTACCGGAATCGGCGGGAGGACTGGGGGCAAGTCAACGGGTGGAGAAGGATACTGCTGTGGCAGGCCAGAGCTCCCTCGCTGTCTCCTTCCCCGCCTGCCAGGTTGGTCCAACAATTGAGTTCCCCCGAGCGGGGCCTGGCGCAGCTGTGTCTTCACCAAAGCTGGGAATTAGGGGCAGCGTCCCAGCAGATCGTCCCGCCGCATCCGGTCCCAGTTGACGGTCGCCGCCATGGAGTTGGCCGAGGAGAGGTAAGCCGCCATAGCCGCCGCCACTAGCACTGTGTTTATCCCATGTAGAGGGGCCGAAACCGAGAGATCCCTGGTGTTCTCCAGAACTTGACCACAGACTGCGTCGCCATCTCGAGGAATCCTGCGCATGCCAGGGAGTTGAGGACCAAGGTCTTGTCTTGTCCATACCACGGGTCAGCGTCTGTTGGCTGCGGGGTGCCCCTGCCTGCAACAATGCCACCATGACCACCACTGGTAGGGCACAGGAGAACGCCTAGGAGAGACCTCCATACCACTGCTGGCGGAAGCTGATATCCATCCCCTCTGTCCATCGGGAGTCTGAGAAGAAGCCCTGGTCTCCGAAGCCGTCCTGTCGCAGGTGAACCGAGAGCTTCTCTGCTAGGTCCCGGAAGCCTGCCGGTTGAGGGAGCGACTTGACGCGCTTGGAAGCAGGGGAATAATAGTTTAGTTCGCAGCTGTACTCGGTTAGACCAGGTTGTCTTGCCCAGCTGACTGTTGGTAGTCAGTGGCTGACCGTTTGTGAGAGTCAGTGACACAGCGCCAGTCCAGTCCCGTGGTCGTTGGAGGCCGGAGACTGGGGGTTGTTCTGCCTACGGGTGACGGCGTTTGTGACAGGTCGCAGAGGAGGTAAGTGCGTTAAAAATCCCGCGTGCGGATGTTTTGTTATGTTAGGGTTGTTATAGGTGTTTTGTACTATGTGCTAGGTCTAGGGGTATCGTGGGGGAAAAAGGAGGGTAGAACTCGATGGGTGTTAACGGGAAGTATTGTTTCGGCGTTATTGTTTGGTTCTGTAATTATTAGTTATTTTTAACTGTTTAGCGAAATGTTGCATTGGTTAGTGGAATGTGTTAGTGAAATGTTGTATTGGCTGTTGTGAAAGTGCGGAGAATGTTAGGAAGGCTTTTTTATAATGTTTGAGAACTTTCGTTGTTTTGGTTCATGTGTAAATTTTGGAATGATTTGGAAAGCACGTATCATATGAGTGAAGGTCAAGTGCTTGAATGGTTAGCGGTAGTGTTTTTGTAAACCAAGCAGGGTGGGTATGGTGGTCAGCTGTTTTTAGGACCATCTGGTTTATGTTGTTTACGGGGCTGTTTAGGCTTCTGCTTTTGTTTTGCATTTTGACGTTCGGGGTCGGGACCGGTTGGAGGGCCGACGGGCATTAGGACCAAACACGCCTCGCTGGACTGAGAGTCGGCGTGGAAGGGGCGCGGTCATCTGTACTGCCGAAGCTGCCGTGTGGCCATTGCAACCAGACCTCGCACCAGGGAAACGGAGAGAGAGAGAGACAGAGAGAGAAGACCCGTGAAGCTCTACGACCGTTAAGGAAGCCGGACGGGGGGGGGATCCACAGGCGTTCGTCGACTTACCACGGTGGTCCCATTCTTGTTCAGCTTTCCGTCACTCAATCTGCCTTGGTGTAGTTACATGATTCTTGTATATGAACAGTATATTGTAAATAACGTTTTTCAGCCGTCAGTTCGGAGGGCTGTAACCTGACTTTCTATTGTTATTGTGGAGCAACAGTGCTGCGTAGCGTGGGGGAGTGTTTGTGTCCACCACTCGATGCAATGCTGATGCTGTGGAAGTAGTATTACCTTGATTTAGTTTTTTCCTTTTGTTTTTCTTTTCTTTCTTTCCTTTTTTTTTTGGGGGGGAGGGAGGGGGAGGGGAGTAGGGGGCAGGGAGGGAAGTGTCGGTGGGAAGGGTGGGAAGGAAGGAAAGGGGGAATAGTTAGTATAATAGTAATAAAGATTGAGTGTACGTGTAAAGTAAATGTGTTGTGTTGCTTGTGCTGAGCTGTAACCTGTCTTGAGGCAAGACGCTAGGGTTCTTTATCTATCTCTTTCTTCTCTTCTACTCCTAACCCTCGTTCTCGTCTATCTCTCTTTAGTCGGGACTTTGGGGGTTCTACTTCTATTCTATCTTCCATTCTCGTCTGTCCCTCCCTAGTCGTGACACAGAGCATGCTGCTAGCATGGAGTAGATGCGCATTACAAGTGGACATCATCATCAGACATTATCATGAGCCCCCTTTCCGCTTTCAGGTCCTATATAAAAGCTCATCCCCTTCACTGACAGCGGATGCAGAGATATCATTCGTAATTCAACATCAAAGATCATCTGCTGTCACAGGATACAAAGTGGCTTCAGCAAGAGGCATAGATCCTCATGAGCCCCCGCAACTGCAGGGGCTCATGAGGATCTATACCTCTTGCAGTCAGGTGGTGTTCAGGATTTCTCGACAGTGAAGGGGATAAATGAGTACCCAATACCAAAACAAACAAATGAAATAATCAATGAACTTGCCTGCTGCACACGTAACCAGCTCGTTAAAGAAGAAGAGGCACACGCCATACTCCTCAGGGTTGCTGACAGCCTCGTTGATATCCACCTCAAATCGACACATGCGCATGCAAGCTTCCGGGACACTATGCCTGCTGCAGCAACCTGCACACATTTTTATTTTTCAATTTTTTAAAAGGACTGCTCTGTAAAGTGTCAGGCTTTACTGCCTCGAGAGAGATGAAAATAGGAGAGTTCAAGCCCACCCATTTACTAATCAATTGATTTATTTGATCCTTTCCGTAAATAAACAAACGCACTTGACCAAATACCTCCAACAGCTTTATTTGCCCAGTCAGGCTACCCGGCCCCTTGGAAACTAAGGCTAGTTAAAATATCAATGCTGTCACAGCCAATGCATTCCCTCACTGCGCACACACAAAACACAACTGTTACCTAAATAACACACAAGGCTCGTCAGGCCACCCGACCCTTGGAATGTCTGTGTCATTGAACTCAGTCACCTTTTAATACAGGTAAACCTGTCTTCGTTTAGACAGGCACAGTCAAATATTCAGCACACACAACATGCGCGGCACACACGCGGCACATACGTGACACATGTGACATACGCGGCACCATACTCAAATTAACTGCACTATTGACTTAAAACAGGCCTGACTGATTTCAGATTTCAGCACAGGTATACTGTTCCCGTTCTGCACACAGCTAAGTATGCATAGTCACTTACACCCCACCCAGCCCCCCTACCTCCACACCCCACCCCCCACCCTACAAAGCCCCACACACCCCACCCAGGCACCCACCCCAACCCCCACCAACCTTGCACACACAGGCACACACAAACATATTAGGCCAAATTATTCCGTTCTGTGTCAACGCTTCAAATTTATGTCACTATGTCACTAGTACAAATTTTTAATGTGGGACAAACCTTGAATATAGGTTTTTTTTCCAAATATGGATTAGCAGGCCATTCCTAAATAATTAGGACATGCCACGTTAGTAGTAAAATAGAGAAAAAGAATTTTGTGTTTTGTTTCGACGTCTGTGTGGAAAAAAGTTTCCACTCCACACATCGTGAGTGCTGCGACGCATTTGAAATTAAAAGACAAAACCCATTACTCTACTCCCAGTGAGAGACCTCAGTGATTCAAGTCACTATACACCCACCCTGTTTTACGAGTATTTTTAGATTAACAACTCACGCAAGGAGAATGGGTATGCCTGAGTGGTTTCGTATTTCAGGTAGTTTTATTACAGGCACACGATAACTCAATTACAAAGGTTGGATAGGATACTTTTTAGTGAAGAGTATGATGACGAAATCAGGTTTCTGTATTTTGTACTTTCTGATTTTGCAACCCGAGCTTGGACATTTGCTGTTGCGTGCGTTTATTGCCTTGCAACCGGGCCAGAGCAGGAAGAGAATAAAGCCAGACAAGCTTTTGCGTAGTCATTATATAACACCTGCCGTGTGTGTGAGTTTATTAGATTGTGTCCCTTTCATAACCAGGAAGGTTGAAATCGGTAGTGAAACGGATACCTGTTTATGCTCAGTGGGGACGACCCTGTACAATAGGCCTTTTATGCCCAAGCTTTTGCGTAGTCATTATATAACACCTGCTCTGTGTGGGTGAGTGAGTTTATTAGAATGCACCCCTTTCATGACCAGAAAGGTATGCATAGTGTTTTGTACACAGTTTATATATTGTGTTTTAAAAATGAACTTAATGACGCTCGACCCACACTGTGGCTTATTTGTTGGTGCCATGGGCTGTGGAAAAACTGAATTTGTACTTAATCTATTACAAACAAGATACATTCATCATTTTGAAAACATTGTGATATTCTGCCCTACTGTCAAACACAACAAAGCTTATCACAACCGTTCATTCATTTGGAATGACGACAACATTTACTTAGTTGACCCTGAGAAAAATTGATTGATTGATTGTACATTGCTTAACGTCCCGACAGCAACAAGGCTTTCTCAGGACGTGCCTGCACTGCTTGTGAAAAAAAAAAAAAAAAAAAAAAAAAAAAAAAAAAAAATTGAATGTATGTCGCCAGCCGGTCAAATACATTAAATAAACCTAACACATGGGGCCTAAATAAAGCTAAGACCATTTAGCAACACACATCCAATATCAAGAGCTACAGGCAGTGCAGACAGTAGGGAGAGTCTCAAAAAGGCAAATACAGGTGAATGGACAAAGGGTAGACAGAAACACATGCCCCAGAATAGAGAGAAAAACCCACCCTGTGGGGCTGACCAGGGTGACCCTGGGAACTAAAAAATACCTAACCCCACCCAAGTCCCCCAGGGCAGACCCGGGTGGGGTCCTGAGAAAAAACTGAACGACTACCTGCAGTATTATTACAAGAAATCTGAAGGACAGCCAACCCTGTTCATAGTCGAAGACTGCTCTGCAGATAAGGATATTGTTAAGAAGAGAAACACACTAGCAGAACTGGCCTTCAGTGGCAGACATGCAAACATCAGTGTATGGATTCTCACTCAGAAATATAATGCTGTACTGAAAGATTTTCGTGAGCAGTTAAAGTTTATCTGTTTGTTTTACTGTAAAGATCGTGACAGCTTTGAAGACTGTCTCAGAGAGAACGATGTCATCCCCAACAAACATGAATGAGACATTGTGAAAAACAAACTGAAATTGACTAAGCATCTAAAGCTTATTTTAAAGACAGATCAGCCCACAGGGTATGGGTTAGTGAATTAATTTAACCTTTTGTTTTTGTCCATAAAAATGATGGACAGACAAAGTGGGCGAGCATTTGATATCACAGAGAGCTTCAGAGGTGTTGTGCATTTTTATGACTTAAAAACACAAGTTAAACATCCGTTTGAGCCTTTGATAAAACTCTCAACACCAACAAAGATATACATGGCATTTAATGTAACTTTTGGATATTCTAATAGTCCACCACGTTATAATTACAAGACTGTTGATCTTAAGACACAAGATTTTATAGTTTATGATGCTAACTGTGACTGGTTTGAGAGTATGTGTTTACACATATTTTACCATCTAAGTAAACAACATGATTATATTGAATTTGTTACTGTCAATAAAGTGATATTACACCTGCAGCATGAGCACAAGACCTTAAGACACATACCGGGGAAGTGGTTGATTTGTTGGGGAATGAACTAAATATTTATTATTATAGGGATTACAGACAATAAAGTGTTATTACACAGGTATAATTTTTCCTATTTATTATTTTGTCGGTCAAATAAAAATGACGGACAATGCCCAAAGCTTAAGAAACATGTTTCACACAACAGATTTGCCTATATCCAACACTTACAGTGTCTATGAATCGATAGAAAGGTCTTTTTTGGTCATACAAGATAACCTTCTTTCTGGTAGTGTAAAGATTCAGATTGTTGCTAAAATAGAATTTACCAGGGTAGATGGTGAAGTGATTGTTTGGTATATCTCGACAACACACAGTTAATTCAAAAGAGGAATTGGAAAAAGTGTTTAGAGAAAGACTGTTGTCTGACTTTCTTGAAGCGATTGACAGAGCAAAAATGCAGGGATCTGGTTGGCATGAAGGCCGTGTACATGAACTGCAACTGAAGCAGTCAAGATACCATCCTATTTTAGGCAAATCATGGTTGCCCCTACCAACTGAGGTTGCAGACAAAAAGGCTGTCGTCAATGTGCAGAACAAAGATAATTTCTGTTTCATGTGGTGTGTGCTTGCCAAACTGCATTTTGTAAAAACAAAACCTGAACGTGTATCTAACTATACCAAATTTGTAAATGAACTCAACTTTAGTGGCATAGATTTTCCTGTTAAGGTGGAGGATATAGATTTGTTAGAAAAACTAAATCCTATGATATCTGTGAATGTGTAAGTATAGGATAATGAGTCTGAGAACAAGTTACAACCAATTAGAGTGTCACCAATTGCCCCAACCTACGGTCAGTCAGAAGATAAGCATGTTGATATGTTACTAATAAGCTCAGGTGATAACTTTCACTACACAATTATTAGGAGTATGTCACGACTAATTCACAACCATGTATCAAAACACAATGGCAAACAGGAAGTATGTAAAAGATGCTTACAAAGGTTCTCCTCTATAAAAGTGGCACATAAACATACCCTGCACTGTAGGTCAGCTGATGACATTCAAACAATACTTAGGTATCCAGATCCTGGTAGCAAGGTTTATTTCAAGAACTATGTTAATTAGCAAAAGCTGCCGTTTGTAGTGTATGCTGATTTTGAATCACTGGTTGTGCCATATGAGGGTCCTGTTCCAGAATCATTACCAAAGACCGTAAAATTGAGTGATCAAGTGGTGTGTTCTTTCGGATATATTCTTGTTAGGTCTAACGGCCAGCATACAGAACCTGTTATCTACAGAGGTGAAAATGCAGCAGCTGAGTTTTTAACAGAAATGAGACAACTGTATAGTCAGGTAGTACATTATTTGGAAAAGTGTCAGATGCCTTTGGTGATGACAGAAGAAGATAAACTAAATTTTGATACGGCGGAGGTTTGTTGGATTTGTGAACAACCTTTAGGAGGTTGTGATCAACTTCTGAAGGGTGATAAAGTTCGTGACCATGACCACATAACTGGGCGTTACAGAGGTGCTGCCCAGGGTGATTGTAACTTGAAATTAAAAATAGATCCCAAGGCATACAAACTGCCTATCTTTTTCCACAATCTCAAAGGGTATGATTCAAATATTATCATGCAGGCTGTGGATGAGTCTTACAAAAAAAATTAGTTGTATTGCCCAGACAGCTGAGAAATACTTGACTTTTAGGCTGGACAACAAATTAGCATTTTATGACTCCATGCAACATTTGTCTTTAGGGCTTGCTAGTCTCGCAGAAGGACTGACTGAGTATCCAATAACAAGTAAATATTTTGAGCCAGACTTAATAATAATAATAATAATAATAATAATAATTACGGTATTTATAATGCGCTTATCTTATAATAATTATAACTCTAAGCGCGCACTCACAACTCGCACACGCATGCGCACGCTTTAGACAATGACTCACGTAACACAAATAGTGAAGATACATTAGGACGGTCAGCTTGGGCTGGGGAGTGTGGTGATATAGTGCTAGAACTGTTGAAAGAAATGAGTTTTGAGGGCAGACTGGAAGGAGGAGAGCGAGTGTTTCTGACGGAGAGAGAGTGGGAGAGTGTTCCAGGTGGTTGGACCGTATACTGAGAAAGAGCGGGGGCCGAAAGTGCTGAGTTTGGTGCGGGGGATGAGGAGGCGGAGAGGGTCAGAGGCGGAGCGGAGGGAGCGGGGAGGAGTGTAGGGGTGAAGTAAGTTGGAGAGATACGCAGGAGCGTAGTTGTTCAGGGATTTGTAGCAGAGAGACAGAATCTTGTATTGGATGCGTTGGGGGATGGGGAGCCAGTGAAGGAGCTTGAGCAGGGGAGTGATGTGGTCGGATTTTTTCTTTCTGAGGACGAGGCGGGCAGCATTGTTCTGGACGCGCTGGAGAGTGAGAGTGGTGGAGTGAGGAAGGCCAGAAAGGAGAGAGTTGCAGTAGTCGATGCGAGATAAGATGAGAGAGACAGCGAGTTTGGTGGCAGCTTCGGTAGTGAGGTATTTTCTGATCTGACTGATGCGGCGGAGGTGGAAATAACATGCCTGGGCCGTGGCGGAGACGAAGCTGGTCATGGAAAGAGAGGAATCGAGGATAACGCCAAGGTTCTTGACCGAGTCAGAGAGGGAGATGGGGGTGCTGTCGAGTTGAAGGTGGAGAGAGGGAGAGAGCTGGGAAAGTTTCTGGCGAGTGCCTACCAGCATGGCTTCCGTTTTGTCGTCGTTCAGTTTGAGCTTGTTTGCTGTCATCCAGTTTTTCACGTCCTCATAGCAGTCAGCCGTGCGAGTCAGTAGTGTCTGAGTGTTGTCGAGTTTGTCTTTGTCTAGTAGTTGTGAGTCGTCAGCGTAGAGGTGGTGGTGTATGTGGTGAGACTGGATGATGTTGGACAGTGGGGAGATGTAGAGTGTAAAAAGGACCGGGCCCAGGACGGACCCCTGAGGAACGCCGCAGGAGAGCCTGACTGGGTTGGAGGAGATGCCGTCGATGGTGACGGACTGCTGTCTGTCGGAGAGGTAGGAGAGAAACCAGGAGTGAGCAGAGTCAGTGATGCCAAAGGAGTGGTGGAGGCGGTGGAGGAGGATATAGTGGTCTATGGTGTCGAAGGCGGCAGAGAGATCGAGTAGCGTAAGAAGGGAGATGTTGCCCGAGTCAGTGGAGAGAAGCAGGTCGTTTAGGATATGTAGAAGGGCAGTTTCAGTGCTGTGATGTTTGCGATAGGCAGACTGGAAGGGACGGAGGAGGTTGTTGTCGGCGAGGTGGAGGTTGAGTTGGTTGAGGACGACCTTCTCAAGAAGCTTGGACAGGAAAGAGAGATTGGAGACTGGGCGGTAGTTCTTGAGTTCGTTTGGGTCGAGGTTGTGTTTTTTGAGGAGAGGACGGACGATGGCGGACTTGAAGATATCGGGGACGGAGCCATTTTCTAGAGATGTGTTGATGATGTCCGTAATGAAGGGCAAAAGTTTTGGGAGGCCGTCCTGGTAGAGGGAAGCTGGGAGGGGGTCTAGTTCGCAGGTTTTGAAAGGCATGGACTTTATGGTCTTGAGGACTTCATCCTGAGAGACGGGGCGGAAGGACGAGAGGGGAGTGCCGGAAAAGGGGGTGTCAGGGAGGCAAGGCGAAGAAGGCAGAGTGTCGAGTGTGTTGCGCAGAGTTTGGATTTTGTCGGAGAAATAGGAGGAAAAGGCGGACGGAGGTTCTTCTTTGCTGTGTGTGTTGGGAAGGGGAGAGTCTTTAGAAGTGCCTAGGAGTGTGTTCATGGTAGCGTAGAGGGTTTTGGAAGAAGTGGATTCCAGGATTTTGTTTTGAAGGTGTTTGCGTTGATTAAGAAAGACTTGATTAAGAAAGGAGTCTACCCCTACGAATACATTGATCACTGGGTTGTGTTTGAAGAAAGGAGACTGCCACCAAAAGAGAAATTTTATTCTACACTAAATGGTAAAGGTATTTCTGACTCTGATTACCAGCACACACTTGATGCATGGGGTAAACTAGGGTGTGAAACGATTGGTGATTACCATGACCAGTACTTGAAAGCTGATGTTTGTTTGCTAGCAGACGTATTTGAAAGTTATCGTGAAAAGGGTTTGTTACACTACAGTCTTGACCCAGCTTGCTACATAACTAGTCCTGGCATGACATGGGATGCATTTTTGAAATCCAGCAAGATATTTATAGACCTGTTGTCTGATCGAACGATGGGTGAAATGGTGGAACGTGGATTGAGGGGAGGCATTAGTATAGCTGCGAACAATTACGCCAGAGCCAACAACAAATATCTTGATGACTTTGACCCCTCAAGGCCAAGGTCATTCATTACGTACTTGGATGCTAACAATTTGTATGGGTTCGCGATGTGTGAGTTATTGCCCTTGAAAAACTTTTGTCTGCATGATTTGTCACAGTATGACATAACACAGTTAACAAACAATATTATGACTCATGACCGGAATGATGCAAAAGGTTGGATCTTTGAAGTAGACCTGGAGTACCCACACCATCTACATGATTACCACAATGATTATCCGTTGGCTGTTGAGAAAATGAGTATGACGGGTAAAAAAGAAGACACCAAACTTGTGCCAAATTTGAATGACCAATTCAATTACGTTTGCCACTATCGCTTGTTACAGTTTTACATCAGACATGGGTTAGTACTAAAGAAAGTTCACAGAGGTATTCAATTTGAGCAAAGTGCTTTTATGAAAGATTACATAATGAAAAACACAACATTGCGTGCGAGGGACGGCAACACTGCATTTGACAAAGACTTCTTTAAGCTTATGAACAATGCCTGTTTTGGCAAGACGATGGAAAATCCTCATCACCGCAAAGATGTGAGACTGGTCACAACTGAATCAGGTGCAATTAAGCTTAGAGGCAAGCCACAGAACACAGGGTTTCATTCATCATTGTATGCAGTGTCACTCAAAAAAAAAGATTGTCAAACTGGACAAGCCAGTATTCATTGGTATGGCAATACTTGAGTTATCAAAATTGCTGATGCTTGAATTTTACTATGATTACTTTAAACCAAAGTATCCTGAGTGCTGTCTGCTATACACTGACACTGACTCTATGATTATAGACGTGCCTACTGAAGACTTTTATGAAGACATGAAAACAGAGTTGCATATGTATGACACGTCTGATTACCCTAAGGATCATCCACTGTTTAGCACACAAAACAAAAACGTGCCTGGTAAGTTTAAAGATGAACTAAATGGTGTGCCTATAGTTGAGTACGTTGGACCGAGATCAAAAATGTATTCTATACTGCACCAAAAAGGTAGTCAGTCAAAAGCCAAAGGTATAAAAAAAAAAACAGCGATAAAAAATAAAGACATTCGACATGAACATTATAAGCAAGTATTAGATGGAGAACTGATGCCTGATTATCCAAACAAGACACTGAGGTCAAACAAACATAATATTGAAATGATCCAAACACATAAAAAGTCTCTAGCAGTAGGGGACACAAAACGAGTGTTTCACACTAAGGAAAAGGCTTATGCACCTGGACATTATGCGCTTAAGTTATCTGAAGAAATAGCTGATGAACTAATCGATGAATTAGTTGATGAAATGGTTAAAAATGCGTAACAGTGTCTGGGGGAATAATCTGTAATACTTCTCTGACAAATGCCCTCTGTGGCGCAGGCTCATACAGATAATAAATCGATGCATTAGCGGAAGGAACTATTTTTTTTATATTGTGGACAGACGTAGACCAAATTGGATCAGTTGCCCTACGTCTGACGTCATTCTCGGCCTGGCCAGGTTGATACAAATATCTTACCTGTTTTGTAAACAAGCTTGTGTCAGGCGCTTTTGTTTTTATTTCTGACCCTGATGGTATTATTTTTAATTTAATAGCATCAGCGGGCTTAGGGTGACCTTCATTATTCATTGCTTTTATCACAGACGGTAATCTCTTAACCCACTCAGTGTTACGTGAGTCATGCATGAGTTCCTTAGAATACTGATAGTTGAAAAGTCTCTCCGATAACTGCTTGTTAAAGTTTTCAACAATTGCCTGTGATCTATGCACGCCTGGTATGCCTCGCCGCACTAGCACTCCATGCTTTGCAAATAACTGATTAACAGCGCCTTTAAATTCAGATCCATCAATGACTTGCACAAGCCTGAGAAATTTTAAAGGACCGCGACTATATATCTTTGTTAACGCAGTGGCCACTGTTACAGCATTCTTGTCAGTTATGGGTTCGGCATCCTTATACCTTGAAGCTATGTCGACAACAGTTAAGGCTCTGTTCAATGCACGTTCAGTCGCGTCTCCAGAGAAACGAACTGAAATAAGCAACTTTATATATGACAACGACATTGATGTCTTGTTTTTGACTGAAACTTGGCTAAAACCGGGTGGTGACGAGGCGAAATGTGCCGAACTTGCCCCTGCTGGCTTCACCATCAAGTCATTCCCACGTCCATCTCGGGGTGGCGGTCTTGCCATCATTTTTCGAGATGACCTTGTGCCCTACCTCTCCTGTAACACTGCATTTGCCTTCGAACATTGTTCCTTTGAACTAGCACACGTAACACTTACGCTACCAAGCAAGCCAGTACAGTTCTTCATTCTCTACCGGCCCCCTCCTAACCGCAAAAACAAGCTGACTGATGCCATGTTCCTTGATCAGTTTTCTGATTTACTTGAATACAGCAACTCACTCCCAGGTAACCTTGCTATTTTGGGAGACTTCAACTTCTACTTTGACTGCCCGCAGAACTCTAGTACTATGAAACTAATGGATCTTTTGAGTGTTTTTGACCTTGAACAGTCTGTTCGTCAGCCAACTCACAAGCATGGTCATACTCTTGATTGGCTACTACACCGACCAAGTGATAATTTCGTTCAGTCTACTTATGTGTCATATGCACTTGAGTCTGATCATTTATGCGTGATTTGCTGATCTAGTTGTTTCAGTGCCACCCTTTCAGCCTGTATTTGTGCAAAAACGAAACATTCGTGCTATTGATCGCCTGGCTTTCAAAGCTGATTTGCATGAATATCTTAGCAAACACCCTGATCCCTCTGCGGGACAGTTGAACTCGGGTCTGAGATCACTACTTGACAAGCATGCTCCATCTGCTCGCCGTAAAGTGTCATGTCGGACATCCTCACCGTGGTTCAGCGCCGTGGGAGGCAAGCTTCTCGCTGCAAAGAGAGAGCGACGACAAGCTGAGAGACTATGGCTGTCCACTGGACTTACCGTACACAAGCAGATTTTCAGCGCTGCTAAGAAATATGTAACTCGTCTGGTACTCGTGGCGAAGACAGCTTTCTTCAATGCCAAGATTGCAGCGTGCACCACCAGCAAGCAGCTATATAATGTAACCAACAAACTGACTGCTAGAAGGGATCCATCTCCACTCCCGACCATTTTCTCACCATTAGAGCTGCCTGATCAGTTCTCAAATTTCTTTAATGAAAAAGTTCAGAACATTCGTGATAGACTTGATGGACTTATTTCACAGTCTCCATCACAGTATGACGTTCCCTTTTCTGGTCAGTGTCTCTCGTCCTTCAGACCTGTCAGTGAACAGGAACTTCATGCTGTGCTGAAGAGAACTGCACAAAAAACTTGTAGTTTAGACCCACTTCCTACTACATTGCTGTACGAGTGTATTGATGTTGTGATTGATTGATTGATTGTACATTGCTTAGCGTCCCGACAGCAACAAGGCTTTCTCAGGACGTGTATTGATGTTGTGCTTCCAGTCATGACCAACATTGTCAACGAGTCCCTGAGGTCTGGTATTTTTCCGTCGGATTTCAAGTCCGCCATTGTTAAACCTTTGCTAAAAAAGCCCTCTCTAGACCCTAACAATCTACAGAATTACCGCCCTGTCTCAAACCTCCCTTTTCTCTCTAAGATCGTTGAGAAGGTTGTGTTGTCGCAACTTCTCGACCATCTGAACCTGAATCATCTTCTTAGTCCCAATCAGTCTGCTTACCGTGCAGGTCATTCCACTGAAACTGCGCTTGCAAAAATTCTTAATGACCTCCTCGAGGCTCTTGATGATGGCAAAGTATCTGTTCTCGCACTGTTAGACCTATCTGCTGCCTTTGATACGATTGACCATGACATTTTGCTACAACGTCTCTATTCTGTGTATGGCATTCATGAAACTGCTTTATCGTGGTTTAGATCATATCTGACGGACAGAACTCAGTGCATAGTTGTTAATGATAAACTATCCAGCCCATCCACGGTGCGCTTTGGCGTCCCACAAGGTTCAGTTCTTGGACCAGTCCTCTTTACCCTGTATGTTCAGCCACTGGCCAGTGTCTTTAACCGTTTCTCTATATCACATCATGCATTTGCAGATGATACTCAACTCCATGACTCATGTTCACCTGATCAGATTATGGACACAATCGAGATCCTTCAGGAGTGCGTCTTGGATACTAAGATGTGGACGACTTCAAACAAATTACAGTTGAATGACGGAAAAACTGAGGCCATGATAATTGCTTCCCCGAGGTTGACGAAGACGCTGACACTCCCCCAGTCATTACAAATCTGTGGTGCCACTGTCCCCTTCTCCCCCCATGTAAAAAATCTGGGTGTCACACTTGATAGTAGCCTGTCCATGCGCCTTCATGTGAACAACGTTTGCAGATCCACCTATACTGAACTGCGACGTATTGCTTCAGTCCGCCACTATCTGACACCTGAAGCAACTAAAGTACTTGTCTGCGCTTTTGTTTTGTCTAAATTAGACTATTGCAATGCTCTTTTGGCTGGCTGTTCCCAGTGTCTGATTGGCAAACTCCAGAAAATTAAAAACTCAGCTGCCAGGTTGATTCTTAGAGTCCCTAGATCAGATCATATCACACCCCATCTGTCTGCCCTACACTGGTTACCTGTTACAGCTAGGATTCAGTACAAAATTTCATGCATGACTCACAGTTGTATTACCTGTTCCTGCCCACACTACCTTGCCTCTCTTCTCCAGCTGTATACGCCCTTGAGACAGAATTTGCGCTCTGCTGCCGACTCTCGAGTTTTACGTATCCCTCTTGTCAAAACAAAGTCGTTTGGTGAGAGGTCATTCAGATACCAGAGCCCAGTTGTTTGGAATGATCTCCCACGCGAACTGAGATACGTGGATTTGAGAGAGGCATTCAAGCGTGCCCTAAAGACCCATATGTTTTCTGTCAGCTACAAATGACTTTGTCACACACCTGTCATGTTAAAGTCATCTCTATCTATTTATAGAAGTAGTGTGTGTGTGGGTGTGTGTGTGAATGCCAGTATGAGTCCATGAGCGTAGCACTTTTGAATGGTGACTTTATAGCTTGTTTACAGAGTGCGTTCATACAGAAAGACCAGTAAAAGACAAAGAAGGCAAGCCTATTGCAGACAGAGCAGACCAACTCGACAGATGGGCCGAGTATTTTGAAGAGTTACTGAACAGACCTAGCCCACCCGACCCCCCCGACATCCAGCCGGCAGAGACTGACCTACCCATCAGCTGTGACAGACCCAGCCGGGAAGAGATCAGAAAAGCAGTGGCATTTTTGAAGAATGGCAAAGCAGCAGGGCCAGATGGCATCCCAGCGGAGTCTCTGAAAGCAGACCTAGAGACAACAGTTGAGATGCTGTACCCACTGTTTGGAAAGATCTGGGAAGAGGAGGTGATGCCGGCTGACTGGAAGGAGGGGTACCTAATCAAGCTTCCCAAGAAAGGCGACCTCAGCAAGTGTTCCAACTACAGAGGAATCACCTTGCTGTCAGTACCAGGAAAGGTCTTCAACAGGATCATCCTAGAAAGAATGAAGAGCTCCGTTGACCCCCAGCTGAGAGACCAGCAAGCAGGATTCAGGAAGAACCGATCATGTACAGACCAGATCGCCACTCTCCGCATCATCGTGGAACAGTCTCTGGAGTGGAGCTCCCCGCTGTACGTCAACTTTGTGGATTATGAGAAAGCATTTGACAGTGTGGACCGAGAGACTCTGTGGAAACTCCTACGACACTACGGTGTACCCACAAAGCTCGTCCGCCTGATCAAGAGCAGCTATGATGGCATGACATGTCGCGTGATCCACGAAGGGCAGTTCACCAGAGAGCTCCAGGTCAGAACTGGTGTCAGGCAGGGGTGTCTGCTGTCTCCGTTCCTCTTCCTACTGGCCATAGACTGGGTCATGAAGATGACCACAGAGCACAGACGAAGTGGAATACAGTGGACACTGTGGACACAGCTTGACGACCTCGATTTTGCAGACGACTTGGCATTACTGTCCCACACTCATCAACAAATGCAGGACAAGACCACGAGGCTTGCTGACATCTCGTCCCAAGTGGGCCTCACCATTCACAAACAGAAAACAAAGACAATGAGGCTGAACGCAACCAGGGAAGAACCAGTCTTGCTTGCTGGCACCCCGTTGGAGGAGGTGGAGTCCTTCACCTATCTCGGGAGCATCATAGACAAAAAAGGCGGCACTGATGCAGATGTCAGAGCACGAATCGGTAAAGCCAGAGCAGCCTTTCTCCAGTTGAAAAAAGTATGGAGTTCCAGAGAGCTGTCACAACACACCAAAGTCCGGATTTTCAACTCCAATGTAAAAGCAGTTCTCCTATATGGAGCAGAGACATGGAGATTGACAAAAACCACAGTCAACAGAGTACAGACCTTCATGAACAGTTGCCTTAGAAGAATTTTGAAAATCCACTGGCCAGAGAAGATCAGCAACGTCAGACTCTGGGAGAGAACAGAGCAGATAACAGCAGAGAATGAAATTGGGCGAAGAAGATGGGGATGGATCGGTCACAGTCTGAGAAAGCCAGCTTCCAGTATCACTAGGCAGGCATTGTCATGGAACCCTCAGGGAAAGAGGAAAAGAGGTAGGCCGAGAAACTCCTGGCGTCGAGACCTCCAAGCAGACATCAAGAGACTGGGAACCACCTGGAGTAGAATCGAAGGAGAAGCACAGGACAGGAGTTGCTGGAGGTCTCTCGTCGACGGCCTATACCCGGGTAGGGGTGACAGGCGTAAGTAAGTAAGTAAGTACAGAGTGCGTTGTATTTTGTTTTTGTACTTTTTGTAAATTCCATTTTTGTAATTAGTTATTTTTTGTACATTAGTTTTTGTTAAGCGCCTAGAGCTCTAATCTGAGGTTAGGCGCTATACAAGTACTCATTATTATTATTATTATTATTAATGCATACTTGTATCATTTCTTTTTTATTGTATCGTGTGGCAGGAACAGAAGATCCATTTGATGTGTGTCATTAGGGATAGTGTTTACAAAATGAGGTCTTGTTATTTTTCTTGGAGCAGGAAGATATATTTGCCAAATTGCCTGCTTTTTAAGCCACTGTTTTATTTGGTCGAGTGTAACATCACTGCCCACAGCAGCATGTAATTTTTCTATTGCGGTTTTTCCTTTCCAGTAGCCAATAGGGGAGTAATATATTTTTGATAGTTTAGCTCTGACGTCTGTCATTTCTTCTAGCAATAAAAACTCCTGTAAAATATACTAATGTCATTCCCACTAGAACAAATATTATTTCTCCATTTCTTTGTTCTGGGCTTGGTTGGTAATAGTCGCTAAGTTTTGGTCATGGGATGGTCATGTCTTCGCCAGTTACAAGAAAATATTCTTTGATCGCGTCGACATTAGAAAATGTATGCTGTGCGTGACCCTCAAGCCTCAGTTTTCATTGATGAAATCAAGTTTCTCTATTCTTTGCTTCTCATAATCCTGTTGAGCTTGTGCCAGTTTTTCAGATGCCTCATTGTGACGCTTCATTTCTTCTGCTGATTCCTTTCTACCCATTTTTGAAAAAAGATAGTTTGATCCACTAAATGCAAGTGCGTTAACAACGGCCCCACCAATCATACTAGCTATAGTTGCCATATTTTTTATTTACATAGAAACATTTTCTGGAATAATTCCTTGCTTGACGAGAAGGTCTTTTGTGGCAATCGATGCTGTGACAACTGCTACTAGCTTAGCACTCTCTTCGAAGTCTAATCTACTCAAGTCTGCTGATTTCATTTTGAGAAGACTTTTCCCCAGCATAAAATAAGCAACGGTTAGTCCACTAATTATGGCAGAGTGATAGACAAGGTTCATTATGTTCTTTGTGTCGCTCATTTTCTTATGCTACAAAAATTAAAATAATATATTTATTTACTGCATGTAAAATGGGTCCACGGCTTTGGGTGTTGCTGGTAATGTGGAGACTACTTCTTTTGTTTTTGGAGTGCTTGATTTTTTGGACACTGTTTGAGTCTGTGGTTTGTATTTTTTGTATAATTGGTAACCTACGTAACCAAATCCGACAACAAATCCAGCAACTATATAATTTGTTGTTTCAGGTTTAGATTCAGTTGTTTGTCTCTCACTTTGTGGGGGGTGTGTTGGTCCTGACGGTAGTGAAACTGGTGCTGTTGATGGTGTGTCAGTCTTTTGTGTTAATGTCTGAAGCTGTAATTTTTTTTGTCTGTTATATTCAGCTAATCTTTTTCCAGGCTCTATTCGACCTGGGCTTTTAGTCTTAGTCACTGTTTGAACCTGTGTCAAGACAGGACTCTGTTGTGGAGTCATCTGGGTCTCGTCCATTTTCTTCTAATTTAAAATTTATTTTAGAAAAATCGATATGACTCCCAGTAACGAGCAAGGTTACCACAGGCGCAAGGTAATTGCCAAACTTGTAAAACATAAGGCATGCTAATTTGCCAATTGAACTTGAAACTATGGGGTTGCTTTCTAAATCGTGTGATAAACTGTCACTATCAACAGGCAGGAAGTGACTCACAGCTTTTGTGTATAGGCAGACAAGAGATCGACTCAAATCACGTGTCATTAGTGAAGCAATGTGATTTTCATATTTAGCATGAAGTTTGATTAGCTCGTCAGCGGCGAGGGATTCTATGTCTTCTGTCATGTATTGTTTACCGAGAAAAGCTTTTGATTTTCCAGAAACAACTACAGAGAGAAGACGCTGTTTTTTCGAGTCTAAGTCTTTGTTTTCTACAGCACAGATATTGCTTAGAAGAAGGAATTCGTCTTGGTTCATTTTATAATGAAAAAAAATAACACAGCTTTGTCAATAACTTATGATCTTACTTGATAACTAATTTCAAAGTTACCTACAACTTACAAGTGACTTTGACATTAACTTTGAAGTTAGTTGTCACAAGTTCTTATAAGTGACTTAAAATAAGAACTTATAAGTGTCTTATCATAAGTTCTTATAAGTTCTTGACTCCAGACAATAAGACACTCGGACAGATTTCTCAAGTTACAAGAACAAGAAAACTTTTTTTAGTACTCTGGTGGTGGAGCTGATGGCGTCAAATGAGCAGGCATGACATCTCTTTGCGAAGAGTATGACAAATTTAATGAACAATTGATCTTTACTTACCTAAAAGTCCTTGAACCTTTTTCATAGTTTCTTCTACGCCTATTTTTTTTTCCTTCCTCTAAAAAAGATTTCTTTAGCTCTTCAACGTTCATGGGTTGATTACGCATCTTATTCTGTATTTCAGATTTTTGTTGTTTGTAATTGGCCAAATCATCCTGGACTCTCTTAAATTCGTGATCATCAATTTTATTATCTTCCAAAGATTTACTGATAATAAGTTTCATACTGCTCGGCTTAGCTGCTGCGAGCGTACTCAAGGCTTCATGCTTCTGCAACTTTGTATAAAATCTTTTGTTAAGGGCTTCCATACCAAAGCATGCCAGGCTTGTGGCAAGGCCAACACCTTCAATAGCAATTCCTATGACACTTCCCACTCCTGTTGCAAACAGAGCTATACCTCCTACAGATAATCCGGCTGAAACCACACCCACGGCCATTGATGTGTTGTGTACAGAATTGAAAACCGTTTTGTAACGTCGTTTACACCTTAAGAATTTTGCTTGTTTTCCTTCCAAATACTTCAACGCTTCTGTAATATTCATTAAACGGAATGAGTCTGCCTGTAATGTTTTATCACGCTCAATAGGCTCAAGCGGCTCAGGTGGTATTTGCAGATACAGTGGAGGCATTTTTTTTGACAAATATTTTTTTTATTTTATTTAATCTTCTAATTTATTTTGCAACTCTTCAAAGGTATACAATTTGCTAGCGTAATAAAATGAAACAAGATCTATGTGTTCCAGGTTTATGAAACTTAGATAAACTAGAGTTGTTTTATCGATCACTACCTTAACAGCAGGGACACTACTCGAAACTTCAAAATCTGTATTGATTTTTCTAATAGCAATAACAACCTTTGTTGACTCTGCTACTGAGCTATCCCACGTAAGTTTGATTCCCTGTGCGATATCTGCTTCTTTCACAGCTTCCACAGATCTCATGAGAATTTCAAAAACTATTGTCGCTTCTCTATCTATGGTAAAATTTGCTGGTACGAACGAAATAGAAGTATCTGTTCTACCCTTTTTATTTGTAAGAAAATACCTTCGTTTCCCATACTCTTGAAGTTTTAGTTTTTCTCTGCTATTGGTTTTGGAATAGCTTGGCACAAGACTTACAAGCATTGGCTCAGAGTTAACAACTTTTCTAAATACTAAGGCACCTTCATCAGTAAAATAAACATAAGGACTGATAAAAACAAACTTTATGTCCCATACAATGGGAATAGGTGCAAGCGGAACAGGGGTAGGAATAATTACCCACTTATTACCCACATGTTTTAAGCTGTAGAGCACATTACTTACAGGAGTAGGAACAGTAACATCACGAAGTTGACTAAGTTTAGGAAACGCGCCATCTTTTACATCATCAATTACCTTTCGTTTGTACAATCCAACGGAAACAAGTTCAAGGCCATACACCTCTCCTACCTCACCTTCTTTATCAAAATCTTGCACGTCAGCCAAATCTTTCAACTCTATTGATGGACATGCAAATGGAACAATTCTCGGCTTTGGACCAAGACCGCTCATTTTTTATTTTAGCAAAAATAAAATTTATTTCACTTCCAACACAACAGTAAAATCATGCATCTGAACTGGTTTACCATCCTGATTAGTTACAGATAAACACAGTGATTCAAAGAAACTGGAACCTAATTTTTTAAACTGAGAATTAGGAAATCTAGCCACCACACTTTCACAATATGGGGCAGTTCCAGTCGACACACATTTCAACAAGATGAAGGCTTTCCATTGTGAACATTTTCAGTAGTGTTCAGTTCTTTCAAATGAACATTTAGCACTGTGTGTACTGACAAATGAACAGGATATCTGCCAGTTATTCTTGGTTTTTTGGGGGGTTTTTTTTGGTGATAGTAGACGTCCATCTGATTGTGACCAATCTTCATCTGGATATGTTATTTTTTACCTAAAAAACTAAGTAATAATAAAAGACTAATTGATAAAGAAAACTGACCACTTTTCTGAAAATCAATTGTAACAAGTAAATTAGCTGGGTTTAAAGTTGCTTTAATTTTAAATTCATTTTGAAGCCATTCAGCTAAAGTACAAAAGTCAAAATATCCAGCTCGTAAAATATCACCCTTTTCTAAACCATCAAGAGTTCCACTTACAGAATAATTGTTATCATCTGTTACATTAAACCACTTTACTGTATAAAACATTTCATGGATAGCTACAGCCTTGCTACCATCACGATTATCAATCCCATTAGTTAACCACACTGGTTTGCTTGTGTCAAGATTTGTTAAGGTAATAAACATTTTTATTATCTCATAAAAAAGGATGGAATTTAAATCACCAACCATTACCACTAAAAACGCATTTCAATTTAACGTGGATGCCAAATATAATGTCGCCCCTACTTATGAACAGAAAATAATTCAACTAAATCAACTCGACATAGCTGTAAGCGAACAAGATTTATTTCAAGTCAAAGTACCCAACCCTTTTGATCATTACCTAAACCCTCCAATAACAGACGATGCTACTGCAAGAAAGTGGTCTTCAAGCCCACTACAGATGTTTCAAAACCAACTCAACTTTGCTATACTGTGTAGTACTACAGGATGCGGCATTTCTTTTACAGACCATTTGAATCACCCAAACAAACTGATCAAGTCTGTCTATCGTTTCCACACTTATTACCAGCTTAGAAGAATACTGTCAGAACTGCATACCCCACTACCAACTGAATCTAGTTTCAACAGGTATAACAACTGCATACCCCACTACCAACTGAATCTAGTTTCAACAGGTATAACAACCCCATGGATATGAAAGCGTTTGAATGGATTTGTAATGAGTTTAACATAAGCCCCCGTGCCGGGTATGACTTCACACAAAAACTTGATGATCACAACGGCATGGGTACATTGTATTACGCTATGCGTCAAAGACAATACCCACAAGATTATTACCCTGGTTACACTTCATTCTCATCAAAATCACAAGTATGGTTAGGATCAATAGAACAGAAACAGTCTAATGCCTGGACCACATTTATCTTAGACAGGAGTGACGGGTTTACTCAAGCGGGAGTGGAGCGCGTAAATGAGTCTATCAGAACATATGTCTGGTGTTTACTAGGTGCACAATCATTAACAAAATCGAATATTTTGAATGGAAATTTTGAATCTCAAAAACAGTTTCTCGCAAATCTTGAAGATTCGATCAACTCAGTAATTGATCTCCCGTCAAGCATACAGCGCTATCAAAACGTTCTCAGATATGCGAGATCAAAAGTTGACTTTGTAGTTGGCATCGGGTTATACATGTTGCCGTCTGATCTTCAACTCCAAATGGGAACAACAACAAATTATAATAATGAAATAATAGTTGCAGGTGTTGGTCAAAAACTCAGTCTCAATCAATCTGTAAACTTAGGAGGAACAACTGCACATGTACAGTTGTTAAAACCATTACAGGCGGTTACTTCCCCTGCCCCGGTATTAACACAAGCTGTAATACTTCAGTCCCCTGACTCCACACATGATTCCGAGATAACAGCATTGACAATAGGTCTCACTGGATTAGGAATATTACTTCTTTACCCGTTTCATTAAATAACCTACCATTAACCCTCCTACTGTCACCAAAAAGACCCACACATGTTCTGCCATAAAGCCAACTACCTTCGCTGCAGTATTTATCATCCAACTGACAAGTGAGCCTAAAATGCCAGGCAGCGCATCCATCGCTTTTACAGCTAATTTCTTAAGTAAGTCTGATATATGAGACAATTGTTTCTTTACCCACGACTGTAAATCTTTTGGATCAGTTGGTGGTGCTGGAGGGGCCGGAGCGCTACCACCTGGTCCACCCGTTACAGCTAACACAACAGTACTGATAATAAATCCAAGAGCAGTAATTAAACTCGCAATTGTGATACCCTGCTCTCTGAAAAGTGTTTTCAATCTCTCAGCCAAAGTTGTGTCTTCGTGAAGTATTTTCTGAATAGTTTCCCTAATTCTGTTAACTTGTGTTTTTAGTTTTTTTTTTTCCCCAATTTCAATCACTTCTAGTCGCGCTGATCTTTCTATCTGCAAATCATTTAATCTGTGTTGTATTCTTTCTTTCGTTTCTGTGTCATAATTCTCATCATCAGCTTTAGCTAATTTTTCTTTTTCTTTTTCTATGTTATTATCAAGCTCGCTTAGTTTGGCTACATTATTCACAAGCTCACCTCTGATTGACTGCAGTGTTTTATCCAACCCCACTAACTCCCGCATTGTCAAAGGAGAGTCTTCTATTGTTTTCATAGCCTCATTTATTTGCCCTTCTGTAAATGAAGTTTCTTGTATTACTGTGTTTGCTAATTCTGGCAGTCTTGTTACTTCAGTCATTTCAATTTCTTGTCCAGTTGGCAACCTTGTTTGCGCATCATGAAGAGCACTAGCAAGACGAGGTGGTAACTGTTTATCTCCAATACCAAGTTGACGCAAGGCGCCAACACCACCTTCATTTTTGATTGTACTTAAAGCCCTAAACTTACCAGGGTCTCTTTTGTTAGTCAATTGTACTTTTCCTCTGTCAACAGTATTTAAATATAAATGGCCCTTACCATCAAGTTCAAACTGATTAGGATCTATGTTGTCTGGGCGGTCACCAACATGATCATAAAATGAGTTCACTTTGCTTTCTAAAAGTTCATGGCGTAAACTGAAAGTATTTCTTGTACCAGTCATATCTGTCATATCTGTTGCACCAGTATCATAGTCATTCATGTCATTCATTTCAAAATCTTCATGGTTAAATCCTCCAGCTGCCATTGTTTTTATTAATTCATTTTTTTTTTTTTTTTTTTTTGATTTTTGCATAATAAAATGGCACAGTCATACGGATCAAAGTTAGACCCATACAGAAAACTACGTGAACCTTTTGGTGTTAAGGGCATTAGACAATCAATTGTCATCACTAATAATCCTAGCTCCATAGATCAAAACCAAATTCTTACTGTTAAGTTTCCTAACCTAGGTCCCAGTGACGTTATTGTTCCTGGTACTGCACGCCTTGCATTTAATATTGAACTTTCATCAGACACAGATGACAAAAGAACACTAGTTGACAACCTAGGTAGAGCAATTATTAAGAATATTAAAGTTAAACTTGAAGAACAGGAAGTGTTTAGTCTTGACGATTCCGATGTGTTCTACTGTTACAAAGATTTGTGGCTTACACGGGAAGAACGAGAGGATCGTATTTATCAAGGCATACAGTCAGATAGCATTATGGAAATTCGAATCAATGCATCAGACAAAACAACCACAGAAGTCAAAGACGTTATTGTGGCAGAAACATATGGAAATAGATTTTGCATTCCACTTGAATTTGAAATCCTAACAGCGCATTTGCCTTATTACCAAGGAGCACTAAATGACCGCCTGAGCTTTGAACTAATCTTTAATGACTACTCCAAAGTTATCAAATCAACGGATCTCAATGCATCATACAAGGTCTCTAACATTTCCTTGGAATATGAGATTGTCACACATACTCATTTAGCTACTATCATACAAAATCAGTACCAGTCAAGACTGCCGATTTATTATGACCGTGTGATAAGACACAGTTTAATTAATAAAAACAAAAGTGACCAGATTTGGAACATCAACCTAAACACGCCTGCCAGGTCACTGAAAGGCATTCTTATGTTGTTTGTTGAACCAGCGGCTCCATATCAACGAGATTCAGAAAAATTCTATAATCCGAAAATTACACATTTATCCTGTACAATCGAAGGACGCCCAAATCAAGTCTTCGTGTCGGGAATGATGGGATACCAGCATTATGACGAGATCACAAAGTATTTTGCAGGGGGGAGACATAGAGATAAACCAGCAAACATGGCTTGTAAGGATCTGCATCTGTATGATGTAAGAATCGGTGAATACCTGACAAACAAGTACGCACTGTGGCTAGATCTGCGTTCCTCTGATGATGATTTTCTTCACGGCTCTGGCCGTACTATCGAAAATGGCAGTGACGGGATAACAATTCATATACAGAAAAAGACTGAAACCGATGGAAAAATAAATATATATCTATATCTGATTTATGATGCGCAACTGAACATTTCTGAGAGCAGGCTAAGCGCTCACGTGTATTAAAAAATCACTTAGCTTTTGAGTTGTTTTGGTTTTAATCCTTCACAGCCCATTTTGAATCAGAAATACACCATGATAAAATCCAAGCGTGTTAGCAGACACGTCACGCTTGTGCTTAAACTCAAACTAAACTGAAAATAAAAGGCCTATTGTACAGGGTCGTCCCCACTGAGCATAAACAGGTATCCGTTTCACTACCGATTTCAACCTTCCTGGTTATGAAAGGAACACAATCTAATAAACTCACACACATGGCAGGTGTTATATAATGACTACGCAAAAGCTTGTCTGGCTTGATTCTCTTCCTGCTCTGGCCCGGTTGCAAGGCAATAAACACACGCGACCACCAGATGTTCACTGATCGGGTTTCAAACTAACCACTCACACCCAATTTTCTCCTCGCGTGAGTTGTTAATCTAAAAACACTCGTAAAACAGGGTGGGTGTATAGTGACTTGAATCACTGAGGTCTCTCACTGGGAGTAGAGTTATGGGTTTTGTCTTTTATTTTAAATGCGTCGCAGCATTCACGATGTGCTGATGAGTGGAAACTTTTCTCCACACAGACGTCGAAACAGAAAAACAATTCTTTTTCCTCCACACAACTACTAACTTGGCGAGTTTTATTATTTAGGAACGACTTGGTGCTCCATATTTGGAAAAAAACCTATATTTAAGGTTTGCCTTACATTAAAAATTTGTACTAGTGACATAGTGACATAAATTTGAAGCGTTGACACAGAACGGAATAATTTGGCCTAATATGTTTGTGTGTGCTTGTGTGCGAGGTTGGTGGGGGTTGGGGTGGGTGGGGTGTGTGGGGCTTTGTAGGGTGGGGGGTGGGGTGTGGAGGTAGGGGGGCTGGGTGGGGTGTAAGTGACTATGCAATGACACATACATTCCAAGGGTCGGGTGGCCTGACGAGCCTTGTGTGTTATTTAGGTAACAGTTGTGTTTTGTGTGTGCGCAGTGAGGGAATGCATTGGCTGTGACAGCATTGATATTTTAACTAGCCTTAGTTTCCAAGGGGCCGGGTAGCCTGACTGGGCAAATAAAGCTGTTGGAGGTATTTGGTCAAGTGCGTTTGTTTATTTACAGAAAGGATCAAATAAATCAATTGATTAGTAAATGGGTGGGCTTGAACTCTCCTATTTTCATCTCCCTCCTCGAGGCCGTAAGGTCCAAAGCCACTGGCCAGCACACAAGTTGATGAAAACTATAACTCTTAAAATTCATTTTTCTCTAAAAGGTATTTTTTCGAAAAATACTTACCAATGACATGACTTTGTGGAAGTGTCTACTACTTACTCAATTCTAGCCTAAGAACCCGTTGTGTTACCGCACAGCCCGGGAGGCACTCGGGAAATCCCCAGAGGGGCCGAGAGATGTCTCCCATTCCTGCCCATCCGGTTCCGAGTCACGTGGTGACTAACCAGTCAGGATACTTAGCTCACCAGCGGCAAGCGGCGCAGGTGGAAGGATCCTCCGAGTCATGTCATCGGTAATATTTTTCAAAAAAATACCTTTTAGAGAAAAATGAATTTTTTTCTTCAAAAACATTACCGATGACATGACTTTGTGGAAGAATTGCGATAAGGAGGAGGGTGCCATGCCCAACCACCCCCGTAGGGCAAATTAGAGCCATCCTTCACGGTCTGCCAGGTCTCACCGAAGAGCAGAGGGCCACCCGGGGGAGCACGGCGCAGGTGAGTCCTCAGATCTGGGGGCATTCCGCGGCAGGCCAGCAACACGCATCCCAACGCAACAGGTCGCAGTTGGAGGCGGCAGCCATGGCGTTGACCGACGAGTGATACGCTGCCCGGTTGGCCGCTTCCACGAGAGCGAGTAGGTCTCCGAGGAGGGGCGTCAAGGAGGGATGCTAGGCGTCCTCAACGTGGCAGACGAAGGCTTGGGTCAGCAGCTCCAGAAATCCCACGCAGGCCAAGGTGTTACGGACGAGCGAGGCAGTCTTGTCCAAACCACGGGGCAGGGCGCGTTTCAGGAGAGCGGCGCCTCCAGCCTGCACCAAGGCCGGCGGATCCACAGCAGGCAGCGGGCAGGAGAACGCCTGGGAGTATCCCGAGTACCAGTCCTGACGAAAGGGAATGTCGAGTCCGGCTGGCCACCTATGATCGGAGAAGAATTCGGAGTCTCGGGAACCCGACATAAGGTGTGCTGAGAAGGCGTTGCGCAGTCACGAAAGCCGGGAGGCTGCGGCAGGGACTTGAACCTCTTCACCTGTCTTCCAGCGTCCACAAACGCAGAGATCTTCCTCTTGAGCGGGGGCGACAGAGGGCAGTGAACCACGGGAAGCGTAGCGGCGATGAGACGAGCAACTTCGTCCAGGGCAAGCACGGTGTCCGTACATGATGAAGGGGCCAGCTTGCGGGAAACCGAGGAGTCGGAAGAAGGAGAGCGAAGCGAAGGCAAGCGACTAAGCCCCCCGAGAAGAGAGGAGACGGAGTCCTCGGCCAGCAGGCTCAGGGTCTCGTCCTCCAACGGGCGGGGTGAGGGGGTCCGGCGACGCAGACGGGGGCTAAGGGCGACGACATCCAACCGCCGGCGGCCAGAGGAGGGGGAGGGAAAGCAACCCGAATAGAGAGGGGGCTGTCGACGATGATGGGACGGCGTGCGAGGCGCGGGACGACGTGGCGAAGACCTACTGCCGCGGGCAGGGCGTCCGAAGCGCGGCGAGCGACTGTGATTACACAAACGGGGCCGATGAAGCCGAGGGTGGGGGGGGGGGGGCAAAGGCTGGCGGACCGGGCGAGGAGAGGAGGGACGAGACGAGCGCGATGACACCGAAGAATAGTGGGGGCCAGGGTCCCTGGAATGGTGCAAAGCGTGGTCCTTCCTACACTCGCCAACAGGGGAGCGAGAGCGTCTGGTAGAGCTGGAGTAGCGAGAGGGCTCTGAACTGTCCGAAGTCCTCGGACACGCGGGTAAAGGTCTCTCCGAGCCGGGCTCAGTGAGGCGGGCTCTCTGCCGGCGAAGCGACTCGCTGTAAGAGTCAGCGGGCCGGCCTTCTTGGAGACGAGCGAGGACTGACAGCGGACATGGGATGGCACGTGGCGCGTCTCTCCCGAGCCGGGCTCAGTGAGGCGGGCTCTCTGCATGTCAGTAGGTTTTGTCCAGGCGGGCTCCTCCTGGAAGCGATCGCGTTGAGAGCAGTCCTGCTCCAAGCGCTAGGCTCCCGCGTCCGGTGTGGCGTCCTCTCCACAAGGTCAGTGCAGTCTCTGCACTGGGCATGGGGAATGGCGCCTCGACTGAAGTCGGAACACACACAGGTGCCGGTCGCTCACGTCTGTAAAAACTCCATAACTGCGACCAGCGCAGCTCAGGCCAGGTGGAGTAGGTGTCGCAAGCGTGGTCGGAGGCGCATCCGGCACAGGGGAGACATACCTTGTGGTTATCCGACGGCCATTGGAACCCCCGCATTGTGTGCAGGTCATCAACTGGCAACTGCAACACATAACACACCTGAAGGCACGCGGGCGAGGGCCTGTGGGACCCCGCCCAGGTAAGGCGAGCCTTCGCAACATGTCACAAAACAACGAGGTACAAGCCTGTAAGTAAGCGTCTGGACCTGCAACATTTGCCAACGTAATGGCGACAGGGCGCGGGCACGAGGGGCCCCGCCAATCTAAGCAAGCCATGGACGCATAACATACCCCTACAAAACCCAACAAGGTACAAGCCAGCAGGTAAGCGCCAAATCCTGCAACACCAATCAGCTGAAAGGTGAGCGAGCGCGGGCACGTGGTGCCCCGCTAAGCTAAGGGGAGATTTTGGCGCGAAAGTTACAGCGAAGATGCAGACTGTCTTCGTCCCTGCTCGAACCGGCGCCCAGCCCGGGAGCCGGCCGACGGCTAACACAGCTACCTTACCTCTCCGCCGGAGCGGTAACGGGGGAAGGAACGTCCATAACACCCACAGCGCGAACGCGGGCGACGTCCCAGCAAAGCACACCGAGCAGCCCAAGCAACCCAAGGCGCAGGAGAGGGCAGCAGCCAACCAGCAGGGGACAAGCAGACCCACACAGGGCACAGGCAGGGCTGACGAAGCAGAAGTCGAACAAGAAGCAACCGGTCGAACAAGACAAAATTCTAAGTCTGTAGGCTAGAGCAAACACGTCTGAACGGTGTGAGCCTAAGTAGCATGACTGGTTAGTCACCACGTGACTGGGAACCGGATGGGCAGGAACAGGAGACAACTCTCAGCCCCTCTGGGGGTTCCCCGAGTGCCTCCCAGGTTGTGTAGTAACACAACGGGTTCTTAGGCTAGAATTGAGAAAGTAGTAGACACTTCCACAAAGTCATGTCATCAGTAATGTTTTTGAAGAAACAAATAATCTAACAAACAAATGGCGCATGTGCGATCTTGCAATATTACAATTATGTTCTGGTATTTTGAGCTGCATGTGAATATTGGAATATGCATGTGAAACAATGCCTACCTGTTATGTTTTGCCTCTGTGGATGTGGAGGTGCTGGTGTCACTTCTGGTGGCATACTGTCAGGATCTGTTAAAATAAACACATATTATTTTGCTAGGAGACATCTCCAACAGCTATTGTTTGTTTTTTGTTTTTTTAAATTGACACCAAGTAAATAAGACTAATTCCTGGAAAGACGCCATGCTAGGCTGGCACCATCCTTATGATTCATTAAGCCCTCATAACAAAATTATGTCACAGTTCCAGAAAATGATCGACCATGATAGTTAGTCTCCAGGCTCCAGTTTGCACTGCCATGAACCTATAGTGAGTATGAACATTGCGCCATTCTACGCCGCAGAGCCGGACGGTCGTCGAATGCGCGTGTTGACAGCCATGGGTGTCTGGTTTGGGGCTTGGTGGTCGCGATTATATCCCGGCTGGGTAAACATAGCAGCATAGAGGCAACACTAGCCAGCAAGATACATATAGATTCTTCTGACCGCGCCTACTCCTAGACGCATATGAGCATATGTGAATCTTGCAGCTGTCAATGTTTTGCCTGTGTTCTTTTCATCACCGCAACCCGATTAAACTACGTAAACATAGCCACATGAAGGTAATTCGACTCAAAAATACACATAGCTTCTCACAAGCCCCCGCACTCTGTGCAGAACATGAAGATCTACACCTCTTGGAGAGTTTTGTCTATGGTTATAGGCAAACATTGGTAAATAGTGAATGCCATCCATCTGATGTAAAAACAAGAATATATTTATCCTCGGGAAAGTATGCGGTAACAGTGGAATAAATGTTTATTGATAGGTTCATTTGTCTCTGTGCGCGTCAACGGAACAGAGTAGAACCTTCTGCCGTACCATCTGATGGCAGTTCCAATGAAAGCCTTCAAGGCTGGCTCTAGCACCACCTTGAACTGCCCCCAGCCCTCTACCAAATAACCACCCTGTCCAAGCCCATGTCAGTATATATTTTAAATTTGTAACCTGGCTTTTAAATTTCTGAGTTTTTAGAAGTGAACCCACCCGTACATGTGCCTCAGCAGACCCAAGTATATTCCGTAGTGAACCCGACTTTGTCTTTACCAAAAAGAAAGATGGGAAAAAAGTGTGTTCATTTATATGGTCATTGATGTAGGGTTACTGAAAAAGAAACGTCTGAAACTCACTGCAAACCACACTAGCGCATCTCCCTACCCCTCCCGCACTCAGCCTGGAAATTAAAATTGTGTGAACTGAATAAGCAAAACTTAGGCACAGATTCTCAAGGGTCACGGTCCTTGGTGTAAATTGCATCACAGACCCCTGAGGATCTATGCCTTTTCCCATCTGTAGAAAGGGCCACTATCACACTGTCCTAGATACAGATGAGGACCTCCTGTCTGAAATAAACATAGATCCTCACGGTGCCCGCACATGCGAAAGCTAATGAGAATCATGCCTCTTGTGTGCCTGTATTATTATGCTGGTCCTTATATAGAAGAAGCAGCGCGAGCCGATTCAGTGACTACTTACATAGTGTATTAGACGCGTTGACAGCAATTATAAACAAACCACTCTGCTGGAAAAAGGGGACAGAAACAGAGAATAGCGCGAGCTCACATTCCAGCGAATCAAAATGATTAGGTATTCCGGAGTCTAAGTTAGAACTGATGAGATTTCAAGGGTGGTGTCAGAATATAGAGGCGCCATGCTATCCTGACATCACCCTTGAAATTTCATAGGCAATCCACATCTTGTCATTCCGTGTCAGGGTTTTATATGTTAACCCATTGTGGCCGATCCATCTCAAACAGCTTGTACATAGTCTTTACAGACATCCCAAAAAGTTGCCAAAGTCAAAATTGATTTCACCAGTTGCATCTTTTCGTTTCCAAATATTTACTCACCCAAAAGAGGCGTGCTGCCAGTAGCTTCCCCATACTGATTCGAGGCTGTGCACTTGTAAATCCCATAGTCACTCGGCACAATGTTTGCGATCTTCAACCTGAATGCAGTGATGCCAGTGTGTAGCCTGGTAGTGGCCGTGCTGGAGTACTTGCTCGATGCAACACTAAACGGCTGTCCGTCTTTCATCCATGCAGATTGAGTGGTATTTGTAAAAGGGTGGCCGCGGAACCAGCAGGCTAGCACAGCCTGGCCGCCGATACTCGGGGCAACAGAGTCCGTCCGGAAATATGTCAGTTGTGGTGGGACTGAAATAGAAGAAGAATGAATACTTTAGGCATCATATGCAAGAAAACGGTTCTTGTGTAATATTGTGGGTTCACACCAATAATGTTCCTGAATTCTAATAGCACACGCTTCCCGTCTTACTTGATAGGTACTCCAGTAATCCTTTGGCTGTCAGTAGCAACTTTTGTCAAGGCTATTTCTGTAGGAATCACCTCAACAAAACTGTTACCGGCAGCTGAAGGGTTAACCCATTTAGCCCTGACGCCCTACAGCAGGAGATGGGTTGACCATGATAATTCAAGGGCAGTGCCAGATTAGCTTGGCGCCAACACTGCCCTTGAATTATCATGGTCGATCCATCTCCTGCAAAAGGTGCATAGTCGTTAGATGACGTTAGATGACGCCTCCAAAATTTGGGAAATACGTGAGCTGGGCTGGATGAGTTAACACATCGAGCCCTAACATCATAATTCCTAAATCTGGGATCAGTCCGTTCAATATTCCGTAACAGTTCAGGAGACAGGCCAACCACATGCATGAAAGGATGATGCCAAAACAGTTTGACGTCTGCTATTCTAGCACCATCCTTGAACTATCATTGTCAGTTCATATCCTATTGCAGTGAGACATGGTTGAATCAGTTGAAAAGGTTGGTCCTTGGAAGGCAAAAGACAGTAAGTCTTTTTTGTGAAAAGCAATAGTTTTCATAACTTTGTTGTTCCTTGAGGGGAAATTTTGGCTCTCTTCCATAGGGAAGATGTATTGCCGCAGTGCAGATTCTTCTTCTGTGTTCTTAAATAATGCTACAGTGCAGCGCCACCCAACCTATCCAGCTTTTTAACTCGTACCCCAAGACCGAAATCCCCAAATTTTGCCGTTGTCCTCTGAAGACTGCATTGTAGTGCAGGACACAGATCGACCATGATGTTTCAAGGGTGATGCCAGAATAGCTTGGCGCCCATAGGTGCCAAGCTATTCTGGCATCACCCTTGAACTATCATGGTCGATCCTTATCTTCCTGTGGTGTGTCTGGGGTAGAATTAGACTGGGTTAACTCATTACATCCTGAGGCTGACTTTTAAAATTTGCTTATCGTTCCATAAAGGCTACATTGCAGATTAGGAACTAGATCAACCATTTTAGCTATTCTGGCACCACCCTTGAACTATCATAGTCGAATTGATTTCAAGCAGTAGTGTATCCGGATGAAATGGGTTAAAAAATAATTATTTGATAATTTTTGCCAGTTTTGCTGGGGCAGGAAAGCCAGAGTAAATGGAGAAAATCTCCCGAGGAGTGGCCGGAATGCCGTGAAATTATATCATGGGGGTGTAACTTAAAACAGGTTGGTGCAAGCAAGAATCAGTCCCATGCCACACTTTTCCTGTGAAGTTGGTTATGGTATACTGAACAGCAGCTTGCTAGCTACTATCCCCTCGACCACTGCTCATCCATTTTTTTTTTTTTTTGCAGCTGTTTTTACATTTTCGGAGCACCTCAGTCCTATGAACAGCAAACTTTTCATTGTATTGCAGTCAAAATAATTAAAACGGTAAAAAATACCAATTTTTGATAGAATTGTAGTTATTATCAACAGTTTTGCAAACTTTTTGGATCAAATTTAGCACAAAGGTAGCTGATGATGATAAGACCTTCCTATGTATACTAATTTAGTTGACTCATCGCAAAGGTCAAGGGTCACGGTTCGACTGATGTGTGAAAACTTTGAGAAAATTTTGTAAAAGATGGATTTTGCTGGTGCAGAAGCTTATTGTCACAAAGGCCACACATGTGGATCAGTCATACAGGTGAGCCATAAGGGCTTTGCCTTTCTTGTTTTACACACATTTGCTGACCTCTTGTGACCCTTGACCTTTCTGAGGGGTCATCAAAATTAGTATGCATAGATAGGTCTTACCATCAGGTATCTCTTTACCAACTTTGGGTTTGAAGTTGTGAAGAGTACTTGAGAAAAAAACATCTTCTGTCAAAATATGGCTATTTTTTACCAATTTCCTGAGCTCTTGTGACCCTTGACCTATCCCAGGGGTCATCCAAATTAGTAATCATAGATAGGTCTTACCATCAAGTATCTCTAGAGCAAGTCTGGGTTTGAAGTTGTGAATAGTATTTGAGAAAAAAACATCTTTTGTCAAAATATGGCTATATTTTACCTATTTCCTGAGGTCTTGTGACCCTTGACCTTTGGAAGGATCAACCAAATTAGTATGCATAGAAAGGTCTTACCATCAGGTATCTTTGTACCAAGTTTGGGGTTTGGGTTTGAAGTTGTGAATAGTATTTGAGAAAAAATAAATTATGTCAAAATATAGTTATTTTTTTACCTGTTTCCTGATCCCCTTTGACCTTGACCTTTGTGAGAAGTCACTCAAACTGGTATGTTAAGAAAGGTCTTGCCACAAAATATCCTGGGGCCAAGTTTGAAGACTGTGGCTTGAATAGTCTCCGAGAAAATGTAAACGTTAAAGTTTACCACAGTCGACGGACGTATGACCACTGTCCCAGAACATAGATTCACTTTTGCTTCGCATGTGAGCCAAATATAAGACCTGTGTGACACTACACCCCTACTCACATCTGATATTCAGGTAGCTGTTGACGGAAACCCTGACAGTGCGTGTGGATGCGACACAAGTGAAGTTGCCCTCCATTTCCTGCGTGATCTGTCGTAGAATAAGGGCCCCACCGTTGCCAAGTACACGGTTGTTAGTTATCCATGTGAGCATGGGTGCTTCGAGAAAGTTGAAGGCATCACAAACTAGGCGGACGTACGATCCAACCTCGTGGATGTCTCTCGCAGGGTCTTGGACGATGGAGACGTCAGGTACTGAAAATGGAAAATGAATCAGGAAAACCCATCAATGTTACCCCCTTTACTGATGGCGGCTAGTAAATGACACCTGAAAACATCACAGATTCACTGCCAGATTACACTGGGGCGGAGATGCGGCCAGCAAGAGGCAGAGATCCTCATGAGCCCCTGCAATTGCAGGGGCTCATGAGGATCCCTGCCTCTTGCAGTTTTAAAATGTTCCGGCATTCAAGCATTGTTTGTTGTGTTCCTGTAGTGAAGAAATAAACTGACAAAGAGAAAACAAGTGCTGCTCATCTAATGAGCATTTACTCTCAACACTTCTCATCTTTTTTCCCCTGTAATGTCAGCCAGTACTTTGAAAATCTAACCAGGTAAAACCTATAGTGACACTATGACCCTGCAGACACTGGCATGTTACAAACATTGTCCAGTCATCACATACATACTATGGAGGCATCTGCACTTACCCAACAGATATTTACAATATTTACAAATGTGTGCTGGTTTGTGATTTTGGACCTTATGGCTCCAAGCCGTAACGTCCAAAATCACAAGCCAGCACATACATGTGTTTGTGAGCAACAATGGCTAAGGACGCAATGAACAACACACTAAAAGGAAGAATGTCAAAATTGAGAGCATTTTTTTTTTCTACCATGTGACTTTCCAATGTAAGAAAACTCTTATCATTCAGTCTGTCCCTCCCAAAAATCAACCAAACATTGAACGTGATACTGACACAGTGAAGGTAAACATACCTGCTGTGATGATGGCTTCAGTTCTCCATGGGGCTGCCGAGCTGCTGCCTTTTGAGTTGCGAGCGGTGACTGTAAATGTGAACCGTCTGTCTGGCAGCAACCCTTGCATTGTGTATGGGGAGGTGACGTTCTGTAAAGAAAACAATAACTTTCTGTACTGGTCTGTGATTGTGGACCTTACAGTTTCAAGCTGCAAGGTCCAAAATTACACATCAGATAAATAACACCAATCTTAAAAATCTTAAAAGAAAAACAGTAAACTTTGTTTAAAACAAGATCAGAATGACAAAAGTTGGATTGAACACCACCTGTCCAAAGGTCCCGACTGCACTCTTTCTACCATGTGAAAAATTGAGAAGGATGAAAACAGACCATGGCAGGGCCAGCAAGAGACATAAATTTTCATGAGCCCCTGCGTACACAGGGGCTCATGAAAATTTATGCCTCCTGCAGATGGTATAGGCTGGCTGCAGGGATAATCTGTCTGAAACAAAAAGCTGAAATTCGGCTTTCTTGGATTCGGGATTCTTGGAAAAGCTGAATCAGCCTCCAGGACCGAAAACTGTCAGGTAACAGTATATGAATTTCTTCACTTACAACACACTCTGGATACAACAAACAAATGTAGTTCCCTTCGCATTTTGTTCTATCCAAAGTTAACTGTACTGCTACTCACACCATTAAAATTGCATACTACAGCGACAAATTTATAATCGTAATATCCCTGGATCAACTTCCACTGTATAGCAAGTGAAAACAAACTTACAAATATAGTGCGGTACTGCATCTTGTTGTCTGAAGGCCAATAGTGGACATCATAGAAGCAGGTCTCTGAGGGAGCACAGTTCAATACTGGTTCTTTCCACCACAGCTTTAGGCTATCCCCCAAGTTGTCCACGTAGAATGATTGTGGGGCGCTAGGTACCAAATCTACAGATATTTAAAAAAACAATCACAGTCAATGACACAGATTTTTTTAAGTGATGTGTGTTAGATTGGGATTAAGGACTTTATGCACTCTGCCCATAAGGTCCAAACTCACATACCATCACAGACATGCATTTGTATCGTCAAGCCCCAAACCAAATCCCGACACCCCATCTGCAAATGTGGTCGTATCAACTTGCTACTGCATAGGACATGAACAATTTAAAATTAATTTGATAAGAAAATAAACTCTTTACAGCATTCATTCATTCAAGGCGCCCCGCATCAATTGCTGTGGAAGTGTTGTATAGCATTGCCACAACACTTCCACAGCAATTGATGCAGGGTACCTGAATGAGTTAACACCAAAATTAACAAAGGTTTGTAACTAAATGAAAAGAAAAGGGGAGACTGCCAGTGCAAGTCAAGTAGGTAAAAGCACTGTCAGGGGAGAGAGATGTGCATTACTGGCCAATGATCACAGATCTAGTTAGTCAAAGCACAAAAAAAGATAGGAGAGAGAGTGGTGCACAAAGTAAGTGACCATTTGGGCTCACTCACTCGCTAACTCAATCTATGCCCAGTTTGGTTGTTGCAGGGGAGGGCTTGAGGTATGCACGGCTGTTTCAGTTTGGCCACTTAGTTTGTTCCAGGCGAGCCGAGAAACTGGGTCACGAGTCGTGTTTGTGCGCTGCCTCAGCGAGTCTCTCAGCTGTCAGGCTAGCTGATAATTGGGCTTCCTGCTATGCGCAGTACAGCAGGGAAAATGACTACCTTTTGTTTTTCATGACTTTCTTATTTACCGTTCAAGTGTGTGATGCAAAACTTTGTTTGTTTAAAAGCAGACATTCTGCCCAACACACTGACACCAAGCACACTATTTGTGACAAACCAGTAGCCAACAGGATAAGGTGAAAATAAAAAGAAAAAAACAGATTTCACTGTCTGTGTAGTGTTTTTTCACAAAATAGATGAAGTTCCAAGATCAATAACACAAATACGATACAAACTACATCAAAACGGACTAACATGTGCTAGAAGTAACATGCCTAGAGTAAGTATGACTTACCAGATCAGAGATACCCTGAGAGAAAGGAGATTGGACAGTTAATGCCCACCTAATCAATAATCGATCATTTTATTTAATCCTCTCGGTAATTATACAAGCCCATGCCAACCAAGACACCCAATGCCTTAATCGCCTAGCCATTTTAGTTCCATTCCAAGAATCATTCAAGCAACGATTTTTTTATCAGCTGCCAACCCGTGATCATTAAGGCAGATTCCCCACCCCACCTATATAATTAATGCTGACACTGACTTCTTTAAACAAAATTATTATATTACATTATAAAATGAACCAAGACGAATTACTTCTTCTAAGCGATATCTGTGCTGTAGAGAACAAAGATTTAGACTCTAAAAAACAATGCCTTCTCTCTGTTGTTGTTTCTGGAAAATCAAAAGCTTTTCTTGGTAAACAATACATGACAGAAGACATAGAATCTCTCACCGCTGACGAGCTAATCAAACTACATTCAAAATATGAAAATCACATTAGTTCACTAATGACACGTGATTTGAGTCGATCTCTTGTCTGCCTATACACAAAAGCTGTGAGTCACTTCCTACCTGTTGATAGTAACAGCCTTTCACATGATCTAGAAAGCAACCCCATAGTTTCAAGTTCAATAGGCAAATTAGCATGCCTTATGTTTTACAAGTTTGGGAATTACCTTGCACCTGTGGTAACCTTACTTGTTACTAGTAGTCATATTGATTTTTCTAAAATAAATTTTAAATTAGAAGAAAATGGATGAGACCCAGACGACTCCACATCAGAGTCCTGTCTTGACACACAAGTTCAAACGGTGACTAAGACTAAAAGTCCAGGTCGAATAGAGGCTGGGAAAAAATTAGCTGAATATAACAGACAAAAAAAAATTACAGCTTCAAGCATTAACAGAAAAGGCTTGTGTAACTGACACACCATCAACAGCTCCAACCCCAGCGCACGTGTTACTACCGCCAGGTCCAACACCCTCACACTCCCAAAAAAGTGAGAGACAAACAACTGAGTCTAAACCTCAAACAACAAAATATATAGTTGCTGGATTTGTTCTCGGATTTGGTTACGTAGGTTACCAATTATACAAAAAATACAAACCAAACACTCGAACAGTGTCCAAAAAATCAAACACTCCAAAAACAAAAGAAGAAGTCTCCACATTACCAGCAACACCCAAAGCCGTGGACCCATTTTACATGCAGTAAATAAATTTATTATTTTAATTTTTGTGTTATAAGAAAATGAGCGACACAAAGAACATAATGAACCTTGTCTGTCACTCTGCCGTAATAAGCGGGCTAACAGTTGCTTATTCTATGCTGGGAAAAAGTCTTCTCAAAATGAAATCAGCAGACCTTGGTAGATTAGACTTCGAAGACAGTGCTAAGCTAGTAGCTGTTATAACAGCATCGATTGCAACAAAAGACTTTCTCGTCAAGCAAGGAATTATTCCAGAAAATATTTCTAAATAAATAAAAAATATGGCAACAATAGCTATTATGATTGGTGGTGCAGTTGTTAATGCACTTTCATTTAGTGGTTCAAACTATCTCTTTTCAAAAATGGGTAGAGAGGAATCAGCAGAAGAAATGAAGCGTCACAATGAGGCATCTGAAAAACTGGCACAAACTCAACAGGATTATGAGAAGCAAAGAATAGAGAAACTTGATTTTATCAATGAAAAACTCAGGCTTGAAGGTCATGCACAGCATACATTTTCAAACGTCGACGATGCGATCAAAGAATATTTTCTTGTTACTGGCGAAGACATGACTATCCCACAACCAAAACTTAGTGACTACTACCAGCCAAGCCCAGAACAAAGAAATGGAGAAATAATATTTGTTCTAGTAGGAATGACATTAGTATATTTTACAGGAGTTTTTATTGCTAGAAAAAATGACCGACGTTGGAGCTAAACTGTCAAAAATATAGTACTCTCCTGTTGGTTACTGGAAAGAGAATACTGCAATAGAAAAATTACATGCCGCTGTTGGTGGGGATGTTACACTCGAACAAATAAAACAGTGGCTCAAAAAACAGGCAATTTGGCAAATTTATTTACCTGCTCCAAGAAAAATAACAAGACCTCACTTTGTAAACACTACCCCCAATGACACGCATCAAATGGATCTTCTGTTCCTGCCACATGATACAATAAGAAAGAAACGATACAAGTATGCATTAACTGTTGTCGACATAGCTTCACGGCATAAGGATGCTGAACCCATAACTGACAAGAATGCTGTAACAGTGGCCACTGCGTTAATACAAATATATAGTCGAGGGCCTTTAAAATATCCTAGGCTTGTGCAAGTCGATGACGGATCTGAATTTAAAGGCGCTGTTAATCAATTATTTGCAAAGCATGGAGTGCTAGTGCGGCGAGGCATATCAGGTGCTCATAGATCACAGGCAATTGTTGAAAACTTTAACAAGCAATTATCGGAGAGACTTTTCAGCTATCAGTATTCTAAGGAACTCATGCATGACACACGTAACACTGAGTGGGTTAAGAGATTACCATCTGTGATAAAAGCAATGAATAATGAGGGTCATTTAAAACCTGCTGATGCTATTAAATTGAAAACAATACAGTCAGGGTCAGAAATAAAAACAAAAGCGCCAGACACAAGCTTGTTTACAAAACAGTTAAGATATTTGTATCAACCTGGCGAGGCCGAGAATGACGTCAGACGTAGGGCAACTTATCCAATATGGTCTACATCTGTTCACAATATAAAAAAAATAGTTCCTGGCGCTAATGCATCGATTTATTATCTGTATGAGCCTGTGCCACAGAGGGCATTTGTCAGAGAAGAATTACAGATTATTCCCCCAGACACTGTTACACATTTTTAACCATTTCATCAACTAATTCATCGATTAGTTCATCAACCAGTTCATCAGCTATTTCTTCAGATAACTTAAGCGCATAATGCCCAGGTGCATAAGCCTTTTCCTTAGTGTGAAACACGCGTTTTGTGTCTCCAACTGCAAGTGACTTTTTATGTGTTTGGATCATTTCAATATTGTGTCTATTTGACCTCAGTGTCTTGTTTGGATAATCAGGCATTAGTTCTCCATCTAATACTGGCTTGTAGTGTTCATGACGGATGTCTTTATTTTTTATCGCTGTTTTTTTTTTATACCTTTTGCTTTTGACTGACTGCCTTTTTGGTGCAGTATGGAATACATTTTTGACCTCAGTTTAACGTACTCAACAATAGGCACTCCATTGAGTTCGTCTTTAAATTTCCCAGGCACTTTCTTATTTTGTGTGCTAAACAGTGGGTGATCCTTAGGATAATCAGACGTGTCATACATATGCAGTTCTGTTTTCATGTCTTCATAAAAGTCTTCAGTAGGCACATCTATGATCATAGAGTCGGTGTCAGTGTATAACAGACGGCACTCAGGATACTTTAGTTTGAAGTAATCATAATAAAATTCAAGCATCAGCAATTTTGATAACTCGAGTATTGCCATACCAATGAATACTGGCTTGTCCAGTTTGACAATCTTTTTTTTGAGTGACACTGCATACAATGATGAATGAAACTCGTTGTACCCTGTGTACTGTGGCTTGCCTGTAAGTTTAATTGCACCCAATTCAGTTGTGACAAGTCTCACATCTTTGCGGCGATGAGGATTTTCCATTGTCTTACCAAAACAGGCATTGTTCATAAGCTTAAAGAAGTCTTTGTCAAATGCAGTGTTGCCATCTCTTGCACGCAATGTTGTGTTTTTCATTATGTACTCACAAACCAGATAGGTGAGGCTAGCGCTGGCAGAATTGTCAGTACTCAAACCAAGGGGAATCACAGCGCTGGACAGACAACAGTTAGATCCCCTGCCCCCGCCTATCAGGCACCCAATCGCCAGCCCACAGAGAAATACGCAGGTATAGAATAAGACAATCATTTCCATTCCTAAATAAGAATGGATCAGGTCTCTTATATAACCCATGTCTTTCTCCGGAACTTAGGAAGTAGGCAGGAGAAACATACATACACAAACATGAAGGTGCGCTACTATATGTGGTCGGGTAAATACCCTGATTTCCCACAGTAGATGCACAGAACATTACACAACAATGTAACGATACAAATTTTGCCTCGAGTTATACATGATACTCACAAACCAGATAGGTGAGGCTAGCGCTGGCAGAATTGTCAGTACTCAAACCAAGGGGAATCACAGCGCTGGACAGACAACAGTTAGATCCCCTGCCCCCGCCTATCAGGCACCCAATCGCCAGCCCACAGAGAAATACGCAGGTATAGAATAAGACAATCATTTCCATTCCTAAATAAGAATGGATCAGGTCTCTTATATAACCCATGTCTTTCTCCGGAACTTAGGAAGTAGGCAGGAGAAACATACATACACAAACATGAAGGTGCGCTACTATATGTGGTCGGGTAAATACCCTGATTTCCCACAGTAGATGCACAGAACATTACACAACAATGTAACGATACAAATTTTGCCTCGAGTTATACATGATACTCACAAACCAGATAGGTGAGGCTAGCGCTGGCAGAATTGTCAGTACTCAAACCAAGGGGAATCACAGCGCTGGACAGACAACAGTTAGATCCCCTGCCCCCGCCTATCAGGCACCCAATCGCCAGCCCACAGAGAAATACGCAGGTATAGAATAAGACAATCATTTCCATTCCTAAATAAGAATGGATCAGGTCTCTTATATAACCCATGTCTTTCTCCGGAACTTAGGAAGTAGGCAGGAGAAACATACATACACAAACATGAAGGTGCGCTACTATATGTGGTCGGGTAAATACCCTGATTTCCCACAGTAGATGCACAGAACATTACACAACAATGTAACGATACAAATTTTGCCTCGAGTTATACATGATACTCACAAACCAGATAGGTGAGGCTAGCGCTGGCAGAATTGTCAGTACTCAAACCAAGGGGAATCACAGCGCTGGACAGACAACAGTTAGATCCCCTGCCCCCGCCTATCAGGCACCCAATCGCCAGCCCACAGAGAAATACGCAGGTATAGAATAAGACAATCATTTCCATTCCTAAATAAGAATGGATCAGGTCTCTTATATAACCCATGTCTTTCTCCGGAACTTAGGAAGTAGGCAGGAGAAACATACATACACAAACATGAAGGTGCGCTACTATATGTGGTCGGGTAAATACCCTGATTTCCCACAGTAGATGCACAGAACATTACACAACAATGTAACGATACAAATTTTGCCTCGAGTTATACATGATACTCACAAACCAGATAGGTGAGGCTAGCGCTGGCAGAATTGTCAGTACTCAAACCAAGGGGAATCACAGCGCTGGACAGACAACAGTTAGATCCCCTGCCCCCGCCTATCAGGCACCCAATCGCCAGCCCACAGAGAAATACGCAGGTATAGAATAAGACAATCATTTCCATTCCTAAATAAGAATGGATCAGGTCTCTTATATAACCCATGTCTTTCTCCGGAACTTAGGAAGTAGGCAGGAGAAACATACATACACAAACATGAAGGTGCGCTACTATATGTGGTCGGGTAAATACCCTGATTTCCCACAGTAGATGCACAGAACATTACACAACAATGTAACGATACAAATTTTGCCTCGAGTTATACATGATACTCACAAACCAGATAGGTGAGGCTAGCGCTGGCAGAATTGTCAGTACTCAAACCAAGGGGAATCACAGCGCTGGACAGACAACAGTTAGATCCCCTGCCCCCGCCTATCAGGCACCCAATCGCCAGCCCACAGAGAAATACGCAGGTATAGAATAAGACAATCATTTCCATTCCTAAATAAGAATGGATCAGGTCTCTTATATAACCCATGTCTTTCTCCGGAACTTAGGAAGTAGGCAGGAGAAACATACATACACAAACATGAAGGTGCGCTACTATATGTGGTCGGGTAAATACCCTGATTTCCCACAGTAGATGCACAGAACATTACACAACAATGTAACGATACAAATTTTGCCTCGAGTTATACATGATACTCACAAACCAGATAGGTGAGGCTAGCGCTGGCAGAATTGTCAGTACTCAAACCAAGGGGAATCACAGCGCTGGACAGACAACAGTTAGATCCCCTGCCCCCGCCTATCAGGCACCCAATCGCCAGCCCACAGAGAAATACGCAGGTATAGAATAAGACAATCATTTCCATTCCTAAATAAGAATGGATCAGGTCTCTTATATAACCCATGTCTTTCTCCGGAACTTAGGAAGTAGGCAGGAGAAACATACATACACAAACATGAAGGTGCGCTACTATATGTGGTCGGGTAAATACCCTGATTTCCCACAGTAGATGCACAGAACATTACACAACAATGTAACGATACAAATTTTGCCTCGAGTTATACATGATACTCACAAACCAGATAGGTGAGGCTAGCGCTGGCAGAATTGTCAGTACTCAAACCAAGGGGAATCACAGCGCTGGACAGACAACAGTTAGATCCCCTGCCCCCGCCTATCAGGCACCCAATCGCCAGCCCACAGAGAAATACGCAGGTATAGAATAAGACAATCATTTCCATTCCTAAATAAGAATGGATCAGGTCTCTTATATAACCCATGTCTTTCTCCGGAACTTAGGAAGTAGGCAGGAGAAACATACATACACAAACATGAAGGTGCGCTACTATATGTGGTCGGGTAAATACCCTGATTTCCCACAGTAGATGCACAGAACATTACACAACAATGTAACGATACAAATTTTGCCTCGAGTTATACATGATACTCACAAACCAGATAGGTGAGGCTAGCGCTGGCAGAATTGTCAGTACTCAAACCAAGGGGAATCACAGCGCTGGACAGACAACAGTTAGATCCCCTGCCCCCGCCTATCAGGCACCCAATCGCCAGCCCACAGAGAAATACGCAGGTATAGAATAAGACAATCATTTCCATTCCTAAATAAGAATGGATCAGGTCTCTTATATAACCCATGTCTTTCTCCGGAACTTAGGAAGTAGGCAGGAGAAACATACATACACAAACATGAAGGTGCGCTACTATATGTGGTCGGGTAAATACCCTGATTTCCCACAGTAGATGCACAGAACATTACACAACAATGTAACGATACAAATTTTGCCTCGAGTTATACATGATACTCACAAACCAGATAGGTGAGGCTAGCGCTGGCAGAATTGTCAGTACTCAAACCAAGGGGAATCACAGCTAACTGTTGTCTGTCCAGGAATCTAACTGTTGTCTGTCCAGCGCTGTGATTCCCCTTGGTTTGAGTACTGACAATTCTGCCAGCGCTAGCCTCACCTATCTGGTTTGTGAGTATCATGTATAACTCGAGGCAAAATTTGTATCGTTACATTGTTGTGTAATGTTCTGTGCATCTACTGTGGGAAATCAGGGTATTTACCCGACCACATATAGTAGCGCACCTTCATGTTTGTGTATGTATGTTTCTCCTGCCTACTTCCTAAGTTCCGGAGAAAGACATGGGTTATATAAGAGACCTGATCCATTCTTATTTAGGAATGGAAATGATTGTCTTATTCTATACCTGCGTATTTCTCTGTGGGCTGGCGATTGGGTGCCTGATAGGCGGGGGCAGGGGATCTAACTGTTGTCTGTCCAGCGCTGTGATTCCCCTTGGTTTGAGTACTTTCATTATGTAATCTTTCATGAACGCACTTTGGTCAAATTGAATACCTCTGTGAACTTTCTTTAGTACTAACCAATGACTGATGTAAAACTGTAACAAGCGATAGTGGCAAACGTAATTGAATTTGTCATTCAAATTTGGCACAAGTTTGGTGTCTTCTTTTTTACCCGTCATACTCATTTTCTCAACAGCCAACGGATAATCATTGTGGTAATCATGTAGATGGTGTGGGTACTCCAGGTCTACTTCAAAGATCCAACCCTTTGCATCATTCCGGTCATGAGTCATAATATAGTTTGTTAACTGTGTTATGTCATACCAGGGCTAGAAATTAACTTTTTTCTTTGGGGGCCACCGGGCCCCTTGATTGAAAAATTTGAGGGCCCACAAGCAACTTTCGGGGCCCAACTTTGAAAAATAATGCAAACAAAAAGCAAAAGAATTATTGACAATATGGTAAGTAGAAAGTACAATTTGTCTGATAATCTAAAATAAAAACAATTGAATTTCCAATTTTGCTGAGTGATGTCATTTTTATTTGCCTTTTCTTTCACTTTCAAACATTACCAACAAAAAAGGGGAAAAAAAACACACACACACATTCAGTGACACACATATTCCAGTGACTAGTGAGCCTGAAATGGCCATTAAACAAAATAGAAAAAAATCAAGTGAGTCTCTTGTATAATACTTTTCAGTTTTGTGACTGAGTATTGCACAATACACATCATTAAAATTTTAATATGAGTAACCTAACAAAAAATCTGACCTCAATGCACAAAAGTTCAAAACAAAACCATGAAAGGGAACTAAACTTAACAGTACTCTTCCTGATAAACTAAAGTGAAACAAACAGATTTTGCCTTTTTTTTTTTTTTTTTTTTTTTCAATCATCTATTCATATTACACTTATGTGCACTTGAGTTAACAGAAGTAAACTAAAAATACAATAACAAAAAAAAAAAAAAAAAAAAAAAAAAGAACACAATACTATTACTGTGAGTGAGGGCACCGGTGTGGGTTGCTTCCCTTGGCCCAAATACGAAACTGCCGAGTAGAGCTAGCTGTAGCAGACGAATTATTTTGCGGACCAAGCGGGCCCTTCGTTTTTTAACTTTCCGAGCCCGAAATCAACTTTGCGGGTTTTTGGCCCCGGGCCCCTGCTAATTTCAAGCCCTGCATACTGTGACAAATCATACAGACAAACGTTTTTCAAGGGCAATAACTCACACATTGCAAATCCGTAAAGGTTATTAGCGTCAAGGTACGTACTGAATGACCTTGACCTTGAGGGGTCAAACCCAAGGTCGTCCAGATATTTGTTGTTGGCTCTGGCATAGTTGTTTGCGGCTATACTAATGCCTCCCGTCAAACCACATTCCACCATTTCACCGATCATACGATCAGACAAGAGGTCTATAGATATCTTGCTGGATTTCAAAAATGCATCCCATGTCATGCCAGGACTAGTTATGTAACAGGCAGGGTCAAGTCTGTAGTGTAACAAACCCTTTTCACGGTAACTTTCAAATACGTCTGCTAGCAAACAAACATCAGCCTTTAAATACTGGTCATGGTAGTCACCAATTGTCTGACACCCTAGGTTTTCCCATGCATCAAGGGCATGCTTGTAATCAGAGTCAGAAATACCTTTACCATTTAGTGTAGAATAAAATTTCTCTTTTGGTGGCAGTCTCCTTTCTTCAAACACAAACCAGTGATCAATGTACTCATAGGGATAGACTCCTTTCTTAATCAAGTCTGGCTCAAAATATTTACTTGTTATTGGATACTCAGTCAGTCCATCTGCCAGACTAGCAAGACCTAAAGACAAATGTTGCATGGAGTCATAAAATGCTAATTTGTCCAACCTAAGTCAAGTATTTCTCAGTTGTCTGGGCAATGCAACTAATTTTTTTGTAAGACTCATCCACAGCCTGCATGATAATATGTGAATCATACCCCTTGAGATTGTGGAAAAAGATAGGCAACTTATATGCCTTGGGATCAATTTTTAGTTTCAAGTTGCAATCACCATGTGCAGCACCTCTGTAACGTCCACTTATGTGGTCATGGTCACGAACTTTATCACCATCAAGGGCTTGTTCACAAATCCAACACATCACTGGTGCATCAAAATTTAGTTTGTCTTCTTCTGTCATCAACAAAGGCATCTGACAGTTTTCCAAATACTGTACTACCTGACTATACAGTTGTCTCATTTCTGTTAAAAACTCAGCTGCTGCATTTTCACCCCTATAGATAACAGGTTTTTCGTGCACACCGTCTGACCTAACAAGAATGTATCCGAAAGAACACACCACTTGGTCACTCAATTTTATAGTCTTTGGTAATGATTCTGGAACAGGACCCTCATATGGTACAACCAGTGATTCAAAATCAGCATACACTACAAATGGCAGCTTTCGCTGATTTCCATAGTTCTTAAAATATACTTTGCTACCAGGATCTGGATACCTCAGTATTGTTTGAATGTCATCAGCTGACCTGCAGTGCTGGACATGTTTGTGTGCTACTTTAATAGAGGAAAACCTCTGTAAACATTTTTTACAAAATTCCTGTTTACCATCATGTTTTGTTGTATGATGAATTAGTCTTGACATACTTCTGATAATTGTGTAGTGAAAGTTGATTGATTGATTGATTGATTGTACATTGCTTAACGTCCCGACAGCAACAAGGCTTTCTCAGGACGTGCCTGCACTGCTTGTGAAAAAAAAACTAAACAGAAAATTGAATGTATGTCGCCAGCCGGTCAAATACATTAAATAAACCTACAACATGGGGCATAAATAAAGCTAAGACCATTTAGCAACACACATCCAACATCAAGAGCTACAGGCAGTGCAGACAGTAGGGAGAGTTTTAAAAAGGCAAATACAGGTGAATGGACAAAGGGTAGACAGAAACACATGCCCCAGAATAGAGAGAAAAACCCACCCTGTGGGGCTGACCAGGGTGACCCTGGGAACTAAAAAATACCTAACCCCACCCAAGTCCCCCAGGGCAGACCCGGGTGGGGCTGTAGTGAAAGTTATCACCAGAGCTTATTAGTAACATGTCAACATGCTTATCTTCTGACTGTCCGTAGGTTGGGGCAATTGGTGATACTCTAATTGGTTGTAACTTGTTCTCAGACTCATTATCCCATACATACACATTTATAGATATACCAGGATTTAGTTTTTCAAACAAGTCTATGTCCTCCACCTTAACAGCAAAATCTATGCCACTGAAGTTAAGTTCATTTACAAATTTGGTATAGTTAGATACACGCTCAGGTTTTGTTTTTACAAAGTGTACTTTAGCAATCACACACCACATAAAACAGAAATTATCATTGTTCTGAATATTGACTACAGCCTTTTTGTTTGCAACCTCAGTTGGTAGAGGCAGCCATGATTTGCCTAAAATAGGATGGTATCTTGACTGCTTCAGTTGCAGTTCATGTACACGACCTTCATGCCAACCAGACCCTTGCATTTTTGCTCTATCAATTGCTTCAAGGAAGTCAGGCAACAGTCTTTCTCTAAACACTTTTTCCAATTACCTTCTTGAATTAACTGTGTGTTGTCTTGGCGAGATATACGAAACAATCACTTCACTATCTACCCTGGTAAATTCTATTTTAGCAACAATCTGAATCTTTACACTACCAGAAAGAAGATTATCTTGTATGACCGAGAAAGATCTTTCTATCGATTCATAGACACTGTAAATATTAGATATAGGCAAGTCTGTTGTGTGAAACACGTTTCTTAACCCTGATGAGCTTTGGGCATTGTCCGTCATTTTTATTTGTCCGACAAAATAATAAATAGAAAAATTACACCTTGTGTAATACCACTTTATTGACTGTAATCCCTACAATAAACAAATTTAGTTTATATAGTTCACTCACCAACAAATCAACCACTTCCCTGGTATGTGTCTTAAGGTCTTGTGCTCATGCTGTAGATGTAATATCACTTTATTGACAGTAACAAATTCAATATAATCATGTTGTTTACTTAGATGGTAGAATATGTGTAAACACATATTCTCAAACCAGTCACAGTTAGCATCATAAACTATAAAATCTTGTGTCTTAAGATCAACAGTCTTGTAATTATAACGTGGTGGACTATTAGAATATCCAAAAGTTACATTAAATGCCATGTATATCTTTGTTGGTGTTGAGAGTTTTATCAAAGGCTCAAACGGATGTTTAACTTGTGTTTTTAAGTCATAAAAATGCACAACACCTCTGAAGCTCTCTGTGATATCAAATGCTCGCCAGCTTTGTCCGACCATCATTTTTTATAGACAAACCAAATGTATAAATTAATTCACTAATCCATACCCTGTGGGCTGATCTGTCTTTAAAATAAGCTTTAGATGCTTAGTTGATTTGAGTTTGTTTTTTACATCATCTCGTTCATGTTTATTGGGTATGACATCGTTCTCTCTGAGACAGTCTTCAAAGCTGTCACGATCCTTACAGTAAAACAAACAGATAAACTTTAACTGCTCACAAAAATCTGTCAGTACAGCATTATATTTTTGAGTGAGAATCCATACACTGATGTTTGCGTGTCTGCCACTAAAAGCAAGTTCTGCTAATGTGTTTCTCTTCTTAACAATGTCTTTCTCTGCAGAGCAATCATCAACAATAAACAAAGTTGACTGTCCTTCAAATTGCTTGTAAAAATACTGCATGTAGTCATTCAGTTTTTTTCTCAGGGTCAATTAAGTAAATGTTGTTGTCAGTCCAAATGAATAAACGGTTGTGATAAGCTTTGTTGTGTTTGATTGTTGGACAAAATATCACAATGTTTTCAAAATGATAGATGTATCTTGTTTGTAAGAGGTTCAGAACAAATTCAGTTTTTCCACAGCCTGTGGCGCCACAAAACAAGCCACAGTGTGGGTCAAGTGTCATCAAGTTCATTTTAATATAGAATATAATTAATATATGTGTCCACTTAGTCTGCTTTCTGCAATATTGAGTTGGGCGTCATAAATCAGAAACAAATATATATTTATTGCTCCAGCGGTTTCAGTCTTTTTTTGTATTTGGATTGTAATTCCGTCACTACCGTTTTCAACAGTACGATTGTACATTGCTTAACGTCCCGACAGCAACAAGGCTTTCTCAGGACGTGCCTGCACTGCTTGTGAAAAAAATAAACTAAACAAAACATTGAATGTATGTCGCCAGCCGGTCAAACACATTAAATAAACCTAACACATGGGGCCTAAATAAAGCCAAGACCATTTAGCAACACACATCCAATATCAAGAGCTACAGGCAGTGCAGACAGTAGGGAGATTGATTGATTGATTGTACATTGCTTAACGTCCCGACAGCAACAAGGCTTTCTCAGGACGTGCCTGCACTGCTTGTGAAAAAAAAAAATAAAAAAAAAAAAAAATAAAAAAAATAATAATAAGAACATTGAATGTATGTCGCCAGCCGGTCAAATACATTAAATAAACCTAACACATGGGGCCTAAATAAAGCTAAGACCATTTAGCAACACACATCCAATATCAAGAGCTACTGGCAGTGCAGACAGTAGGGAGAGTTTTAAAAAGGTAAATACAGGTGAATGGACAAAGGGTAGACAGAAACACATGCCCCAGAATAGAGAGAAAAACCCACCCTGTGGGGCTGACCAGGGTGACCCTGGGAACTAAAAAATACCTAACCCCACCCAAGTCCCCCAGGGCAGACCCGGGTGGGGGAGACAGTAGGGAGAGTTTTAAAAAGGCAAATACAGGTGAATGGACAAAGGGTAGACAGAAACACATGCCCCAGAATAGAGAAAAACCCACCCTGTGGGGCTGACCAGGGTGACCCTGGGAACTAAAAAATACCTAACCCCACCCAAGTCCCCCAGGGCAGACCCGGGTGGGGTTTCAACAGTACGACCTGACCCATGTAGGTAGTCATCATCTGTACTACGCAGGTCTAGCCACAGTGCATACTTGTCTGTCAGGTATTGAGCAATTCTTATGTCATACAGATGCAAATCTTTAGATGCCATGTTTGCTGGTTTTTCTCTAAGCATTCCACCTGCAAAATATTTTGTGATCTCGTCATAGTGCTGGTAAGGTAGCATACCTGAAGCATACACTTGATTAGGACGGCCTTCAATAGTACAAGACAAATGAGTAATCTTTGGATTGTAAAATGTTTCTGAATCCCGTCCGTATGGACTCGCCGGTTTAACAAACAACATAAGAATGCCTTTCAGTGACCTAGCAGGTGTGTTCAAGTTGATGTTCCACATTGGGTCGCTTTTGTCTTTATGAATCAAACTGTGTCTTATCACACGGTCATAATAAATTGGCAGTCTTGACTGGTACTGAGTTTGAATGAGAGTAGCTAGATGAGTATGTGTGACAATTTCATATTCCAAGGAAATGTTAGAGATCTTGTATGTTGCGTCTGTGTCGGTTGATTTAATAACTTTGGAATAGTCATTGAAAATTAGTTCAAAACTCAGACGGTCATTTAGTGCTCCTTGATAATAAGGCAAATGTGCTGTTAGGATTTCAAATTCAAGTGGAATGCAAAATCTATTTCCATATGTTTCTGCCACAACAACGTCCTTGGCTTCTGTTGTTGATTTATCTGATGCATTGATTCTGAGTTTGGCAACATTATCAGACTGTATACCTTGATAAATACGGTCTTCTCTTTCTTCTTGAGTTAGCCACAGATCTTTGTAACAGTAGAACACATCAGCATCGTCAAGACTAAACACTTCCTGTCCTACAAGTTTAACTTTAATATTCTTAATAATTGCTCTGCCTAGTTTGCCAACTAGTGTTCTTTTGTCATCTGATTCTGATGAAAGTTCAATATTAAATGCAAGACAAGCAGTACCAGGAACAATAACGTCACTGGGGCCGAGGTTAGGAAACTTGACAGTAAGGGTTTGGTTCTGGTCTATAGTACTTGGATTGTTTGTGATAACAATTGATTGTCTAATGCCCTTAACCCCAAGAGGCTCACGTAGTTTTCTGTATGGTCTAACTTTGATCCGTAGGACGATGTCATTTTATTATGCAAAAATCGAAAAAAGTAAATTAATAAAAACAATGGCAGCGGGAAGATTTGGTCATGAAGATTTTGAAATGGATGACATGAATGACTGGAATGGTAAATACTTCTAGTATGTATCACGAACTGTTAAAAGACAAAGTGAACTCATTTTATGATAGTGTTGGTGACCGCCCAGAAGTTTTGGATCCTAATCAGTTTGAACTTGATAACAAGGGTCATTTATATTTAAATACAGACAGAGGAAAAGTACAACTGACTAATATAAAAAATCCCACTAAGTTTAAAGCTTTAAGTACAATCAAAACTTATGTTGGTGGTGAGGCAGAGCACTTGGTGTTGGTAGTAAAAAGTTGCCACCTAGACTTGCTAGTACCCTTCATGATGTACAAACAAGATTGCCAACTGGTCAAGAAATTGAAATGACTGAAGTAACAAGACTTCCAGAAATAGCAGACAAGGTAATACACGAAACTTCATTTACAGAAGGGCAAATAAATGAGGCTTTGAAAACAATGGGTGACTCTCCTTTGACAATGTGGGAGTTAGCGGGCTTGGATAAAACACTGCAGTCAATCAGAGGTGAGCTGGTGAATAATGTAGCCAAACTAGGTGAGCTTGATAAACACACTGAAAGAGAAAAAAAAAAAAAAACTAACTACAGCAGACAATGGGAATCTTGACACAGAAATGAAAGAAAGAATACAACACAGATTAAATGATTTGCAGATAGAAAGATCAGCACGACTAGAAGTGATTGAAATTGGAAAAGAAAAACTAAAAACACAGATTAACAGGATCAGAGAAACTATTCAAAAAATACTTTACGAAGACACAACTTTGGCTGAGAGATTGAAAACACTTTTCAGAGAGCAGGGTATCACTATTGCAAGTTTAATTACTGCTCTTGGATTTATTATCAGTACTGTTGTGTTAGCTGTAGCCGGAGGCGGTGGTAGTCCAGCTCCACCTGCCCCTCCAGTTCCATCAGACCCAAAAGATTTACAGGCATGGGTAAAAAAACAGTTGTCTCATATATCAGATTTGCTTCAGAAATTGGCAGTAAAAGCAATGGATGCTTTGCCTGGCATAATAGGGAGTGTTGTCAGTTGGCTGATCAGTACAGCAGCAAAGGTAGTAGGGTTTATGGCGGAGCATGTGTGGGTCTTTTTGGTGACAGTAGGAGGGTTAATTATAGGTTATTTAATGAAACAGGTAAAGAAGTAATATTCCTAATCCAGTAAGGCCAATTACCAATGCAGTTCTCTCTGACTCATGTATGTTTGGTGCTGGTGTTACTGGCTGTGCTGGTGCTGGTGCCGGTGCAGGTGTCGGTGCTGATGCTGGGGCTGTTACTGACATTACTGGCGTTACTGTCTGTACAGGTGATGATGATGTTACTAACGTTACTGGCGTTATTAATGGTTTTAATGGTTGTAGGTGAGTGGTTGTTGGGCTCAAGTTTACAGATTGATTGAGTCCTAATTTCTGATCATGCCCTGCAACAATTATTTCATTATTGTAATTTGTTATTGTCCCCATTTGAAGTTGAAGGTCTGATTGTAACATGTATAACCCAATGCCAACTACAAAGTCAACTTTTGATCTAGCATATCTGAGAACGTCTTGGTAGTGCTGTATGCTTGATGGCAGATCAACAACTGAGTTAATTGAATCTTCCAGGTTTGCAAGAAATTGTTTTTGTGCTTCAAATTTCCCACTACCGTTTAAGATGTTTGATTTTGTTTGCGCTTGTGCTCCTAGAATACACCACACATATGTTCTGATAGACTCATTTATGCGTTTGACTCCTGCTTGAGTAAACCCGTCACTCTTATCTAAGACAAATGTGGTCCAGGCATTAGACTGTTTCTGTTCTATTGAGCCTAACCAAACTTCAGATTTTGATGAGAATGAATGATGATTGTACATTGCTTAACGTCCCGACAGCAACAAGGCTTTCTCAGGACGTGCCTGCACTGCTTGTGAAAAAAAATAATAAACAGAACATTGAATGTATGTCGCCAGCCGGTCCAATACCTCAAATAAACCTAACACATGGGGCCTAAATAAAGCTAAGACCATTTAGCAACACACATCCAATATCAAGAGCTACAGGCAGTGCAGACAGTAGGGAGAGTTTTAAAAAGGCAAATACAGGTGAATGGACAAAGGGTAGACAGAAACACATGCCCCAGAATAGAGAGATAAACACACCCTGTGGGGCTGACCAGGGTGACCCTGGGAACGAAAAAATACCTAACCCCACCAAAGTCCCCCAGAGCAGACCCGGGTGGGGGTGATGAGAATGAAGAGTAGGGAGGCCAGTAATCTTGAGGGTAATGTCTGTGACTTATAGCATAATACAATGTACCCATACCTTTGTGATCATCAAGTTTTTGTGTAAAGTCATACTTTGTACTAATGTTAAATTCATTACAGATGCGTTCAAATGCTTTCAAATCCATGGGTTGATTGATTGTACATTGCTTAACGTCCCGACAGCAACAAGGCTTTCTCAGGACGTGCCTGCACTGCTTGTGAAAAAAAAACTAAACAAAAAATTGAATGTATGTCGCCAGCCGGTCAAATACATTAAATAAACCTACAACATGGGGCATAAATAAAGCTAAGACCATTTAGCAACACACATCCAATATCAAGAGCTACAGGCAGTGCAGACAGTAGGGAGAGTTTTAAAAAGGCAAATACAGATGAATGGACCTCGGGTAGACAGAAACACATGCCCCAGAATAGAGAGAAAAACCCACCCTGTGGGGCTGACCAGGGTGACCCTGGGAACTAAAAAATACCTAACCCCACCCAAGTCCCCAAGGGCAGACCCGGGTGGGGGTTCAAATCCATGGGATTGTTAAATGGGTTAAAACTGGATTCAGTGGGCAGTGGGGTATGGAGTTCTGACAGTATTCTTCTAAGCTGGTAATACGTGTGGAAACAATAGACAGACTTAATCAGTTTGTTTGGGTGATTCAAATGGTCTGTAAAAGAAACGCCACAGCCTGTAGTTGAGCATAGTATAGCAAAGTTAAGTTGGTTTTGAAACATCTGTAGTGGGCTTGAGGACCACTTTTTTGCCATTGCATCATCTGTTATTGGAGGGTTTAGGTAATGATCATACGGATTTGGAACCTTTACTTGAAATAAATCTCCTTCGGACAAAGCTATATCGAGCTCATTTAGCTGAATTATTTTCTGGTCATAAGTAGGCACGACATTGTACTTGGCATCCACGTTAAATTGAAATGCATTTACAGTGGCAATTGTTGGCGATTTAAATTCCATTATGCTTTTTTATGTGATAATAAAAATGTTTATAACCTTATCAAATCTTGACACAAACAAACCAGTGTGGTTAACTAATGGAATGGATAATCGTGATGGTAACAAGGCTGTAGCTATCCATGAAATGTTCTACACAGTAAAGTGGTTTAATGTAACAGATGATACAAGTTTTCATGTAAGTTATAGTGCCCCTGGCAATAGTGGCTTGGGCACTAAAACCCACTTTATACCATCTGGGTATTATGACTTTTGTACTTTAGCTGAATGGTTTCAAACTAAATTAAAAATTAAAGCAACTTTAAATCCGGCCAACTTACGTGTTACATTAGAATTTCCTGTAGGTAGTCTGCCTATAATTTCACATGAACTTGCATATTTACTCGGTTTAATAGGCAGACATATAACTTCTAGGGATGAGAAATGGGCATTTGGTTTTGGAAGTGATAATATTGAGGGTTGGTTACCTATGACAGTTGGAGATAAATTAACTGGAAGATACCCTGTTCATTTGTCAGTACACACATTGCTAAATGTTTATTTAAAAGAACTGAACACGACTGAAAATGTTCACAATGGAAAGCCTTCAACTTTGTTAAGATGCTTGCCGACTGGAACTGCCCCATATTGTGAAAGTGTGGTTGCTAGATTTCCTAATTTGCAGTTTACAAAATTAGGTTCCAGTTTCTTTGAATCACTGTGTTTATCTGTAACTAATCAGGATGGTAAACCAGTTCAGATGCATGATTTTACTGTTGTGTTGGAAGTGAAATAAATTTTATTTTTGTTTTATAAAAATGAGCGGTCTTGGTCCAAAGCCGAGAATTACACCGGTTGCCTGTCCGGTAATAGAGTTGAAAGATTTGGGTGATGTGCGGGGTTTTGATGAAAAAGGAGAGGTATATGGCCTTGAACTTGATTCCAATGGATTGTACAAGCAGAAGATAATCGATGACATCAAAGACGATACTGAGAGACAGTTTCCTAAACTTGGTCAACTTCGTGATGTTACTGTTCAGACTATTCCTCAGCATGATGCACTCCATGTCTTTAAACATTTGAATAATAAGTGGGTAGTTTTTCCTGCTCCTGTTCCACCTGAGCCTGCTGCACCTGCACTTGATTGGGATATTAAGTTTAAATTTATTAATCCTTATGTATTTTTTACCGATGAAGGTCCCTTTATATTTAGGAAAGTTTGGGCCGTTACTTTGAGTCTTGTTCCGAGCTATTTCGTAGACGTCAGTAGCAGCAGAGAAAAACTAAAACTGCAGGAGTATGAAAAACGAAGGTATCTTCTTATAAATAGAAAGGGTAGAACAGATACTTCTGTTGTGTTTGTACCAGATAGCTTTACCATAGCTAGAGAAGCCACAATAGTTTTTGAAATTTTCATGAGGTCTGTGGATTCTGTAAAAGAAGCAGAAATTGCACAAGGAATCAAACTTACATGGGATAACACAGTAAAAGAGTCAACAAAGGTCATTATAGCTGTTAGGAAAGGCGTAGATATAGACGTATCGAGTAGTAATCCTGCTGTTAAAATAGTGGTCGATAAAACAACTCTAGTTAATCTAACTTACATTAAACTGGAACACATAGATCTTATTTCGTTTTATTATATTAGCAAATTGTATACCTTTGAAGAGTTGCAAAATGAATTCGCTGATTAAAAAAATATTTGTCATAAAAAAAATGGTGAACTTGTATCCGCAAATACCACCTGAACCGCTTGAGCCTATTGTGCGTGATGAAAGATTACAGGCAGACTCATTCTGATTAATGAATATTACAGAAGCGTTGAAGTATTTGGAAGGAAAACAGGCAAAATACTCCCGGTGCAAAAGACGATATAAAACGGTTTTCAATTCTGTACACAACACTTCAATGGCTGTGGGTGTGGTTTCAGCTGGATTATCTGTCACTGGTTTAGCTCTGTTTGCTACGGGAGTGGGAAGCGTCATAGCAATTACTATTGAAGGAGTTGGCGCTGCCACAGGCCTGGCATGCTTTGGTTTGGAAGCCATTAACAAAAGATTTCATACAAAGTTGCAAAAGCATGAAGCCTTGAGTACGCTTGCTGGAGCTAAGCTGAGCAGTATGAAACTTATTATCAGTAAGGCTTTAGACGATAATAAAATTGATGATCATGAATTTAAAAGAGTGCAGGATGATTTGGCCAATTACAAACAACAAAAGTCTGAAATTCAAAATAAAATGCGGAGTCAATCCGCGAATGTTGAAGAACTAAAGAAATCTTTTTTAGAGGAAGGAAAAAAGATAGGCGTAGAAGAAACTATGAAAAAGGTTCAAGGACTTGTAAGCAATTAACGATAGGTTTTGGTAATCCATTATTTTTGTCATGAGATGTCATGCCTTTCGCACCTGCCTATTTGACGCCATCCACTCCACCACCAGAGTACTATTGAGAGAAAAAAGGTTTTTTATTGACCTTGTAACTTGGGAAATCTGTCCGAGTATCTTAATGACTTGGGTCAGAACTTATAAGTTCTTATGTTTAGGTTCTTGTAAGAACTTGTTTTAAGTCGCTTTAAAGAACTTATGACAACTATTTATAAGAACATGTGAAGATAACTTTGAAGTTCGTTGGCAGTTGTAGGTGACTTGGAAATGTATTATCAAGTATCTGTAGGTAACTTTGAAAATTTGTTATCAAATGTATGTAGGTAAACTTTGAAAATTTCTTATCAAGTGCATGTAGGTAATTGATAACAATGTTGTTGTTGTTTTTATTGTGTGCGAGTTGTGTATGGCCATTTTAAAAAATACCCTTGTTGGGTATATATGGCCAGGATTACCCTTTATCCTATCTCTTACACACACACACACACACACACACACACACACACACACACACACACACACACACATGCACGCACACACACATGCATGGGCACATACGCATGTACACACACGTATGCACACATGCACGCACACATGCACGCACAAACACACACACGCATGCACACACAAATCTTTATTCAGCATGCATGATTATTGTAGACTCCAGTCCGCAGAACACTTCATCACATTAGGTTTCAGATCGAGTTGTTTGAAACATGTAGCATGTAACACGCTGAGACTGAAAAACCACCAAGCTCGCACGCACGCAGTCAGTATGGCTGTCACCACCAGTTTTTCCTTAGCAACACCGTTCCAGTAAGAACGGGGTTGTTAAGGACCTGTAAACAAAGTCCTTTAACTCTGGGTCACTCTTCCACACACGGCCTTTTATATTTCATAAGCCTTCCTTAGTAACGCCGTTCCTGTAAGAACACGGTTGTTAAAGACATGTAAACAAAGTCGTTTAACTCTATGTTCTGCCTATCATTTCTTAGTTGTCCACGACACGGACTGATAGCAAATGACTCTGTTTTGAGAAGGTACAATCTTCTGGTTACACCCTAAACACGTGGCGTCATCACTGCGCTGCGAATTCCCGGTAGGTTTGCGGTCCGCATGGCGACACAGCCCGCAAGCACGCACGCAGGCAGGTAGTATGGTCGTCAGCCATTCTTCCTAGCAACACCGTTCCAATAAGAACGGGATCGCTAAGGACCTGTAAACAAAGACGTTTAACTCTATGTTCTGCCTCTCATTTCTTAGTTGTCTACGACATGGAAGTGATAGTAATGACTCTGTTTTTAAAAAGGCTCAAACTTGTGTTTACACCTTCAATAATGACATCGTGTCTTTACTGAACCGTTAGCGCTCCCGGCGCGTGACAGCCTCTACAGCTGGCGCTTGGCCAATGGTTTTAAGGTAGCTCAATGTTAGTGTAAGCAAATCACATTAGGCTGCGCTAACTTCGCTGTCCATATTGGATAGAGGCCGGCGACAGGTTGTTTCATACGGTACCACCAAGAAACTGTAAAACACAGGTCTTTTTCACTCACAGTCGTGTTTAAACCTAGAACGCAATACTGAAGCCGGTCGTACTCAGCACTCGGTGGCTAGCTAACGATTTGACAGTAAGTTTTTCTTTAGTCTCGGCTCACCACAGGCTAACCTTTTTGTTGTTTCAACATCAGTAATGCACCATATTAATATTCTGCAAGACTTAGTGTTAACACTGATTGAAGTCCGGAATTTGTGGTATTCTCCAATGACGAACACAAAATGAACACGTCCTTACACAGCAAAAGAATCCAAAAATGTGGCGCATGACTTTGTCATGTAACCAGTCACGGCCGGTTGACACATGAGGTTGTTATTAGCAACATTGACGTCACTTCTGTTGGATGAGGTGTTGTGTTATCGGGAATTCCTACAATGACGCAAACTAGTCATTTCCCTAACCAATATTCCGGAGGTTTAGACAAAGCACACGCTATATAAGCCACCATTTTTTCATGGCATTCTCCATGAGATTGTAAGATAATCACGTCCTCCTCAGTCCAATCCATTTTCTGAAATGACCGGTTGCGTGGCGTCACAAGATAAGACACGCATGCCACATAGCACTGCTATTAATAACACTAACGTCACAACAAACGTGTTTGGGCATGTCTAGTAAGGATCGTCTCATGCCTATTTTTTCCTGGTCTTATTACGACTATCGGGAATTTCCATATCTAGTAATAGGTGGCTAGGCAAACCATTTTCCTGGTAACAGCTGATAGCTGTTTTAGTAAAGGTAAGGTTATAAACGTTGACCACTAAGGCGTTTAAGAAGTCCATGGCAGCATTAATTATTTAGGTGGGGTGGGGGGATCTGGCTTAATAATCACGGGTTGACAGCTGATCAAAAATCGTTGCTTGAATGATTCTTGAATGGTACTAGTACGGCTAGGCGATTAAGGCATTGGGTGTCTTGGTTGGCATGGGCTTGTATAATTATCGAGAGGATTAAATAAAATGATCGATTATTGATTAGGTGGGCATTAACTGTCCAATCTCCTTTCTCTCCCTGAAAGGGGCCAGAGAGCGGAGGGTGATAATGAGGTCACTGTTAGTGCCAGTACTCTCACAGGCACATAGCAGTAGCACGGATCTGTCAACACTGGACACACAGTTCTTTGGCACTACTTTTAGTTTTACTCAAACACCATACAGTAGGAGATGGATCGACCATGGTATTTCAAGGGTAGTGCCAGATTAGCTTGGTGACATCAAGCACAAAGCTAATCTGGCACTACCCTTGAATTATCATGGTCAATCCATCTACTACAACTGTTACTCAGTCGTTCAGTAGACAGGGACGTAGCGGGCATGAGAAAAGTAGTCCAGCGGTTACCAGAGAAAGTCAGAAAGTTTTAAAACGATTTGAGGGATGATGGCGACCAGAAGCTTATTTATTGATACTAAAATGTTAACTCTATTTTTAAAGAAACAACATTCACATCCAAAGACAGACTTACCTATGATATGATATGCTGGCTTGGAATCAAGAATTGGGTAATGTCACAATTGTTTAAATCCTTCAAGTGGTCATGAGTAAACCAATCAATTAGTAAACAAATTCGCCTTTTTGCAGTTAGATCACAACATGTCAGAGTTGAAGATCGTTTGTTGTAGATGAGACTTGCGAAACAAAATCAAAGGTCTGAATTGACTTTGACAAAAAAAGCGGAAATTAAAAAGGCGCAAGAAATTATACACGGAAACAGTAGTAGTATAGTAGTTTGAGGAGCGAAAATCGGCGGAAATCGGCGAGATTACCGAGGAAATCCTCGAAACGGCGGAACAATTCAGACCTTTGAAAATTAAAGAGATATAATCCATAAAGAAATGTTCATCACAAAAGCTTTGCATCTCAGTCCTGAGTCAACTTTGACAGCAGACGTTAGTGTTGCACAGGATTTTTGAAGCACATTGGTTCTTGACACATTCAGCTGAAAAAATGTCCCAAAAACTGTCTGCCTGCATGCTGCAGAAGCCACAAAGTTGTTGGCAACACGAGTCAAGTTGAGTGAGTCAGTTTTAGACTTGTGGACATGAAGTACCATTAAATGGTTCAATCGAACCTCGTGCATGCGTGATCTTTTTTTTTGGAAAAAGGTGTCTGTACATTGCACACCACTATGTGATGGCTTTATGTGACCAGCCGTATACCCTTATGACAATTCACAAATCAGTCACGTTTTGTGTTAGCTGTCGGGTGTATTTCGGGCATGTTTAAGCCTTTATTGGCTAATGGCTGCCTTCATCAGCGTGCTGACCCTTTTGTTTTTGTTGTTAGGTTTTTATGGTAGTTTGTTTTGTGGTTCATTTTGTATTGTTCAAGAGGATGTACACTCTCGCTCCCACTATCACTTGGAAAGGCTAGTGGAGAGTGGTGGTGTGTTCTTTTCATGTTGTGTCCTTAGTTTTGATTGATGGTGGGGCAATTCTGTGGTTGTTTGTGGTGTTTCGGGCTTCCGTCTAAGTATTTGTAACGCCCGTTGATCATGTCGTAGGTGTACAAAGCTTTGCTGTATCTGTCTTCTTTAAAGTATATGAAGAGGTATTTTAGTTGTTTAATTGCTCCCTTGTCTCTGCAAAGGCCCATGAGGTCGACCCATTCAAAGAATATCATAGGGTTCAGTCCATTGGAGAAGATGAATGTGGCTAGTAGAAATCTTTAAAAGTGTGGGAGGTTTTTCGTCCACATGTATTTTCTTTCTTTTTTTTTCAGCCACTTGTATGCTGGTCCTATGATTTCTTGGATGTCGCTCCATAGTTCAAAGGTCTGGCGGTTTTCAGTTTCTGGTTCATTCCGTTTTCTTTTCCTCCGTTGTTTGGGGGGGACTTTGTATTGGTTACGGTGTGGCCGGCACGTAGGAATAAGATATTTCCAATGCCAGTTGGTTTCCAATTGGGAGGTCGTTCTGCTTCGTTTAATGTGTCATGAGGCTGTTTCCATTTGGAGTCAGTGTGCGGCTTTTAATTTGATTGAGCTAGTGGTGCATCATGTTCTTCTTATTTCTGCTTTAAGTTACCACTGTTAAATTGGTGGAGCTAGTGGTGCAGAAGTCTGTTGTGTTGATGCACTTCGGCCAATATCTTCGTACTTGGGCAGGCGATTTTGAGACTTTTCTGTTTACCACCACTGCTAAGTGGTGCAGCTAGTGGCTCAAACAAATGTTGCCATTTCTGGTAAACATGATTACACTTGCTTAGTTTTGACACCATGACAGGTTCCAGCCTCTCTCTCTTTCTTTCTCTCTCTCTTTTTTTTTTTTTTTTTTTTTTTTTTTTTTTTTTTTTTGTCCAAAAAGTACTCCGGTGGTAGGCGGAGCGCCGGAGTGGCCCGCTACGTCCCTCGTAGATGACACCTCCAAAATTTGGGAAATGCAGCCGTGGTATTAAACGGGTTAAAGAAAACTGTTGTGTGGTAAACAAGATGATCTCACTCTTGGATAGTTTCTCAGGACGAAAATGTTTAATCTGGAAAAGTCTGCTTTGAAAATGAACGGACCACAACAGAATAAAGAAATTCAATACACCTATGCACATCAGTCTGCTTGGCACACCAAAACCTCCTCCGACAGCAGCTGTGACCAACTTTGTGATTAAGAAATAAAAGATTAGCTTAATTGTCTGACAGAAAGCGGTAGAAATTCGATGGTGTGATATTCTTTTTAAAAAAAACACCGCCACGTATGTGTAACGACAGGATAACAATCACCTGCTTCCATTTACTCTTTTCTTTTTTTCAAAGTTGGCATGACAGTACAGCAAGGTGACACTAGTGCCATGTGTTCTGTTACGAGTAATTTGAGCTTCTCTGCTTCCGTTTGCAAGCCGTATGTCCTGCTCTTTAGGATGTTTATTGTTGCATGTGTCTCTTCGCCTCCCTGCTCACCATGGAGTGCCAGTCCAAAGCCCCATTGTGCGATAAAGTCTGCACAGTGGCACTCAAGTATGTGTTGTTTTGGGATTATCTTTAACGCCCTGTCCTCATGGAGATGTATCCCATAACACGTCTGTATCATTAGTGTTCATATTTACTGCATGATATAGCCTGTTTTTTGTCATACCTTTTTCTTGACCTCCTTCCACATATTCGACACAGAGAATTTAGTCTATATTCATGGACAACAGCATGTGAGGTGTCCTCCATTTTCACAATCTACACCATTTAAATTGATGCAAACTCTTACATAAACATACGTTATGACTGATAATAGGTTCTATAGCTAGAAAGGCACTAAACAAAAAGTCACGTTCATTTAGCAAGCACTCCTTCGTAACAAAAGCAGAAAACGCACAAGAGAGTACGACACATATTCCCGTGACGGACTGCCTGAATGTTTTTATCCCACTAAAAACCTTAAAACAAGAATCTCTAGTAGTGAATGAAACTAATGCTAATAGCAAGGAATGCGGCATCTTGGATACCACTTGACTTCCGGCTATCGTCTGTCAGTGTTCTCATTAATTCCTTCTCTGCTCCCACAGGCCTCTCTTACAAACCAGACCATTTAGTGTCAGTGGGCCATATGTCTGCAGTCTTGTTAACTATGTACAAAAAATGTAATGTCTGACTAAGTGCTTTGTTATACAAGAACATTATAAAAATGATTTTTTTTTTCTAAAATGTATTTTTTGGAAAAATACTTATCGATGGCATTACTATATGGAATACACTCTATATAGCCTATCGATTTCAGCCCAAAGTTGTGTCCCCTACACAACTGGGGAGGAGACACCGGGGATCCAGATATAGGGGCCCCGGATGGTCTCCCCTTAACACCCTTTCTGGGCATGCGTAGGGCGAAGCCTGTCAGTTTCACACTTAGCCAAAAGAGGCAAGCGGGGCAGGAGGGAGGGCTGTCCGAGTAATGCCATCGGTAAGTATTTTTCAAAAAAATACATTTTAGAAAAAAAATTCATTTATTTTCTCAAAATACATTACCGATGGCATTAATATATGGAAGAATAGCGAAGAGGAGGAGGGTGCCGACCCTAAAGCCCAGTACTTAACCCCCCCGCAGGCCCACGAAGGAGTACTCCTGACGATTTCAGCTAAGACGTACCTAAGGCGCCTGTGGCGTGTGGAGGGAGTGCTGGGCCGCGGAGATGTCGCCCACCCGGGCCAGGGAGTCACGCTGGCTGGATAGGTCTCGGAGGTAGAAGCGGGCAAAGGTGGAGTCCGCACGTCAGCCAACCGCCGTTATAATGTCCTTAACCAAGCAGTTGTGGTCCAGGGCCACACTGGTGGCTACTGCTCTCACTTCATGCACCCGGATCTGCAAAAGTCTATCCCCGTCAGGGGAGAGGTCCTGGTAGGCCGACCGAATCACCCACCGAAGCCAGGACGACACTGTCTGGGCCGAGATATCGGGCCTGCCTGGTGAAAGTGGGAGGAAGAGGCGGGAGCCGTTCGCTGGCGGAAGCAGGCCATCACTGCATCGAGGGGCCTCGTGAAAACCCAAGGACTGATGTTGAGGCCGAAGGGGAGGGCTCGGAACTGGTATACGACCCCGCCAAAGGCAAAACGTAGATTCCGGCAAGACGACGGATGAATCAGAACGTGAAGATAGGCATCTGACAGATCAAGGCTGATCGCGAAGTCCATCGGCCAGACGGCTGCGTGGAGAATCCTGGCTGTCTCCATCCGAAAGTGAGGAGCCGAAATGAACTCGTTTACTGTCGATGACTGGCCGCCACTTGCCCCCTGGCTTGGGAACGAGAAAGAGGCGGCTGTAGAACGCCGGCAAGTCTTGTCGAGAGACCACTTCTGTCGCTGCTTTGTCGAGTAAGGCCGTTACTTCTCCATGTAGAGCTTCTGCCTGGAGTCGGTCGACCGGAGCCTGGGTCCACAAGGGGGTCCTGCGTAATGGCGGAGGGGACTGGAACGAAAGCTGAAGGCCTGAGGAAACAGTCGAGATGATCCAGGGGTCGTCTGGGAACAGCGATCTCCAATGGTCGCTGTAGTTGGCCAGCCGGCTGCTGACTGGAGACCCAAGAACTGTCGATGGGGGCGGAGGGGGGGCGGGTAAGTCAGCGGGCCCGACCGTGCCCCGATTTATGGGCGCCGCGGGACCAAGAGGGGCGGGAGGCGGGGAAGGACTGTGGAGCCTGAAGGGGGCAATCCCTACCGCGGGAAACACCGACTGGAAGCGAGGTGGGTCTAGAAGACCACCGGGCACGACCCCCGGCCAGGCGGGTAGCACGAAAGCGAGATGAAGCGGGGGCGGAGGCAGTATGGGGCCACAGATCCTTGGTCGCTTCCTTAACTGTCCGCCACGTGTCACCAAACAGATGGGAACCGCCGAAGGGAGCCTGGCGGAGCTGAGTCTTCACCGTCTTGGGGAGATCCGTGGAGAGTCGCAGGAGGTAATCCCACCGCCATAGGTCACAGTTGGCGGCCGCCGCCATGGCGTTGGTTGAGGAATGGTAGGCGGCCCGGTTAGCAGCTACCAGGATGGACTGGACGTCGCAGAGTGGGGACAAGGCTTCCAGTTCCCAAGTGTCTTCCAGGCAATGCAGCACCGCTTGAGTAGCCAACTCCAGGAACCCGGAGCACGCTAGCGAGTTCCGAACTAAGGAAGCGATCCTGTCAAGCAGGCGAGGCCAAGCATTCTGGACTATCTGCGCCTGCCCGCCTGGTTGATGGCTGCCGCAAACACCGATGGAAGAGGGACGGCGAAGGCTTGAGAGTGTCCAGCGTACCAGGCCTGGCGGAAACTCATGTTAATCCCCGCTGACCACCGCGAATCTGAGAAAAACCAAATGTCGCCAAAAAGGTGTCCTGGCATAGCTGGGCGGAGAACGCTTCGGCGAGATCCCGAAAGCCGGCTGGCTGAGGGAGAGACTTGCAACGCTTGACCTGCCTCTGCGCATCAACCAAGGCAGAAGCCTGTCTCTTCAGAGGGAGTGAAGGCGGACAGAAGTCAGGCGGGAGGAAGTTCGAGATAAGACGGGAGGCCTCTCCCAATGCACGGACCGTCTGTGAGCCGAGCGAAGGGCCAACATCCTTAAAAGAGGAGACCGACGAAACAGCTGAGAGGCGGTCGGGAGACCCGGAGGGCGAGTCCCGCAAGAAGATGGCCGAAGCCGAATCCGATGGATGTAGGCCGAGTACGTCCGGGTCTACATCCTTTAACCGCCTATCACACGAAGCCACATGGAGGGGCAACCGGCTCCGAGAGCGCTGGTCTGCCGAAGGTGACTGGCGAGGGCGCGCGCGAAGGATAGGTGGAGCCGCCCGCGAAGCCCACCTGGCGGGGCGTCACAAGGAAAGAGAGACCGCGGTCGAACGACGGCCAAAGGCGAAGCTTCGCTCTGTCAGCCCCCAACTCGCAGAACCGCGAGGGGAGGGAGGCTGCTATAGACGGGGATGATGCAAGGACGGAGAGGGGATCGTGGGTGCCGGGGACCGCGCTCCGAACGTAAGAGGGGAGACGGTAGGGGAACCCTGGCGCTCCCCAAGCCTGCTCGGGGGATCGCGAGCGGGAAGGGGTTTATCAGCGACGCTGGGGATCCGGTCCTGTGAGTTAGTGTCTGAGTCACGCCGGGCCCGAATGGAAAGTTCGGGCTGGGGGGGGGGGGGGGGGGGGGGGGGGGGGTGGACAGTAAGGTGTCTCGCCAAGCCCGTTCAGGCAGAGCGGAGTGGGGAGGGGACGAAATTTGGGGACGCGGCCCCCGCTCAGAAGCCTCGGAGCGTGGGGGACGCATGTCAAAGTCACACTGGGCCCGCCTGGTCGATACGGGGCGAGGGGGGGGGGGGGGGGGGACCGTGAAGTGTCTCGCCAGGCCCACTCAGGCAATTCGGAGCGGGGAGGGGACAGAAATTGGGCACGCGACCCCTGCTCAGAAGCACCTCTACTGGCCTCGGGACACGCTCAGACGCCTCAGAGTGTGAGGGAGAGCCTCTCTTCCTACTTCTTTTCTCTTTCTTATTACGTTTGCGCTCGTCACGCCGGGCCCGCTCAGGAGAAACGGAGCGGCGGGGCGTGGACGAACGCTCAGCTCGCCTGGCCCGCTCGGGCGATATGGGGGGGGGGGGGGGGGGGGGGGTGTGTGTGTGCAGACTCAAGGGACTCAGGACCACGTACAGAAGAAACGGAGCCTGCCCTGCTCTGAAGACTCGGAGTGGGGAGGGAGTTCCTGCGCGGTTACGGTAAACGAAGGGGACTTACCTGCGGGCCAGATGGCCCAGACGACGGAGCGAAGTGGGTCCCGGGGAGCCGACGGAGCGACGCCATCCTGCGGAGAAGTCTGTCAGGTCTGGGAAGGACGGTCACGTCTGTAGAAATCCCATCTGAGACAACCGGTCCTCACTCCACTCGGCACACACGCCACACGTCCTGTTGGAAGAACAGCCCAAGCACGGCAAGCAGGCATCGTGGGCGTCAGAGGGCCACTGGAAATCCCCACAAAGGAGGCAAGACTTCAAAATAGAAGCCGCCATAGCGTCCGCTGCACACCGTCCACAGGGTAAAACACACCCAAGCGCCGAACTCACTCCACGAGGCACAAAGTCACGAGGGAGAGTCAAGTCACAAGCCGAAACCCAAGGCCGCAGCGAAGGACAAAGTTCACTGAAAGTCAACCCCGGTCGGAACCGGCTCACGCTAAGTCCACACACTCCAAGGAGTCCAAGGAGAAAGTCTAATCCACAATGGCAAAATGCCAAACGTTCGTAGTAATAAGCACAGAAGACACCGATTGAAATATCGTAGCAAGGCAAAAACCCGACCGTACACGGTCGAGCTAAGAGTGAAACTGACAGGCTTCGCCCTACGCATGCCCGGATAGGGTGGTAAGGGGAGGCCATCCGGGGCCCCTATGTCTGGATCCCCGGTGTCTCCTCCCCAGTTGTGTAGGGGGCACAACTTTGGGCTGAAATCGATAGGCTATAGAGTGTATTCCATATAGTAATGCCATCGGTAATGTATTTTGAGAAAACAAAGACTTAATGACGTACATGAAAGAAATGATAACATTGATCCGTGCTACTGCTTTGTGCCTGTGTCTGAGAGTACTGGCACTAACAGTGACCTCATCATCACCCTCTGCTCTCTGGACCCTTTCAGGGTATCTCTGATCTGTCTCTGATCTGGTAAGTCATACTTACTCTAGGCATGTTACTTCTAGCACATGCAAGTCCGTTTTGATGTAGTTTGTATTGTATTTGTGTTATTGATGTTGGAACTTCATCTATTTTGTGAAAAAACACTAGACAGACAGTGAAATCTGTTTTTTTCTCTTTATTTCCACCTTATCCTGTTGGCTACTGGTTTGTCACAACTATAGTGTGTTTGGTGTCAGTGTGTTGGGCAGAATGTCCGCTTTTAAACAAAGTTTTGCATCACACACTTGAACGGTAAATAAGAAAGTCATGAAAAACAAAAGGTAGTCATTTTCCCTGCTGTACTGCGCCTAGCAGGAAGCCCACTCATCAGTTAGCCTGACAGCTGAGAGACTCGCTGAGGCAGCGCACGAGCACGACTTGTGACGCAGTTTCTCGGCTCGCCTGGAACAAACTAAGTGGCCACTTCTAGCGCTGGGCCAAACAGCCGTGTATGCTGCAAGGGCTGATTAAAAGATCTGTTGACCAGATGGTTTGAATGCCCCGCATGCTTTCAAGACTACCGCAGGTGAAGATAAATTGAGAACAACCTTTTCAATGATTCCAATAATTTCAATAATAATATAAGAAATAATAATGATACAACAAATGACTCACCCGCATTACTGAGGAAACAAGAAGTGATAATGCCAAGGTTGGCGTCGGCCTGGCAACCAGCAGTGCGGACATTAAAGTCGCCAGTTGTACTGCTGCTACACAGAGGGAGGCACTCTGAAGCCAGACCGTTCTCTCGACAACACTGGCTGTGGTCTTTCCCATCTGTCATGCATGAGAGAAGTGGGTGGATTTTTATTTCATGTTTAATTTTCACCACTGACTTCACTGTCGCCATCTGACTAAATATTTGAGGATGCACAAGAGGAAGAGAAATTTAATACATTCATCCTTAACATACAGAACTGCAAGAAATGGCTCAGCCATGACAGTTCCAAGGGTCGTGTTTTAATAGCCGACACTAGGTGTCCAGCTATTATGGCACCACCCTTGCACTATTATGATGACTGACTCTATCTTAGGGTTCAATGTTTTATCCCAGTAGCTCCGATTCATAGGGGCCTGACGATGGTGCATTAATTGACTAAATGCAAATCCGCTGCGCCACCATGTACAAACTACCACATCTAGCTCAATTCATAATACTACAGAGGAAACGGGTGAAACACGTGAAAATCTGGCTTTGTCCATAAATATCCCAGCATGCACGGACCTCTTTCTCAATATCTAGAGTCCAAGGTTTAACCCTTTAGCAGAGCCAAGAAAGAGGCCACTCTGCACTGCTTTGCATACATTGTTTTCTGCCATGTTTACTCTAGTCGAAGTGAATTACTCAAAAAGATGTTGACAACTGAGCAGTGTTTAAATCAGACTCCATTAAAGTAAAGCTTTTCGGACTGGGGGAAGTACATGCCTAAAGATTGCTGCACGCACGTTCATGTCAACAGTAGATATACTTTTTTGTTTTCATTTCATTGGATATGCTAATTTAAAATAATAACCAAAGAAAAATTAGCATGACTTGTATTTCTGAACGAATAAATAAACATCTGCTAAAATGATGCTTGACTGTGCAAAAAGCCTTGATACTAAATTATCAGTTTTGATCAGCAGACAAAGTTGGTATAGATTTGTGGCAAAATATCTACTGAGTTTGTTCAGTTTGGGGTTTTAGGTGGGTGGTTGCTCTGTCTGAGGGTTGAAAACAGCTCTGGAATCACAGTGCATCACCAAGTGTGCGTGTCGCCCGTTTCCTCTCTTGTATTATGAATTGAGCTAGATGTAGTAGCACGCAAGCGGTGACACAACAGATTTGCATTTAGTCAAAGCATCATCGTCGGGCCCCTATGCTCTGATTATCACAAATCTGATTCATATTTACATGTTCGTGCGAGATTTTGGATCTTATGGATATACCCAATAAGGGTAAAAAAGCAGACTAACCCTCTGGATGTCGGTAGTGGTTTTATCACGATGATTCCTGCAGAAATCATCGTGACTAAAACCACTACCGACACCGAAAGGACTAAAACAAATTTAGCCCATAAAGCAAAGATGTTCAACTCACCAGCAGCACAGACTAGTATTTTATGCTCTTCACTGCTGCAGTCCACCCCAATTATGGCAGGTTGATTCAAACAGACCGGCTGGCACGCATCACTGATGTTACTCGACTCACAGCAGTCTGAACAGAGAAACATCAAAAAATAGACATGTTGATCCAACAGTGTGAGGGGAGAGGGTGTATGCGGCATAAAATAGTTGCTAAACACTGCCCCCACCCCCACCCCCCTCCCCCAAAGAAAGAAAAAAAAAGTAATACAAGACTAATGCTTATAACAGAACTATTTAGTTGTCAGTTGCGATTTTTGTTGTGTTGATTCCTGCTGGAGTCACTACGATAAAAAGCCGCTGCCAGTAGCCGAAGCGATAATACAAAAGTAAACAAAAGAGCACTCAGTTGATCAGCCAGACACTTACGTTGTCTGCTAGTCCATAGTCCTGCACTGGTTGTGTTTGTGTTGCCCCCTGGTACAATAGGTGTCACTGGAAGAGTGAAAGAACATTATCAGCATCTGCATTTGACCAACAAAGACATCAACAAATGTGCGCCAGGATAGTTCAAGAGTAGTACCAGATTAGCTTGGCTCCTTTTCAGGCGCCCACCTAATCTAGCACTACCCTTAAACTATCATGGTTGAGTGATCCATCTCCCATGGTCAGTAAAATGCAAATTTCTCTAAAAGGTATTTTTTCGAAAAATACTTACCGATGACATGACTTAGTGGAAGTGTCTACTACTTACTCAATTCTAGCCTAAGAACCCGTTGTGTTGAGACACAACCCAGGAGGCACTCGGGGAACCCCGAAGGGGACCGAGAGTTGTCTCCGTTAACTGCCCATCCGGTTCCGATACACGGTTTGACTAATCAGTCAGGATACTTAGCTCACCAGCGGCAAGCGGGGCAGGTGGGAGGGTCGTGAGTCATGTCATCGGTAAGTATTTTTCGAAAAAATACCTTTTAGAGAAAAATGCATTTGTTTCTTCAAAAACATTACCGATGACATGACTTAGTGGAAGAATTGCGAAGAGGAGGCTGGTGCCGCGCCCTAGCACACCTTAGGCCCCAAGAGGCGTCCTCCCTGCCGCAAACTCCCGACGACCCTAGGAAGGTGAATACTTACGGCGCCGAGGCGCCAGGAGGGAGTGTTGCGCCGCAGTAATGTCCCCCACCCAAGCGAGGAGACTCGCTGGCCTGCCAGATCCGTAGGATAGAGGCAGGCAAAGTAGATTCTGCCCGCCAGCCACGATGTGTAAGGGAGCGCAGTTCCGGTCGAACATGGCGTTCGCGGTCATGGCGTGTACCTTGTGTGCCCGTTTCTTTAGCCTCTTCACTCCTGGGGAGGGATCCTGGTAGGCGGACCGTATGACTGAGCGTAGCCAGGTAGAGATCGTCTGGGCTGAAGCATCAGTCCTGCCGGCATACCGGCAGAAGAGGCGTGTGCGTCCACTCCGGACGGCTTGTGACTGAGTAGGTACAAGTGTAGGGCTTGCAAGGGTCTTATCGCCTTATCTCCAGAGGAAGAAAGTCCCTCACAACGGTCAAAAGGTGCACACCTGTGGCTCCGTCCAAGAAGACGTGGTCATGGCCAGGAAGGCAGAATCCGAAGGCGTTGTAAGGCATGGACCGCTCAAAGCTGCAGGCAGGCAGGGTGCGCCGAAGTGCATGTAGCTCGCTGACTAGGGCCAAAAAGGTGGGAGCCACCAGTAACCCGTCGGAAGGGTTATGTCCGCAACAGGCCACCTTGGTCTCCGAGAAGCCAGAGGAAGAAGTCCGCGAGCTTGGGTAGTTAGGTCGTTGGGGGGAGCAGCGACGGATGCCACCCAGGAGCACAGTACTCACCATCTTCCCTTATAGAAGCGTCAAGCCGAGTGCTTGTGGGCTGAAGCCTCCAGGGATAGCCTCCACTGCTGCCCTCGAGAAGCGTCCAGCATCCACGCGTGAAGGAGGAGGCGCTCCGGCAAGGGTGGGACAGCCATCTCGCAGCTTGAGGAAGAAGGGGACGCAGACTGTTAGGGGGGAAGCGAAGCGAAGAGACGGTGCCACTGAAAGGACATGCGAAGACTGGCCAGGCGAGCGGGACTGGGATCGGGGAGACAAGCAGAGGGAGGCTGGAGAACCAGCATGAGGTGAAAAGGCCGACACGTCGTCTCCCACCGTGCGCCGAGCATCCGAAGGGGTCCTGGCGTAAGGCCCACTTCGTGTCCTGAATGTACGCCATGACTGTTGCGTTGTCGGAGAGGACGAGCAGTCCCTGGTGACCGAGTGTTCCTTCCCCGCGAAGCGGGTCTGCCAGCACGGCTTGCAGCTCCAAGGTGGGCGTACCCGGTGGAGCGGCTGGGCGTAGAGACGACCGAGGAGGAGTAGATCCGGCGATGCATGTTCACCCAAGGACCGGAAGCCAATTGTGGAGGCTGTGTCCTGCTGTGCTATCCAGCTGCACGTCAGCCAACCTAGGATCCGTGGCCCCAGCAACGCACCTGCAGGACGAAGGGGAGCTCCCAGCCGAGATGGACGAAGCGACGAGAGGGTGTGAGGACCGACTTACCTGTGGTGACCAGTCACCCCAACCGTGGCACAGCTGCATCAGGGCATCCTTGTCCAAAGTCCGGTCGCGTCCGCAAGCGCACGAGGAGATCGTCAAGGCAGGAGGACGCCAGGGCGACGGTAGCAGCGGCTAGGTACCCCTGTGTCCAAGAACAGTGAGGATCCAAGTGCAGAGGACAAGAAGGACGGCAGCGCACGAACTGGTAGTAACTACTCCAGCGCCAAAGTACGACGATACTCCCTGGAGGCCGAGTGTACAGGGAACTGGAGAAGGGTAGGAAGTGCAGGCTGAACGCGTCGTCCAAACTGAAGGCGGAGCCGAAGACCCATCGGCGAGAACCACGGGCTAGCGGTGGCAGTAGCGAAGGAGGAGTCCTGTGAAGCCCCAAGGTCCTAGAAAGAAAAATCCTCCAGGCTGCTCAAACGCACTGAAGAGCAGGGCTGCCCAGGGAAGCAAGACGCGGGAGAGTCCTCATCACCGAAGGGCAATCCGCGGCTGACGTCAAGGAAGCCAGAAGTCCTCGAAGTGACGAAGGCTTGGGTCAGGAGAAACCGAATTCCACGCAGGCTAGTTTGTGACGGACGAGCGAAGTCACCTAATCCAACAGCAGGCCGGAAGCGGAGGCACGCCTGGGAGAGTCCCGAGAACCAGTCCTGATGAAGGCAAGCGCAACGGCCGGACATCCAAGGATGGCAAAGAATACGTAGTCCCGGGAACCCGACAGGAGGAGTGTTGAGCAGCGTAGCCCCGGTCATGAAGGCCGAAGCCGCGGGCAGACAGGAACTCCTAGCTGTCTTCCAGCGTCCACCAGTGAAGATTCTTCTCCTGAGAGGGGGGGGGACAGAGTGGAGTCCGCCGCAGGAAGCGTTGAGGCGATGCGCAGGGCACCTCGTACAGGGCAAGGAGGAGTCCATAAGCGACTAAAGGTCAGCTTGCGTGTGGGTTCCGTATGCTCAAAGGCCTATGCTCAAAGGCCTAGGACGCGTGCTAGAAGGTCTCCGCGAGCCGGGCTCAAAGAGGTGGGCTCGCTGCCGGCGAGGTGACTCCGCGTAGGAGCCAGCGGGCTTCCATGGAGACGAGTGGGGGATCGGAAGTGGACCAGGGACAGCGCGAAGTACGTCTCTCCGAACCGGGCTCTGTATCGAGGTGGGTTCTCTGCCTGTCAACAGACTATGTCCAACCGCGCTCCCTCCTGGGAACGGCCGCATCGATCAGCCCACTCCAAGCACTAGTCTGTTGCGTCCGGCGTGGCGATCTCTCCACAAGGCCGTCGAGGACTCGAGCGGTAAGGGACGGAGACTGGGACCTCCGCCTTGCTGGCCGGTCACCAACAGGACCCTGCAACCACTAGCAGCCGGCTCAGTGTGTCTTCCTACAAGCAGCGCTGTCCTGGTGGAGCTCCCTCCAGGAAGCGAGCGCGGTGACAGCATTCCTGCTCCGAGCGCGTGACCCTGCGCTAAGACGTCGGCCGCCTGGGCGGCTCCAAGCCGACCTTGAGCGGTGTGGGGGTTGCGTACTGTGCGAAGGACTCGGACGCGTGCGTAAGGTCTTTCCGAACCGGGCTCTGTATCGAGGTGGGTTCTCTGCCGGCGAGGTGACTCCGCGTAGGAGCCAGCGGGCTTCCATGGAGACGAGTGGGGATCGAAAGTGGATATGGGACGGCGCGAGGCGCGTCTCTCCGAACTGGGCTCTGTATCGAGGTGGGTTCTCTGCCTGTCAGAAGGCTCTGTCCGGGCGCGCTCCCTCCTGGAAGCGGCCACTTTGATCAAAACCCGCTCTGCACACTAGGATCCTGCATCCGGAGTGTCGTCCTCCGCAAAGGTCGTCATGGACTCGTGTGGTGGCCGGTCTCGTGCGGTCGTAAGCAAGGTCCGGGAATGGTGCCTTGACTGGATTCAGATCACACACAGGTGCCGGTCGCTCGCGTCTGTACACTCCATAACTGCTAACAGCGCAGCTCAGGTCAGGAGGAGTAGGTGTCGCAAGCGTGGTTGGGGGCACATCCGGAGCAGAGAGACAGACCTCTGGTAAGTAACGGCCACTGGAACCCTCTGCCTCGGGAGCGGGACAGCAACAGGTCACTGCAACACACAACACTACCAAAGGCACGCGGGCGTGGGCCTGAGGGACCCTGCCCTGGTAAGGCTAGCCTTCGCAACACAAAGGCACAAAGAGCGAGGAACAAACCTGTCAGCATGCGCCTGGGCCTGCAATCCATCCCCGCAAGCTCGAGAGAGCAGGCATGCGGGTCCCAGCTAAGCTAAGGTAAGCACCCTACCTTTGCGACCTACCATCTGCGAAGAAGGGGAGTCGCGGCTAACCTCTCTGTTTGCCCATCCTGCCAAGGTAACTCCCCAACCATCAACAATGTGTTGTACCTGTCTTCCCAGCGTAATCCTTCCTGCGCTGGGTACGTCCCTGCATACACACGCGTGGCAGTCACCCTTGGTCTGGAAGGCAACAGCCCGCCACGCTAAGGTGAGCATACGAAACATCATGTACAACAAAACTCAAGCCTGTCAAGACAAGTATAGGCATGAAGCAAGCGGCAGGCACAGTAGCCTTATCAACAAAAATGCAACAGGGCGTGTGCACACGCGGCTCCGCCAACCAAGGTGAGCATACGCCTCATGATGCCCAACAACTCAAACATGTGATGCCAAGAAAAGGCACAAAACAAGCGTCTGGCACAGTAACATTACCACGTAATGACGACAGGGGGAGGGCACGTGAGGGCCCGCCAAGCTAAGGGGAGTACACGACGCATAATCAGGCCCGTTTACCCCCTGGGTGCAGTCAGTGTCTTTTCAACTGACTAATGTGTACTTGGACCTCACCTGTGTAATCATTCACAAGCCAGTGAGTTGCCAGTTTCTCCACAATGTGTATTTTGTGTATACACGTGCACAAGTATGTGTACCCCAAGCAAAATTGTGTATCTAAATACGCCAAATGTGCATGGTAAACAGGTCTGCATAATGCCTAACAAAAAACAAGCATTACATGACCGACTCAGTAACGGAGTAAGCGTCTGCTCTCGCCACATCCACCAACGTAATGGCGTCAGGGCATGGGCTGGAGCATAGCAAATTCGCCAAACCACACAAGGTACAAGTGAGTAGTTAAGCGTCAATAATGCCACACCAAACAACCGAAGGAGAGTGGTGGCGGGCGCGAGGCCCGCCAAGCTAAGAGCTGAGAATTTTGGCGCGCAAGCAACCGCAAAGAAGAAGACTGCCTTCATGCCCGCTCAACCAGTGCCCAGCCCGGGAACCGGCCGAGGGCCAACCCAGCTACCTTACCTTTCCGCCGGAGCGGGAACGGGGGGAGAAAAGTCCAAACACCCATGGAAGGACCGGGCAAAGTCCCAGCGACGCTCACCGCGTAGCGCAGGCACACAAGCGGCCAAAAAGGGCAGCAGCTGACGAAGAGGGGACGACAGAGCCACACAGTGGCACAGGCAGGGCCGACGAAGTTGAAGCCCATAGAAGAAGCCAAGTCCGGAAGACCGGCGAACCGGTCGAAAATCCAAAAGTCCGTAGGCTAGGGCAACACGTCTGAACAGCGTGAGCCTAAGTAGACTGACTGATTAGTCACACCGTGTATCGGAACCAGATGGGCAGTTAACAGGAGACAACTCTCGGCCCCCTTTGGGGTTCCCCGAGTGCCTCCTGGGTTGTGTCTCAACACAACGGGTTCTTAGGCTAGAATAGTAGACACTTCCAATAAGTCATGTCATCGGTAATGTTTTTGAAGAAACAAACATTTTCTGACACATGACAGTTGTGAAAGTCATGAGGTGAGAACGAGTCAACCCCCTCGTGCACGTAGTCACCGGTACTATAAACAGGCCTGGTGGCTGCGTGCACAAGGGGGTCAACTCCTTCACTGTCAGTGGACGCAGATCGTGTTTCTGAAATCTTTGCTAAATCCATGCCAAAGATACACGCAGCTGGTCAAGGAAAATAGATACAAAGGGGAGGTGTCAGCAAGAGGCACAGATCCTCATGAGCCCCCACATTATGTTTCTCTGAATTATGAATCTTTGTTAAATCAATGTCAAACTTACACAGCCATCCAAGAAACATGGATATAAAGAGGTGTCAGCAGGAGGCATAGATCCTCATGAGCCCCCGCAAGTGCAGGGGCTCATGAGGATCTATGTCTCCTGCACTTGGGTGAGGTTCACCTTTCCTCAGCAGGGAAGGGGTTAATAAAAAAAAAAAAAAAATTAACAACTCACTTGTGATAGGTGTGAAGGCGGTGATGGTGCCTGTGAAGGGACTGCGGGAGTTGTTCAAAAAGGACGCCACTTTGATCTCGTACTGCATCCCTGGCATCAGGTTCTGCAAGACATACACCTTCATCTCCGTCTCCTCCTGCGAGCAGTTTAACAAAAATGTTCACCGAGTTGTGGAAACACCATCACAACATCCAAACACAATGCGTTATCATGAAAGTGAAATCGCAGACTGAGAAAAACTACCAAGTTGTATACTGACAAGCAAAAGAAAAGTGACATTTTTGGAATCATCCGATGATTTAAAAAAATGCATTTTTCTCTAAAAGGTATTTTTTTCGAAAAATACTTACCGATGACATGACTGATAGGAAGTGTCTACTTACTCTCACAATTTTAGCCTAGGAACCCGTTGTGCCCCTGCACCAACCGGGAGGCACTCGGGGAACCCCCCAGAGGGGCCGAGAGTGATCTCCCGTGACTGCCCATCCGGTTCCGGGTCATGTGATGATTACTCAGTTTAGGATACTTAGCTTACCAGCGGCAAGCGGGGCAGGTGGGAGGGTGCTCCGAGTCATGTCATCGGTAAGTATTTTTCAAAAAAATACCTTTTAGAGAAAAATGCATTTATTTCCTCAAAAACATTACCAATGACATGACTGATAGGAAGAATTACGAGTAGGAGGAGGGTGCCACTGCCCCAGAAAACCCCAGGGGGCCTGCAGAGCCATCCTCCCAGATGCAAACTCCCGACAATTTTAGCTAAGTAGCGTACCTATGGCGCCAGTGGCGCCGGGAGGGAGTGTTGCGCTGCCGTGATGTCCCCCACCAGAGCGAGGTTGTCTCGCTGGCCTGCCAGATCCCGGAGGTAGAAGCGGGCGAAGGTCGATTCTGCTCGCCAGCCTACTGCCGCCACAATGTCTTTAACAGCGCAGTTCCGGTCGAAGGCAAGACTCGTGGCCATGGCACGTACCTCGTGCGCGCGTATCTTGAGCCTCTTTGCTCCCTGTGGGGAGAGGTCCTGGTAGGCGGACCGAATGACCCAGCGTAGCCAGGAAGAGATCGTCTGGGCTGAAATGTCATCTCTGCCGGTCCTAAGAGGCAGGAAGAGGCGTGAGCGTCCTCGACGGACGGCTTTGGTTCTGCGTAGACGCACGCGTAAGGCGCGCACAGGATCTTGTTGCCTGGTATCTCGAGGGAAGTCCATTTCCCGCAGCGGTCGCAGTGTGATCACCTGTGGCGCTGTCAGAGGAGACCTGGTCTTGGCAAGGAAGGAGGGATCCGGGAGAAGGTGCACGGAGCCATCCGCACGAAATTGCAGGCAGGTAGGGCACGCAGAGAGAGCGTGCAGCTCGCTGACTCGGGCCGCCGTGGCAAGGGCCAAAAGGAAACAGGTCTTACGAGTCACGTCCGCGAGGCGGGCCAAGGGCAGTGGTTCGAATCTGGGCGAGTTCAGCCACGTCAGGACCCAGGAAAGGTCCCAGCGCGGAACGAGAGAGCGGAGTACTGGACGTTGCAAGCCGAAGTGCGACATAAGGTCGGCGATGTCTTTACAGGCGCCGGGGTCCGGACGTCCAAGGTGTCGATAAGTGTTGGCAATCATGGAAAGGTACCCTCTGATGGTGATAGGGGCGAGACCCTGGTCTCCGAAGAGCCAGAGGAAGAAGTCCGCGAGCTGGGGGTGAGTCAAACCAGTAGGGTCGAGATGGAGGTCCTCACACCAGGCGCACTGCACTCGCCACTTTCCCTCGTAGACGCGTCGCGTTGAGGGTCTGCGGGCCGAAGCGATCACCTCCACTGCTGCACTCGAGAAGCCTCTAGCGGTGAGGGCACGCCGCACAACCTCCAGACGTGAAGGAGGAGACGCTCCGGGCATGGGTGGAAAAGGGCCTGTCGAGGCTGTTTGAGCATCGTCCGGAGCGTCGGTAAGCACAAAGGAGGGCCCGTGGCGAGGCTGAGGAGGTCGGTGGTCCAAGAGCGGTTCCAGGAAAACGGGGCGACCAGGAGAACAACGGCGTTGGATCCCCGGAGTTTGAGGACTTTGGGGACAAGGACCGACGGGGGAAAGGCGTACACGATCAAACCGTCCCAGGGGATGGAGAGAGCGTCGACCGCCCAGGACAGGGGATCCGGGACCGGGGAGACAAAGAGGGGAAGCTGATGGTTCCATCTCGTGGCAAACAAATCGATCTGAGGAGTCTCCCAGTGGGCGCAGATCATCTGAAAAAGGTCCTGACGAAGAGTCCATTCCATGTGTAACATCTGACCACGACGCGAGAGCGAGTCGGCCTGGACGTTCAGGTGACCCGGAATGTATCTCGCTCGAAGGAAGATGCCGCGGGCCTGGCACCAAAGCATCAGCCGGTAGGTGAGCATGCACAGGTCGGGAGAGTGAGTGCTGCCTTGCTTCTGAAGGTACGCTACCATCGTCGCGTTGTCGGAAAGGATCAAGAGCTCCTGGTGCAACAGACTCGATTCCCAAGTGATGAGGGCTTGCCAAACGGCCTGAAGCTCCAACCAGTTGATGTGACGGGCAGACATCTCTGGCGGCCAGGCTCCCGATGTCGTTCGGAAGTCTGGAAACAGGTGGGCACCCCACCCTGAGAGGCTCGCGTCGACACACAGGGATAGGCGAGGAGGGGGAGACGCGAGGGGAACTCCCGAAGCCAGCCACGCCGGATCCATCCAGCGCAGCAGATGGGGACGAAGAAGCGCATTGACCGGTACCGAAGCTGCCAAGTCGGCGGAGGACGGGCGCCAGTGAAGGAGGAGGTGCAGCTGTATGGGCCGATAGTAGAGACGCCTAGAGGAAGGAGATCTGCAGCGGCGTTCATCGTTCCGAGAAGCTGTAGCCAAGTCCTGGCAGGTGCTGCGTTTAGCCGGCAAAGGTCGGTGGTCAAGGAGGCTAACCTCTGGATCCGCTGTTCCAACAGACGAACCAAGTTCAGATCGGTAGCGAAGTCCATGCCTAGGTGGATGAATCGGCGACTGGGCGAAAGATCCGATTTCCCTCTGTTGAGCAGAAAACCTAACAGCCGGATCAAGGCGTCTCTGTCCGCTGAAAGAACGGTCGCCGATTGATTGCGTAGGAGAAGGTCGTCGAGATAATTGGAAGTAGGGCTGGACGACGACTGACGAGCCTTGGCCACTACCGCGTCCATCAGGCGAGAGAAAACCCAAGGGCTGAGGTTGAGACCAAACGGGAGGGCCCGGAACTGGTAGACTACTTCGTCGAAGGCGAAGCGCAGGTACTTCCTGGAGGCAGGGTGAATGGGAACATGTAAATACGCATCCAACAGATCCAAGCTCACGGTGAAGTCCCTTGGCTGAACCGCGGCCCTGAGGGACCGTGCGGTTTCCATGCAGAAGTGAGGAGCCGAAATGAAGGAGTTCAGCTTGGAAAGATCGATGATCGGGCGCCACCTGCCGCCCGGCTTGGGCACCAGGAAGAGGCGACTGTAGAAGGCCAGGGAATCGTGAAGCACGACCACCTCCGTGGCACACTTCTGCAGAAGAGCGGAGACCTCGGAACTCAGAGCGCTGGACTTTCAAGGGTCAGAGGGCACGGCGGTCCACACAGGGGACCGGCGCAGCGGAGGAGGAGAGCGAAACGAAATCTGAAGGCCGTCGGAGACGGTGGTCCAGATCCAGGGGTCGTCTGGGAACAGCGAAAACCACTCTTCGCTGAACCGGGCAAGCCTCCCGCCGACTGGAGGACCCAAGACGGTCGGCGGGGGCGGAGCTAGGGAGTCAGTGGGCCCGCCCGCGCCCAGGGCGACGGGCAGGTCGGGACCGGGCGGGGGCAAAGGAGCTAACCTGACCGAGTCGACCAAAGGCAGGGCGGCGGCGGGGGTTACGAGAAGGGAGGGGGTCTGAGGACGTGGGAAGTCCGGAGCCCCGCAGGGCGCGACCCGCTGCCTTGCGGGAGGAGCGAAAGTGAGAAGGCGCAGATTTGGTAGGCCACCGATCCGAGCTCGCGATCTTAACCGAAGACCAGGTGTCGCCAAACAGAAGTGATCCACCTAGGGGGGCACAACGCAACTGGTTCTGCAGGTCCGAAGGCATACCACGGCAAGCCCGCAGGACAGCGTCTCGACGCATGAGGTCACAATTGGAGGAAGCCGCCATGGCGTTGACAGATGCGAGATAAGCCGCACGATTAGCTACCTCCGCGAGGGTGAGAAGATCTCCTAACAGGGGAGTGATGGAAGGATGCCAAGCTTCCTCTATCCGCTGCACCGCTGCTCGGGTGACAAGCTCCAGGAAGCCCGAACAGGCAAGGGTGTTACGAACCAGGGCCGCTGTAGCATCCAAACCCCGAGGAATGGCGCGTTTCAGAAGCGAGGAGCCGCCAGCCTGAAGAACAGCCACCGGATCCACTGGAGGAAGAGCGCAGACAAAGGACTGGGAATGTCCAGAGTACCACTCCTGCCGGAAGGCGATGTCGAGGCCGGGGGGCCATCTGCAGTCGCCGAAAAACTGATGTTCCCTAGGGGCAGTGAGGAGGTGCGCGGAGAAGGCGACCCGCATGTCGCTGAAACCAGGAGGCTGAGGGAGAGACTTAAACTTCTTCGTCTGCCGACCAGCATTGACGAAGGCCGAGCGGAGGCTAGCAAAACACGTCTGCACTAGACGAGCTAAGTAGACTAAACTGAGTAATCATCACATGACTCGGAACCGGATGGGCAGTCACGGGAGATCACTCTCGGCCCCTCTGGGGGTTCCCCGAGTGCCTCCCGGTTGGTGCAGGGGCACAACGGGTTCCTAGGCTAAAATTGTGAGAGTAAGTAGACACTTCCTATCAGTCATGTCATCGGTAATGTTTTTGAGGAAATAAATGTCGCAACTCTTTTGCTCATCAGTATACATGTTGAAAGCTACTACAGTAGCAGTGTGAGTCTATGTTTCTTGCAATGGAAGGGGCTTGCTGAGAGATTGAAAACTAAATTACTATAAGTAGATTAGCTACAAGACTAGTGTTCACTTCAGTCTTGTGTTATTCTCACACTTACCAACCTCTACCCAGCTATGGTAGTAGCATTTTGGACAAGTGGTAGTAGTTTTGGAGATGTCAAGAGTAGTTTAGCACGTAAGTTACTAAGATGGCAATGCATTATTCAGTTCTTCTTTTCAGGCAGTGCACTTTTCAATTCAGGCTCCTTTTTCTCCAACACACTTTGTGAATGAAATGATGCACGCTGGAAAAAACGGAAGTTCGCTCCGCTCGTTCTCACTGGCCCCAAACCGAATGTTCTTACCGACTACAAACTGAAAACAACACAACATTTTTGGGGGGATTTATTTTTTTCTTCAGCGTAGAATTTCATTAATGACCGTAGTAGCAGAGTATTGGGAACGTTGGCATAGGAAAATATGTAGTGGTTAGCAGGTCTGTATTCTACTTTGCTTGTATATAGATGCTTGCACTGGCGTTTATGTGATCCTGAGAATCTCATTCTAGTGGTTTTAAAACCTTATCAAACACAGTCGCCAACAAGTCTTTGATCTTTGTTATTTAATTTGTAATGTGACATTAATATTTTGGATGCCAGACAAATATTCCTACATAATGACATAACAGTGCCAGCCATAACAGTGCCAGACATCACTATAAAATGATATCACTACACCTGAGCTTAACCCTTTTGGCCCAATGGGTGCATTTCCCAAATTTTGGAAGAGTTACTTAAAGACTATATACCAGTTGCAGGAGGTGGATCAACCATGATAATTCAAGGGTAGTGCCCGATTAGCGTGGCACCAAAATTATTATATTGAATTATCATGGTCAATCAATCTCCTGCTTTAGGGACTCGGGATTAAATGGGTTAAAGGAGGCAAAATTTCAATATCACACTTGCCTGTATGTATTGTTGATGAAACTTTCTCCAAGACAATTTTGTGCATACCATGGCTGTTCATGCAACAAGACTATATCACACATGTGTATCACATAGCTCAAAGTCTATCACGTGTGTGAATATAATACAGCTTCTCCACTCAAAGGTGCAAAGGAGGTGTGAAAGAAACTCTTATCTTTATTTATTTAGATAAGACAAAAAGTGCTAACGACAGTGAAAGGGCTAACTTTAGATGATTTTCTGTTTCATGCCTTTTAGCTTTTACTCATTCCACCCCACACACGTATTTCCCAAATTTTGCACCTGTTGCAGGAGATGGATCGACCATAATTCAAGGGTAGTGCCAGATTACCTTGGCGCCGACAGGTACCAAGCTAATCTGGCACTACCCTCAAATTATCATGGTCCATCTATCTCCTGCTGTAGTGCGTCAGGGCTGAATGAGTTAAAACAGGTGACAATGCTCTCCTGCATTTTGAATCTAACAATAATTACCGTCTTGTTCATGCCAGAGTTGACATTTTTATAGAAGACAATGTATTTCTCTGGCCGTGGCCCTGTCCTAGGAGCAAACCATTCAATCTGGATGTGTTGTGTGGTGACGTTGGTCACAGTCACATTGTCAGGCATTCTCACTCGGTCCTCTGGACAGAAATATGAAATACTTCAACAAAGAGAAAAGATAGAATGCTATAGAAGTATCACGAGTTTCAAGTTCACACAAAGACATAATAATAATAAACAACAATAATTATGTACAGTTTTTTTTAAATACAGACCCGCTTCCCACTATCACAAGCTCAGAACACTTTACAATATGTGAAATAGTTGGGAGGTGGCAAGCTGGTGGGGGGGAGGGGCGGAGGGAGGGGGGGCGATCATATCAATAATGACCACCTCAACAAATGAAAATCACATATAAATAAGAAATTAAACATAGATGGCTTATCCAGCCTGATCCAGCTGCAGAGGTGATAGGGATGATGGATGGAGGGGGAAGGTAGACAGAAGTAAGCTTTACCTAATCCTTCTTTGAAGCATGTGACAGCTGTGGCGGTGTTCCCAATACACTGGTAGAATACAGGATCCAGTGGGCCTGGTGTGACATGGGCACACAGGGGCAGACACTGAGGTAAGATACCCTCTTGTTCACAGCATGGACTGTGGTCACGGCCATCTGCATAACATATGCATGGGTGAAAGTTTGTAATGTGAAAATACACAGAAAAATGATAGATCCAGGGTCCACAAATGCAACAGTGCCAAAATCACTTCTTCTTTTTTTTGTGCATAAAGGTTTAGGGTTGGCACCATAAAACAGAGTCAGTACAACGAGCGGAAACAGCATTTTTTGTGGTCTCACTGTACAAAATATTGTTTGGTGTTTTATATAAACCAATCACCCTACAGATTACTTAGTGAAAGTGACAAAGTGACAGTGATCAACCAGCCCACCTACCGACTGACCAACCAAACAACCAACGCATGCCCATCCGCCCATACAACAACCCATCCACCCACCCACCTAGCCAGAAAGCCAACCCACCCACCCAGCAACAAACCCATCCACACATCACAAAATGATTTTCTTTACAGGCAAAACTACATCAAATCCATCTCCCCCCCCCCCCCCCCCCAAAAAAAAAAAAAAAAAAAAAAAAAAACAAACAAACAAAAAACAAACAAACAAACAAACAAACACCAACAACAATAAAATTGGCAGAAAATATTAAGCCAATACCCTCCCCCCCACCCCCTCCCTCCCAAGAGTGTGGGTGTATAATGATATGCAGACACAATTAATACCTGAGCCACATGCCAACACCTGGCCGATGTGTGAAAAGCAGGTGAGCAGGTGTTGCTCAAAATAGCCTGTTATGTTTCTCAGGTAACGGCAGCCTTGCGCACAAACATCTGGCATTCCACTGTCCACGCAACATTCTGCCAAAAATAAGTCAGTGGTGACATGCATTTCACGCACCTTACTTAAACCCCTTGTGCTTGCAGCTGTCAGTGCTGTCAAAAGCGCTGATGGCTGCATGCACGAGGGGTTTAACCCCTTCACTGCAAGAGGCATAGATCATCATGAGTCCCCCACAGCTGTGGGGGCTCATGAGGATCTATGCCTCTTGCTGACACCACTTTTTCTTATCCATGTTCCTTAGGCAGATGGGCTGTTTGGTGCAAAATTAACAAAGATTTCAAAAAATAAATCACAGCAGGAAATGGGTTAAAGAAACAGTACTGGTGGTGCATGCATAGTGTGTTAACCCATTCAGCCCTGACACATTGTAAAAGAATACAGATGAACAATGGCGCACCTAATTAAATGGTGGTGTTAAAGTAGCTTCGCCACTACTATTCTGGCACCACCCATGAACTATTATCTCATTCAACCCGACGCACGTATTTGTTTCTTCAAAAACATTACCGATGACATGACTTTGTGGAAGTGTCCACTACTTACAGTGGAGTCCGCTTAACACGAATTTTTGGGGACACGGAAAATCACTTCGTGTTAAACGTATTTCGTGTTATATGGTCTCAAAATTGACCACGGTCCTCCCGGCAAGGAAAAAGTGTGTAAGAGATGCATGCATGAATGAGTACGAGGTTAAAAGTGCACATTATCATACTAAATATGCTTACCTTACCTTCAGCTCGCTAGGAAAACACAAGGAGACGTGTACAGCTCACGTATTTAATGTAAAATCCATCAGGTAAAATCCATAGTAAAGTAAAAGCAACACGGGCTGAAGTATAATCTCGCATCGGTAAAAGCAACACGGTCAGCCATTTAAAAAATGCCATGATCGAAGTCTGTCTTGTGTTATTGACAGCCCGTGTAGAGAGACAATTGTGGATCTAATTAATCTTGTTTTTGTTTTTTCACTTCAAGCATAATCGACTTCTGTTTTACCTTGGGGATAGCCACGATCAGTGGTTAACTGAAGTGAGGGAGTGTTGGGTGTGTTGGTACACGAATGATGCATGAATACAGTTCAGATACTCTAGCCAATGAGAAGACGGATTACAACAACTGAAGGCTATTCAGCCAATCACAGGCTAGAGTTCGTTCTGATCTGTGTCATGTGTACTACAGCACGAGAGTGACACGTGCAGTGCACCTTTCATGAATTGGTTTTCGGTGTTTGAGACTGGAATCTGTGTTCGTGTTAAACAGGTGAATAATAGTGAAATTGCTCTGTTTGGGAACCGAAAACAGCTTCGTGTTAAGCGAAATTTTGTGTTAAGCATTTCGTGTTATCAGTGAAATTTTAATACAGAATAAGAAGGCCGTCGGCCGGGAATGCAAAAACGGTTCGTGTTAACCGGAAATTCGTGTTAAGCGAGTTCGTGTTAACTGGACTCCACTGTACTCAATTCTAGCCTAAGAGCCCGTTGTGTTACAACACAACCCGGGAGGCACTCGGGGAACCCCGAGGGGACCGAGAGTTGTCTCCCGATACTGCCCATCCGGAACCGAGTCACGGTGTGACTACCCATAATTCTTCAGTCAGTCTACTTAGGCTCACACTGTTCAGACGTGTTGCTCTAGCCTACGGACTTCAGATTTTTTGACCGGTTCGCTGGTCTTACGGACTTATACTTCGCTTCGATTTGTCGGCCCTGCCTGTGCAGCTGCGTGGCTCTCTCGTCCCCATTTCATTGGCGGCTGCCCTCTTCGGCCTCTTGTATGCCTGGGCTGCGCAGTGAGCTTCGCCGGGTCTTAGCCCGGTCGTGCCAGGCGGTTTTGGACTTCTCCCCCTGTTCCCCTTCGGCGGAGAGGTAAGGTAGCTGGGTTGGCCCTCGGCCGGTTCCCGGGCTGGGCACTGGTTTGAGCAGGTACGAAGATTCTCGTCTTCTTCTCGCTGTAGTTTGCGCGCCAAATTTCGCAACTCTTAGCTTGGCGGGGCCCCTCGCACCCGCTCCCACTCACCTTCGGTGATTTGTTGCGACGCTTACCTACGCAATTGTACCTTGGGTGGTTGGAGAATTTTCTTACTCCATGGCTTCATTAGCTTGGCGGGGCAGCTTGTGTCATGCCTTGTCGACATTGCGTAGTATTGTTCTGGGCCAGCACCTGTTTCATGCCCATTCTTGTCATCACATGCTTGAGTGGTTGTATAGAATAAGAGTGATGATTGCGATAATTTTAGTGCGCTGATCTTGTAATGGTTAATGACTTTAAGCGCACACTCACAACTCGCATACGCATGCGTACGCTGTAGACAAGTACTCACGTACCAAAAATGGTGAATATACATTACGACGGTCAGCTTGGGGTTTTTACTCGCCTTGGCTGGGTGGGCCCCACGTGCCATGTCCCCATTAGTGGTGATGTTACTGACCCAGATGTTATTCTTGCCTTTGCTTGTCATCGCATGTTGGGTTCTTGTACAGCATGCGTCCGGTGATCATTTATCCGCACGCGGTCGCCATTTTAGTACTAATGTTTTTGTGCCTGACGCTTGTGTCATGCCGGTTTCTGTCGTGACATGATTGAATTTGGGTACATGTGTTGTATGCTCGCCTTAGCGCTTGACGGCAGTGAGCCAACCTCATTACTGCACCACTAGCGTGCAGGCGTGACAGAATTGTACCTCTTTTGTGCCTTTTTTTTTGTTGTTGTTACGAAGGCTAACCTTGTCGTGGCGGAGTCCCACAGGACTCGCCCGCGTGCCTTCGGGTGTGTTGTCTGTTGCAGGGACGTGCTGCTCGCCCATTCACAGGGTGGACAGATGGCAGTGGCTGTTTCAGTTCCCAGAGGTCTGGCTCCACTGCACCGGATACGCCGCCGACCACGCTTGCGACACCTACTCTTCTTGTACTGAGCGGCGTGGCCCTCAGTTATGGAGTGTACAGACACAAGCGATCGGCACCTGTGTAGGCGCCTTCCGGACACTGTGGGCTGTCCGCACGACAGCGGACCGACCTGGGAGAGAAGCCACGCCGGATGTGATGACTAGAGCGCGAGCGGGTAGATCATGGAGACCGCTTCCAGGAGGGAGCGCACATGGACAGCCTTCTGTCAAGGAGAGAACTCGCCTCCCTGGGCCTTGTTCCGAGAGACGCGCCTCGCGTCGTCCCATGTCCACTTCGGTCCCTGCTCGTCTCCAGGAAGCCCGCGGGGCTCCCACTGGGGGTCCCCTTGCTGGCAGAGAGAGCCCGCCTCATAGGCCCGCTCGGAGAGACATTACGTGCGCGTCCGACGCCTTCAGGCCGACACAGAACACTACCGCCACTAGAGGACAACTCAGCTTATCGGCAGGATGCGCCAGCCCGGCTGCTACTGGTTGGTGTGTTCTTCGAGGCCAGGAGACAGTGGCCAGTTGGTGACAAGGTCTGTTTTCCAGGCGCTGGAGGTACCTCCTACCACCTTTGTGGTGTCTGCGCCACCTGGCCTCAGCGGTGCTGGTAGCAGCGTTGGAGCTTCTACAGACAGGAGCGCCCAACGCCTGTTGTGCTTCGAAGGAGAGGACTCCGTGCCGCCCCGACAGAGAGGGGCCTGCTGATGTCCTGCACGCAAGGCAGATGTTCCAGTGGCCATCGGACAACCACTAGGTCTGGTCTCCTATGCGCAGGATGTGCCTCCGACCACGCTTGTGACGTCTGTTCCACCTGGCCGGAGCTGCGCTGGTCGCAGCTTTGGGGCCTTTACAGACGCGAGTGACCGACGCCGGCTTGTGCTTTGATGCCAGTCGATACGCCATCCAATGTGCCCTTGGCACCGAATGCTCGAGACCGGTACGACCCTGTGGAGAAGACGCCACGCCGGATTCAGCGGACTAGTGCGCGGAGTGGGTATTGATCGATGAGGCCGCTTCCAGGAGGGAGCGCGCCCGGACTAAGCCTTCTAAGCAGAGAACTCGCCTCACAGAGCCCAGTTCGGAGAGACGCGCCTTGCGACGTCCCATGTCCACCTTCGGTCCCCACTCGTCTCCAAGGAAGCCCGCGGGGCTCCCAGTCACGCTGGGGGTCCCCCTTGCCGGCAGAGAGCCCGCCTCACAGAGCCCGGCTCGGAGAGACATTCACGCGCGCGTCCGGAGACCCCTACCGGCACAGTACCAGGCCGCCACTCGAGATTTACTCGTTGCTCTCGCTCCACTGCGCGAGACCAGAGTAGGGACCACTCTCCGCTCCTTTGGACGCTCTTCCCTCGACAGCAGGTCCTCGCCTCGACGTCTTGCTCCTCGTTCGCTCTTCCGTCACATACTCTTCCTCTACAGATCGCCATCGTTGGAGTGACCCTTCCGCCACTCTAGGTCTACACACTGCTCTCTCTCCACTGCTGGCGTGCTTAGGAGTTGCCGTTCTTCACTTCGCTCCAGGGATCCTGTCCCGCCTCGCTCGTCGGTGCCTTCCCGCTCGGCTCGTCCCTTTTCGCATCCGGCTGCCGTTCGTCCCTCCCCTCTTCCCCTCACTCAGCCCGTTTTTCCCTTCTTCGTGCTCCGGCCCCGGTCGCCTAGCAGCAGTCGCTCCATGAACTGGACGCCCGACCCTCTCCGGTGGATCCTCGAGTAGGACGCTGTTGCTCTCCTTTGCCTAGCGCAGACCTGTTTACCATACACATTTGGCGTTTTAAAGTACACATTTTGCTTTGGGGTACACTTACATGTACACGTTTAGACACAAAAATATTAATTTTTCTCTAAAATGTATTTTTTTGAAAAATACTTACCGATGACATGACTAACTGGAAATAGTCTACTTGCTTACCAATTTTAGCCTAAGACCCAAAGGGTCCCCCCCAGGAGGCTCTCGGGGATCCCTGACAGGGACGAGAGAGCTTTCGGGGATCCCTAACAGGGACGAGAGTAGCCTCCCCTGCCCATCCGGTCAGGCGCCAGGTGGTGTCTCCTTTAGCCAGTTGTCTACGGAGTTACCAGCGGCAAGCGGGGAGGAGGGAGGGACCTCCGAGTCATGTCATCGGTAAGTATTTTTCGAAAAAATACATTTTAGAGAAAAATTAATTTGTTTCCTCAAAACACATTACCGATGACATGACTAACTGGAAGAATGGCAAAGAGGAGGAGGGTGCCGCACAATCCCTTTTAGAAACCTCTTCAGGGACGAAGACGGCCCGTCACTCCTGATCACCCACTCCCGACAATTTTAGCGAAGAGCCGCCTAAGAGCCGAGGGCGCCTGGAGGGAGTGTTGCGCCGCAGAATTTGCCCACCAGCGTAAGGTTGTCGCGCTGGACTGTCAGGGCGCGGGAGTAGAAGCGGCAATGGTAGATCCGTCCCGCCACCCCACCACCGCCACAGTGTCCTTAACCACACCGGCGCGGCGAAGGCGAGACGTGCGGCCCTAGCGCGCGTTCCATGGGCGCGGATCTTCAGTGCCTCGGCTCCCTGTGGGGAGAGGTCGCGATAGGCGGACCGGAATACCCAGCGGAGCGAGGAGGAGAACGTTTGGGCTGAGAAGCCGGTTCTGCCAGCGGTCGGCAGCAAGCGACGAGACCGTCCCCTCCGCACGGACTTGGAGCAGGTAGATACGAAGTGCCTGTCCCAGATCTTGCTGCGGAGTGCCCCGAGGAACCGGGTCGTGTAAGCGGCCAAGCGGCGAGGGCCGGAGGCGCTGTCAAGGGAGACCTAGGCTGAGCGAGAAGGAAGGATCCGGGAGTAGCTGCACGGAGCCATCCACTCGGAACTGCAAGCCGGCGGGGCGAGACGAGAGCTTGTGGAGCTCGCTGACGCGGGGCGCCGTGGCGAGGGCCATCAGGAAGCAGGCCTCCGAGTCACGTCAGCGAAGCGGGCCAGATGGCGCGGTTTAACGGTCCGAAGTCAGTCAGGGGAGGACCAGGGAGGTCCCAGCACGGGCCAAGGGAGAGGAAGACCGGACGCTGCATGCTGAACGCGCCATAAGGTCGGGCAGGTCCTTGCAGGTGCTGGGTCGGGACGACCGAGGTGACAGTAGGCGTCGGCGACCAAGAGGGGTAGCAGCTGCCCCAGAGGGGAGCCAACCTTGGTCTTGGACGAGCCAGAGAAGAAGTCCGCGAGCTGAGGAGACGTCAGGCCGACGGTGGAGAGGCGGCGGGGTCAGAGCGCCAGGCACGAAGCACGCCACTTTCCCTCGTAGACACGTCTGGTAGGACTGCGGGCTGAAGCGATAGCGTCCGCTGTCGCACTCGAGAAGCCTCCAGCAGAGAGAGCTTGCCGCACAATCGCCAGGCGTGTAGGAGAAGTCGCTCGGGGCAGGGGTGGAAGAGCGGCTGTCGGCGCTGCTCGAGCATCGTGCGGGGGGTGGGAAGAGGGAGGGTGAGCCCGTGGCGAGACTGAGAAGGTCGTTAGTCCATGATCCGGTCCGGGAGAACGGCTACCAGGAGAAGGACTGCGTTGCATCCCCGGAGGCTGAGCAGGACTTGAGGACCAGGACCGCCGGAGGGTAGGTGTAAGGACCAGTCCGTCCCAAGGGATCAAGCGCATCGACTGCCCAGGCCAGAGGTCGGGAACGGGGAGATGAAGAGGGAAGCCGGAGGCTCCACTTCGAGGCGAGGAGAACAAGGGGGGAGTCTCCCAACGAGCACAGAACCTGCGAAGGATGCCTCCGTCTCAAGAGGTAGTCTGCCAGTACGAACAGGTGACCTGGACTGCGGCGGTCTGGGAGGGAGAAGTCGCTGTCCGCGCACCAGCGAAGGGGCGATAGAGGAGGAAGCAGAAGTCGGGAGAGCGGGTTCCTCCTGCGTCTGAAGGCAAGCCACGAAGAGGGGTTGTCGGAAGGACGAGGAGGTCCTGTGTCCAAAGATCGTATCGCCAAGCGCAGAGGGCCTGCCAACTGCAACCAGTCCCAGCGGGTGACGTGCCGCGAAGTCAGGTTCGCGGGCCAGCGGACGGCCGACGAGTGGAATTCGGGAGAAGGAGAGCGCCTTAACCGCCGAGACCAGCAACGACGCAGAGAGAGAGGGGCAGTGGCGAGGTCAGGGGGAATCCGGGAGCCGAGCTAAGAATGTCCGTCCAGCGAAGCCGATGTGGCGCAGCACAGGGGAGATCGGCACCAGGGTAGAGAGATCGCCGGAGGACAGCCTCCAGAGGCGGAGTACAGAAGACCGAGGGAAGGAGATCAGCCGCTGCACTCGTCAGGAGGAGGAGCTGGAGCCGCAGTCAGGTGGGGACCGCCGCGCCCGCAGCTACCCACGGGCTAGAACGGCAAGGACTGGATCCGAGGCTCGTGAAGACGCACCAAGTTGCGGTCGGTCACCAAAACCATTCCCAGGTGAACAGACGGCGAGGGCGAGAGGTCGGACCGTAGGCGCTGACCAGGGCGACCAGGCGAGCAACCGGAGGAGGAGAGCATCCCTGCCCTACGAGGAGGAACCACTGACTGATACCGCAGAAGCAGGTCGACCAAGGAGGAGAATGGCTGGCGGAAGATCGAAGGTCCCGGGCAACCAAGGCATCCACGATCCACGCAAGGACCCAGGGCTGAGGGGAGACCACACCAAGGAGGCCGAGCTGGAAACGGTCCCGTCGACGGCAAGCAAAGACAAAGGCGGGGGCGGGAGGCATGGGGACGCGTAGAAGCAACGGGCAGGTCCAGGCTGGCGGCGACAACCAAGGGCTGAAGGCGACGCAAAGGGTCCGAGGCGGGGGAGCCGTGCCGAGCGATGAGCAGCATCGCAACTTCCCAAAGAAGAGCGGAGACCTGCGCGCGAAGGGCGAGGGCCTTGGTCCGAAAGGGCGGGAACCCAATCCACAAGGGTGGCGTTGGGCCCACAGGCCTAGAAGGGTTCCTTCAGAGACTGCCAGGCAGGGCCGACGGGCGCGGGTACCCACAGGAGCACAGTAGAGCTGCGACGTCGCATCAGGGGAGATGGTCAAGAAGGCGCCAGGCCGCCACGAACGAAGGAAGGCAAGGGGCGGAGGGTTCGAAGCCACGCGGAAGATCCGCTAGAGCTGGGAAGGGTTGCCGCAAGCACGGGCGCCGGCGGAACCACCGGAGGCCGCGAGCACGAAGGGAGCGAGAGGCCAGCGAACCGGGGAGCCGAAGGCTAAGACGCCAGCAGGCCAGAGACGAACGCAGGACGCCGAGTCATCCCCCGGAGAGGGTCGGGGAGACGCCGGAGGCGAAGGGTGCAGGGAGCGGGGAAGAGGATGTCCCGAGGAGAACGACAGCGCCGCACCAGGCAAAGGTCGACAGGGACCCCGGAGGGAGTCGAGGGGCGGGCGACGACCGTCGGGCGCCGCAACTATCCAGGCGACGAGGGCGAGGAAGTCGATCCCCACTGCACTGGGTGTACCCCTAGGGGCACCCAACCAAGCGCTAACAGCGCGACGTAGCTTCACTTCGGTGAACAGACGAGAACCGGTGAAACGTGGAAGGCCGTAGGCGCCAGGGGAAACGGCCCGAAGTCCCGAGGTACAAGAAGGCCGATCCAGACGCAGTGCGCGAAGCTCAAGTAGGGGGCACGTAGCTGGCTGGGGACTCGACGGCGGAGTCAGCGGGTTGGAAGGAGGGTCCATAAGCCGCGTAGGGTACCAACAGGCGATAAGGGTCGCGGTGCCCGGGGCTCAAGGAGGGGGCACAAGCGGCTAGACGACTCGCCGTAGGAGTCAGCGGGCCCAGAGACTGAGGTCGAAGTGCCGAAGTGAGAACGAAGGAGACAAGGTCGCGGTGCCCGGCTCAAGGAGGGGGGCACACGGACTTAAGCTGCGGCCGAAGGCCGACGCGTGAACTAATTGGCGACCAGGTCGCGGTGCCCAGGGCTCAAGGTGGGGGCACAAAGCGGATCGGCGATTCGCCGGAGGAGTCCGCAGGCTTAGGAGGGGCCGTGAGGCCAACGCGTCAACAATAGGCGACAAGGTCGCAGTGCCCGAGGCTCAAGGAGGGGGCACGTAGCCGGCTTGGTGACTCGCCGGAGGAGTCAGCGGGCTGAGCAGGTCCGAAGGCCGACGCGTAGACTAGTTAGCGACAAAGTCGCGGTGCCCGGGGCTCAAGGAGGGGGGCACGTAGCCAGCTAGGCGACTCGCCGGAGGTGTCAGCGGGCTTAGATGGGCCGAAGGCCGGTGCTTAAGCTAATTAGCGACAAGGTCGCGGTGCCCGGGGCTCATGGAGGGGGGCACGTAGCCGGCTTGGCGACTCGCCGGAGGAGTCAGCGGGCTCAAGAGGGGCCGCGAGGCCAAGCATCAACTTCTTCTTTTTTTTTTTTTTTTTTTGTATGTAACAGGCGACAAGGTCGCGGTGCCCGGGGCTCAAGGAGGGGGGCACGTAGGCCGCTAGGCGACTCGCCGGAGGAGTCAGCGGGCTTAGAAGAAGGGCCAAAGGCCGACGCTTAACTAATTAGCGACCAAGGTCGCGGTGCCCGGGGCTCAAGGAGGGGGGCACGTAGCCGGCTTGGCGACTCGCCGGAGGAGTCAGCGGGCTTGAGGTTTGGCCGAAGGGCCGACGCGTGAACTAAGGCGACATGGTCGCGGTGCCCGGGGCTCCTTTTTACGGGAGGGGGGCACGTAGCCAGCTTGGCGACTCGCCGGAGGAGTCAGCTGGCTTAACGCGTCTACGAATAAGCTACAAACTTACCAGGGACGAGAGGAGTGGCTATCCCATGTCCGAGGGCAGCTGGAACAATTCCGCCGTGCCGCGGAAGGTCCCAAGGAGGCGGAAGTCGCGGGTCGCTCGGCGGTGGAACACCGGAGTAGAGACCAAGAACCTCCAGTCAAGCAGGGCAGCCAGCGCAGCCGATGACAGAGGAGCAGGTGGCACCCGGTCTACAGTATGGCGGACACCAGGCCACTGGAAGCCGCCGTCCTGGGCAGCAACGCACTTGGTACTGCAACACATACCCATACATGAAAGGTGACGGGCGGCGGGCAACTAACGCCGCCAGATAAAGCTCCGAATTAACGAGCAAAACTCACCGTTAAATGCGGAGAGAAAACAAACAGAAGTCCGAGCCAAGCACGACGTCCGGCCCCGCCGGGGGAGACGTAGGTAGCGGTCAAGACTTTACCTTTACATGGCGGAACTGCAGAGTGACGAAGCACAAAGCACCGGACACTAGGTCACTGGAAGTCGCCGAACTGGGAAGAGGCGCACTTGGCAACTGCAACCCAAACCCAAACATGAAAGGCGACCGGCGGCGGGTAACAAACCCCGCCACTTAAAGCTTCGAAAATTAAGAGACACGCGAAACTGACAGTGAATGCAAAGACAAACAACAGGAGCTCGAGCGAAGCCCGACGTCCGGCCCAGCCAGGCGAGACGTAGGAAGTGGCCGATACTCCACCTTTCCATGGCGGAACGGCAGAGTGACGAAGCACAAAGTACCAGACAGTAGGTCACTGGAGGTCGACGGACTGGGGAGAGGCGCACTAGATAACTGCAGCCCATACCCAAACATGAAAGGCGACCGGGGGCGGGTAACGAACCCCGCCATATAAAGCTTTGAAATCAAGAAACACTCGAAACTCACCGTGAAATGCGGCGAGAAACCAACAGTAGCTCGAGCGAAGCCCGACGTCCGACCCAGCCAGGCGAGACGTCGGAAACGGCCGAGACATTACCTGTCCATGGCGGAATGGCAGGGAGACGACGACGGGAGCCTAGAAGGTTCCAGGGCCAGCCAAGAGCACGAGGCACAGACGAGGGCTAGCAGAGAAGACGGAGGCCACGCCAGAAGCAGTAGACGAGAGGCAAGGCGAAGGCAGGCCGGCAAGGGACGGTCGAACCGTACACAGTCTTTCCAAGGGTCAGAGGCTCAGGTAAAAGCGTCCGAACGCTAACAGCGAAGTAGACAACTGGCTAAAGGAGACACCACCTGGCGCCTGACCGGATGGGCAGGGGAGGCTACTCTCGTCCCTGTTAGGGATCCCCGAAAGCTCTCTCGTCCCTGTCAGGGATCCCCGAGAGCCTCCTGGGGGGGACCCTTTGGGTCTTAGGCTAAAATTGGTAAGCAAGTAGACTATTTCCAGTTAGTCATGTCATCGGTAATGTGTTTTGAGGAAACAAACACTTTTTGGAGAACTGACAACTCACTGGCTTGTGGATAAATACACATGTGAGGTCCAAAGTACACATTAGTCAGTTGGAAGTACACGGACTTCACCCAGGTGGTAAACAGGTCTGCTAGCACTTCGGCTTCTGACTTCACTGGTGGACACTGGGAGACAGCTAGGAGATCGGCCGCAGCTTCCGGACTTCGTGACCGGCGCTACAACTAAATGCGCTTCTTCTCTTGGTTCCCGGATCTTCTTGCTTCGCCCCCCCATGGAGTTTCCGGCTGTTTCGGCTTACCCTCGTCAGGACTGGCTCTTGGGATTTCACAGGAGTTTGTATGCCCCAGCCTGCTGTGGATCCGCTCTTGACTCTACAGTTGGACTAGATGACCTCGCTCATCCGTAATGCCCTATGCTACGTGAGATTGGGGAGCCCCTGACCCTAGCCTTCATTCTCCGCGTCGAGGACTCCTGGCGCCCTGCAGGTCGACCTGCCGCGGAAGAACCCCCTGTGCTGACGACTCTGCTGCTCCAGGTTTTCTTGGGAGGCCCTGGACTTCAGTGCGGTGAGCAGACCGGAGGATACTTCTAGGACCTTGGCTTCGCACTACGCTTACGCTTGCGCCAGGCCGGCGATAGGATGCGGTCCTCGTAAGTGGTCCTCGGCTCCGCCTCCAGATCTTGGACTTCGAGTTCTTCCGGAACTGCCGACCCTTGTCTCCAGGTACCTGTGCACTCGGCCTCCACAGAGTTCCTCGGTTCACCTGCGAGCTGCAGTCCGTTGGACTCACCTGGGGTCCTCAACCACCACATGGACACTGTGGAACCAAGGCGCAGCCCCGTCTCCCTGGCGTCTAACCAACTCGACAACCCCCTTTGGGCACCTGGGGAGCACCGGACTTCGGACAGGTTGTCCTGTTTCGGCTGTGCTCGCGGTTGGATGGCCTAGCCACTACACGGAAGTCGGATCTACCCCCCTTCGGTCGTCTCTAGGCCCGGCTGCTTCAACTACGCTTCCTACTTCCGTGGTTCTTCTCGATATCCGGCCCCCTGACCTCCGGACTTCGTGGACAAGAGCGTGAACGGCTTGGATCTGATGCAGACTAGTAGGTCATCTTCTCGTGGGAGGAAGGAATCGGTCACCAGGAGCTGCGTACATCCAGGATCAGGGCAGCTTGCGATCTTCCGACCGGTGCGTACTCCTCTTCCCCCGATGCTTTGGTACAAGAACCACAACTTCCCTCCGTGTGTGACACTACCCGGACCGACAGTAGGTCTGGGCCAACTTTTCCCCCCGATGGAACCAGTTGCTACACACGGAATGCACCAGGACACCTTCGGAGGATCGGCGCGCTGGCGAGACAGCTTAGTTGACCTGTTCACCACGAGGTGGGATCACTGGCTTACCCCGCGCCTACGTGATTTTAGCCCTCCTGGCCGAGGCGCCCGATGCTCTGGCCTCACCGTGGGAAGGATTCACCGCTCGTCCTGTTGGTCACCCCGTTCACTTGGAACCAATCCTGGACCACTGACCTCCTCAGCTCACCACGGACCCCCCGCTACTGCTTCCCGCATTCTACAAGATGCTCATGCAGCCGCGACGGTCGCTGTTCCACCTTGCTGGAGAGCCTACTCCTTTGCCTTGGAGGTTATGCGGCAGACCCTCAACACTAGAGTTTTCGCGTGGGTGGCAGTGGAAGCTTCCGCTACGGCCCGCATCCCTCAACTTGACGTCTCTATGAGTGAAGTTGGCGAGGCACTGTGCTCATGGGCGGTGACCTACCCTGCTGATCCCAGCTCGCAGGCTTCTTCCCTGGCTTCGGAGACCAAGGTTGGCCGTCGAGGACGTCACCCTACGGCACCTGAGGGATGTGCCACGGTGGCCCGGTTAACGAACTACATGAGCTGTGAATCACCCTGTCTGCGTACAGTTCGAGGGAACAGTTCCATACAGCTCCTCTTGGACCATGCCTTACCTGGACCTCGGCTCCTTGGCCCACGCTACAGGTTCACCTTGCGCCCGCTGAGGGGTCGCACTTCCCCAGGAGACCAGGCAGCAAAACCCTGTACAAGCCTCACGCGTACCTACAACAACATGGCCGTCCGGAGTGGACGCGCTCGCCTCTTTGCCGTTGCCTGGCAGCACTGACGCTACAGGTCAGACGATATTCCTGGCTACGCTCAGTCATACGATCCGAATTCCAGGATCCCTCCCCTCAGGGAGCGCAGAGGCTAAAATTACGTCTAATCAAGGTACGTGCATGGTCACGAACGTCGCATTCATCAGGAACTGTCCTGTCCTTCACTTCGTGGCTGCTGGGGGCTGGCGGGCAGGATTACTTCGCCCGCCTCGATCGCAGAGTTCTGCCAGCCCAGCGAGGCTCCTCGCTCTGGTGGCGGACCTTTTGGGAGGCACAACTCCCTCCTGGCGCCTCAGCGCCGTAGGTGTACACCTACCTAGGGTCATCGGGAATTTTGCGTTAGGGAGGACGGCGTTTGGGCCCTAAGGTGTGCTGGAGCGCGGCACCCTCCTCCTATTCGCAATTCTTCCACAAAGTCATGTCATCGGTAATGTTTTTGAAGAAACAAATTCATTTTTCTCTAAAAGGTATTTTTTCGAAAAATACTTACTGATGACATGACTCAGACGACCCTCCCACCTGCCCCACTTGCCGCTGGTGAGCTAAGTATCCTGACTGAGGAATTATGGGTAGTCACACCATGACTCGGTTCCGGATGGGCAGTATCGGGAGACAACTCTCGGTCCCCTCAGGGTTCCCCGAGTGCCTCCCGGGTTGTGTTGTAACACAACGGGCTCTTAGGCTAGAATTGAGTAAGTAGTAGACACTTCCACAAAGTCATGTCATCGGTAAGTATTTTTCGAAAAAATACCTTTTAGAGAAAAATGAATTTCACAAATTTTGGAGGTATCATCTAACGACTATGCACCTAGAGCAGGAGATGGATCGACCATAATATATTCAAGGGTAGTGCCAGATTACCTTGGTGCCAACACTACCCTTGAATTATCATGGTCGACCCATCTCCCGCTGTAGTGCGTCAGGGCTGAAAGGGTTAAGTTTGATCTATCCCTTGGCTTGCAGTGTGGTCTTGAACAACAAGAAAAAGAAACACATGTGCTGCTCCTGTTGTTTTTATTTTCAACATAAACTGCAGGAGAATCAACCATGAAAACTCAGAGGAAATGGCTGATCTGGTCATGGTCTAACCAGACATTACCACATACAGTGGAGTCCGCTTAACACGAATTTCTGGGGACACGGAAAATCACTTCGTGTTAACCGTATTTCGTGTTAACCGATATGGCCTCAAAATTGATCACGGCCCTCCCGGCAAAAAAAAAAGTGTGTAAGAGATGCGTGCATGAATGAGTACGAGGTTAAAAGTGCACATTATCGTACTTTGATGTGCATACCTTCAGCTCGCTAGGAAAACACAAGGAAACGTGTTCAGCTCACATATTTAATGTAAAATCCATCAGGTAAAATCCATAGTAAGTTACAATCCATCAGGTAAAAGCAACACAGGCTGAATTACAATCCCGCATCGGTAAAAGGGTTGTGTTGGTACACGAATGATACAACATGAATACAGTTCAGAAGTGCTAGCCAATGAGAAGACGGATTACAACAGCCGAAGGCTATTCAGCCAATCACAGACTAGAGTTCGCTCTGATCTGTTATGTGTACTCCACAGCGCGAGAGCGACACGTGAATTTGGTTTTCGGTGAATGGAATCTGTGTTCGTGTTAAACAGGTGAATAATAGTGAAATTGCTCTGGTTGGGAACCGAAAACAGCTTCGTGTTAAGCAAAATTTCGTGTTAAGCATTTCGTGTTATCAGTGGAATTTTAATACAGAATAAGAAGGCCGTTGGCCGGGAATGCAAAAACGTTTCGTGTTAACCGGAAATTCGTGTTAAGCGAGTTCGTGTTAACTGGACTCCACTGTAGATCTAGCAACCCTTTGGCTGTCATTAGTATTTTTTGCCAAAGTGATTCCTACAGGAATCACCTCAACGAAAAGTTTTGACAGCCAAAGGGTTAACTCATTCGAGACCAGGGCAGTTTAGTCTATGATATTTAGTTCTCAGCTGGCTGCCCGCCAGCACAGCTACAGATCGGCTTCGCGAGAGCAGTGAGATAGCGAGGCAGCCTCCTTCCCCTTGCTATCAGCGCGCTAAATACCATCACTGATTTAGGCACCAGCTGTGGGGTCTCCTTCAGCTTGGGATATGAATAGGGCAGCAGCCATCTTTGTTCACAGTACTATGCTGCATACATCGGCGAATGAGCGGTCATATACAGATGTTGTCTTTAAACCGGAATTAATTAACCTGCAGCTCTGAGCGATTATTTGAACATAAGTCGTTGTGTAGAGGAGAAATTGTACTATCTTTGGACACCAAACATGCTGGGGTAATCTGCATGGATGTTTGTCATGCACTGGCTCAAAGTATGACTAGGAGATGGATTAGATGCTACCTTCCGTTAGTTTATCATACTTTTTATCACATCACTGTTCAAAATCAAAAGTTGCTGGAAAGTTCAGACAAAGTCAGTGCTGTCAACAGATGTCTTAACTGGCATATCCCATGCTAAAATCTTCAAATCAACATACCTGAGTCCTGCTAAAGCCGGTTTGGTGGGCCAAGTGAAAACGGTAATCCATTCAGAACACACTGACATGAAGTACGCCAATTTCACTGATACAGCCAATGTTTTTAACAATATCACAAATTTAACACAGATTAAAAACAATACACAAAGCAGAGGTTTACCGTTTGCTGTTCAGAGATTCAGTTCCGGCTTAGTGTCACATCAAAATGACTCAACATGAGTGTGTCTACAGGGTTACTATGATCCTGTGTCTAAACTTGATAGGATGATGAGTTTCAGTTTTTGGACGAGTGATAGTCTGTGAATCTTGGATTTGAATGGGGATGATGCAGTGCTAACAATAACTGGCGATGCCTTCTGCACTTCAAAGGGTGTTGGTGTTGATGTTGACGGTAAACAGGAAAGATTAGTGGAAGGTTGTAAAGAATCTACACACTTCCTGACTTTTGCTGGTGTTGATGTTGATGCCGAACATGATGAAGATGGACAGAAAGAGAGATCAGGAAAAGAATCCCCTACATTATCAAGATCTTTTCTTTTGGGTGCAGCTAGTCTGTTTTCGGCTGGATACGGTCGGCCACCTTTTGACTGCTTCTTGAAATGACTACATGTTTGACAGTCATCAAGGTTACCCAAAAATCACACGTTTTGTGAATGTCTGTAGAGCTTGAGCGCTCCACTTGTTTTCTTAATCTGACAAGCTTTGTATGACACATGCAACAAATTGTTTTAGAATGCTTCCCTTCCTGGTCGTTGAGCACATCAATGTTGTAACACAAAAATATATCACTGGTGTATTTAGTGCACAAAAACACAGGTTTGTTTTTGTCTTTGACTGCTCACCTAGACCTTCTACCACAAAGTCTACACAAAGAATTCAGGGCCTCCAAATGTCTTGGAAAGGAATGTTCATTCTCTATGGCTTTAAAAAGCTATACTTTACATATATGCATCAGATAAGGGCACATACACATAGTGATACATCCGGCACTGAAAACCATTTTTTACACACCGAAGGAAAGTTCCTCGAACTACACACATTTTAATCAAGTAATAACCACAGAATTCGAAGATGATTTCATAAGAAACTTACATGAGCTTGAAGAGGACATTTTCAAGTATAGTATTACATAATCATATTTACGATTGTAACTTTGTAGCCACATTAATAAGAATTATAAGTTATAAACAGACTAAACTGATCACCAGCCTGACAGTCTTCAACAAGGAACAAAGAGCGCTACGCTTCCAGTCTGCAACTCGGAAGAGGCTGGCATCACCCGCGTGCGCTTATCAGTGATATGGGTCACGGCCCCTACACAGCCCAACTAAAGAGAGCAATTCAGAGAAAGGTAAACTGCCATCCGTCTCGAATGAGTCGCCTACAGCTGCATATCTGGATACCATCTGTCTCGAATGAGTTAACTCCTGTCACTTAATGTATGGGGCATTAGTGTAGAATTTCCCACTGCAGATATGCAAGACAAAAAAAAAAAGGGGGGCAGAAAATTGGGGAAGAGAGATAAGATATGCACTTACGGGTCATATTGTGTGGTACAACTGGACGGTCAGTGCCTGATGTGGTTTCTGCAAAATAATCAGACTAAATGAAATAAAGCAGTTTACTGCTAGAGTTCCTACTGACGAAAGAAAACTGTTTATTAAACCCTGTACATTTAGAGAAACATAAATCACAATGCACTGGGTCACAGATCGTTTTCATCTAGTGACTCTTCAGGCAGACATTTCTTGATTTTTAATTTTGCGTACACACACACAAACACACACACACACACACACACACACACACACACACACACACACACACACACACACACACACACACACAGAAGAAGCTAGTCACTAAAACTGCCAATGGCAAAAAATGCATTTTTCTTTAAAAGGTATTTTTTCGAAAAATACTTACCGATGACATGACCTTATGGGAGGTGTCTACTACTTACGCAATTCTAGCCTAAGAGCTCGTTGTGTTACCACACAACCCGGGAGGCACTCGGGGAACCCCGAGGGGGCCGAGAGTTATCTCCCAATACTCCCCATCCGGGACAGAGTACCCATAGTCCGTCAGTCAGGATACTTAGCTTACCAGCGGCAAGCGGGGCAGGTGGGAGGGTCGTCCGAGTCATGTCATCGGTAAGTATTTTTCGAAAAAATACCTTTTAAAGAAAACTGCATTTGTTTCTTCAAAAACATTACCGATGACATGACCTTATGGGAGAATGGCGAAAAGGAGGAGGGTGCCGCGCTCTAGCACACCTAAGGCCCCAAGGGCCGTCCTCCCAACCGCAAACTCCCGACGACTCTAGGTAGGTGTAAGCGACGGCACTGAAGCGCCAGGAGGGAGGAGTGCCCCCCCCCCCCCCCCCCAGGAGGTCCCCCACCAGAATGAGTAACCTCGCTAGGCTGACAGAACTCTGCAATCGAGAGCACCTGCACGCCAGCCCTCCAGTAGCCACGATGAGGGCAGCCCAGTTCCTGACGGCTGTGGCGTTCGTGGCCCTGCACGTAGCTGATTGGACGTAATTAGCCTCTAGGCTCCCTGAGGGAGGGATCCTGGACTTCGGATCGTATGACTGAGCGCAGACAGGAAGATCGACTGCCCTGTAGCTTCAGAGCTGCCGGGCACGGCCAAGAAGCGTGCGCGTCCGCCCGGACGGCTATGTCGTCATAGGTATACGTGAGGCAAGCTCAGGCTCAAGCTCCTGCCTAGTCTCCTGGGGATAAGTCTACCAGCTGGGGTCAGCAGGGTCGGTAGGGGAGAGGTGACGGACGCCGTCCAAGAGCACAATGCCTCGCCAACTTCATCGTAGAGGCGTCAAGTTGGGGAAGCGGGCCATAGCGAGGCTTCGACTGCTGCCCATGCGAAGACTGCAGCGTTGAGGGTCTGTCGCAAACCGCCAAGGCGCAGGGGTAGGCGCTCCAGCAAGGCGGAACAGTGAACATCGTGGCTGCATGAGGACCTAGTAGAATGCGGGAAGCAGTAGCGGGGGGTCCGTGGCGAGCTGAGGGGAAAGAGGTTCAGGACCGGTACCAGGGAAAGGGGTGACCAACAGGACGAGAGGAGGATCCTTCCCAGGCTAGGTCAGAGCGTTCGCATCTCGTCCAGGAGGGCTATACCCCACGAAGGCGCGGGGAAAGCCAAAGATCCCACCTTGCGGCGAACAGGTCCACTAAGCCATCTCGCCAGCGCGCCGATCCTCCGAAGGTATCCTGGTGCATTCCGAGTGAAGCAACTGGTTCCATCGGGGAAAAGGCTGGCTCAGACCTCCCACGAGCAGACCTCCTAGTCCGTGTCGGAACCAAGCCGTTCACGCTCTTGTCCGCGAGGTCCGGAGGCTAGGCGGTACCTCGAGAAGAACCACGGAAGTAGGGGGCGTAGCTACAGCAGCCGGGCTGCGAGACGACCAACGGAGAGTAGAGCCGATTTCCGAGCAGTGGCTAGGCCCTTCCACCGCAAGCACCGCCGCAGCAGTACCACCTGTCCAAACTCCGGCGTACCCCTGTGCGCCCAATGGGGATGTCGAGAAGGTTAGGCACCAGGGAGACGGCGTTGCGCTTTGGTTCCACAGTGTCCATGGGTAGGTTGAGGACCCCCGGTGAATCCAACGGAAAACCGAAACAGGAGCGGAGACTCCATCAGCGGTGACTCCTCCTTCGTAGGTGAACCGAGGAACGTTGTGGAGGCCGAGTGCACGGGTAACTGGAGTCAAGGGTCGGCAGCTCCGGAAGAAGGCGCAGCCCAAGATCTGGAGGCAGAGCCGAGGACCACCTGCGCGGACCGCATCCCATCGCCATCTGGCACCAGCGTAAGCGAAACCAAGGTCCTAGAAGCCTCCTCCGGTCTGCTCCCCGAAGTGAAGTCCAGGAACTCCGAAGAACCTGGGTCAGCCGAGTCATCAGCACAGGGGGTCTTTCCGCGGCAGACGACCTGCCAGGGGCCAGGAGCCGTCCACTGGAGAACGAAGAGCAGGGTAAGGAGCTCCCCGATCCCACGCAGTGTAGGGTGTTACGGACGAGAGAGGTCATCTAGTCCAAGAAGAGTCAAGAGCGGATCCACAGCCGGTAGGGGCAGGCAAACTCCTGAGACCTCCCGAGAACCGGTCCTGCCGAGGGAAGCCAACAGCTGACCACTCCAAGGAGGGCGAAGCAAGAAGCTCCGAGAACCGAGAGAAGAAGCGCAGGGTAGTCGAAGCGCCTGTCACGAAGTGCGGCAGCCGCGGCCAACTCCGAGCTGTATCCGAGAGGGCACCAGTGGAGACAGAAGCCGAAGCGCTCGCAGACCTGTTTACCACCCGTGTGAAGTCAGAACCCTTCCAACTGACTAAGTGTAATTTGGATCTCACGCGTAAAAGGTCACAAGCTAGTGAGTAGTCAGATCTCCAAAGGTGTATATAGTGTATAACTGTGTAGAAACGTGTACATGTAAGTGTAACCCAAGCAAATATGTGTACTTTAACCCCCAAGTGTAGGTAAACAGGTCTGTGCTAGGCGAAGTAACGACAGCGTCCTCCCCGAGGATCCACCGGAGGGGGTCGAGCGTCCAGAAGTGGAGCGACTGCAGCCAGGAGCCCTGGGACGGAGCACGAAGAAGGGGAAAGGGCTGAGTGAGGGGGAGAGGACAGGGACGAACGGCAGCCGGACGCGAAGGGGACCGATGAGCGAGACAGGATCCCTGGAGCGACGTGAAGAACGGCAACTCCTAAGCACGCCTGCAGTGGAGAGAGCGGAGTGTAGACGTAGAGTGTTGGAAGAGTGACTCCCACGATGGCGAACACCTTTTCCCGGAGCGGGACTGGGGAAGGGGGAGAAAATCTCAACCAAGGCACGCGCGGCGAAGTCACAGCAAAGCGCACAGCACAGCCCAGGCATACAAGCAGCCAAGCGGGCAGCTGCCAACGAAGAGGGGACACCAGAGCCATGCAAGGCACAGGGAGGACGGACGAAGAAGAAGTCAAGCGAAGAACCAAGGCCGTCAACGACCGGCGAACTGGTCGAAAAAGTCCGTAGGCTAGAGCAAACACGTCTGAACAGCGTAAGCCTAAGTAGACTGACTGACGGACTATGGGTATTCTGTCCCGGATGGGGAGTATCAGGAGATAACTCTCGGCCCCCTCGGGGTTCCCCAAGTGCCTCCCGGGTTGTGTGGTAACACAACGAGCTCTTAGGCTAGAATTGCGTAAGTAGTAGACACCTCCCATAAGGTCATGTCATCGGTAATGTTTTTGAAGAAACAAATAACGTCTCTGAAACCATCGCAAATTCAAACTCTGCCTGTCACTCAGACATGAATAAGTCCAACAAGAGACATAGATAAGCCCCCACATGCAAAGATCCTAATGAGCCCATCCGGATGCTAAGACTGATGAGAATCTACCCCTCTGGCACACCAGCAGCAAAGGGGTAAATATATTACAGGTCAGCTTCAATAGCACGTATCAGAATAATGCAAAATTGTATACGTGGTCAGGCCTGTGGCTCCCAAGTAGATATCCAATGAGCAAAATGTCCTCTGGCCGACTTAAGCCTTAGTTGGGCTAATAGTACAGGTACAGTCGCCCAGAGGACATTTTGCTTATGGTGTTTTTCCTTTATGAGTCTTGTAAATTTTAGCAACACATTAACCCATAAAGCCCTGAAAGATGACAGGATATGGATCGACCATATTTCAAGGTTGGTGTCAGAATAGCTTGGCGCCTAGTCTGACAGCAACCTTGAAAAAATGTTAATATCATGCTCGATCTGTCTCTAGAACTGCGATATAGACCTCAGAGCATATCTACAAAAATTTTATAATTTTCATCCGCAGGGCGTAAGGACTCAACGCGAATGCATGACAATATAACAATGCTGGCTTGTACTTGCATGAGGATCTATGCTTCTTACATACGGGTGGTGTTTGCTGTATTCTGGCAGTGAAAGGGTTAAGAATGTACCTGCATATGTGGTAAAGCGCACAGTCTCTGATGGAAGACTGCTGTCCTCTTCATTTTGAGCTACAACTCTCAGGGCGTAGTTCTCAGTTTCGGTCAGATTTGTTAGCTGTACGTATGTACCGACCACCATATCCTGTTGTCATACAAAACGACAATAAAACAAATTAACCCTTTGGCTGTCAGTAGTGTTTTTGTCGCAAAGATTCCTGTAGCACTACCAACAGTCGAAGCAGCCAAATCCTACTGCAAATGTCGAATTGACCATGATAGTTCAAGGATAGTGACAGACTAGAGCCTTGCCAGGCACAATTAATCTGGCACTGTCCTTGGCCTATCATGGCTGGTCAATCATTTTGCATGATGGCAGTAGCAGTCCGGTTTGGATCTAATAAGCGCAATTTGTGCATAAATCCTGAGTGAACAGAGTGAACCCCTGGTGCATGCAGCCACACACACTGTAAAAAGTACCGACAGCTATGTGCACATGGGGGCAAGCACACTGAGCCCTACAACTAAAATTCCCAATTTTTGAAAGCTGCCGCTGAAGACAAAAATAACTGATTAACTCTTTCGAGACGTGGCACATCTGGATTCGCGGCGTAAAGCCGCGAATCCGGAAGCAGCACGTCTCGAAAGAATTAAGAGATGAACAAAAGTACAAAGGTAGTGACAAAATGGCTGGGCAGCAGCCAAGCTATTCTGGCACAAACCTTGAACTCCTGCCAAGCTATTTTGCATCATGCTTGAGATATCATGGTTGAACCTGACCTTGTTACATAAGCGTGTTCAGGCTGAATGGGTTCAATTCTTACCACAGTGACCCAGCGTGCGTTCTCATTGCCACGCCTCAGCTGCACATAGTAGGCTTTGATGGCCGTAGATCCAGTGTGATTTGACGGGGTCCATAAAACTAGCGCTTCGTGAGCTGACACCGACTGCAGGGTCAGTTGCACAGGGGGAGCGGGCAGTGTCGCTGGAGGAAAAAATGCACACCAAAACAAACTAAAATCAACATATTGCTGGACGTGCAAATGACATGAGTGTATTCAAAGTAAAACCAGTCCACACAAAAATCTGTACATGTGGGCTGGTCTGCGTTGCCCTGTGAAGACAAAAGAAAAAAGTCCATATTTGTAAAATGCAAGACTTTCATTGTGATGCAATGAAAATATGTATTTGTTTTTTCAAAATACATTACCGATGGCATTACTATCTGGGAATACACTCTATTGATTTCAGCAAAATTGTGTGTAGCACACAACTGGGGAGGAGACACCGGGGATCCAAGCACTATGACCCCGGGTGGCCTCCCCTTACTACCCTATCCCGGCGAGCACAGGGCGACCTCGTCAGTTTCACTCATAGCTCGACCGGGGACGGTCGAGTTTTTGCCTTTCTCCGTTCTACGGGTTTCAGTGGTTTTGACTGTGGGCTTGAATTGGAGTCTTCGATTCAGCCCTGGACTCACTACATTCGTGGTTTTTCCTTTGACAATTGGACTCATTGTGACCTGTGCGCCGACCGGTTTTACCGGCTCTGACTTGTGAGTTCACCCTTGGCTTGGCCTTGGGGTTCGACGACGCACGTGACTTGTGCCCGGCTGGTTTGTGCAAGGTGGACTTTCTTCGCCGGCGTAGCTGGTTTAGGGCCTTATGGCTTCTTCTGTGTCGAAGACTTGCCGGCGTGCGGGGACTTCCAGTGGCCGGTTGATGCACTCGACTCTTGCTTGCCGTGTTCGGGCTGTGCTTCGGACGGAACGTGTGATGGTGGCGCCGCTTGGACGGAAGACCGGTGTTCGCGCAAGTGGGACTTCTTCAGGCGTGACCGGTCCCCTCGCCCGCTTCGGTCTCCTCGGGATCCTCCACGGGTGGACGTACTTCCCTCGGCGCATCGGGCTTTCCGGCCCACAGGTAAGTCCCCTTCTTGTACCGTTACCTCGCAGGTTCTCCCTCCCCTCTCCGAGTCTTCGGAGCAGGGTAGGCGAGTTTCGGAGTCACGCTCCCCACGCTCTGCTTCGTTAGCGCGTGGCTTGAGCCCATTTTGGTTCCCACCCCCCGCTCTGCTTCGGGCGAGCGGTCTGGGAGAGATGAGCGTTCGTCGGCCACCCCCGGCTCTAGGTCTCCGGAGCGGGGACGGGTGACGGAACGCAAGCATAAGAAAGAGAGTAAACGTGATAAGAAATGCTCTCGCTCACGCACCGAGGCTTCGGAACGTGACTCGAGACCGTTAGTAATGCTGCCTCCCCGCTCTGTATTTTCCGAACGGGCAAGGCATGCTTCGCTTTCTTCCCCCCCCCGCCCGCCCCGTCTCGCCTGGGCGGGCCCGGGGTGTGGTTGACTCTCGCCCCCCACGCTCCGAGGAGTCGGAGCGGGGGTCGCGTGCACATAATGGTCCCCTCCCCGCTCCGCTTCGCCTGAGCGGGCTTGGCGTGACCGTAGACTGTCCCCCCCCCCGTCTCGTATCGACCGGACGGGCCCGGTGTGACTTGGACCCTCGCCCCCCCCCCCTCGCTCCGAGGCTTCGGAGCTGGGGCAGCGGGCTCATATATCGTCCCCTCCCCGCTCCGCCTTTCCTGAGCGGGCTTGGCGTGACCCTAGACTGTCCCCCCCCCCCGCCTCGTATCGACCAGGCGGGCCCGGTGTGACATCGCGCGTCCTCCACGGTCCGACACATCGGACGGGGGGCCGCGTGCCCGGTATTTGTCCCCTCCCCGCTCCGCCTTTCCTGAGCGGGCTAGGGGAGACTATTGGCGGTCCCCCCCCCCCCCCTCGCACCGGTTCTCCCGGGCGGGCCAGGGGTGACCAGGCCACTTCCTCGGTATTCCGATCGCGGTTTGTCGCTCACGTCGGCTGCCGCGTGCGGATCCCGACTTCGAGGTGGACCGTCGCTTTGCCACGGTCCCTCCGTCGCCGCGGCGCGCCTCTTTGCGTGCGTCGCAGGCGGCTGCGTCTACCTCGCGCGCGGCGGTGCGGCACTCTCGTAGCCGCTCGCCCCTTTCGTCTTTGCCGCGAGAAGATCAGTTTGGAACGGACGTCCTCAGCCTTCATCCGTCGGACTCGGCCTCGGCGATCTTCTTGCAGGACTCGGCGGCGGGTTCTCCTTCCCGCCTTTTTTCCGCTGTCGCGTCGGCCTCCGCCTCGTCAGACGTTGCCGGCCCTTCGCTCGGATCACAGTCGGTCCACGCTATGGGTGAGGCTTCAAGGCTTATCGCCAAGTCCCTACCGCCCGACGTCTGTCCGCCTTCGCCTCCTCCGAAGAGACAGGCTTCGGCCATGGTCGACGCGTAGAGGCCAGTCCAGCGCCGCAAGTCCCTCCCGCAAGCCGGCTTCCGGGACCTCACCGATGCTTCTCCGCCCAGCTGCGTAACGACGCTTTCGGCGACACGGGATACTTTACCGCCGCTCGATCGCCGGTGGGAATCAACTTAAGCTTCCACCAGGCCTAGTACGCTGGACACTCCCAAGCCTTCGCCTTACCTTTTCCAGCGGTGGATGTGGCGGCCTTACTACAGGCGGGCGGCCGCAGGCTCGTCCAGAACTCGTGGCCTCGGCCTCTCGACAGGATCGCCTCCTTAGCGCGGAACTCGCTGGCGTGCTCGGGTTTGGAACTGGCTACCCAGGCAGCACTGCAGTGCCTACAGGATACGTGGGACCTGGAGGCTCAGTCCCCGCTTCGTGACGGGCAGTCCATCCTGATAGCGGCCAACCGGTCCGCCTACCATTCTTCCGCCACCGCCAGGGCAGCGGCTGCCAAATGCGACCTCTGGAGGAGGGATACCCTTTTGCGCCTCTGCTCGGACCTTCCCTTGTCAGTGAAGACCCAGCTCCGTCACGCCCCCTTAGGGGGTCCTCAGCTGTTCGGCGACACTTGGCACACCTTTAAGGAATCTTCCAAGGACTTGTGGCCCAAGCCTGCATCTAACCCAGCCTCGACCCGCTTTCGCGCCCCCCGCACGGCGGGGGTCGTGCCCAGCGGTCTTTCAGGCCCTCCTTCTCTACAGTCGGATCTTCACGAGGTCGGGCCCGTCCATTCCAGGCTACTCAGGCCGGCCCCGCCCCTCGCCCTTCTTGGCCCCGCGGTGCCCGTAGATCGGGCCGCGGTCGGGCTCTTTGACTCGCCCCCGCCTCCGCCCCCGCCTCATTAATCGGGCCTCCCGTCGGCGTACGGCTGTCGCTCTTCAGCGATCTTGGAGATCGCTGTTCCCGGACGACCCCTGGATTCTTTCCACCGTTACCGCAGGCCTGCAACTTTCGTTCCTGTCGCCTCCGCCTCTTCGCTGAGCACCCATGTGGACCCAGGAACCGCTCGACGGCACACAGGCGGACGCTCTGCGCGGGGAAGTGGCGACCCTCCTCACCAAAGCGGCGACAGAGGTGGTTTTGCGGCAGGACTCTCCGGCGTTCTACAGCCGACTCTTCTAGCTCCCAAACCAGGCGGCAAGTGGCGTCCAGTTATCGACTTATCAGCTTGGCCTCAGCTTATGCTTGGCCCCTCGATTCAGGATGGAGACGGCCAGGACACTCCGTGCGGCCCTCCGGCCGATGGACTTTGCGATCAGCCTCGATCTGTCAGACGCCTATCTGCACGTCCCGATTCATCCGTCGTTTCGCCGGTACCTTCGGTTTGACTTGGGGGGATCGTCTACCAGTTCTGCGCCCTTCCTTTCGGCCTCAACATCAGTCCGTGGGTGTTTACAAGACTGCTCGACGCCGTGATAGCCAATTTCCGTCAGCACTCCTTGAGCCCGGCCTCCAATTACTTGGACGACCTTCTACTGCGCAACTTGGTCTCCGCAGCCCTCCAGACGGACAGGGATGCCCTGCTTTCCCTTCTGCGTCGTCTAGGTTTCCTACTCATTGGGGAAATCCGTTCTTCTCCCTCTCGTCGGTTTCTACATCGGGGGATGGAATTCCTGACCGACCTCAACCTTGCCCGCCTGCCTCTGGCCAGGCGACAGAAGATAGTCGACTTAGCCACTTCGATGGGGATGGGATCCTCCTTCACCGCCAGGGTCTGGCTTCAACTCCTGGGCCTCCTCAGGGCGGCTGCGGACCTGCTTCCCTTGGGCAGACGTTATGCTCGGCCTCTCCAGCTACGTCTCCTTCTTCACTGGCGACCCTCGGGCGCTCTGTTGGATCTAGTACCTGTCACGCCTCGGGCTCGTCCTCACCTCGAGAGGTGGGCGGACCTCGCTTGGCTGGCTTCGGGGGTGCCCTACACTCCCCGCCGCCTCGGTGGTCTCTCTGTACAGAGGCGAGCCAGGCCGGCTGGGGCGCGCACCTGTTACCGGATTTCTCTCGGCCTCGGGCGTTGGCTTCGGGAGCTGTTCGGGAATCACGTCAACTGGCTGGAGCTGAAGGCAGTTGGATTGGCATTCGACGTTGGCAGGAGACCTGGGCCAATCAGGACGTCCTCGTGCTCTCTGACAACTCGACGGTGGTGGCTTACATACAGAATCAGGGTGGCACTCACTCGCCCTCCCTTTGCATTCTTCGGTGCCACCTTCGCCTCTGGTGCAGGGATCGAGGCATTGCCCTACGAGCCCGCCACATCCCTGGCCACCTCAACGTGAAGGCGGACGCCCTGTCTCGTCGCGGACAGTTGCTCCACACGGAGCGGTCCCTACGCCCGGATATTTTTCGCCTGCTCTGCGCTCACTGGGAAACGCCGCTAGTGGATCTGTTTGCCACCAGATGTAGCAGCCAGCTCCCGGTCTACGTCTCGCCAGTCCTGGATCCACTCGCTTGGGCAGTGGACGCGTTCCCCATTCCTTGGGTCGGCCGGATTGCTTACGCCTACCCCCCGGCAGTCCTCGTTCCGAAGGTACTGCGGAAGCTTCTGGGATGCTCGGCGGTCCTCCTGCTGGTGGCCCCCTTCAACTGGACCAAGAGCTGGACCACGGACCTCCTCGCGCTTGCGACGGACCCTCCTCTGGAGCTTCCTACCCCTTCCACGATGCTCAAGCAGCCCCGTCAGCGGCTTTTCCATCCGTGCCCCGTACGCCTCCACCTACACGCTTGGAGGTTGTCCGGCACGCCCGCGCCGCTAGAGGTTCTCGGATGCAGCAGTGGCGGCAATTGCAGCAGCCCGCAGACTCTCTACAAGGAAGGTGTACGAAGGCACGTGGAGGGTCTTTCAGACCTGGTGCACCTCCCATGGGCACCCTCCCACTAACCTAGCCTCCCACCAACTGGCGGAGTTCTTCCTGTGGCTCTTCGACGACCGGGGCTTAGCCCCGGTTGCCATCAAGGGCTACCGCGCTACGTCCGCGGACATCTACCGTCACCGGTGTCTTCCGGACCCAGGCGCCTGCAAGGATCTGTCGAATTCTGGCTCACTTTGAACTCCGACGTCCGGTTTCACGTTCCCTAGTACCCCGGTGGGATCTTGCCTGGGTACTGACGTGGTTGAATTCGGACCGGTTGAGCCCCTCCCCTTGGCTCGGTTCTCAGACTTGACCCGGAAAACCTGTTTCCTTCTGGCTCTCGTTACAGCGTCCCGAGTCAGCGAGCTTCACGCGCTCTCGATGCTCCCAGCCTGTTTGCGGTTCGTTCCGACGGCTCTGCGCAGAGGCTCTCCGATCCGTCCTTCCTGGCCAAGAACCGCCGCCCGCGGCGGCTCCTCAGGTGCTAACGATACGGCCCCTCTGTGGAGCGGACCTCTCCCCTGGATCGCGGTAACAGGACCCAGTGCGGGCGCTAAAGATTTACCTGCGCCGCTCTCAGCCGCAGCGCCGGGGGCGCTCGCGCCTCTTCTTACCTTGTCCGCGGGCAGACGCCACATCTCGGCCCAGATCGTGTCATCCTGGCTGCGGTGGGTGATTAGGTCAGACTACCTAGACCTCTCCCCACGCGGCGCTGAGCCTTTACAAATCCGGGCGCATGAAGTGAGAGCAGTAGCCACCAGTCTAGCCCTGGACCGCAACTGCTCGGTCAAAGATATTTTGGCAGCGGGTGGCTGGCGCTCAGACTCCACTTTCGCACGCTTCTACCTTAAGAGACCTATCCGGCTGACGTGACTCCCTGGCACGGGTGGGCGACATCTCCGCGGCCCAGCACTCCCTCCGAGCGCTGCTGGCGTCTTAGGCACATCATAGCTGAAATCGTCGGGAGTTCTCTCTCGAGGGGGCCGGCGGAGTGGTTGGGTTGTGGTTAGATACGGCACCCTCCGCCTGTTCGCCATTCTCCCAGATAGTAATGCCATCGGTAATGTATTTTGAAAAAACAAATGAATTTTTTTTCTAAAATGTATTTTTTTGAAAAATACTTACCGATGGCATTACTCGAATGGCCCTCCCGCCTGCCCCGCTTGCCTCTTGTGGCTATGTGTGAAACTGACGAGGTCGCCCTGTGCTCGCCGGGATAGGGTAGTAAGGGGAGGCCACCCGGGGTCATAGTGCTTGGATCCCCGGTGTCTCCTCCCCAGTTGTGTGCTACACACAATTTTGCTGAAATCTATAGGCAATAGAGTGTATTCCCAGATAGTAATGCCATCGGTAAGTATTTTTCAAAAAAATACATTTTAGAAAAAAAATTCATTTTTCTCTAAAACGTATTTTTTCAAAAAATACTTACCAATGGCATTACTTTGTTGCATTCACCAGAAGAATGATTCTGGACCTCACAGGATGCCATACTTTTTGCATGTTAGCAAGTCATTTGTACAGCACCTAGGGATTTTTTATTGAAAGTATAGCCGCCTTAAAAATATACATTATTATTATTATTATTTTATGTGTACATTGCGTGCTGTGATTTCAGACCTTTATGACTTTAACCCTTTCCATCCTGATATGCTATTGCTTGAAATAAATTTGACTATGGTAGTTCAAGGGTAGTGCCAAAATAGCTTAGGCGCCTTAGGCGCCAAGCTATTCTGGCACCACCCATGAACTAAAATGGTTGGCCTGTCTCCTAAGCTGTAATGTAGCCCTCCACAGGACAATAAGCAAATCTGAGAAAAAAATTCAGCCTCATGATGTAATGGGTTAAGTCAAACGGTCCCATGTCATAGACCAGAGCACAAAATATACACTAACAGCCAAACACATTTTCACATTTTCCTTGCATCTTGTTCCTATTTCTGCTGCCCCTGCAGTGCTACCAGCATCTTTATAACATGGATGTCAGTGTGCTATACAGGTGGACAAATCATCATCATCACTTACCTAATCCTACTTGCACACAAGCTTCAATAGTGGACAGTTTTGGAATACACTGAGCCAGTGAGTTGTTGAAAGCTGGCGGATGACCACCGCACATCCCCAAACACAGCTCAGGTATGTTGTTGGCCATGCAACATGGTGTGTGGTCACTACCACCTGAAAGTAATACAGAACTTTTTCAAACACTACACCTTGGACTGTCAGTAGTGCTTTTTGTAGCAATGATTCCTGCTGGAGTCATGGTGACAAAAAGTGCTACCGACAGTCAAAGTGCACAGATTTTATTTCTTTAAAAATTGTGCGCTACAGTAAAAATGTCCAAAGACATTCTTAAAAATATGTATTTTTCTCTAAAATGTATTTTTTCGAAAAATACTTACGGATGGCATTACTATATGGAAGATAAACTTAGCTTAACGATTTCAGCCTAAGAATCTGTTGTGTATACATACACAACAGGGAGGCGACTCTAGGGTGCCGTTAACAAGACACCCTGAGTAGCCTCCCTTCCCTCCCCCATCCAGGTACGTGTGCAGAGGTGCCACGCCAGTCGAACTCTATAGCACGCTGGCAGAAAGCGGGGCAGGCGGGAGGGCCATATGAGTAGTACCATCGGTAAGTATTTTTCGAAAAAATACATTTTAGAGAAAAATACATTTGTTTCCTCAAAATACATTACCGATGGCATTACTATATGGTAGAATAGCGAAAAGGAGGAGGGTGCCCCCCGCTAGGCCCTGTCACTGCTCGTGCTTAGCAATCTCGAACAGGAGCAGCTTCCTGACGATTTCAGCTAAGCAGACCAAGGGCGCCAGAGGCGCCGAGAGGGAGAGTTACGCCACAGTGATGGTCCCCACCAGGGCCAGGAGACCCGCTGGCCCTAGAGGTCCCTGAGGTAGAAACAGATTCTTAGGCTGAACGTGAAGCTAAATGTATCTTCCATAAAGTAATGCCATCGGTAATGTATTTTGAGGAAACAAACTAAATTTGGTTCAGGAGACAGATAGTTCAAGAGTAGTGTCTGAATTAGTTTTGTGCCTGTAGGCATCATGCCATTCTGGCACCACCATTGAACTGTCATGGTTGATTCAAATATTGCTGTTTTTCCACGTCATGGTCCCATGGGTCAATACAGACAAATTCAAGACAAACATGACTTGCCCATGATAAATATGAAAACTTGAATTAAATGTGTGTGTGTGTGTGTGTGTGTGTGTGTGTGTGTGTGTGTGTGTGTGTGTGTGTGTGTGTGAATGCCACCCAACTGCAAAAGGTATAGATCCTCATGAGCCCCCACAGTTGTGGGGGCTCATGAGGATTTATGCCTCTTGCTGACATCACTTTGAATCCTTGTTCCTGGGACAGCTGTGGCCTCCTGGTGTTGAACTGATGAAGATTTCGGAAACACAGTTTGCGTCAACTGGTACTGAACGGGTTATTCTTTAGAAACACTCCAACACAGCTGACTTGACATCCAACAATACTATAATAATAATAATAATACATGGTATTTATATGGCGCATTTCTCATATTTAGAAAATAACTCAATGCGCAGGCGAAAACACCACACACACACACACACACACACACACACACACACAGAGTCTGCAGGGGGTGTGTACAGAAATATGGATTTTTCTCTAAAATGTATTTTTTGGAAAAATACTTACCGATGGCATGACTAATAGGAACGCATGCTTAGCTTACCAATTTCAGCCAAAAAAAAACGTTGTGTACACCTCACAACCGGTGGGAGGGGGGGGGGGGGGCGATTCTAGGGGGCCGTTACCAGGACGCCTCGAGTTGCCCCCCCTTGCCTCCCTATCCGGTCATGTGCCTGCCCGTTTCCCGCCAGTCTTTGCCTTAGCTCAACAGCGGCAAGCAGGGCAGGAGGGAGGGACCTCTGAGTCATGCCATCGGTAAGTATTTTTCGAAAAAATACATTTTAGAAAATTTGTGCTCCCCAGCCAGAGCGGCTCGCGTCTGTGCAGATGGAGAGCCGGGATGCTGGGGAGGAGAGCGGAACCCCTGACGCCAACCAGGTCTTGTCCATCCACCGCAGAAGAAGAGATCTGGCCAAGGGGGAGACCGGGACGAGGGCCACCAGATTGCCAGACGATGGGCGCCAGTGGATGAGTAGATGCAGCTGGATCGGGCGAGAGTAGAGTCGACCGAGAGGCAGGAGACCCAGCAGTTGGAGCCACACCCTGGCCAGGAGGGCCTCCGCGTGAGAGACTTGGAGATCCGCTACCTTCTGGATCCATCCTTCTGGGAGCTGAACACGGTTGATATCGGTCAGGAACTCCATGCCTAGGTGAATGAACCGGCGCGAGGGCATGAGATCGGACTTGCCTCCATTGACGAGGAATCCAAGCTGGCACAGCAGGGTCAGTAGGGTGTCCCGATCCTGCTCCAAGGCTGTCGCCATCTGGTTCCGGAGAAGCAGATCGTCCAGATAGTTGGAAGTTTGGCTCCAGAGGCCATCTGCTGGAACCTGGAGATGATGCCGTCGATGATCCTGGTAAACACCCAAGGGCTGAGGTTGAGCCTGAAACTGATACACTACTCCGCCAAAGGCAAAGCCAAGATACCGACGAGACGCCGGGTGTACGGGAACGTGAAGGTAGGCGTTTTCCAGGTCAAGGCTCACAGCGAAGTCCTGGGGCTGCACCGCAGAATGGACAGAATGGACTGTCGAGGCGTGACGGGAGGCCTTGTTGAGGGAGCGAAGCATCTGCGAAGTCGGAGCTGCACCCACCGAAGCCAACGAACAGGACGACCGAGCGCTAGGTGGCGCTGAGCGGATGTCTGCCAGTACTAGGGTAGACACCGAGTCCTCCGGGTGGAGGCTAAGGGCCTCGTCGTCGATCCCCGTGGACCGCGGAAGGAGCAGAGGTCCCTGCGCGCAGATGGAGGTGTGGGGGGAGAAGAGCGCCTGCTCCCGCGAAGAGACGAGGGTCAGAGGGGCTGGTTAGAGCGGGAACGTGGGGATGAGTCCGCCGAGATTGACTGGCCGCTGTCTGCGAGGCCCCGCCACTGGGGGAGAGGACGCTAATCCCACGAGGCAGAACGACGCGTTGATCGGCTCCACGAGGACGTCGCAGAGGGACAAAGTTGAGCCGAAAGCGGGCGGTGGGGCGGAGTCGAGGCTTTCCTACCCGGAGAGGTGGAGCGGGAGCCCGAAGCATCGTGATGCCAGCGTCTAAGGCTACCACTATGACGAGGCTCCCGACTTCTTTCTTGTCTCTTTCCTTTCTACTCCATGCCCGATGGGCGATCTCTACTGGGAAAGTCCTGCCGCTGATGATACCGTGAGACTCGGCCTTCCACTGTGTGGTCCTCCCCGGTTGCGCTGCAAGTCCCCCAAGCGCGAGGTGCTTTCCCTGCCGAGTGGTACAGCGACCGGGACTGCTGGCTGCACCTTTCGCTGCTCCTCGAGCGGAGAGGTGGGGTAATGGAGGACTGGATATGATGAGGAGGGGTGTCTCGTCGGCGACTGTCCCGGCACCAGTCTGTCTCCACGGACATAAGAAGCGCCGGGATCATGGAAGAGGGGCAGTTCTTCCTACTGGTGGCTGGCAAGCTTCCCCCTTTCTGAGCGACGGCCTGTTGATCTTGGTGCCCGTTCATGGCACTTGTCCGGCCGATGGCTGTGTGGCTGATGGCTCTCTGAGCCTGGGGAGTGAGTACCCGCTGCCTGAACCCGCCTGGGGCACATGGCCCGTCGTGGGCGGACTGGCATTTCGGCCAACGAAGGGTGGGATAGGGTCTGTTGCCTGTACCTGTGGTGCATCCTTCCGACTGCTAACAGGCTCCCCTGAGCATGAGTGTATAGGTCCCGCTGCCTGGTAGCGCCTAGGGACCAAGTCCCGTCGTGGGTGTGCTGGCATCTCGGCCACCGAAGGGTGGGGTAGGGAACTTGGTGCCTGTCCTCGACGGTTGTTATCCCGTCAGTCGTTGACTGCCCTAGCACGAGCACGAGGCGGTAGGGTTCTAGGCACTGGGGGCGGGGGGAGGGGAGGGGGGGTGGGGGGGGGGGGTAGTTGTGCCGTACGCAACGATAGACCCACGATGTCTAATGTGCCACGCCTCAGCAGCAATGGCGCGGCGGTAGTTGAGGCGGGGTTGCACGGCTCCCTGGCCTGGGCTGGTCGTTCTCTCGTATACAAGGCCCACAGCTGTGACCAGCGTTCTTCAACCCACGCCGCGCAGGTATTACATGTCCGCCCGGAGGAGCAGCCCATACAGGGCAGGCACACATCATAAAAGTCTGTCAGCCATTGGAACTGCCCGCACCTGGTGCAGGTCATGACTTGCGTACTTGTCATGGCTGGGTCGGTATCCTCCCCAAGGAACCACCAAGTAACTCCGCCACCCACGGTAAACCTCTGAGCTTTAACAGTCACTTCTCTCACTCTCTCCTTCTTCCTCTTTTTCTTTTTTTTTTTTTTTTTTACATAAATCCAAGGAATGCACACCAACCCCAAAGGGTAAGCACACACGAAGCAGTAAACCCACACCACACAGTCTTCGAGTAATCACACCATACAGAGCCGAAGCGAAGCAGGCTGAACATGACTGGTCTTAGTGAGCTAAGCGAAAAGACTGGCGGGAAACGGCCAGGCACGTGACCGGATAGGGAGGTAAGGGGGGGCTACTCGAGGCATCATGGTAACGGCCCCCTAGAGTCGCCCCCCTGGTTGTGAGGTGTACACAACGAAATTTTGGGCTGAAATTGGTAAGCTAAGCATGCGTTCCTATTAGTCATGCCATCGGTAAGAGTTTTGAGAAAACAAACCATAGAGATTACATGAAAGTCTGCGCACAACTGCCACACATACCGGTTAAGAATGCTTTTTGAAAGGTTAGTTAGTTATTTGGGTTTAACGCCGAGCAGGCAACTAAGGCCATCTCACGGCGGGAAGGGTAAAAATCTGGTCAGCCAGACTAAAAGAAAGGTCTAAGACATGATGTAAATATACCTTAAAAATATGTCAGGCTAAAATGTCGCACAGGTCTTTAAAGAAAACGTCGGAAGACTCTCAAAAAGGTCAAAATAATAGAAACATCATAATCTATAAACGCTCAAATCTTATTAAAAATATGGCACTCTCTCAGAAAACTGAAGATCTTGTCCGGGGGCACATCCCGGAACAAAACCTTCAAGGAGTCTGCCATGAAATGTTTATACCTTGTGTCGATTAGATCAGCACAAAACAAAACAAAAAGTGTTGAACAGAGTACTGCTCGTCGCAGGCATAACACCATGGTCGCTCCTCCTGTTTAAGTAAATAAGAGTGCGTAACATACGTGTGGCCGATGTGGAGCCGAGCCAGAACAGTCTCCTAAGGCGGCTGCCACAGCGATAAGGTAGACCGTCGGACAACTTAGGAAGGGCTTCATGCAGCTTGTTAGCTTCCTCTTTGTCCCACTCGGACTGCCACTCACGGGCTATGTACGCACTAGCCACATGTCTAAAATCACTATAAACAGTCTGTGTGTCAGGGACAGGGTCATTGCGGGCATCGTTGGCAGCAGAATCTGCGATCCTGTTGCCTTCGATGCCCACATGCCCTGGCACCCAAATAAAAATGATATCATAATATTCCTTCATCAAGTCCGCGTGGAGCTCTCTGATCTGCACCAGCAGTGGGTGGTAATTTCCCGTGCCCTGAAGGGCCTGCAGGGCAGAAAGAGAGTCAGACAGAATCAGGAAGTTCCTTTCTCTAGATCGATAAGCATGCCTGAGTGCCAGCAGAACCGCCTGCAGTTCCGCACTAAATACAGATGAGTGGTCTGGGAGGCGGTGCTTAAATGGGCGTCTAGGATGGCGAGAGGACACTGCGGCCGCAGCCACTCTCTCACCCTCAGACTTTGACCCATCGGTATAGATGCGACAATAGCCAGGAAAAATTGAAAGCAGTTCATTGAGGCTCTGTTGGTATATGGCTGGTGGAGTAGTCTTTCTTGTGGGCAGTCAGGTCCAGCAAGATGTCAGGAACTGGTAAGAGCCAAGGTGGAGTGATGTGTTGCAGGGATTCCGAAACTCTGTCCAGGTCCAATCTGGCCGCCTGCAGATGAGGTCGGACACGGAAAGAAAGTGGACGGACAGCTCCCGGATGGGTATCGTAAATCTCTGCAAACGATGGTTTAAAAACACAATCATAGGCAGGATTGTCTGGATGGGCCTTCAGTTTCAGAACGAAGCTGAGCATGAGGCGGATGCGGCGGAGCTTGAGAGAAGGCTCCCCTGCCTCGGCATACAGACTAGGAACTGGAGACGTCCTGAAGGCCCCAAGACATATCCACAGATTTTGATGGTGAATTGTGTTCAGACGCTGTAGCACAGACTTGGAAGCTGAGCCATACACCACAGAGCCGTAATCCAGTTTGGACCAAACAAGGGCCCGGTACAGACGAAGTAAGACAGTACGGTCCGCACCCCAGTCAGTACGACCGACGACACGAAGAATGTCGAGAGCCTTCTGAAAAGAGGTTCTAAGGTAATTAATATGGTTGCGGAAGGTAAGTCTTTTGTCAAAAATGACTCCCAGAAACTTTGCCTCCTTGGCCACCTTAATTGGCACTCCAGCAATGCTCAGGCTAGGTTCTGGAATAAATTTCGTCTGGTTAGTAAAATGCACACAAACAGTCTTGAAGGGCGAGAACTTGAATCCATTGAGAGACACCCACCGCTGGATGCGATCAACGCACAGCTGCAAGCGCCTCTCAAGGGACGCAAGTCCTCGACCACATGCGCACAAAGCAAAGTCGTCAACAAACAAAGAGCATTCAGAATCATCCTTGATGGCCTTTACAATGTTATTAATTTTAATACTAAATAAAACAGGAGATAGAATGCTGCCCTGTGGGACACCCATCTCCTGTTCAAAGGAGTCGGAGAGGGTGGAGCCCACACGGACATGGAACGACCGGTTAGTCAAAAAATTGTGAATAAAAACGGGCAGGTGCCCTTTAAAACCCATGTCCAACAAGTCAGACATTATGCCATACTTCCAGGTAGTGTCATACGCCTTCTCAAGATCGAAGAAAACTGCATAGACATGCTGCTTGTTGACAAAAGAATCTCGAATAAATGATTCAAAGCGGACTAAATGGTCAGTTGTACTACGGAAGCGCCGGAAACCGCACTGAAGGTCTGTGAGGAGACCCTGTGACCAAGATGCCACACCAGGCGGGCGTTGACCAGGCGCTCCATAGTTTTACATAAACATGATGTCACAACCAGGGAAGAACCAATCTTGCTTGCTGGCACCCTGTTGGAGGAGGTGGAGTCCTTCACCTATCTCGGGAGCATCATAGACAAAAAAGGCGGCACTGATGCAGATGTCGGAGCACGAATCGGTAAAGCCAGAGCAGCCTTTCTCCAGTTAAAAAAAGTGTGGAGTTCCAGAGAGCTGTCACAACACACCAAAGTCCGGATTTTCAACTCCAATGTAAAAGCAGTTCTCCTATATGGAGCAGAGACTTGGATATTGACAAAAACCACAGTCAACAGAGTACAGACCCTTCATGAACAGTTGCCTTAGAAGAATTTTGAAAATCCACTGGCCAGAGAAGATCAGCAACGTCAGACTCTGGGAGAGAACAGAGCAGATAACAGCAGAGAATGAAACTGGGCGAAGAAGATGGGGATGGATCGGTCACAGCCTGAGAAAGCCAGCTTCCAGTATCACTAGGCAGGCATTGTCATGGAACCCCCAGGGAAAGAGGAAAAGAGGTAGGCCGAGAAACTCCTGGCGTCGAGACCTCCAAGCAGACATCAAGAGACTGGGAACCACCTGGAGTAGAATCGAAGGAGAAGCACAGGACAGGAGTTGCTGGAGGTCTCTCGTCGACGGCCTATACCCGGGTAGGGGTGACAGGCGTAAGTAAGTAAGATGATGTCAAAGCAATAGGCCGGTAGTTGCCCGGGTCGGAAGGATCCTTACCCGGCTTGGGGATTGGTACAACCACAGCCTGGCGCCAAGACGGCGGAAAATGACCAGTTCTCCAGATATGGTTAAAAGCCTTGAGAAGTACAAGGAGTGACCTCTCAGGCAGATGCGTTAGGAATTGATAGTGGACGGTATCTAGGCCAGCAGCAGAGTCATTACATTTCTGCAAAGCTTGCTGCAATTATGATAATGTAAATGGGACATTATAGTCTTCTGAGTTATCGGACTTAAAATCACAAATACGAGACTCTCGCTTCTCCTTCTCTCTCTGGAAGAAAGGTGAATAATGCTCCGTTGAAGAATTATGGGCAATGGTGGAGGCAAGCAAATTGGCCACAGCTTTTTTATCTGTAACCAAGCTGGCACCATCTCTAAGATGGCCAACAGAAGCCGAGCCACCCCTGCCCCTAATTCTCCGAACAGCCTTCCATACTTTCTGGGACGGAGTCCGAGAAGTTAAAGATGAGACGAAGCGTCTCCAGGAAGCACGGCGTTCACGTTTAAAAATGTAACGGGCTTTCGCCCTCTGTCTTTTAAAGGTTAAAATATTCACTTGCGACGGATTATGGAAAGCACGTCGCTGAGCAGATTTGCGCGCTATTTGGGCCTTGCGGCACTCTTCGTTGAACCATGGTACTCTCGGCTTTCGAGGGACTGATGCGGAAGTTTTAGGGATAGTTTCACCCGCTACGTCCAACAAAATAGTAGTAAAAGAAGAAATAGGTTCTTCAAATGACATGACCACCTCCTCTGTAATACGAGACTGACAGAGGGAGGCGAACAGAGGCCAGTTAGCTTTCTTAAGATTCCAGCGCCCCACCGGCGGATCCTCCCCACAGCTGACCGATGACAGGACTACTGGGAAGTGGTCACTACCACACAGGTCATCGTGAACCTTCCAGTCAAAGTCCAGCATGAGAGAAGGATCACACACAGTGAGGTCTAGAACAGAACTAGATCCTGAACCTGGGTTAGAGTATGTAGGTGAACCATCGTTAAAGACACACAGGTTAAGTTGAGAAAAAACATCTTCTAACATCTGATTGATTGATTGATTGTACATTGCTTAACGTCCCGACAGCAACAAGGCTTTCTCAGGACGTGCCTGCACTGCTTGTGAAAAAAAAAATAAACAGAAAATTGAATGTATGTCGCCAGCCGGCCAAATACGTTAAATAAACCTACAACATGGGGCCTAAATAAAGCTAAGACCATTTAGCAACACACATCCAATATCAAGAGCTACAGGCAGTGCAGACAGTAGGGAGAGTTTTAAAAAGGCAAATACAGGTGAATGGACAAAGGGTAGACAGAAACGCATGCCCCAGAATAGAGAGAAAAACCCACCCTGTGGGGCTGACCAGGGTGACCCTGGGAACTAAAAAATACCTAACCCCACCCAAGTCCCCCAGGGCAGACCCGGGTGGGGTTCTAACATCTGACCTCTGCCATCATAGTGGTCACTACCCCAAAGGTGAGCGTGACCGTTAAAATCCCCCATGAGAATAAAGGGAGGGGGCAGTTGATCAACTAAATTAAAAAAATCATTACTACAGACCCGCAGGGATGGTGGCAGGTAAATACTGCATATGGTTATGGTCTTCTTCAAGGTAACCCGAGCTGCAACAGCCTGAAGACAGGTGTCGATGCTAACGGGGCTACATAAAATTTGGCTACTAATGAGAAGAGCCACTCCACCCGAGCGCCTCTCCGAATCAGAGCCTTTGTGTATAACGTTAAAAGCATTAAAGGACACAGGGTCAGAAGTCTTCAGGTAAGTCTCCTGAAGAGATATTATGAGGGGTTATAGCACTTGACTAAAAGACGTAATTCCTCAAAGTTAGCTTGAAAACCACGACAATTCCACTGAAGCAGAGAGTCCATGATTATGTCTTACCTGGGGGTGCGGAGTTTTTCCCCCCTTTTTCCTTTGCCTTGGAAGGAGTTGGAGAAACAGAGGGGGGCCGGGCCTCCTCTGGTTCTTAGGAGATGAAGGGGGTGGAGCTGCCGCAGCATCGGCAACTTCCACTCCCTCCATCTGCTCCTCCAATGCAGCATATTTGTTTTGAAGGGGGACATCAGTGTTCCCCTTCTGGGCCCGTGTGCACGGCGGTCCCATAGATTTCTTAGACTTCTGGTCCTGGGCAGCGGTCCTGCCGCTAGAGTTAGCGGCCTTAGAAGGCTGACCAGAGCCAGAAACCTTTGGCGTTGACAAACTAGCAGGTTTGGGCTGGGGCTGAGGCTTAGGAGCAGCAGAAGGTGGTGCCACCGGACCGGTAGCGTCCGCCCTCTGCGTTCCCTGGCTCCTCGTCACCACCGGAGGAGGGTTACTCTCCAGGGGCGAGAGGATCCGAAGCTCCGCCCCCAACCAAGAAGTTGGGGTTTGACAAGAGAAGTCTTTGGTGGGGCGCTTGCCTGCCACCGCAGCATTGAAAGTATACACAAAGTTGTTATTTGAGTTTGGCGCAGCCTCAGCTGCACCAGGGCCATCAACCAGTTTTTTGGCATCCGCAAAGGACAGCCCCTTCTCCACACGCACCTGCTGAATCCTGCACTCGAAGATCCAACGAGGGCACTTCTTGTCCGAAGCCATATGCGCCCCCTGGCAATTCACACACAGGGGGATGGCTGTGCAGGACTCAGCAGAGTGTCCGGGCTTAGTGCAACGGGCGCATAGAGCCTCTGCCTGGCGGCATGTCTTCTGCCCATGGCCATACTTTTGGCACTTAAAGCACTGGAGGGGGAGAGGGACGTACTTTTTCACTTTTAGGGAGTAGTAACCTCCCCAGATGGTAGTAGGAGCTGTGGGGGTGCCAAACGTCAGGATGATGGTAGGGAGACGGATCTCCCTACCACCTCGTTTGGAAATGAAGCGCCTGACGTAGGTCACCCCCTGTGACTTAAGGTTCCGTACAAGTTCATCTTCAGATAGTTCGGCCAATGCTTGATCTTTAATCACTCCTCTAGAGGAATTCCCTCGCGCTGGGACCATACAGCGTTGAGGCGCGTCCCCTGGGTGGTGGATAGGGGGTCCCTCGTGAGAGGGGTGCACCGAATGAAATAAGGTGCCGTGAACCAACATGGTCTAAGGGAAGGTGACCCCGACAGAAAACCCCTGGTCCTCCTAGTAAGGGGGTTGGGCGTGGGGGTAGCTTCCCCACCCTGCAAAAAAGGAAATAGCTACAAAAACGCCGACGAAAAGACTAACAGTAATTCCTTTCCTGGAGGAGGAAGGTTCTTCTACTAGAAGACTTATGACGTCCTGTGGTGAAAGCCGGAAGTCTCCGGAAGCCACAGGACCGAGCCGCCTCTCTCTATCCAGGGATACAACCATGGGCACATGGAACGTCAAGACCATGTACCAGAGCGGCAAGGCCGCCCAGATAGCAGCGGAAATGCAAAAGTACAACCTTTCCCTGCTAGGCATCAGTGAAGCCAGATGGACGCAGTCTGGCCAGAAAAGGCTGTTAAGTGGGGAGATGGTTCTGTATTCAGGTCATGAAGAGGAGAATGCCCCCCATACAGAAGGAGTAGCACTCATGCTGTCACCAGTGGCACAGAAAGCGCTGATGGGCTGGGAACCTCTTGGGCCAAGAATTATAACAGCAGCCTTTAGAACCAAGAAAAAGCTCAAGCTGAACGTCATCCAGTGTTATGCGCCCACCAATGACAGTGACGAGGAAGAGAAACAAGAGTTCTACGACCGACTCCAGAGTGCCGTGGACAAATGTGCGGAGCGAGACATCACCATCGTCATGGGCGATTTTAATGCCAAAATAGGGGAGGACAACACCGGATACGAAGAGGTGATGGGGAGACAGGGACTAGGCTCAGAGATGAGTGAGAACGGGGAGAGGTTTGTAGACTTTTGTGCTCTAAACCGACTTGTCATTGGAGGCAGCATCTTCCCACACAGAAGAATACACAAAGCAACTTGGGTCTCACCTGACCATACAACAGAGAACCAAATAGACCATATCTGCATTACCAAGAAATTTAGAAGATCCCTTCAAGATGTTCGAGTGAGGAGGGGAGCAGATGTCGCCTCAGACCACCATCTGCTTACCTTAAGAATGAAGCTCAAGCTAAAGAAAAGCCGCACAGAGACAACAAGAAGACAGCGCTATAATGTAGGCCTCCTGAGAGAAACTGGAGTTAGAGAAGAGTTCAAACTGGTGCTGTCCAACCGGTTTCAAGCGCTACAGGAGCTAGTAAATGAAGAGGAGGCGGTCACCACAGAGCAGCAGTGGAAGGCAGTTAGAGAGGCGCTGAACTCAACCTGCAAAGACACTGTAGGGTTCAGGAAACACCACCACAAGGACTGGCTGTCGGCACAGACCTTGAAGAAGATAGAAGCGAGGAAGCAGAAGAAAGCAGCGGTCAACAACAGTCGCACGAGAGCAGCCAAAGTAAGGGCACAGGGGGAATACTGGGAAGCCAACCGCGAGGTGAAGAGGAGTATCAGGGCAGACAAGAGGGCCTACACAGACAGCCTGGCAGCAGAGGCAGAAAAGGCAGCAGGCAGCGGCAACATGAAACAGCTCTACGACATTACCAGAAGATTGTCGGGTAAGTATGGCCATACAGAAAGACCAGTAAAAGACAAAGAAGGCAAGCCTATTGCAGACAGAGCAGACCAACTCGACAGATGGGCCGAGTATTTTGAAGAGTTACTGAACAGACCTAGCCCACCCGACCCCCCCGACATCCAGCCGGCAGAGACCGACCTACCCATCAGCTGTGACAGACCCAGCCGGGAAGAGATCAGAAGAGCAGTGGCATTTTTGAAGAATGGCAAAGCAGCAGGGCCAGATGGCATCCCAGCGGAGTCTCTGAAAGCAGACCTAGAGACAACAGTTGAGATGCTGTACCACTGTTTGGAAAGATCTGGGAAGAGGAGGTGATGCCAGCTGACTGGAAGGAGGGGTACCTAATCAAGCTTCCCAAGAAAGGCGACCTCAGCAAGTGTTCCAACTACAGAGGAATCACCTTGCTGTCAGTACCAGGAAAGGTCTTCAACAGGATCATCCTGGAGAGAATGAAGAGCTCCGTTGACCCCCAGCTGAGAGACCAGCAAGCAGGATTCAGGAAGAACCGATCATGTACAGACCAGATCGCCACTCTCCGCATCATCGTGGAACAGTCTCTGGAGTGGAGCTCCCCGCTGTACGTCAACTTTGTGGATTATGAGAAAGCATTTGACAGCGTGGACCGAGAGACTCTGTGGAAACTCCTACGACACTACGGTGTACCCACAAAGCTCGTCCGCCTGATCAAGAGCAGCTATGATGGCATGACATGTCGCGTGATCCACGAAGGGCAGTTCACCAGAGAGCTCCAGGTCAGAACTGGTGTCAGGCAGGGGTGTCTGCTGTCTCCGTTCCTCTTCCTACTGGCCATAGACTGGGTCATGAAGATGACCACAGAGCACAGACGAAGTGGAATACAGTGGACACTGTGGACACAGCTTGACGACCTCGATTTTGCAGACGACTTGGCATTACTGTCCCACACTCATCAACAAATGCAGGACAAGACCACAAGGCTTGCTGACATCTCGTCCCAAGTGGGCCTCACCATTCACAAACAGAAAACAAAGACAATGAGGCTGAACGCAACCAGGGAAGAACCAGTCTTGCTTGCTGGCACCCCGTTGGAGGAGGTGGAGTCCTTCACCTATCTCTGGAGCATCATAGACAAAAAAGGCGGCACTGATGCAGATGTCAGAGCACGAATCGGTAAAGCCAGAGCAGCCTTTCTCCAGTTGAAAAAAGTGTGGAGTTCCAGAGAGCTGTCACAACACACCAAAGTCCGGATTTTCAACTCCAATGTAAAAGCAGTTCTCCTATATGGAGCAGAGACATGGAGATTGACAAAAACCACAGTCAACAGAGTACAGACCTTCATGAACAGTTGCCTTAGAAGAATTTTGAAAATCCACTGGCCAGAGAAGATCAGCAACGTCAGACTCTGGGAGAGAACAGAGCAGATAACAGCAGAGAATGAAATTGGGCTTAGAAGATGGGGATGGATCGGTCACAGTCTGAGAAAGCCAGCTTCCAGTATCACTAGGCAGGCATTGTCATGGAACCCCCAGGGAAAGAGGAAAAGAGGTAGGCCGAGAAACTCCTGGCGTCGAGACCTCCAAGCAGACATCAAGAGACTGGGAACCACCTGGAGTAGAATCGAAGTTGAAGCACAGGACAGGAGTTGCTGGAGGTCTCTCGTCGACGGCCTATACCCGGGTAGGGGTGACAGGCGTAAGTAAGTAAGTAAGCTAGAGGAATTCATTGTTTTGTGGGGAGTGACCTCCACTGGAGTGTCTCCGATGGAGGAGAGCCTCAGTAGCCCATTGGAGTGTGCCTGGGTGCGGCACTCTACCAGCAAGTCACCAGACCTGAGGCGCTGGGCCTCAGGCCTGCCAACACAGCCCCTGAGGGTCTCCCCTACCAGGAAAGGGTGCAGCTTGGAAACAGGCTTCTCTTTGACTTTGCTGTGGATAATGAGAAAGCGAGGCCTGGCGGCTGACGCCTGAGGTGTCGCTTCCTCACAGTCAGAGTCACTATCGTTCTCAATGACAATGTCGGCGGCTATGTGCCGCTTTGGTGCCAGTTTTGGTTTTTTGATATTTTCCATATTATAGTATGATAGATATTCATCCCCCGGGGGTCCCCGCCCGCCACCGAGCCCAACAAGGGAAAGTGCAATTGTCGGCGGGTCTCCAGCCGACGCACAATGGAGATTGCCCGAAAGATATACTCAAAAGGGTAAGCCCGATTGAACCGTTTGAGCCACCGCCTTCTATCACACTGTTGAATGCAGGGGAATACTGGCGTAAAGCACCTAATCAGCATCAGAGGCTATAGCATGGTGCTCCGTATAACAGCCAGCATGTCAACAGGGGGATAGGGCTCGACGTGACGAGCCGATTGACTAGGCCGGTACGACTAGCCTCCCGTTTAGGCAGAAGTCAAGGCCAAAGTGGAGTGTTTCAGCCACCAGGATCCTCTTCTCCCCCGACACGGGTCTCCAAGCACGGCAAACACTTGGGATCCAAAGGAGCAAAAAGTCACGCGTATTTTTAAGGACCAATCCAACATGGTACGACCTGGGTTAGTACAGCTCCTCATAAACCGGACTAGTGAAAAAGACTGAACAACATATCTGCTGACATCAAGTCCTAATCCTGGACAAAGATGGCACCCGTCTGCTAGCCCACTCAGTCAGGGACTGAGCGGACTACCCACCCACGCCACGTGGAGGCCGGTGCCGGGTAGGCTCTACATAGATTCAACCCGTTTTTGACAATCTTTCAATAAACAAACAAAAAACTCAGCTCTCATCACATTTTGTTAAAACCAAAGTTTACTATGAAGCGCTTCTGTTTACCCAAGACTCGATCAAGACTTACCAACCAAGCAGGTGAAGACGTCAGGAAGGAATTGATAACACTGCAGCATATTGGTCGTATTGAACGTGGCCCACACTTTGGCATGACACAGCAAGGTCTGGCATTCAGATGACACTCGCCGATTCATGCAGCATGCTGAAACACGTGGTAGCATCATAAGCGTGTGCCTTAGCCTTAACCCTTCGCGTGTTGGTAGCGGTTTTAGACGCGATGATTCTGACAGGAATCATAGCCACTAAAACCGCTACAAACATGCAAAAGGTTAATATTAACCCATTCATTAACCCATGACGCACTACATCAGGAGATGAGTTGACCATGATAATTCAAGGGTAGTGCCAAATTAGCTTGGCGCCTGTCGGTGCCAAGCTAATCTGGCACTGCCCTTGAATTATCATGTTCGATCCATCTCCTGCAACTGGTGCATAGTCATTAGATGATGCCTCCAAAATTTGGTTAATAAGGTCGCCAGGCTGAATGTGTTAATACATTTCAGCATATCGATAGCAGCAAATGAAGGAGCTCAACCTCTTTATCTGACCGGATTTAAAACTATGAATATCTCCTGTCCATGTGACAAATGCTCACAAGCCCCTGCAGCCTCTCACTGGCAAGAAGTGGCCTCATTTAGAACCCTACACATCCATAGTTAACTGCATGACTTCAAAGTACAGAGCATATGGCAGTGATCACATTGATCAAGCGAGATGGTGCTTGTCTTTCTGGAAAAACATATATACTGAATATTTGATTATTTCTGCAAGATAAAATCATCACAAAGATATGAATTTTTCTCTAAAATGTATTTTTTCGAAAAATACTTACCGATGCCATTATTACAATGGAACAACCTATAGCTTACATAATTTTAGCCCAAAACTTACGATGTGTACCTGTAGGGCCAGGGGAGGCCACCTAGGGGTGCCACGACCTAGCACCCGAGGTAGCCTCCCTTCCCACCCCATACGGGTAACTGCAAGAGCAGCCAAACCAGTTTTCTTCGTTTAGCCGACTAGCGGCGAGCGGGGCAGGTGGGAGGGCCATCCGAGTAATGGCATCGAGTAAGTATTTTACGAAAAAAATACATTTTAGAGAAAAATTCATTTGTTTCCTCAAAAACATTACCGATGCCATTACTACAATGGAAGAATTGCGAAAAGGAGGCGGGCGCCGTAACCCAGTAACCGATCGATACTTCCCATCTGGGACAGAGTACCCATAGTCCTTCAGTCAGGATACTTAGCTTACCAGCGGCAAGCGGGGCAGGTGGGAGGGTCGTCCGAGTCATGTCATCGGTAAGTATTTTTCGAAAAAATACCTTTTAAAGAAAAATGCATTTGTTTCTTCAAAAACATTACCGATGACATGACCTTATGGGAGAATGGCGAAAAGGAGGAGGGTGCCGCGCTCTAGCACACCTAAGGCCCCAAGGGCCGTCCTCCCAACCGCAAACTCCCGACAACTCTAGGAAGGTATAAGCGACGGCGCTGAAGCGCCAGGAGGGAGGAGAGCCCCCCCCCCCGGGATGTCCCCCACCAGAGCGAGTAACCTCGCTAGGCTGACAGAACTCTGCGATCGAGAGCACCTGCGCGCCAGCCCTCCAATAGCCACGATGAGGGCAGCCCAGTTCCTGACGGCTGTGGCGTTCATGGCCCTGCACGTAGCTGATTGGACGTAATTAGCCTCTAAGCTCCCTGAGGGAGGGATCCTGGACTTTGGATCGTATGACTGAGCGTAGACAGGAGGATCGACTGCCCTGTAGCTTCAGAGCTGCCGGGCACGGCCAAGAAGCGTGCGCGTCCGCCCGGACGGCTATGTCGTCGTAGGCATATGTGAGGCAAGCTCAGGCTATCCTGCCTAGTCTCCTGGGGATAAGTCTACCAGCTGGGGTCAGCAGGGTCGGTAGGGGAGAGGCGACGGACGCCGTCCAAGAGCACAATGCCTCGCCAACTTCATCGTAGAGGCGTCAAGTTGGGGAAGCGGGCCGTAGCGAGGCTTCGACCGCTGCCCATGCGCAGACTCCAGCGTTGAGGGTCTGTCGCAAACCGCCAAGGTGCCGGGGTAGGCGCTCCAGCAAGGCGGAACAGTGACCATCGCGGCTGCATGCGGACCTAGTAGAATGCGGGAAGCAGTAGCGGGGGGTCCGTGGCGAGCTGAGGGGAAGGAGGTTCAGGACCGGTGCCAGGGAAAGGGGTGACCAACAGGACGAGAGGAGGATCCTTCCCAGGCTAGGTCAGAGCGTTGGCATCTCGACCAGGAGGGCTATATCCCACGAAGGCGCGGGGAAGCCAGAGATCCCACCTTGCGGCGAACAGGTCCACTAAGCCATCTCGCCGATCCTCCGAAGGTATCCTCGTGCATACCGAGTGAAGCAACTGGTTCCATCGGGGAAAAGGCTGGCGCAGACCTCCCACGAGCCGACCTCCTAGTCCGTGTCGGATCCAAGCCGTTCACGCTCTTGTCCTCGAGGTCCGGAGGCTAGGCTGGACCTCGAGAAGAACCACGGAAGTAGGGGGCGTAGCTATAGCAGCCGGGCTGCGAGACGACCGACGGAGAGTAGAGCCGACTTCTGAGCAGTGGCTATGCCCTTCCACCGCGAGCACCGCCGCAGCCGTACCACCTGTCCAAACTCCGGCGTACCCCTGTGCGCCCAATGGGGATGTCGAATAGGTTAGGCACCCGGGAGACGGCGCTGCGCTTTGGTTCCACAGTGTCCATGGGTAGGTTGAGGACCCCCGGTGAATCCAACGGAAAACCGAACAGGAGCGGAGCCTACATCAGCGGTGACTCCTCCTTCGCAGGTGAACCGAGGAACGTTGTGGAGGCCGAGTGCACGGGTAACTGGAGTCAAGGGTCGGCAGCTCCGGAAGAAGGCGCAGCCCAAGATCTGGAGGCGGAGCCGAAGACCACCTGCGCGGACCGCATCCCATCGCCATCTGGCACCAGCGTAAGCGCAACCAAGGTCCTAGCAGCCTCCTCCGGTCTGCTCCCCGAAGTGAAGTCCAGGAACTCCGAAGAACCTGGGTCAGCCGAGTCGTCAGCACAGGGGGTCCTTCCGCGGCCAGACGCCCTGCCAGGGGCCAGGAGCCGTCCACTGGAGAACGAAGAGCAGGGTAAGGAGCTCCCCGATCCCACGCAGTGTAGGTTGTTACGGACGAGAGAGGTCATCTAGTCCAAGAAGAGTCAAGAGCGGATCCGCAGCCGGTAGGGGCAGGCAAACTCCTGAGACCTCCCGAGAACCGGTCCCGCCGAGGGAAGCCAACAGCTGACCACTCCAAGGAGGGCGAAGCAAGAAGCTCCGGGAACCGAGAGAAGAAGCGCAGGGTAGTCGAAGTGCCTGTCACGAAGTGCGGCAGCCGCGGCCAACTCCGAGCTGTATCCGAGAGGGCACCAGTGGAGACAGAAGCCGAAGCGCTCGCAGACCTGTTTACCCCCCGTGTGAAGTCAAAACCCTTCCAACTGACTAAGGGTAATTTGGATCTCACGCGTAAAAGGTCACAAGCTAGTGAGTAGTCAGATCTCCAAAGGTGTATATAGTGTATAACTGTGTAGAAAGTGTACATGTAAGTGTAACCCAAGCAAATATGTGTACTTTAACCCCCAAGTGTAGGTAAACAGGTCTGTGCTAGGCGAAATAACGACAGCGTCCTCCCCGAGGATCCACCGGAGGGGGTCGAGCGTCCAGAAATGGAGCGACTGCAGCCAGGCGCCCTGGGACGGAGCACGAAGAAGGGGAAATGGCTGAGTGAGGGGAGAGGAATGGGATGAACGGCAGCCGGACGCGAAGGGGACCGACGAGCGAGACGGGACAGGATCCCTGGAGCGACGTGAAGAACGGCAACTCGTAAGCACGCCCGCAGTGGAGAGAGCGGAGTGTAGACGTAGAGTGCTCGAGGAGTGACTCCAACGATGGTGAACCGTAGCGGACGAGCATCCCATGGAGCGGTCCCTCCTTGCGTGTAGGAGTTCGAGAGAGGAGGTCCAATGTTGCTGAGAGGATCCCAAATCGTGCCGTGAAAGTGTACGCATGCGTGAATGTCTCCGCGAACCGAGCTCTATGGCGAGGTGGGCTCGCTGCCGGCGAGGAGACTCCGCGTAGGAGCCAGCGGGCTTTCTAGGAGACGAGCGGGGATCGGCATTGGATCAAGGACGGAATGGCGCACGTCCCTCGGCACCGAGCTCCGTGCCGGTGCTGGTTTTCTGTCTGTCATAAGGTTTGTTCTTGGTGCGTTCCCTCCTAGGAACGACCGCATCGATCAACCCACTCCGCGTACTGGAACGTTGCAACCGGCGTGGTGATCTCTCCCCAAGATCGTCAAGGAATCGAGCGGTAAGAACGGAGACTGGAACCTCTGTCTAGCCGGCTGTCACCAACAGGACTCTGTAACCACTAGCAGCCGGCTCAGTGTGTCTCCCGACGAGCAGCGCTGTCCTGGTGGAGCCCCCTCCAGGGAGCGAGGGCGGTGCCAGCATACCCGCTCCGAGCGCGATAACCTGCGCCTCGTCATCGGCTGCCTGGACGGCTTCCAAGCTGACCTTGAGCGGTGTGTGGGTTCCGTACTGTGCGCCCAGCGGATTCCATTTGTGCCGAGACGATGCATGCGTGCGAGAATGTCTCCGCGAACCGAGCTCTATGGCGAGGTGGGCTCGCTGCCAGCGAGGAGACTCCGTGTAGGAGCCAGCAGGCTTTCTAGGAGACGAGCGGGGATCGGCATAGGATCAAGGACGGATAGCGCACGTCCCTCCGCACCAAGCTCCGTGTCGATGCGGGCTTCCTGTCTGCCACAATGTTTGGTCCTGGTGCGTTCCCTCCTGGGAACCACCGCATCGATCAACCCACTCTGCACACTATACTGACGCGTCCGGCCTGGTGATCTCTCTGTCATCTCGTCGGAACTCGAGCGATCGTAGTACCGGGAACAGCAGCCGGTATTTCAGCAGGTCTGGAACCAGTCACAGGTGCCGGGCGAACTCGCCAAAGGAAGCCCCAAGTAGCGCCCAGCGCCGTTCCGGTCACGTGGAGCAGACGTCACACCAACGTTCGGAGGTACATCCGGCACATGGTAGACAGACCTTGTGCGAGTCCGACGGTCACTGGAATCCTCCATGTAGTGAGCAGGTCGTCCAGAGACCACTGCAACATATAAAAACCGAAGGCACGCGGGCGTGGGCCTGAGGGACCCTGCCCTGGTAAGGTTAACCTTCGCAACACATCGTGCACAACAACTCAAGCATGTCATGACAAGTATAGGCCTGAAGCAAGCGGCAGGCACAGTAACCTTAGTCGGAGTGGTGCCCTCCGCTGAACACCGGCGCTGTACTATAGCGACGGGCCTCCAGGTGCAGCTTTGATCGTAGTTTTATGTTGCCTATACAGGCCATTAATCTCCTTTCGACCGTAATTTGTATTCACATGCACAAGCCTTAGGCAAGGAGGAATTTAACCAAAGAGCATATACTAAAGTGTTCAGGAGACATAGGGCTGTCTTAGCACTCTGTTTCCGTCAGGTAGGTTCGGGTTGGGATGAGGTCACTGGCGCCGGCCCTTAGCTGCCTAGGCGACGGGCTCCACCCGTCCGAAAGCAATGTCCATTTCGTAGCTCTGTTCCTGTAACTTGCGGAACGAGCGCATGCATAAATGTGAGCAGCACCTGTGGCGGCAAGCCAAACTTTTTTTTTTTTTTTTTTACAGCCACAAAAAGGTCATCTTGGACCTTAAAAAAACGGCAGCAAGGCGTGGCGACCAGTGGCCCTGCGCTCAAGTAGGCAAACGCCTGACATCCAAGAACAGAAACATGTGATGCCAAGTATAAAAGTGCACAAGAATGTTCACCCACCAGCCAAATCGTGTACCCAATAAGCCCCCGAGTAAGGTAACAGGGCTGCATTACGCAAACCAGGCATTACGTGACCGACACAGTACCAAAGTAAGCGTCGGCTCTCGCCACACTCACCAACGCAATGCGTCAAGGAAATGCTGGAGCATAACACATTCCCCGAACCCCACAAGGTACAAAAAGAGTAGGTGATGAACAAGTGAGTAGGTAAGCGCCCGAATAAAGTTAGACTTAACTGTCACCGATCTTTCCCACCACTCCCATTCCATTAGAGGTTTTAACCGCGAGGAAAAGGTGCTCTGCATCGCTAGACGCCATCTTGGAAAACGAAGCTGACCACCTGTGGATCTGAGCCGTTTAAGAATGACCGTTCCAGCTAAAAAACGTCTCATTCCTTTCCTCACGCGTAAACGCCCTCTTTTGAGAAAGGGAGATTTTGACCCTGTTAAATAATAATGCCACACCAACACGGAAGGAGATAGGGAACGGGCGCGAGGCCCGCCAAGTAAAAGTCAAGAATCTTGGCGCAAAGCAACCGCGCCGAAGAAGACCGCCCTCGAGCCTGCTCAACCAGTGCCCAGCGCGGGGACCGGCCGAGGGCCAACCCAACTACCTTACCTTTTCCCGGAACGGGACCGGGGAAGGGGGGAGAAAATCTCAACCAAGGCACGCGCGGCGAAGTCACAGCGAAGCAGACAGCACCGCCCAGGCCGGAACCAAGAAGCCAAAGGGCAGCTGCCAACGAAAAGGGGACACCAGAGCCACGCGAGGCACAGGGAGGACGGACGAAGAAGAATTCAAGCGAAGAACCCAGGCCGTCGACGACCGGCGACCCGGTCGAAAATCCCAAGTCCGTAGGCTAGAGCAAACACGTCTGAACAGCGTAAGCCTAAGTAGACTGACTGAAGGACTATGGGTACTCTGTCCCAGATGGGAAGTATCGGGAGATAACTCTCGGCCCCCTCGGGGTTCCCCGAGTGCCTCCCGGGTTGTGTGGTAACACAACGAGCTCTTAGGCTAGAATTGCGTAAGTAGTAGACATCTCCCATAAGGTCATGTCATCGGTAATGTTTTTGAAGAAACAAATTCATTTGTTTCCTCAAAAACATTACCGATGCCATTACTACAATGGAAGAATTGCGAAAAGGAGGCGGGCGCCGTAACCCAGTAACCGATCGAGCTAGCATGACCCGTCCTCCCCGGCGCAAGCTCCCGGTAATTTTAGCTAAAGGATTACCTACGGCACCGAAGGTGCCGGGAGGGAGAGTTGCGCCGCCGCGATGTCCCCCACCAGGGCCAGGCTATCTCGCTGGCCAGCCAGGTTTCGGAGGTAGAACCGGGTGAAGGTCAACTCGGTCTGTCAACCTACGGCAGCCACAATGTCTCAGACAGCACAGTTGCGGTCGAAGGCGACGCTGGCAGCCATGGCTCTGACCTCGTGGGCCCTGATGTGTAGGCGGAACGTATCACCCATCTTAGCCAGGAAGCAATCATCTGGGCTGAGATGTCCTGTCTACCTGGGGACAGAGGGAGAAAGAGGCGGGTGCATCCCCGGCAGAGCGGCTTGGTTTGGCGTAGGTACACGCGTAAGGCTCTTACCGGGTCCTGCTGTCTGACCTCCCTGTTGGGGCTGACTGTCTTCAGCGGTCGCACAGTGATCACCTGGGGGGCTGTCAATGGGGACTGTGTCTTGGCCAAGAAGGGCGGGTCCGTCAGTAGCTGCGTGGAGCCATCCGACCTGAACTGCAGGCAGGCGGGGCGCGCAGAGAGCGCGTGCAGCTCACTCACTCTGGAGGCCGTGGCAAAGGCTAGAAGAAAGCAGGTCTTTCGCATCACGTCGGCCAGCCTGGCTAGTGGAAGCGGCTCAAAACGCTTGAGAGTTCAGCCAGATGAGTACCCAGGGCAGATCCCAGTGTGGGATCAGGGAGCGGAGGGCAGGCCGTTGTATTCCGAAGTGGGCCATAAGGTCAGCAAGATCTTTACACTTGCCGGGGACTGCTCGGCCCAAGAGACGGTAAGTGTCCGCAATCATGGCAAGGTAGCCCCTGATGGTGATCGGTGCCAAGTGCTGTTTGGCGAAACGCCAGAGGAAGAACTCGACTAGTCGGGGGGAGGTCAGATCGGTAGGGGAGAGGTGATGGAGGTCGCACCAGGCTCCAAGGACTCGCCATTTTCCCTCGTAGACTCGCAGGGTCGAGGGTCTGCGGCCTGCAGCGATAGCTACCACTGCCTCACTCGAGAAGCCTCTAGCAGCAAGGGCGCGCCGCACAATCTCCAAGCGTGGAGAAGGGGCCGCTCGGGGCACAGGTGGTAAAGCGCCTGGCGTGGTTGCTTGAACATCGTGCGAGGGGTGGGTAGCCGCAGCAGAGAGCCCGTGGCGAGGTAGAGGAGGTCGGTGGTCCAAGACTTGGCCCAGCCGAACGGCGCCACCAGCAACAGGGTCACGATGCATCCCTTGAGTTTGAGAAGGACCTTGGGGACCAGGACAGTGGGAGGGTAGGCATAAGCACACCAGCCGTCCCAGGGAATGGAGAGCGCGTCGACTGACCAGGCTAGGGGGTCGAGACAAAGAGGGGAAGTAGGCGGTTCCCCCTCGTCGCGAAGAGGTCGAAAAGCGGGGTCTCCCACGTGGCGCAGATCATCCGAAAGATGTCCGGGTGAAACGCCCATTCGGTAAGGAGTAGCTGACCGCATCTGAGAGGGAGTCCGCGAGGACAGTCAGGTGGCCAGGGAAATGTCTTGCTTGGAGGGAGATGCCGCAATCCTCGCACCAACGGAAGAGTCGGTAAAAAAGAATGCAAAGGGAAGGGGAGCGAGTCCCGCCCTGCTTCTGTAGGTAGGACACTATCGTGGAGTTGTCGGAAAGGACGAGCAGCTCCTGGCGTCCGAGAGTCGTTTCCCACATGAGTAGGGCTTGCCAACTGCCTGTAGCTCCAACCAGTTGATATGCCTGACCGCGAAGTCTGGTGGCCAGCTGCCGGAAGCCGTGGCGAAGGTCGGCAGCAGGTATGCGCCCCAGCCGGAGCGGCTGGCGTCGACGCAAAGGGGAAAAAAGGGGGGAGGCGGAGTAAGGAGTGGCACTCCAGTCACGAACCAGACGGGGTCCGCCCAGCAGAGGAAGTGCGGAAGGAGCAAGGGAAGGACCGGAACGGGAGCCTCGACATTGCCAGTCAAGGGTCGCCAGTGAAGAAGCAGATGGAGCTGAAGCGGGCGCAAGTAGAGACAGCCAAGAGGAAGGAGATCCGCAGCCGCACTCATCAAGCCCAGGAGCTGTAACCAGACTCTGGCGGGGACTGCCTCCTCCTGTGACACCAGACGAGCCAGGTTCGCCAACTTCTGAATTCGCGGTTCCGGGAGTCGCACCAGGTTGAGGTCGGTAAGGAACTCCATGCCGAGGTGGACGAAGCGGCGGGACCGGGCGAGGTCCGACTTGCCCAAGTTGACGATGAAGCCAAGGCTGTTGAGGAGGGCCAGTAACATGTCTCGGTCCATCGCCAGGGCAGGCGCTGACTGATGCGCAGGAGCAGGTTGTCGAGGTCATACGAAGTGGGGCTCGACGAAGTCTGCCAGGTCTTAGCGATGACGCCGCCCAAGAGGCGGGTAAAGACCCAGGGGCTGAGGTTGAGGCCGAAGGGGAGAGCACGGAACTGGTAGACTACGCCGTCGAAAGCGAAGCGCAAGTAGCGTCTGGAGCCGGGTGCACGGGCATGTGAAGGTAAGAGTCCGCCAGATCCAGGCCGACGGCGAAGTCCATGGTTGAACTGCGACGCGAAGGGCTCTGGCAGTCTCCATGCGGAAGACGGCGCGGAGATGAACCTGTTCAGAGCCGAGAGGTCGATGATCGGACGCCACTTGCCTTCACTGGTCCAGGGAGAGGTGACTGTACAAGGCGGGAGTGTCGTGGCGTGATACTTACCCCTGTGGCGTCCTCCAGCCACAGGACAGAGACCTCTCCTAGAAGGGCGCCTGTCAGAGTCGGTCCGAAGGGGCAGAAGTCCACACGGGGCCGCGCCGCAGTGTTGAAGGCCAGAGGTCCTTGGTCGCATCTGTCACCACTTGCCAGGTAGGACGGGAGAGGAGCGGATCGCTGAAGGGGCCTGTCGCAGGTGACACCGTAAGTCCCGCGGAAGGACGGCATCCCAGGGGAGCAGGGCGCAAACGCGGCAGAGGCCATGGCATGAAGGGAGCGAGGCAAGCCGAGCAGAGGTGGCGACGGCCAAGGCGAGGATGTCCCACAAAGGGGGTGAGAACGACGAAGTCAGGCCAACTCCACTCTAGAGAAGACAGCTTGCGCGGCCCAGACGAGAACCAGCACAGGCGTTGTGGAAGAAGGTCACTGTCCGAAAGGGATGCAGAGGCGCTAAGTCCACGTGCCGGTAGCTGCACCAGTGAGTCCCCCAATGGGAGGGCGAAGCAAAGCTCTGTGAGCATCCGACGAACCACGTCCGCTGCGGGATAGGCGACGAAGGAGTCTACGGTGAGCGAGCGCGTGGGAGCGCAGAAGTAGAATCCCCCGAGGAGGAGCTGAGGGCAGTCTCATCCACAGACGGCGTGGGAGGACGAAGCAGAGGGAGCAAGGCGGCGTGAGTCACTGCGAGGCGAAGCGAGTCTGGGGAGAGCGTCTGCGAAGGTGCGAGCGGGAACAGCGCGTCCGGAAGGGCGAGGTCCACGCGTGGGGAAAAGGCTGAAGCGGGCGAAGACGCTGGGGGTCCAGGAACGAGGAGCCGCAAGGCTGCTGGCGGGAGTCCGCAGTCCAAGAAGCGATGCGTCGGGAAGGGCTCCTTCGCGCGAGTGGGCGGCCAAGGTCCAGACGGCTGTGTCCAGTCTGTGGCGTTCTGGGGCCGTAGCTGTCGCAGGCCGCAAGATGATGCCGATAAGGGTGGCGCGTGGTTACTTCCTGCGTGTGAGGCTCGTGTTCCACAAGGCGGGGCGAGCTAGCTCGCTGCGGGCCAGGCTCGAGCGAGCTGGTGCATAAGGGGGGAATGCGACCCCAAACGTCAGGGCTTGGCAGCCGTTGTTTTCTCAAGGCGGGGCGAGCAAACTTGCTGCGGACCAGACTCAAGCGAGTTGGTGCGCAAGGGGGGAATACGTCCCCCAACGTCAGGGCATGATAGCCGTTGTTTTCCACAAAGCGGGGTGACCGGACTCACTGCTGACCAGACTCGAGCGAGTGGGTGCGCAAGGGGGGTCCTACGTAAGCCGTCCCCCAACAGTGGTGCGCGTGCATCTTGGTCAGTCCGGGCCGAGGTATGAGCGAAGCTGCGGGACGGCGTAGGTCGTTCGCCACAAGCAACTCCAGGCTGTGACCAGGCTCCTCTACCCAGGGCGCGCAGACATCACGGGGGTGGCCGGAGGCAGAACCGGAGCAGGGGAGGCACCTCATGCGTATCACTTGGCCACTGAAAGGCGCCCCCACGGGTGCAGGAGCGAACTTGCCACTGCAACATATAGGTGAAAACACAGGCGACCGGCCTTGGCAGAAGGGCCACGAGAAGGGCGCAACCACCATTTCCTTAAATCATCCAAGCAACAGACCAGTATCTCAAGATATCAAGCACAGCGCGGTGCCGAGCCAGGGCCTCTGGGGTAAAGGCACGGCACACTCCCACTGCACCACTCTGCTTCCCCAGGTTTCCCTTAAGGATCTTCCCACTGCAAATCTAACCCGGTCTGTACACGTTCAGGACGAAGGCGCCTAAGGAATTCGCTACGACAAACGGAACTGCCAAGTGAAGCCGCCGCCCAGCGCCGGTCGCTGGCCCACACCGGGACCCGGGTCTGACGCGAGTCAGTCTGCATGCTCTATGCTTGGACTACAGCGCCTACAAAATTCACTATCCGTAAACGAAACTCCAAGCGAAGCCGCCGACCGGTGCCAAGACGCTGGTCGCTGGCCACACGGAGCCCCGGTGCTGACGGGCTTCAATCTGCGTGAAATACGTTAGAACCATAGCGCCTATAAAATTCGCCATGTGCAAGCAAAAAACTCCAAGAGTGAAGCCGCCGCACGGCGCCAAACACCAGGACCTTACCTGGCCATCTCACAGAGGGCAGGGGGTGGGGAACCTGAGATGAAGAAGAAGTGGGGCCCCTGTAGCTGAGGGCCGCGCACGACCGGTAAGAGGCTGGGTCCACGTCAAAAGTCCCAGCAGTCCAAACCGGCGTAAGCGTCCGGGGCCGCCGAAGAAGAAGCACACCGAACGCCAGGGGACGGCTCCGAGCCAGGCACAACACATGCCGCAAATGTCACAAGTGCCGGAACACGTAGTGTAGCACAGGGCCCCACGTGGAGCTAAGAACCTGGCTCCACGGCCAGGCTCGTCCAGGAACCAAGTCGCGTTCCGTCGAAGTCAGGCGCAGAAGCGTAAAGTCTCTAGGAAGGTACACCAGGAAACAGCCCAAGTTCCAAGGCAAGGCGAAAGCACCGCCGGGAACAAAGTCCAAGTAGCAGAAATTTCCACAAGCATAGAACCATACACAGCCGTAGGCACGCTGCAGAGGGCTAAAGCACGTCTATACATTGCAAGCTAAAGGAGAAAACTGGTTTGGCTGCTCTCGCAGGTACCCGTATGGGGTTGGAAGGGAGGCTACCTCGGGTGCTAGGTCGTGGCACCCCTAGGTGGCCTCCCCTGGCCCTATAGGTACACATCATAAGTTTTGGGCTAAAATTATGTAAGCTATAGGTTGTTCCATTGTAGTAATGGCATCGGTAATGTTTTTGAGGAAACAAATTATACAGTTTTACTTACATAACATATTTGTAGCGAGTCCCGGCTGAGAGGCTGGAACAAAATGAGTGAATGAATTAATTACCATAGAGAACATGGTGTCAGTCACACCTCAGTAAAATTAAACAGTGGTTGGAGGTGGTATGGTATGGGAGTGGGGGGAAAGGGGGAGGGTGGTTGGGGTGGGGGGGTGTAAATGAAAAAGCTGAATCTGTCTCAAGAACTGAAGAATGTGCATGTATCTTTTCATATGGGTAATAAAGGCCAAACAACAGAACCTTCACCAGCCTTGAAGCCACAAGAATGACAAAAGTGAAACCACAACCCTTTAGGTTTCGGTAGTGATTTTAGTCACAATGATTCCAGCAGGACTACAACTACTACTGGCACCCAAAGGGATGATCGACTCATTGCTGATAACTGTGTCTGCCTGAGGCTAACAGATATGAACTCCAGCAAGGAGCATAGATCCTCATGAATCTGAGGAAGATGAAATATCCTGACTGTACCACAACTTACTGTCTTCCAAGACTGTGTCAATTCGATATGATGGCTGACTTGACCCATGGTCCCCAATTGCCGTCACATAGACCGAGTATTCCATGTTGACCAAGAGGCCATTAATTGTGAACTGTGTTGTTGTGGAGCTTTGCATCGCAGACTGAAAAACACACAAATTCACACAAATACAAGCAAACCATCAGTTCTTCAAAACTGAAAAAAAAAACATTTTTTCATAATCCACCATTTGGACAATTTTCACCATGTCAAAAGTAAATGAACTGTTTGTAGTTTCCGCCTTTTGCTTTTTATTTTCAGTTACAGTATTTTTTGGTTTATTGATTAAGTCCCTGTTCACACAGAAATTGCCACTGCTGGTTGCAAACAAACCACTACAAAAGAAATCAAGGGAGCAAATTAGAGAATGGTCAACTAATACAATCAAGTTGTTTAGCAAAAAAAAAAAAAACCCACAGTGAATTCAACTTTTGCCATAGCAAATTTGCAACAGCAAGTTTGCTATGGCAAAAATAGAATGCACTTACTTAACTAGCCTACCCCAGGTCATAGGGCACACTTAGCCGTGTGTAGTCCAACTGCGGATGGTGTCAGTTTGATGGCCTTTTGTGCACTAAACCCATACTCACCGTTCTATATTTTGGGTCAAAAGTTTTTTTGTATGAGATAACATATCCAGAGACGTAGGCAGGGTTGGTAAAGGGTGGTTTCCAGCTGACAAGTAACCCGTACTGTCCCGGCCCACTTGTTCTCGACAACACCGACACTTCTCGTGGAGCTCCAGGCAAGGTTACTGGGGAAAAGCACAAACAGATAAAATATTTGCTATGTTTCATCAGACAAATGGAAAGTTTCAATTCTTCTCCCATGAGAGAACCAATCAATAAGCATTGAAGGTTCTGCATGACTACAAGCAATGGTGGACACAGTTTTTGAAATCATTGTAAATGTAAGATCCCCAGCTGTCAAAGGAACATGAATGCAAAGTGGTGTCGGCAAGAGTCATAGATCCTCATGAGCCTCCACAACTGTGGGGGCTCATGAGGATCTATACCTCTTGCATTCAGCTGACGTTCTATTTTCTCGGAAGTGAACAAACTGAAACTAGTTTACTCCCATAGCGTTTCAATAAAAGTTCATGTCACCAAACACAAGTCCTGGAAATATAGATCGTGAGCATGATACTTTGTTTGCTGATTTAGGAGTATGGACCTTACAGCTCGCAGCTCAGATCCATTCAGTAAAGTCTCCATTTACCTGCCCCAAATTCATAACAGCTGATGATATCAGTTGTGTGGTTGAGACAGACCATTTCAGCATCCCCAAAAGATGCAATCCTTTCCTGGTCATTGCTGCATAATGGCAGACACAGCGCTGGGATTTTGCGTCGTGCACAACAGTTCTCATGATTTCTTCCATCTGCAAAAACAAATTCAGCAGACAGAAAGTCTTAGACTTCTTAGAAAACAAGAAGGTTAAGCAATGGCACAATACATGTAAATGATATTCGCTTATCTGCAAGAGACACATAGAAAACTCAATGCCTCTTACCAGATGTGACCCGCACAAGACCTGCCTGAAATTGAGGGTGCTATTCTAGATTAACCCTCATCAGTCGGAATACACCAGTGTGTGAAATAAGTTTGACTAAAATAGTTCACGGGTAGTGCCAGAATAGCTTGGTGCCTCTAGCCATTGGTCTATATCCTTATCTTAAGTACTATAATGCATATGGCAGTGTACAAATTTAAAGCTTTAAGCTTCGGTACGATTATGGGTTAACCCCTTCACTGCCAATGGAAAAATTCAACCCTAAATAATACCATCAATCCAAGGAATACAGATATGTGTACTGTCAGCAAGAAGTAAAGAACCTCATGAGCCTCTGCAACTTTTACCATCAGGGCGTAGGTACAGGTCCATCAGTACCAGGACCAGCAGATTCCGCAACAGTTTTTTCCCTCTGGCTGTTCGCGCTCTCTCTGATCAGCTAGACTGATTGGAGAGAGCGCGAGCGGCGAGTGAGAACTTGTCGGAATGTGTACAGTCAGCTTAACTGAATCAGTGAGGTGTGCCCGTTCACCGTGTTTAATACCAGTATTTGCTTAGCATTTAGTGATTTACCATGAAAATCATATTTTAGAGTTTACTGTGTGTGTGTGTGTGTGTGTGTGTGTGTGTGTGTGTGTGTGTGTGTGTGTGTGCGTGTGCGTGTGTATTATTTTAGTCTTAGTAACTGACATCAAGACAAATTCCAATGTTTTTATTGGTGTTTTTTTACATGGAAACATATGGCAATAAACTATCTTATCTTATCTGCAGGAGCTCAGGAAGTTCTTAGCCTCTTGTAGTTGGGTGGAGTTCACAGTAAAGGAGTCAAGCATACGACTGTACAACATCAACAACAAAATCAACAGAAAACGCTGAAAGACAGGCAAATGGATATGGGGTGAAATAGGCCACAGAAGGCATTTAAATACAGTAAAACCTGCCTTGAGCAACCACCCTTTTAGCAAGCAAAACATGGTCTTGAGTGACAAGTGCTCTCTCAAGAGGTCTTAACGGGCAAAAAGTGACAACTGTCATTAATGACCATTATTTAGGTGGCTACAGTCATCTCAACAGTGGTCCTTAATGACAGGAGATCTCTCTTAACCCTCTCAATCCCACGGCCGCATTTCCAAACTTTTGGAGGCATTGTCTAACGACTTTGTTACCAGTTGTAGGAGATGGATTGATCATGATAATTCCTAAAGGCGCCAAGCAAATCTGGCACTACCCTTGAATTATCATGATCAATCCATCTCCTCCTGCAGGGTCCCGGTTGCGCAAGACATGTTCTGCTGTAACAAGATATGGGAGTTTCAGCGAAGTGTTTGCAACATTTCTATGGAAAATCAAACGCCACACTGGTGGAACACTGGCTTTATCAGACTTCAGAAGCCAAATGCCGCCATGAATTTTCAGCATGTCTTCACAGAGTAACCATACAGAGGCTATCTATCTATCTATATCCCGTAGTCTTGCAGACCGTTGGGGCACCACTGATGACTTGGCAACCAGCTCCCTCCATTCCTCTCTGTTCTCTGCCATTCTTAGCGTATCGCGCAGCTTCAGTCCTGTCCACTCTGAGATATTGTCCTCCCATCTTTTCCTCTGTCTTCCTCTCCTTCGTCCTCCTTGCACAGTGCCTTGCAGGATTGTTTTGACAAGCCCTACTGAACGCGTGACATGCCCATACCATTTTAGTTTACGTTTTTTCACAATGGCTAATAGGTCTTCATATGACCCGATGGCTTGCCTGATTCTGCTTCCCACTTCCACGTTTGTGACGTGATCTCTGTATGAAATGCCAAGCAGCCTTCGAAAACATCTCATTTCAGTGGCTTGTATCCTCCTTTCAAGGTCTGCTGTGAGGGTCCATGACTCGCAGGCAAACAAAAAACACTGAGATGACTAAGGAGCGCATCAGTCTGATCTTGGAGCAGAGTGTGATGTTTCTGTCCTTCCATATGGTTTTCAATTTTGTCAGTGCTGTTGTTGTCTGCGCAATCCTGGACAGTATTCATTGCATGTGGTGTGTCTTGGGCAAAAGAACCTGGCGGAGCCCATCCCTCTCCAAGCCAGGGCTAGAAATTAACTTTTTTCTTTGGGGGCCACCAGGCCCCTTGATTGAAAAATTTGAGGGCCCACAAGCAACTTTCGGGGCCCACCTTTGAAAAATAATGCAAACAAAAAACAAAAGAATTATTGACAATATATATAATAAGTAGAAAGTACAATTTGTCTGATAATCTAAAATAAAAACAATTGAATTTCCAATTTTGCTGAGTGATGTCATTTTTATTTGCCTTTTCTTTCACTTTCAAACATTACCAACAAAAAAGGGGAAAAAAAACACACACACACATTCAGTGACACACATATTCCAGTGACTAGTGAGCCTGAAATGGCCATTAAACAAAATAGAAAAAAATCAAGTGAGTCTCTTGTATAATACTTTTCAGTTTTGTGACTGAGTATTGCACAATACACATCATTAAATTTTTAATATGAGTAACCTAACAAAAAATCTGACCTCAATGCACAAAAGTTCAAAACAAAACCATGAAAGGGAACTAAACTTAACAGTACTCTTCCTGATAAACTAAAGTGAAACAAACAGATTTTGCCTTTTCTTTTTTTTTTTCAATCATCTATTCATATTACACTTATGTGCACTTGAGTTAACAGAAGTGAACTAAAAATACAATAACAAAAAAAAAAAAAAAAAGAACACAATACTATTACTGTGAGTGAGGGCACCGGTGTGGGTTGCTTCCCTTGGCCCAAATACGAAACTGCCGAGTAGAGCTAGCTGTAGCAGACGAATTATTTTGCGGGCCAAGCGGGCCCTTCGTTTTTCAACTTTCCGAGCCCGAAATCAACTTTGCGGGTTTTTGGCCCCGGGCCCCCGCTAATTTCAAGCCCTGCAAGCTGTTAACCACAACCGAAACTCCACATAACTTGTGGCTTGCCTTGGTCCTGGACACGTGGCCGATGAGACCCTCATGGGACTCCTTCGCCCTGGGTGGTGACTTCATCAAGGAAGTTCATACACCGAATCAGGTACCGTGTCAGCACCCTAGCCTTTGGTTACCCAAAACCTAACCTGCAAGGCAGCAGGGGACTCGTGGAGGGCGGGGTCGTCTATGTCCCGTGCAGATGTGAACATCTGCACACTGCCCTGGCAGTGCCCTACACAGGCAGATTTCACAAAAGAACATGTTTGCAAGCACAAAAGTAACAACACATCAGAGAGACACTTTCAGAAAAGACCACAAAAGTCAAGGTCAAGTATATAGACCAAAATCTACCTGATCCACATTGCACCAATTTAAGAACATCAGCAGCATTGCAAGATGTGGATGGGTTGAAACTGCTATCCAATGACGAGGGGGCACATGCAGGCAAACAGGATCGAGACACATTCAAGTCGACACAGCAACCTGCAACACAAACATAACACACTATTTTTGCTGTTGTTTACTACTTTTGTATGTGCATTCTGTCTCTCAGCTCAGTCTTGCTGTGAGTGCCACAGTAATTAATTAAATGCACACAAAAATGTGTGTTATAAAGTCAATGTTGTTTTAGCTCAATTCTTTCCATAGGTCAGTGTACCACAGAATTAATTATAACACACAGCCGTGCAAAACGCCAGCTAAGCAAAGGCACAAGAACCTTTTGTTTACTGAGTGTTTTTCTTCACCAGTCCATGTACATGCAGCACTATGATAATGCATCGCGAATAATACAGTCTGAATTTATGGTTCCTGGGTACCGTCATATACTCAGTAAGCAAGGGTCCTCGGGCTGACGTCGGCCCGAAGGCAGACCTGTATTTATACACTCAGCATCCTTTAATATGTTGAGTAAGTTTTAAAACCTTACTGTCACAGACTTAAAGGACTATCCAGATTTTTTTCTTTAATATACGTGCATTCCATTTTGCATAGTAATAAAAATCCGGGGAAAAAACACACCGATGATCAGTTTTACAATCCTCCAACTATCTGCATATGTTTACCTGTATGATTTAAAGGTCTTGTATTCACTTGAGGCAATGCCGGTGCACCTGTTTAAAAAAAAAAAAAAAAAAAAAAAACACAACAGAACCCGTTCTGAACAACCATTTGTATGAGAGATCATCTGTCATTAACCCTCTGGGTGTCAGTAGTTGTTCTAGTCGCGATGATTCCTACAGGAGTCGTAACTAAAACCGCTACTGACACCAAAAAGAGTTAAAGATCACGTGTCTGTAGCCACACAAGTTGTGATCTCTAAAGACACACGACACAATATGCCTTTCAAGGCTTCTCTTGAGAGAGCACCTGTCTTTTAGGGCCAATACTTTCATGGTCACTGATAACAGGTTCTATTGTAGTGACATCTGCTTGCATTTTTTTTCATTTAACCCTTTTAGCCTCAACACCCTACAGCAGGAGATTGATTGACCATGACAATTCAAGGGTAGTGCCAGATTAGCTTGGCGCCTTCAGGCGCCAAGCTGATCTGGCACTACCCTTGAATTATTATGATCAATCCACTTCCTGCAACTGGTACACAGTAGTTAAGCAACACTTCCAAAATTTGGGAAATGCACCTGTGGGGCTAAAAGGGTTAAGCTGATGCATACTATTGAACCTTAGGACTCTAAAAGTCTAAAATCAAACACCCACACACACTGTGTTCTTCAACAGGTACATTTTCCCACATCCATCAACCCTTTTTGTTTTCCTCAAATTTTGCCAAAGCTACATTAACTCTTTCGAGACATGCCGCATCCGGATTCATGGCTTTACGCCGTGAATCCAGATTCAGCACATCACGAAAGACTTTTCTTTTTAATTTAAAAATGCTCACATGCACATGCCACCCTCTCCTTCACCTTCCTCATCTGGTCAGTCATGCATTGCAGTTCTACTGTGTTCTAATCTTTTCTCATATATTACATCCTTTTTGCTATTTGCAAAATTTCTAGACAATCACACAAAACTGCTATAGTTTATTTATTTATTTTGTTTGTTTGTTTTCCTATCTTCTTTCATCCGCAGCAAACATAAATGCCAGAAATAGGCATACATTCTTGTGAGCTGCAGGGGCTCACAAGAACTATATTGCCGGCACGGATCAGTCTCATTTACAATGCCACATCGAGCATCTCACCCAGCGGAAACCCTCTGACTCTATGACAGCAACAAAACAGATTTTATTCTCACCCCTCAAGACAAGCACGACCGTGACAGCCTTCTTGGTGCCATCAATCTCACACTTATAGCTGCCCTGGTCAGACACTCTGGCAGGGTAAATCTGTAGATCGTACACATTGCTATCTGCAAAAGACAAGAAAACAAGCAAAAAATGAAAACAATAAATGTCTGTATTCCGGTACCAGAAAGTGTGTGGGATGCACATGTCTGCCTTAGGAAGGCAAAAAAACAGAAAGCCTGCTCATGTGCATTACAATGAAAATCCCACTTTTCCCCAAAAATGAACTTTTGGCAGGTGTCTGATGTAACAAGAGACCTACTTTTAACTTGTGCACACATAATAATGAGTGTTACCACTTTGAGACATCCATAAAGACTGCAACAGTCACAGGAGACAGATCAACTATGATCCCCAATAGCAAAACGTCTTCAGGCCCACGACAACTGCTTACTTGGATAGAGTCATGCCAGATTAGCTTGATGTCTTTCAAGGCATCTGGCACTATCAGTGGACTACCTGATCCATCTCCCACCGCTGTGTCTTTAAAGTGAGTGTATTGGGACAGCTGCAGTATTCTCTGCATCTAGACCTTCTTGTCTTGCAAGTTACAACAATGCTGGATAAACTGAACCCTTTTAGCCCCAAGGCGCCATTTCCCAAATTTTGAAGTGTTACGTAGCGACTATGTACCAGTTGCAGGAGGTGGATTGACCATGATAATTCAAGGGTAGTGCCAGATTAACTTGGTGCCTGAAGGCGCCAAGCTAATCCGGCACTACCCTTGAATTATCATGGTCAATCAATCTCCTGCTGTAGGGACTTGGGGCTAAAAGGGTTAACTTGAAAAGTTTGAATGTAACCAGCTGAAAGACTTCTCTGCTCTTCTCTTCGGACATAAAAGTTCTTCTGTTGCGCACAAAAGGCAGTAAAAAAAAAAAAAAATTGTTACTTGTTAGTATTCTGTGTACCTATTTATGCAGACTATGAAAAGAGTAGTTTCATTTAAACAGGGCAGCATTCACAATCCGTTGCATCTGCAAATGTTAGCAACCCAAGTTGGCCACAGAGAAGATCAATTTATAATGTGATAACAATGGGCATCAGGCCCTATAAAGACCTATTAGCCATTATGAAAAAACGCAAACTGAAGTGGTATGGGCATGTCACGCGTTCAGCAGGGCTTGCCAAAACAATCCTGCAAGGTACTGTGCAAGGAAGACGAAGGAGAGGAAGACAGAGGAAAAGATGGGAGGACAATATCTCAGAGTGGACAGGACTGAGGCTGAACGATACGCTAAGAATGGCAGAGAACAGAAAGGAATGGAGGGAGCTGGTTGCCAAGTCATCAGTGGTGCCCCAACGGTCGGCAAGTCTACAGGATATAGATAGATAGATAGATAGATAGATAGATAGATAGAACAATGGGCATACACATATAAAAAATAAATGAAACACCAGTTAAAAAAAATAGTTACTCACGTGGAGGATGTTTGAGGGAATATCGAGTGTCGTCCACCTGCAGACTGTCACCATGAAATATGGTGAGCGAGTGCTTCACAAACACCCAGTTTATCTGAAAATAAACAGCAGCTACATTTAACCCCTTCACTGCTGAAAAAAATGCAAGCACCACCCAACTATAAGAGGCAAAGCTTCATGAGCCCCTGCATCTGCAGGGGCTCATGAGGTTCTTTGCCTCTTGCGAACCCTATTTATATCCATGTTCATTAGATTGATGGGTTATATGGCTTTGAATTTCAAAGACATAAGTTTGCAGCCACTGACAGTGAAGGGGTTAAGATACCACAGTTGAAGATGAACCGACCATGACAAAACAGAAGTTGTCAATGGCAAAAAATGTCACCTGTCACTAAAGACCGTCATTTAGGTGGCTCTAGCCACCTAAAAGATGGTCTTTAATGACAGGTGGTCTCTCATAATGCTGGTCACCCAAAACAGGTTCTGCTGTACAGAAACATATTTCTGTCTTAATCAGAACCATACTGTTCAGTATAAGCACAAACTTTCTTGGGTCTGTCATATTTTACAATAGAAACAACCAATACTTGATTTGCTTTCACCTACAGAAATCTCTGGCTCATGAGTTATTCTGACAGCAAACAGGTGTGAAAGTTGCAAAGTATAACAAGATGGAATGAACCAAAACCCACAAAGTCTCTTCTTTATGAGAGCCATAACCTACAAAGTCGCTTTTATATGCAAGCTGTCCTCACTGTCAAGGGTCTCTACCTGTTGTCTGACCTGATTCTGATACTCAAATAGTCTCCTACTGAAAAAGCCTCACAGATTTGCCAATGCGACAGTGAGCCCTATAAGGGCCACTGTGCATACGCATCATTGGTTTGAAAAATGTCATTTGTCATGTGTAATTTTAGTTTTTAATTTTATATATTACGTGACACGAGTTCAACTTTGTCTTCTTGATTTGAGAAAAATTGGTGACAAAACTAGAATTTCACGGTGCAATTTCAGTCTTGCTATAATGTTTGTAAAGTGGAGTTGACTTTACCTAGATACATGATATTCTACTGTACACGCGCATGATCTTCTGACAGCGCGTTGATGTGTGTGTGTGTGTGTGTGCGTGAGAGACAGTACATTCTGCAGTGAAGTTAGCGTAACTAGACATGGTGTATTTTTTCTCTGGTAACTTTAGTTGTCACATTTTCAGTCCTGCCTGCCATGGTCGTCATGGGCATTCTTCTGATTTTGCTCCGCCACCACCCATCCAAAAAAGTCTCTTCTACAAATAGAAGAGACTTAGAAACATCAATTCAATTTACTTCCTATACACAGGAACCTGAATATGAACATGGCTGCCATAGTAACCAGTCATCTGAAAAATTGCAGAATGGATAAGCTTACTTTTGCCCCGCTCTGTAAATTGTCCACCTGACATGAGAGAAGCACGTTGCTGTCCACAGAACTGTATACTGTCTGACCAGGGGGTGTCAGGATGGTGGCTTCATTCAAGGATTGGCTTGTGACTGAGAACAAGAACAAGAAGAGTTAACCCATGTTAGCAGACACACTACAACAGGAGGTGCATTGTCAATGATAAAATTCAAGGGTAGTGCCAGACTAGCTTGGCACCATCAGGCGCCAAGCTAATCTGGCACTACCCTTGCATTTATCATGGTCGATCCATCTCCTGCAACTGGTGCATAGCCTTAGGCGATACTTCCAAATTCTGGGAACTTCGGCCATGGGGTTAACCCATATCATACTGAGGCTAAAAGCTTCATATTTGTACACTGCCATATGCACGCTACATTATATATAGTACTTACAGATAAGGATATAGACCAATGGCTTTAGTTCAAGGGTGGTGCCAGAATAGCTTGGAGCCTAGAGGCGCCAAGCTATTCTGGCACTACCCTTGAACTATATCAGTCAGACTTATTTCACACACTGGTGTATTCCGAATGATAAGGGTTAAATGGGTTGACTTGCAGATCGACTGATGATAGATCAACTAACAATACAATGTACTGGTACATTGTATTTCTTTCTTTCATTGCATTGTACATGTGCCTCATCAGTACATGCGATATGCTTAAAAGATTTTTAAACTTTTGGCTAAATGTTTGCAGGTGTAATCAGGGGTTGCTGTGAGTTTTACTACCCATGTCTTGACTCATATCATGCTGAGACTAAAAGATTCAAATCTGTACACTGCCATATGCAGGCTGCATTATAGTACTTACAGATAAGGATATAGACCAATGGCTTTAGTACAAGGGTGGTGCCAGAATAGCTTGGCGCCTCAAGCTATTTTGGCACTACCCTTGAACTATTTTAGTCAAACTTATTTCACACCCTGGTGTATTCCGAACGATAAGGGTTAAAGTCATAAGATACCTTACAAAATTTAACTGTATTGCAAAAAGCAAAAGATCTGTACAACCACCTTTTACGTGAGTACAGGTAAAAACTCATGAGTTGACAATTGTTATCCAACTCTGACCCTTACACAAACACACAAAATCAATGGTCTGAAAATATAGTGTTACAGGTATACTGGGGCAAACAGCTTTCATGCACACAACATTACAATTTACCTTCTGAAACCAGCAAAAGGCACAAAAGGCACCCAAACTTCAAGTCCATGGTTTCTTCTTTTCATAAAGGCTGGCCTGCAACAAACGAAAACAGATAACCCGATTTAAATGATTGCCTCCAGGCTATTGGGTTATAAAGAGACGCAGTTCCTATAAAGTCTAGACTGAATGAAACGATTGTTTTATAACTGTTCAGTAAAAAAAAAAAAAAAAAAAAAAATTTCTTGTCCTATTGCTGGTTCAAACCAGATATGCTGACTTTAACCCTTTCGCCGTTGGTAGCGCTTTTTGTCAAGTTGATTCCTGCAGGAATCACCGTGACAAAAAGCACTACTGACAGCCAAATGGTCTGTGGTCTTAAAATTTATGTTTGCCGTCCTGTCGTAACCATCTGCAGTGTTTACAGTACTGGTGGCTGCATGCACAAGGTGATTTACAAAACAGAGTGCACCTTGACCCATTTAGCCACGATGCACTACTGCAGGCGATGGACCGACGATGATATTTCATGAGTAGTGCCAGATTAGCTTGGCACCATCAGATGCCAAGCTAATCTAGCTTGAATTAGTATTGTCGACCAATCTGCAACTGGTACATAGTCGTAAAGATAGATAGATAGTTATTTGGGTTTAACGCTGAGCAGGCAACTAAGGCCATCTCACGGCGGGAAGGGTAAAAATCTGGCCAGCCAGACAAAAAAGAAAGCTCTTAAGACATGATGTAAATATTGTAAATATACCTTTAAAATATGTCAGGCTAAAATGTCGCACAGGTCTTTAAAGAAAACGTCGACAGACTCTCAAAAAGGTCAAAATAATAGAAACATCATAATCTATAAACGCTCAAATCTTATTAAAAATATGGCGCTCTCTCAGAAAACTGAAGATCTTGTCCGGGGGCACATCCCGGAACAAAACCTTCAAGGAGTCTGCTGTGAAATTTGTATACCTTGTGTCGATTAGATCAGCACAAGACAGCAAAAAGTGTCGAACAGAGTACTGCTCGTCACAGCCATAACACCATGGACGCTCCTCCTGTTTTAGTAAATAAAAGTGCGTAACATACGTGTGCCCGATGTCGTAAAGAGACACCTATAACAAATACAACATGTGTCCCTTGGGTTAAATGGGTTAATGTGTTCCCCCCTTTTACTGCCAGCAGTTCTAAGTCATGCCACTAAAACGGTCTCAATTTACTGCTTTATGTCAGAGTTGCACAAATATTCACTATTTATGAGGTGAAGGTCTCAATAAGCCTCGCTTTAGATTTGTGACTTTCACACTGTGATGTGACGGTTTCACAGCATCGCAGACCATGCATCCAAGAGTGATGTCACACTTTGGAACAGTACAAGAAGAAAACTGCACAGAATGATGATCACAAAATGATCAGGCTGCAGTGACCCAAACAATGAGGTGAAGGTCTCAAGAAGTCTCATCACTTGCTCATTAACCCTTTACGTGTCGGTAGTGGTTTTTATCATGACTAAAACCACCACCAACATGCATCATCCTGACTAAAACTACTACCCACACACAAAGGGTTAACAACAGACATGAAAAATGAGAATCGCAACTTTCCAATGGTCTGGGTCATGAGCGAGAGAGAGAGAGAGAGAGACAGAGAGAATTGAATTGAATTGAAACTTTATTTTCTAAGGATGAAGACAGTAGGCACGCAGGCCTTTTTACACGTCTGTCCTTAATAACATTTTAAATAAATATAACAGCAGCCGAAAAGATAACATGAGAAATAAATAAAAATAAAAAGAAGAGAGGATAATAATAATAATAAACAGAAATATTTCGCGCGCGCACACACACACACACTTTCAGTCAGATGTAAGGCAGCACAAGGGTAAAGCATGGTGCCTATTACTCAAGCGATGCGTTACAATCACGCACGCACCCACACACACAGACGCACACATACTCACGCATGTGCATACATTAGATTTAAATAAACCTAAAAGTAATCATAGATTATATGAAAGAATATTAACTCTAAGATTTCAACTAAAAACTGAATGAGTAAAGTTAAAACTTCAAAAGTAAAACTATTGAACACTAAACATCAACTGTAACTATTGAGGAATTGAAAATATCACACATACACACACACAGACACACACATACTGACATACGGCGGCCGATGCGCACACGTATGCTAGTTGTAACTTAGGCAGCACAAGAATAAAGCAAAACACCCATTACTCGAGTGATGCGTTACACACACACAGAGAGAGAGATTGATTGATTGATTGTACATTGCTTAACGTCCCGACAGCAACAAGGCTTTCTCAGGACGTGCCTGCACTGCTTGTGAAAAAAAAACAACTAAACAGAACATTGAATGTATGTCGCCAGCCGGTCAAATACATAAATAAACCTAACACATGGGCCTAAATAAAGCTAAACCATTAGCAACACACATCCATATCAAGAGCTACAGGCAGTGCAGACAGTAGGAGAGTTTTAAAAGGCAAATACAGTGAATGGACAAAGGTAGACAGAAACACATGCCCAGAATAGAGAGAAAACCCCCCTGTGGGCTGACCAGGGTGACCTGGAACTAAAAATACTACCCCACCAAGTCCCCCAGGGCAGACCGGTGGGGTCACAGAGAGAGAGAGAGAGAGAGAGAGAGAGAGAGAGAGAGAGAGAGAGAGAGAGAGAGAGAGTTTAGCGCAACTCATAAAAAGAGGCGAGGCCAAGCTGACGCAGTAGGAAAGGTGTGGAAAACACAGGTGTCTGCAGGAGTGGTGGTTGTTACTCAATGCCCAGAAAAGGTCCTTGGCCCTACGCAAGATGTAGATGGCTTGTGCACAGGCGTGCTCTGGCCTATTACAGCTGACATTTGTGCCGAGGACCGTTTGCTCAGTGGATAGACCAATTAGAGTAGCACAGTGAGATGGGTCAAAACAGGTTAACCCAGGCTGAGACACTACAGTAAAATTTGAATCGACAATGATAGTTCAAAGGTGGTGCTAAAATCACTTGGTGCCTCTAGGCACCACGCTATTTTGACACCACCCTTGAACTAACATGATTGATCTAGCTTCTGAACTGTTACCGACTCCTAAAGTGAAGACAGCTTCCAAAAGTTGAAGAGTTTGACCTCATGGCTCAATGTGTACAACCATGTTTATCCCATACACTACTGCAAGAAATTAATTTGACTATGTTTAAGGGTGGTGCCAGAATAGCTTGGCGCCCATGGCGATAAGCTATTATGCACTACCCTTGAACTAAAATGGTTGATCTATCTTCTAATTGTAATGTGCCTTTCATAGGACAATAAGCATTTTTTTAATCAGCCTCAGGATGTTAAGGATTAACTCATCCTGCCCGTGACACACCACAGCAAGATATGGCTCAACCATGACAGTTAAGGGTGGTGGAAGAATAGCTTGGCGTCTATAGGTGCCAAGCTATTCTGCCTCCACCCCTGAACTATCATGGTCGATCTGTCTCCTGAATTATAATGCAGTCCTCATAGGATAACTTCAAAATGTTGGTATTTCGTACCTCGGGCACAAAGAGTTAAGGACAGATAGTGCTAGTGTGTGTGTGTTGTGAAAGGGGGGTGGGTTAGGTGGTGAGTATGGTGGTGGTGTATGGGGCTCAGGATGGCGGGGGTCGGGGTGGGGATCAGCAGGCGAAGAAAACAGCCATTGGAGAGGCTTATCACACAATACAAACACACCAGGTCCGACAGCCTAGCTCAATAAACTCTTTCAGCCCCATTGCCACTTGCAACAGACCAATTCACAGTGAAGGTTTAATAGTAGGCATTATGCTTGGCTGGGAAGACAATTGTTAAACTTGAGTTGAGCCATGTGACTGGGTGAACAACCTCTACTCAGTACTGACAATGCAATTATTTTCTTGGTGTGCAATTTTGCTCTGACCACAGGATTTAATTCAAGGAAGCGACTGTGAACTGCTTTGTTAACCCTCTTGCACATGCAGACAATCAAGAGGTTACGTTTACGCCAGATGACTCCAAACAACAAACGAAAGCAAAGTCACCATGATAACTAGCTTGCACCCAAAGCACAGACAACACTCCAAACGGCATCACCAGGAGGCAAATATCCTCATCAGCCCTGGGGGCTCATGAGGTTCAATGCCTCTTGGAGATGTTTGGAGCGCTGTCTATGCTTAGTATAGACAACACTCAAACATCTCCAGGATGCATAGATCCTCATGAGCCCAGAGGGAGCTTGAGAATCTATGCCTCTTGCAAATGTGTGGACTATTGTCTATATTTGTGGTACACACTGGTTATCTGCTGTGATTTTGCTCTCGTTTGGTGTTGGGAGTCGTTTGTTGCAAACGAAACCTCGCTACTGGTACTGTTTACTGCACCCATGGCTACATATCAGATGGTTCACACACAAGGATCCTTTACATTTCAAGTCATTTAACCCATTCAGCCATGGGACCCTGCAGCAGGAGATGGATTGATCATGATAATTCAAGGGCAGTGCCAGATGAGCTTGGCGCCTTCAGGCGCCAAGCTCATCTGGCACTACCCTTGAATTATCACGATCGATCCATCTCCTACAACCGGTACATAGTCGTTAGCCGATGCCTCCAACAGTTTGGAAATGTGGCCATGGGGTTAAGAGGGTTAACTACAAAATATATTAGCACAGTACTACCTAGTGCCGGTGCATCAGCATGTAAACCAACACATAAACACATAAAGGGTAGTGTCAAATTCGCTTGACACCTTCCAAGGGCATCAAGCGAATCTGGCACTACCCTTGAACAATCATGGCAAACTCATCCCCCCCCCCCCCCCCCCCAAGAAGTTTTCTAGTGTACAGTCTCTTAAAGTTGCAAGTCATTATGAGTGTTAATCTGGCACTACCGTTGAACAATAATGAACAATCCATCCCTCAAAAACTGACTCAGTCTTCTAGGACATGCCCTAAAGTTGCGAAGTCATGATGGGTGTGAATAATATTTTTTTTTAGGTATACCATAGGTGCACTGGTACATATCCTGTTACAATGCAAATGTCACAACTACCAAATATATTACAGGTATTGTAACACTTGGTTCCTGGTGCATGTGACTTAAATCAGGTACAAGCCTTATAGGATAAAATGGTGAAACACACCAAAATGTATTTTATGCCTAAAGCTGGGTCATTCCAAGTTAAAATACAAGCTAAGGTGACACCTTGTATTGGTACTATGGAAGAATGTGTGATTTAAGCAAGTGTATATGAATTTATGACTCTAGGCACTGAAGGCACGCGAGTCCGAAATAGCTCAGGTGGTTAAGCGTCGGAGCAGGAGAGCGAAGGGAATCGCCGTGTCGTGGGTTCGAATCCCCATCCGGCCCCAGTAGCTGGACTTGCAATCCAGGGGGAAAAGACGGGTTTGTTCAATAGCTTGTCCGTTGAAAGTTCCTGGTAAATCAAAATGGCACAGTTGGAGTGTGCCTGAGTTGATCAGTGTTCAAGTCGTACTCCATAGTCAATAGATTTCCCTGTTCCCCATAACATGCCCGTCAGGGCCGTCCATTATCACTTCGGTGCTGTGGACGTTAAACCCCGAACTAACCAACCACTGAAGGCACTTTAACCCCATTGTGCAGGCAGCTGTCGTTACTGTACACAGTACCAGTAGTTGCATGCACACAAGGGTTAAGGTCACAGAAGCAATCTTCCAGGTCGAACTGCCCGAAGCCTAGATCCAATGACCTGCACTGTACATACTGCTTGAATACAGCAACACACAAACAGCTCAGGTTTGTTTTCATGTCTTTCTGTTATGTGTATGCGTGGGCAACATTTCCCGTCATTGAGATACCAATTTTATGGAGAATATCTTTCGTCATATAATGTTTGGTAGGTAATAAACTACTATCAAGGATACACAATTTAAAGTAGAAAGTATCAATTTATAAAAGAGTAGGAGAGTCAGAGGGTTCATTTTTTATCATTTACCATCTCTGAAATGATGCAGCCGAGTCAATGAATTATCTAATATCTCTAGGACTGCAAAAGGAGTCAGAATATTCAACAAGGATTAATGAATTTAATCCATTTAGCCCCAACACCCTACAGCAGGCAATGGTTTGACCATGACAATTCAAGGGTAGTGCCATATTAGCTTGGCGCCTTCACTACCCTTAAAATATCATGGTCAACCCATCACCTGCAGCTGGTAAATAGTCCTTAGGAACGCTTCCAATATTTGAGAAGTGCGGCCCTGGGGTTGAATGGGTTAAATTATTACATGTATTAAAAACAATCCCATAGATAACCCAGTCCCCTGCTATGGAACAGCCTCTCACAAGAAATACCCTATGTACAGTGCAGTCACCCCTTCAAAATACGGTGTGTAGAGCTCTAGAGCTCTGTCAGAAGGATAGTTGCTATACAGACATCCATTATTATTATTATCTTCAATTTGTTACATTTGTTGAAAAAGTAGGGAAATGATACACTCATGTTATTTGTTTTGTAATCCTTTTAATGAAAAGCAATTGCCGTAGACATACTCTGAACAAATGGCAGACCGTTTTTTACACCTTAGCCTCAAACCTGTTGACAACAAAAGGAGCCAAACTCCCCATCTTGACAATTTATGAGCATGATCTGACGGCCTTAACCCATATCAAACCAAGGCTAAAAGCTTCAAATTTGTACACTGCCTTATGCAAGCTACATTATAGTACTTACAGATAAGGATATAGACCAATGGCTTAAAGTTCAAGGGTGGTGCCAAAATAGCTTGGCGCCTAGAGGCGCCAAGCTATTCTGGCACTACCCTTGAACTATTTTAGTCAAACTTATTTCACACACGGGTGTATTCGGAATGATAAGGTATAAACACTGCTAACCCTTTTCCTTGATCCACAATAAAGTAAAAATTATAGCTAGCTTTGCAGAAGAATTTTAAAATGTCAACGTTATACATTATTGACATGGTCCCCCATCCACCCCCTTCCAGATACAAGAGGTGTAGATTCTCATGAGCCCCTGCAGTCGCAGGGGCTCATGAGAATCTATACCTCTTGCTGACCAAGACTTTCCTTGGACTGAGGATGTTTTTTAGGGTTAAAAATGCACATGATAAACATGCAAAGCTGCAGGAAGTTATAAAACCAAGCTGGTAGTAATAAAGTAACAAAACTGTCCCACAACGTCTACTGTTTGGGCGGTCACTGTGTTCGATAGAAGCCACCTCTTCAATAACAAGAAGATGAAAAAGTCCCCTGTGCCATTTCTTCTGTCACTTTGATATAATTTGCTGTGTGAATTTATCAATACATCCATTTGCAAGAAAACTGAATAGCCGGTATTACTTTGATTGTCCTATACTTTTAAACTGTCAGCAACTGCCTAAGCTATGGTTCTAGGAAAGCAATAGTTCAGGCTGCAAAACACCACAAGAAACAAACAAATGGCCTATTTATATCACTCACCCTCACAGGGCATTTTCAAGTAATACATGACATTAGCAATCTTGTCGTCTGCCGTCTGCAACTTAAGCTCACTGAAATAATTTTATGAATAGCCACATCTTCAATGTCCCCATTCCTGTAAAATGTTGCGGATAAAAAGCTAAAGCCCAAAATGAATATATTCAAGAAGATAGAAAGGAAGTCAGTTTTACCCTTACCTCACAGGCACACTCGAATCTGTAGAGGTACACTCACAGACTGGATATATAAGATAAGGATGCAATTTCTGTTTCTAAAATGAAGAGCCATCCTTCATCAAACAAAACAGGACAACTTTTCCTTTCAAGATTTTTCTTGATATGTTACAACATAAGATTTTTAGAGACAATGATTACTTAATTTTTATTGCATGACTGTATGATGTCACATATTCTTGTATTCCATCCTATTATATATTTCATGTCCCTGATGGCTTAGGCTGGCTAAATTGGCATGCTATTAAATTCTTTATTTAAAAAAATATAGCACCAATGTGTATCAACAAAACGATTGTTACAATTATTTCATGAAAAGGTGTTATAAATTAACAAATTATAATTGAATATGTCAGCCAAGTACAGTTTCAAGGTACATATTAATAAAGAAATTATAAATGCCTACTACAGTTTAAAGACTATAGAAATTATTGTTAGAGCCTCTGCGTGGGTGTTTAGTTCTCAGCGCTAATGGAAGAGGGTGAAGAAAAAATGTTACAGCATGAGGCTCTATTTTGTGTGAATGTTTGGTGCAAAAATAGATTTTCCAAATCTGTGTCTGTTTGTCACCCTTCAAACAAGCACTTGGTGTTAAGGATGCGGACAAGACATGTCAAACACAAAAATACAAGTCTATCCCTACCGGGCATGTTTTTTAAACAGCAATAATACTAGGCATTAGGAGCTAGAGCTGGGCAGGGTAGGCATCGCGTCTAGTGCAGGGCTATGACCCAAGTGAACTTTTACTATAGAAATCATTCCTAGAGCTCCTGCATGGGTCTGAAATTATGTATGAAGGTTTAGAGTGCAACCTCCTTAACTCATTCAACCCAAAGCGTCATCTAATGACTATGCACAAGTTGCGGGTGATGGATCAACCATGATAATTCAGATTAGCTTGGCGCCAAGCTAATCTGGCAATACCATTAAATTATCATGGTCCATCCGTCACCTGCTGTAGTGCATCAGGGCTGAATGGGTTAATGTCAAATGGCAATAGCCTCTGAAAAGTCCCATGACTAGTCGACATACACTGTACCTGCATCTCCCATGCATTTGTCGACCTCCCTTGACCCTGATACCATCTGACCCATGAGGTACACTGAAATTATTTTTCTGATCTCTCTTTTTGTGCTAAAAGAAATAAGTTTTTAAGCATTACATCCGACTTAAATTTTCAGTTTCAGCAACGTTGATGAGCACTACAAGGCGCAGTGGACTGATAGCAATAAGACCTACCTTTGCCAGGTGGATGATTTTGTTTAACTCTTAAGATCCTGGAAGGTACAAAGCTGTAGAGTGGTGCCACACCTTCCATGATCTTATACATTTCCAATATAAGCTACTCAACAAAGCTTGATTCTTAATCAATTCACTGTAATGAACTGAGCAGGAAAAGTGTCCTGAATGATCAATTAATCTTTCAGGATTAAAAAAAAAAGCACCTGAAAAGTGTTCTTAACATTTATATAGTAACAAAACAGAATCACTATGTAACACTAGTAACAGCGTACAATACTAGGTGCTGCTTTCCAACGGTTAGTCAGCTGTCGGACTGCACTCAGAGATACTATAATCAGCTGTCATGCAAGGAAGAGATTGATTTGCATTACCATGGGTGACAGTCTTCAATCCTGTAGACTGATTCAGCTTTTTCTAAATTCCAGAAAGCTGAATTTCAGCTTTCTGATTCACACAGAACAGTCCTTCCGCCAGGATGTTCCATCTGCAAGAGGCATACATTCTCACGAGCCCCTGAGAATTCATGTCTCTTGCAGTTGCATGCCATGAATCATGGGTCATAGTCCATGGACCATTTTCAGTCATTTCAAGTTGTCACACTGCCACCCAATGACCCATGCATTACATTTATTACATTTTCAAAAAATATAGTGTGCCCTCTTTAGAGTAACTATATTTTTAGCCGAAAGAAAGGGGTTTGAAAAGACAACTGGACTATCATGAGTATTGCCAAAGCACATGGTGTCTCTTTTCATTCAAGACCATCATTCAGGTGGCTAAAGTCACCTGAATGATGGTCTTGAATGACGGGGGAGCTGTTATGAGGTAGGCTCCACAAAAGAGGTTCACCGTAATATCTGGTAAATATTTTTGTTCTGTCTGCTTTGGTAGGTGGAAGCGACTGATGACATGCTGAAACTGGTACATGTCAGCTTTATGAAGCATGATTGGGAGCTGTACTCTTGGCCTTCCCCTCCAGATACTTCTTGGGAACCAGCAGCCTTAGTCAAGGGCCCAATATTGCAGCTGGCCATTGATGAAGCTCAGCACAAAGAAAACAATATTTTTGTGTGGTTAATGCTACCATTGGTGACAATTGGCTGTTTTCACAGTTATCATATGGTTTGCTGAAATTTACTTCATACTATCAATGACAGTATCATTGTAAGACATTATTGACGAGATCCAGGGTTTACTTACAAGGTACTTTTAGACTGCATCTTGCGATCTTCATCAGTCTACCACAGGAACTGTACAGTTAAAAAACACCTTTTTTAATCATAAAATAAAATTCAAAGCAAATTCAACTTGTGCCCTTGTTCTTCTTCTTGTGGTGGTGCTACTGCTGTCATTTCTCACCAAGTTTTCTGCTGCTGTGAGTAATCTTGTATCCTGAATAACTTAATGCCCTTCGGACAACAGTAAAATAGAAATCAAATTTTTTTTTTAAAACAAAATCCAGCAGTTGAGACACAATGTGTTTCCTGTGGCAAGCAAAAACTAACTTTACTGTCAATGCTCAAATGAGTCACGAGTGACATTACTATATATATCATCTCTGCTCATGATCGTTTGTACACATCTACACTGAAACGTTTGCATGAGTTTGCTTTAGTATTGCACAAGACAATGAATCCGTTCCGATGAGTTCAAACTATTTTGTTTGATCCAGGTTTGTTGGGTATCGCATGTTACTTGTGACAGTGACGAGTCAGCTTTTGTCATAGGTCATCTTTTGTCACAAGTAACATAATGATGTGAAAAAGTTCGCTTTAGAAGTTTGCTGACTTCATTTTCAGAGTTCCATCTTACTTTTACACTGAGCTATCAATGTAGATCACAGTCTGAATATCATGATGCACCGTCTGACAAAGCAAAATGTGTGACAGTGTGAGAGTGAAAAAAGAGTCACCTATTACTGACGCAAATGAGTTCTCATCTTGCGCATAATTCAGTCATTTTTTTCCTGTTTTGCAGAAATATTTCATTGGGAGATACCTAGAAGAATGGTTTTAATCAATTACAGGTATCATCTAACCAATAGTCTAGGCAAAATGAAAGAATTTGTCGTCACATGTGACAAGAGACACATTTTAACCTCTAGCTTCAAAATATCTGTTTCTCATTTTAACCACTGATAATATTTTCAGAAACTCAACAGAACTGATAAGCCAAATGGAAAACAAACTCAGAAAATCTTGTCAGGTTGTTTAAAATCCATGTTTATTTTTTTTTTCTGTTTGCATGGCACCTTTTGAGAGTGAGTCATATATTTTTTAAGTATATATTAGTCTTTGGGTGTGTTTTTGACGAAAACAAACTTGTGTAATTTAAACGCTCCTTATCGAAGTCCATCTAAAGTTACCTCTGTCCCAGATGTCTTCCGGCTGTCGTTTTCACCTGACGCCAGTTCGATGCAATCCGGCATTCGAGCTTACTCACATATACAACAGGATAGAGTACTAAACAAAATCTTGCATGAGCAAAAGAGATGGTTCTACTATTGTCAATCTACAAGCCTACGGTGCCTACCTTGCCCGATCTCTACTGTGACCAACCATGCGTATCAGCGTCGACTCTGCACTTCCACACATAAGTGGAGCCACGACAGCTCGAAACAGCAGCCAAGGGAGACAAGCTGAAGGGAGATCATCTCGCCCATGTGCTGTGTTGCCTAAAGTGTCGCCCAAGGTGTCGAATCAACTCGCCCAACATAAGACTAAGAGTCAACTCAACTCGCAAGTGTACAAGGTGGGCCGAGCCTGTCTGCAAAATTTATTTCAAAGCTCACTGACGTGGGCCAAACCTTCCCGAGCTTGTCTGATTTTAAGCGCAAATTTCCAAGGCAGGCCGAGGCTATCCAAGAACTAGATTTTTAATAATAATAATAATGGATACTTATATAGCGCTTATCCTTAAATAAGCTCTAAGCGCTTTACAAATAAAGAGTGGGAGTGGAGGGAGTCATAAAACCAGAGAAACCAGATTTTTAGGTACTCAAATGTCCGAGGTAGGCTGAACCTTTCTAGAAAATTGAATTTTCACAGCACAGATGTCATAGGTTGAGCCCGTCTGAAAATTTAATTCTTTACAGCGCAAGTGGCTGACGTTGTGCAAGACTTTGATTTTTAGGTACACAAGGGAGCTGAGCCTGCCTAAAAATTTGATTTTTAACAGCACAAATGGAGGAGGCAGACGAGGCTGTCTGAGAAATTCATTTTTCACAATGCATGTGATAGAGAGCACCTCATTGTGCTTCTCTATCACTGTCTGGTATAGCAGCACAACCGCAACAGAAAAGAACCAGCTCGAGCACATTGTTAAGACTGCCTCCAAAATAGCTGGCTGCGACTTTCCATCTGTCGCCTCCATCTTCAAAACGCGTATGGAACGGAAGGCAGGAAAGATCGTTCGCGATCTCATCTGTCACACCCAGCCAATCATCTCTTCGAGCCTCTGCCCTCTGGCCGGCGGTTTCGTGCTTTGAAAGCCAGAACCTCTCGATTCAGATGCAGTTTCTTTCCAGAAGCTGTACTCAGTTCATCACCATCCATGGAACAACGTGATTCCATGATTGTGACATAGGACTGATATGTGTGTAATATTGTGTTTATCTATCATAGTGCTGTATACAGGACGACTGAGTGTATGTCATGATGAATGCATGTGTAGCAAGTGAGGATTTACTGTCGCCATGTCACACACTTTGTAACGTTTTACTTGGTGAATAAATGTCTTATGTCTTATGTCTTGTGTTCAAGGCAGGCCAAGCCTGTCCGAAAATTTATTATTCACTAAGTATAAGTGTCCAAGGTGGACCAAGGTTGTCAGAAAAAATTGATTTTTTTTTTAATAGCAGGCCTAGGCTGTCCGGCCCGAGATATTTTGGGTTTAGGTATGCAAATGTCCGAAGCAGGCTGAGTCTGTCCAAAATATTCATGTTTATAGTGCAGGTGTCCAAGGCAGAGGGAGGCTGTCCCAAAAAAATATTTTTGTCTACCGTTTTGAAAATATGGTACTCACAAACCAGATAGGTGAGGCTAGCGCTGGCAGAATTGTACATTCCCCTTGGTTTGTTGTGGAAAATATGGTAGACTTTGAAATTCAATTAATTCAATTCAAAATCTTTATTGTGTCAGTCTGGCCGACAAATGTTCTTTCTGAGGCTGGTCAGAGCGCATTCCGAGCATGCACATGACGTTTTTAGCATGCGGGGCAGAAATTCTGGCAAAGCAGTAACAAGATAAAAATGACGTCACGTCTAGCTACACAAACCTTGTTAGAGAAGTTTTTTTTGGTGCCAAAGCACCATGTGTGTGTGTGTGTGTGTGTGTGTGTGTGTGTGTGTGTGTGTGTGTGTGTGTGTGTGTGTGTGTGTGTATGTGTGTGTGTGTGTGTGTGTGTGTGTGCGTACACCAAATGACTGAACTGGGTTACTTTCTTTACCATCCTTATGCAATCTGGGTCTGTGTAAAATTTTGGGTGGCCAGATCAGAAACCCATTTTTTCTGAGGGTTGTTTCTGTATTATCTTTCATTCAAAATTCAGAAAAAAATATCAAAATACGATGTGCCCATTTTAACAGATTTACTTCATCGTTGTGTTTCAGGGATGCCCTGGGCCTGTGTGTGGACACGGAAGCGGCCGGAGTGTTTTCAGATCAATTTGATTGGTCCAACACCGATGAACGGAGTTCCTTCCCTTGCTTAAACGTCTTTCGTCTCCAACGGACGCACCGGTCATTCTCTCGCATTTGCAGAGGTATTTTATGCAATATTTCTTAGTTAAGAGCACGCCCAAATGTACTTGTTCAGTGCAGTTATTTAACTGAGAGATGCCTCCAATCCCCGTACCCGTTTGGCCCAGAAAAATAAGGCGTCTGCTTTCAAACGTGTCTTCGGCCGCACCGGCCGGGCCTGACCGTTGAGTCTTGTAGTAAATGATAATAGAACCCCACGATTTTAACAAAAGCTTTCTTCTTCAATGAAAGGAATTCGTTCAATAACCCCATTACAAGGTCAATCTGCCACGCGATTTTGTTTCTTCTTTCTTTTTTTTTTTCTGACGTGTTAACTTGCCACATGCATGCACAGTAACTATCAGTTGACTTTTTTTTTTTTTAAAAACAAAAATGGCGCCAGATTTCAATCCTCGTTCGCAAAACTGCCTCGCGATTCGAAGAACGAACGTCCACAAACAGGTCTCGTTTAGGAATGTGCAACTGAAGTATCGCTTTTTACTGTATTGCCAGTTTTTAGTTCTCAGGGTCACCCTGGTCAGCCCCACAGGGTGGGTTTTTCTCTCAATTCTGGGGCATGCATGTGTTTCTGTCTACCCTTTGTCCATTCACCTGTATAAATTTGCCTTTTTAAAACTCTCCCTACTGTCTGCACTGCCTGTAGCTCTTGATATTGGATGTGTGTTGCTAAATGGTCTTAGCTTTATGTCTTGGCCCCATGTGTTAGGTTTATTTAACTCATTCTACCCCAGACACACCACGGCAGGATAAGGATCCACCATGATAGTTCAAGGGTGATGCCAGAATAGCTTGGCGCCTACGGGCGCCAAGCTATTCTGGCATCTCCCTTGAACTATCATGGTCGATCTGTGCCCTGCACTGCAATGCAGTCTTGAGAGGACAGGGGCAAAATTTAAGGATTTTGGTGTTGGGGTAGAATGAGTTAACGTATTTGACCGGCAGGCGACATACATGGCAATGTTCTGTTTAGGTGGGTTTTTTTTCACAAGCAGTGCAGGCACGTCCTGAGAAAGCCTAGTGGCTGTCGGGACGTTAAGCAATGTACAATCAATCTGATTCAAAATGTCAGTTGGTTTACATGGTTGTATTGGACATGTTCTCAGCAACACCATTTTGGTCACACCGGCTCAGGACTTTCTGGCACACACCCAGCGCCGGATGGCAGCAGGATGTCCAAACCCATCAGGATCTATGCTGCAGAATCATGGCCCCCCAGCCTCTGCCACAGAGGGTGCGTCTGGTAGGAGGGTGCATGGACGGCAGCGGAATGCCCCCAATTACAAACTGGTAAGTAAAGTGATTCTATGATCATCTTCATTTTATTGGCTGGCGTGCGTGCGAAGCAAAAGTGAGTTTATGTTCTGGGCCACTGGTCGTCCGTCCGTCGTCCATGGTAAACTTTAACTCATTCTACCCCAACACCAAAATCCTTAAATTTTGCCCCTGTCCTCTCAAGACCGCATTGCAGCGCAGGACACAGATCGACCATGATAGTTCAAGGGTGGTGCCAGAATAGCTTGGCGCCCGTAGGCGCCAAGCTGTTCTGGCATCACCTTTGAACTATCATGGTCGATCCTTATCCCAGGGTGGGATTCTTCCGCGTTTCCGCGGATTTCCGTGGAAATTCTTTCACAATTCCGCTGAAGCATATTTATTTTCCGCGTCTAATAACAACAAAAAAGACGAGAAAAAAAAAAAAAAATCTTCTTAAATGGCAAAAAAATCTCAAATGGGTTGGATTTGTATGCAGTTTGGTTCACTATCGCCCGACACTTCCGGTAGCTTTAGGTCGCAGTGGAAAATGGCGGTGAAAAAGGATATTGTCCAAGACAGAGTGCCGTTTAGTGTGCATCTGAACATAAACTGGTACGCACATTCCATTTTTATACTGCAGATCAGGAGTGTCATAACAAAGTCCATTTTCGGGTGTGTTTGGTCTCGCTCCCCGTGTCGGTTTTTGGATACTTTGGCGAACGGTGGACACGCGTGCCTATCCCCCCCCCCCCCTCCCCCTGTCGTTTGATTTTTCGGCCGCTGAAAATGAAGGACATGAAACCACCCCCCCCACCCCCCCCCCCCCACCCCACCCCACCCACCCACCCACCCACCCACCCCCCACCAATGTCGTTTGATTTTCCGCGTTTTCTTTCTTACTAGAATCCCACCCCTGTTATCCTGCTGTGGTGTGTCTGGGGGTAGAATGAGTTAACGGTGGCATTTTCTCGGAGACTATTCAAGCCACATTCTTCAAGCTTGGCCCAAGGATACTTTGTGGCAAGACCTTTTTAAACATGCCAATTTGAGTGACCTCTCTCAAAGGGTCACGCAGGGTTGACAAATGTGTGAAAACTGCTTGCATTTTCAGAAAACGTGGATTTTGACTGCTGCAGAAGCCAGCCCTCGTCACCGAGGTCACACATATGTAAATCGGTCATACACGGGATTACTCTTTTTATTCTTGTGCAAGGCCCCTTTAAACCAAAATTGGGCTGTTTCTGTTTCTAAGGCAGCTTTGGTTTTAATCTTTCTTTCTTTCTTTCTCCAGTTGGCAAATGGCGCCTGGGATGGACCCGAGACTGAGAGCAGTGCCAGCGCATCGCAATACGAGGGCAGTGATGACGAGGAGTTTGTTCCTGGCTCGAGCTCACCGGATTCAGAGGGTGTGTCAGCATCAATTGCTGGGATCTCGGACATAGACAGTATTGTATCGACTATGTTAGATTTCATCAAAGTGGCAGGTTTGGGGTGGCCAGGTGTTGGTGACGCTAGTACCAGCAAGGTGCAGTGTGCGTTAGGGGGTGGCAATGAGAATGTGGATAGGCAGGAGGAACATGATGCTGGAAAGAGTGGGGAAAGAGCACTTACAGAAGAAACGGGTGTGCACGTGTCGCAGAGAGGGAAAGGAAAGTACAAATGGGACAAGAAACATGCATGCAAATTGTGTGGCAAGCTTGTCTTGAAAATGAGCACGCACTTACAAGATGTCCATGCAGATGAGGCTGACGTTGCTAAAATTTTGTCGATGAAAAAAGGGACCAAGCAGAGACGTCGAGCATGGATCAGACTACAAGATGAGGGTGATTACATGCATAACGTTGCTGTTCTTGAAAACAAATCCGGATGTTTGATTCCTAAGTATCGCACCAAAACTAGTAAGGCAGACGACCTTCTCGCCTGTAGCCATTGCAAAGGGCTCTATCAAAAAAAGCTGATCTCTGTACACTCAAAACGTTGCTGTCAGAAGCCAGGAGGGTTTCAGATCACTCGGCGAGGGGACGCCGCTCGCCGTGGTCGGCTCATGCTTCCAATACCCTTAGACGTTGAATTTTCCTTCTACCACAAGGTCTTGGCTACCCAGAGAGATGATGAGATAAGCCGTCTCATCAGAACTGACCCCTTGCTTCTTGAGTATGGAAAGAGATTATTTGACCGCAGGGACATTGAAGAACACACGGCTGGACAAATCAGCTCCAGGATGCGGGAGTTAGGGAGACTGTTGAAGATTATCAGAGTGAGGTCAGAAATGAAAATCGCAAGTTTAAATGCTGTGATCAATTCAGCTAGCTTTGATCATGTTGTCCTGGCTGTAAAAGAGCTAGCAGATTTTGATGAGGACACACATCAGTTCAAAAAAGGCAATCTCGCAATGCGCATAGGCCATGCTTTGAAAAAGTGTTCACAGATCAAACAGTCACAGGCATCCAAACAGCTTGGACAGGGTTCAGACGACAGGTGGCGACAGGAGCTCTCTGAGGCGCAGCGGTTTGACTCCGTCTTCGACGGGGACTGGTATGATTGTGTGTCCGCTACAGCAGCCCAGTCGGTCGGGAAAATGACCATGAACAAACCCAAGCTGATCCCATCATGTGAAGATGTGAGGAAGGTCCAACAGCTTCTTGAGACAAGGATGGTTTCGGAAGATTATCCGACAGTGGTTAAAGCAACTCTTTGTGCTGTATCACTTTTCAACCGAAAACGAGGGGGAGAAGTTCAGAGAATGAAGGTGTCAGACTTCCAGAATGCTAAGATTGGATCGATCACCAATCAAGATATCTTGAAAGGTCTCACAGAGGTTGAGAAGAAAATGGTGAATCATTTTCAGCGAGTGGAAATCAGAGGCAAGTTTAATAGGAGTGTTCCCGTTTTGCTGACGAAGAAGATGATGACAACTGTGGACAGAATCCTTCAAATGAGGCAATCGGTGCCAGCTCTCGCTGATTCCCAGTACATCTTTGCCACACCTTCTGGTCAGAGGCCTTACAGAGGCCATGATGTTCTGAAGGCCCATGCCCTAGAAGCAGGGGTGTCATACCCAGCCATGTTCACATTTACTCAGTTGCGGAAACAGGTTGCAACTTTGGCTCAGTCAATGGCCATCTCGGAGTTAGACCAGGATCAGCTGGCAGATTTCCTTGGCCATGATATTCGGATACATCGCCATATCTACCGCCAACCTCAAGACGTCCTTCAAAAGGCAAAAGTGGCAAAGATTCTTCTGTCAGTTAACAATGGGATGACAGATTTTGAGAGTTGCATTAGAGCTGAGCTGGGCGATGATGAAGAGATTGACTTTGACAATGAAGACGCATCAGAAACTGGCAGAGAGGTCTCGGGGGGAACAGCACCTGTGAATGAAGCAAGTAGCAAGTCAGCAACACAGGAATCGATGAGCATGACGGAGAAAAGACGTCCAGAGCCTGATGACAATCTAGATAGTTTTGATGATGACAGTACTGCGTCGGCTCCTGTTCGAAAGAAAGCTAGATTTACAAGAAAACCATGGGGGGAAGCTGAAGAGAAAGCTGTTCAAACTCGTTTCAAGACACACCTCGTCATGAACAAACTTCCTGGAAAGGCCGAGATACAGTATGCAATGGCGCTGGAACCTGCACTTAGACATAGGCGCTGGACAAACATTAAGGATTACGTCCGCAACAGACTGAAAAAGTTACAAAAGAAATGAATTGAGCCGCCACTCGCAGCATTTTCGATTTCATACAGATTTATTACATCAGTGTTATTATTGGGGTGGTTTCAGCATGTATAGCCTGCTTTTTTTTTTTTTTTTTTTTTTTTTTTTTTTTTTTTTTAATCTGATGGACGCCTGGATCATTTGTGACCCTCTCTCTCACAAAATCAGTCTTAAGAACTCGCATTTTGCATGTTTTGACATATATGCATTTATGAAAACTACAGTGTTTGCTGATTACTGTGATATATGACTGTATGCTGTAGTGCAAAAATTGTAAAAGCTGTTCTTAAGTGTTTAAAGTTGTTAAAGCCTCCGGCGGCCATTTTGAGAAAACAGCCTGTGAAGTTTCTGTGTGCAGCATAATTGGGGCCAAGGGCAGACTTTTAAAATCATTTTTTACCTATTTAATGGCATTTTTCATGATAAAGATTTTAACCATACGATACTTTGGTGTATGTAGAATACATTTCTCCCAAAAAGTGAAAATGCCCCAGATTGACCCCCCCACCACATATTATTGCGTGTAGTGCTGATTGGCTCGCTGCGAGTTAAGACTGGTTTCGTGAGAAAGGGTCACATTTTGTATACTGTATAACCTTTGGATTTGCAAAACGAAACAGCCGGCTGGGGACAAAAGACAATATAATAAGATAAGAAAACCATTGACAATGTAAAAATTGATTACAAGAGTGTTATTGGGGGGGGGGGGGGGGATCATTTTGTAATATACTGCATGCCATTTTAAAAACTCTGCAAATGAAAGAATCAGAGCATGGAATTTTCCTCTTTTTGGCGGATTTCCGCTTAAATGAAGCTGCCATTCCGCCGAATTTCCGCCGAAAACAAAATCGTAAAGTCACTATTCCAATACCGTGTTTCGTGATCTTTATGTGGCGGATATCCCCAAATCGCGTATTGAAAATTGAGCGAGGCGTTAGCTTTAGCTCGCACAGGTCACTTCCGGTCTTCAGTGGAGTCGTAGTCTGGTCAAAATACGGCGAAGAGAAAATACTTAAACGCGGAGACAGAATAGACGTCAGACGATTCTGGAGCCAAGAATATTTGGAGATGGACTTGGCTCGAGAAAAGCGTAAACGACGAGCTCCGCGCTCAGTGTATTCGCAAGTTAGCCGGGCCTGTGGGCAGGCGTATTGCCGCGAACTGCGCAGAGTTGATATTAACTACGCGGCCGCGTAGCACTTGATGCTCACGTGTCTACAGCGAAACACAAGAAAGCTAAAAGCAGTGCCATTGGAAATATTACTCATGATGGTGAATAAATTTATTACAATGTATTTTTTTCCCAGTAAAGTTTGATGAAATTATGTTGAAAAATCTATATAACCTTTCTCCAGCTCAGTGACCATGGTACATAGTATTAAATAAGAGATAAAAGGAATCCATACTTACAGCTGATTAAGCAGAGATTATTAAAGAAAGTATATATATTATATAATTAAACTCAAATTTAAAAAAAAATGGAAAGACATTCAGATGTATTTTGAATAAGCATTTGGATATAAATATTCTGTTGAATACTTTGTTTTAGTATAACTTTTAAACCTTTGACACAAAAAATGAAAAGTGCACCCCAAAAATAAGAAAAAAAAAGCAAGATTTTTAGGTGGTTAAACTGCTCAGTTTCTCTCTAAAATGCACCAGATTGCACAAATTTTAATGTAAATTTTCAAAAATTTTTTCCGGGGGGGGGGGGGGGGGGGGGGGGGGCATGCCCCCGGACCCCCCTAGTGAAAAGGGGTTTTCCTCTTTTTTTTAGTACGAGTAATTCCATGCTCTGAAGAATGGTTGGTTGTACTGCCATACCATTTTGCAAATGAAAGAATGGCTGGTTGTTTGTTGGAGACGAAAGACGTTAAATAAAGGCTGAAGTTTCAAGTGATTTCTTATGTTGTCAGTTAGTTAATTAATGTCGGTGTTCTGTTCTGTCATTTTAACTCGTTCTACCCCAAGATCGGAATCCCCAAATGTTGACGTCGTCTTCAGAAGACTGCGTTGCAGTGCAGGACACAGATCCACCATGATAGTTCAAGGGTGATGCCAGAATAGCTTGGCGCCCATAGGCGCCAAGCTATTCTGGCATCACCCTTGAACTATCATGGTGGATCTTTATTTTGCTGTGGTGTGTCTGGGGTAGAATAAGTTGAGCCCAATGTTGAAGTCGTCTTGAGAAGACTGCGTTGCAGTGCAGGACACGGATCCACCATGATGGTTCAAGGGTGATGCCAGAATAGCTTGGCGCCCATAGGCACCAAGCTATTCTGGCATCACCCTTGAACTATCATGGTGGATCTTTATTTTGCTGTGGTGTGTCTGGGGTAGAATAAGTTAAGCCCAAATGTTGAAGTCGTCTTCAGAAGACTGCGTTGCAGTGCAGGACACAGATCCACCACGATAGTTCAAGGGTGATGCTAGAATAGCTTGGTGCCCATAGGCGCCAAGCTATTCTGGCATCACCCTTGAACTATCGTGGTGGATCTTAAATTTTGCTGGGGTAGAATAAGTTAAGTGTTCGTTTCTTCGTCTGGGTCTTTTTCTATCTTTGATATTTTTCCACACTTTTTGACCCGCATCATAGTCATACTGAGGCTAAATAGCTTCAAATCTGTTCACTGCCATAATTCTATGCAAGCTACATTACAGTACTTACAGATGAGGACATAGACCAATGGCTTTAGTTCAAGGGTGGTGCCACAATAGCTTGGCGCCTAGAGGCACCAAGCTATTCTGGCACTAACCCTTGGACTATTTCAGTTACACTAGTTGCACACACTGGTGTATTCCGAATGATAAGGGTTAATATTCAAAATGCTCTGTTGCTGTTTGTCTGAAACTCCAGAGTACCCCAAAACGCACAAAAAAGGTCCTTTAATTTCCAGAATACATTATGTTGATTCTCACATCAATGCCATGATAAACTGTTTTGCTTCAAAAGGACAAAACGCAGCAATGTTTAAACGATTTCCTCTGTAAAAATCATAATCGAAAGGTTTCGGGCCAGTGTTTATTGAATTTTGCACCATACTATGTAAAGAATGTTAAAGCACACATACACATTTAAGTTGGGAAAAAAAAATTAATGTGAAAAAGAAGTATTCCATGAACTTGACCTTATTACAGACGCCTACTGTTGTGAAGACACCCATTTTGACTGTAATGCCAGTTTCATTTGTGTGAGAGAGACACCCACCCACTTTATTGGCAGAAACCCATTTTTTCGGCATCTAGTGGCTCTGTTTCTAGAAAATGTCTATTTTATTTTAAGTTATAGAGCTTAGTTATAATGTGAGTTCTAAACATTCGCATCAATTCCAGAGCCTTAGAATAAATAGAAATATGGGAACCCATTTTCACATGAAATGCTAGGTAACCCACTCTGATGGTTGCGTCTCCCTGTGTGTGTGTGTGTGTGTGTGTGTGTGTGTGTGTGTGTGTGTGACAGTGACTAGAGCCTGCGTTTGAGGATGAACAAGCTTGAAATAATAAAATATTGTCCCAGGAAAGAACTATCTCGAAATTATTATTATTATTATTATTATTATTATTATTATTATTATTTTAAGATGCTCATTGGCGAGATACCTCGCGCTGGGACCATATGGCGTTGAGGCGCGTCCCCTGGGTGGTGGATAGGGGGTCCCTCGTGAGAGGGGTGCACCGAATGAAATAAGGTGCCGTGAACCAACATGGTCTAAGGGAAGGTGACCCCGACAGAAAACCCCTGGCCCTCCTAGTAAGGGGGTTGGGCGTGGGGGTAGCTTCCCCACCCTGCAAAAAAGGAAATAGCTACAAAAACGCCGACGAAAAGACTAACAGTAATTCCTTTCCTGGAGGAGGAAGGTTCTTCTACTAAAGGACTTATGACGTGCTGTGGTGAAAGCCGGAAGTCTTCGGAAGCCACAGCCGGACCGAGCCGCCTCTCTCTATCCAGGGGCACAACCATGGGCACATGGAACGTCAAGACCATGTACCAGAGCGGCAAGGCCGCCCAGATAGCAGTGGAAATGCAAAAGTACAACCTTTCCCTGCTAGGTATCAGTGAAGCCAGATGGACGCAGTCTGGCCAGAAAAGGCTGATAAGTGGGGAGATGATTCTGTATTCAGGTCATGAAGAGGAGAATGCCCCCCCCCCACCCCATACAGAAGGAGTAGCATTCATGCTGTCACCAGTGGCACAGAGAGCGCTGATGGGCTGGGAACCTCTTGGGCCAAGAATTATCACAGCAGCCTTTAGAACCAAGAAAAAGCTCAAGCTGAACGTCATCCAGTGTTATGCGCCCACCAATGACAGTGACGAGGAAGAGAAACAAGAGTTCTACGACCGACTCCAGAGTGCCGTGGACAAATGTGCGGAGCGAGACATCACCATCGTCATGGGCGATTTTAATGCCAAAATAGGGGAGGACAACACCGGATACGAAGAGGTGATGGGGAGACAGGGACTAGGCTCGGAGATGAGTGAGAACGGGGAGAGGTTTGTAGACTTTTGTGCTCTAAACCGACTTGTCATTGGAGGCAGCATCTTCCCACACAGAAGAATACACAAAGCAACTTGGGTCTCACCTGACCATACAACAGAGAACCAAATAGACCATATCTGCATTAGCAAGAAATTTAGAAGATCCCTTCAAGATGTTCGAGTGAGGAGGGGAGCAGATGTCGCCTCAGACCACCATCTGCTTACCTTAAGAATGAAGCTCAAGCTAAAGAAAAGCCGCACAGAGACAACAAGAAGACAGCGCTATAATGTAGGCCTCCTGAGAGAAACTGGAGTTAGAGAAGAGTTCAAACTGGTGCTGTCCAACCGGTTTCAAGCGCTACAGGAGCTAGTAAATGAAGAGGAGGCGGTCACCACAGAGCAGCAGTGGAAGGCAGTTAGAGAGGCGCTGAACTCAACCTGCAAAGACACTGTAGGGTTCAGGAAACACCACCACAAGGACTGGCTGTCGGCACAGACCTTGAAGAAGATAGAAGTGAGGAAGCAGAAGAAAGCAGCGGTCAACAACAGTCGCACGAGAGCAGCCAAAGTAAGGGCACAGGGGGAATACTCGGAAGCCAACCGCGAGGTGAAGAGGAGTATCAGGGCAGACAAGAGGGCCTACACAGACAGCCTGGCAGCAGAGGCAGAAAAGGCAGCAGGCAGCGGCAACATGAAACAGCTCTACGACATTACCAGAAGATTGTCGGGTAAGTATGGCCATACAGAAAGACCAGTAAAAGACAAAGAAGGCAAGCCTATTGCAGACAGAGCAGACCAACTCGACAGATGGGCCGAGTATTTTGAAGAGTTACTGAACAGACCTAGCCCCACCCAACCCCCCCCCCCGACATCCAGCCGGCAGAGACCGACCTACCCATCAGCTGTGACAGACCCAGCCGGGAAGAGATCAGAAAAGCAGTGGCATTTTTGAAGAATGGCAAAGCAGCAGGGCCAGATGGCATCCCAGCGGAGTCTCTGAAAGCAGACCTAGAGACAACAGTGGAGATGCTGTACCCACTGTTTGGAAAGATCTGGGAAGAGGAGGTGATGCCAGCTGACTGGAAGGAGGGGTACCTAATCAAGCTTCCCAAGAAAGGCGACCTCAGCAAGTGTTCCAACTACAGAGGAATCACCTTGCTGTCAGTACCAGGAAAGGTCTTCAACAGGATCATCCTAGAGAGAATGAAGAGCTCCGTTGACCCCCAGCTGAGAGACCAGCAAGCAGGATTCAGGAAGAACCGATCATGTACAGACCAGATCGCCACTCTCCGCATCATCGTGGAACAGTCTCTGGAGTGGAGCTCCCCGCTGTACGTCAACTTTGTGGATTATGAGAAAGCATTTGACAGCGTGGACCGAGAGACTCTGTGGAAACTCCTACGACACTACGGTGTACCCACAAAGCTCGTCCGCCTGATCAAGAGCAGCTATGATGGCATGACATGTCGCGTGATCCACGAAGGGCAGTTCACCAGAGAGCTCCAGGTCAGAACTGGTGTCAGGCAGGGGTGTCTGCTGTCTCCGTTCCTCTTCCTACTGGCCATAGACTGGGTCATGAAGATGACCACAGAGCACAGACGAAGTGGAATACAGTGGACACTGTGGACACAGCTTGACGACCTCGATTTTGCAGACGACTTGGCATTACTGTCCCACACTCATCAACAAATGCAGGACAAGACCACGAGGCTTGCTGACATCTCGTCCCAAGTGGGCCTCACCATTCACAAACAGAAAACAAAGACAATGAGGCTGAACGCAACCAGGGAAGAACCAATCTTGCTTGCTGGCACCCCGTTGGAGGAGGTGGAGTCCTTCACCTATCTCGGGAGCATCATAGACAAAAAAGGCGGCACTGATGCAGATGTCAGAGCACGAATCGGTAAAGCCAGAGCAGCCTTTCTCCAGTTAAAAAAAGTGTGGAGTTCCAGAGAGCTGTCACAACACACCACAAAGTCCGCAACTCCAATGTAAAAGCAGTTCTCCTATATGGAGCAGAGACTTGGAGATTGACAAAAACCACAGTCAACAGAGTACAGACCTTCATGAACAGTTGCCTTAGAAGAATTTTGAAAATCCACTGGCCAGAGAAGATCAGCAATTTCAGACTCTGGGACAGAACAGAGCAGATAACAGCAGAGAATGAAATTGGGCGAAGAAGATGGGGATGGATCGGTCACAGCCTGAGAAAGCCAGCTTCCAGTATCACTAGGCAGGCATTGTCATGGAACCCCCAGGGAAAGAGGAAAAGAGGTAGGCCGATAAACTCCTGGCGTCGAGACCTCCAAGCTGACATCAAGAGACTGGGAACCACCTGGAGTAGAATCGAAGGAGAAGCACAGGACAGGAGTTGCTGGAGGTCTCTCGTCGACGGCCTATACCCGGGTAGGGGTGACAGGCATAAGTATGTAATTGGCGAGATAATGGATGTTTCACAAAATCCGGTTGATACACACTGGAGTCCATAATTTTGTTTATTTTTACTATACATTTTGCATATAGCTAGATTAAAGGGAGATTTTGAATGAGTTCGTTAACCAGCATTGTACCTCTAGAACATTTTGAGTGATTTTTTTAAAAATTAGATTTTCACAATTTGGGGATTAATTTCAGAATTTACTTACTTACTTACGCCTGTCACCCCTCCCCGGGTATAGGCCGTCGACGAGAGACCTCCAGCGACTTCTGTCATGTGTTTCTCCTTCGATTTTACTCCAGGTGGTTCCCAGTCTCTTGATGTCTGCTTTGAGGTCTCGACGCCAGGCGTTTCTCGGCCTGCCTCTTTTTCTTTCCCTGGGGGTTCCATGACAGTGCCTGCCTAGTGACACTGGAAGCTGGCTTTCTCAGACTGTGACCAATCCATCCCCATCTTCTTCGCCCAATTTCATTCTCTGCTGTTATCTGCTCTGTTCTCTCCCAGAGTCTGACGTTGCTGATCTTCTCTGGCCAGTGGATTTTCAAAATTCTTCTAAGGCAACTGTTTATGAAGATCTGTACTCTGTTGATTGTGGTTTTTGTCAATCTCCAAGTCTCTGCTCCATATAGGAGAACTGCTTTTACGTTGGAGTTGAAAATCCGGACTTTGGTGTGTTGTGACAGCTCTCTGGAACACCACACTTTTTTCAACTGGAGAAAGGCTGCTCTGGCTTTACCGATTCGTGCTCTGACATCTGCATCAGTGCCGCCTCTTTTGTCTATGATGCTCCCGAGATAGGTGAAGGACTCCACCTCCTCCAACGGGGTGCCAGCAAGCAAGACTGGTTCTTCCCTGGTTGTGTTCAGCCTCATTGTCTTTGTTTTCTGTTTGTGGATGGTGAGGCCCACTTGGAACGAGATGTCAGCAAGCCTTGTGGTCTTGTCCTGAATTTGTTGATGAGTGTGGGACAGTAAAGCCAAGTCGTCTGCAAAATCGAGGTCGTCAAGCTGTGTCCACAGTGTCCACTGTATTCTACTTCGTCTGTGCTCTGTGGTCCTCTTCATGACCCAGTCTTTGGCCAGTAGGAAGAGGAACGGAGACAGCAAACACCCCTGCCTGACACCGGTTCTGACCTGGAGCTCCCTGGTGAACTGCCCTTCGTGGATCACGCGACATGTCATGCCATCGTAGCTGCTCTTGATCAGGCGGACGAGCTTTGTGGGTACACCGTAGCGTCGTAGGAGTTTTCACAGAGTCTCTCGGTCCACGCTGTCACATGCTTTCTCGTAATCCACAAAAGTTGACATACAGCGGGGAGCTCCACTCCAGAGATTGTTCCACGATGATGTGGAGAGTGGCGATCTGGTCTGTACATGATCGGTTTTTCCTGAATCCTGCTTGCTGGTCTCTCAGCTGGGGGTCAACGGAGCTCTTCATTCTCTCCAGGATGATCCTGTTGAAGACCTTTCCTGAGGACCTTGCTGAGGTCGCCTTTCTTGGGAAGCTTGATTAGGTACCCCTCCTTCCAGTCAGCCGGCATCACCTCCTCTTCCCATATCTTTCCCAAACAGTGGGTTTAGCATCTCTACTGTTGTCTCTAGGTCTGCTTTCAGAGTCTCCGCTGGGATGCCATCTGGCCCTGCTGCTTTGCCGTTCTTCAAAAATGCCACTGCTTTTCTGATCTCTTCCCGGCTGGGTCTGTCACAGCTGATGGGTAGGTCGGTCTCTGCTGGCTGGATGTCTGGGAGGTCGGGTGGGCTGGGTCTGTTCAGTAACTCTTCAAAATACTCAGCCCATGTGGCCACACAGGGCAATTAGGTTACGCCCCCTTTTCACACACTGTTATCTGTTAGCCTTTAGCCTACTTTGGACTGCGACGTAGACACCCTTGCTGGAAATATAAAAGAGGTGTTACTTTCTACAGCAGAAGAAGTGCTGGGGAAGCAGAGGAAGCGCAAACAGCCCTGGGTCACCGATGACATCCTCGATCTCTGTGATGAGAGGAGAGCCTGGAAGAAAAAGAGAGGCCAAGACCTCACATCAGCAAACAAGTACAGACTTGTCAACAAGAAGATCAGGAAGAGGATGAAAGAAGCCAAAGAAGATTGGATTGAAGACCAGTGTTGTAGCGTGGAAGAGGGCATGGCAAACGGCAACAGCAAGAAGGCTTATGAAACGCTAAGGACCCTCACCAAGACTCAACAGCGAACAGCCACAGTCATCGAAGACAGCAGCGGCCAACTCCTTACGGAAAACACTGCTGTACTAAACAGATGGACTGAGTACTGCCGAGACTTGTATAACTACAAGGCTGAGCCAGACACCAGCATCCTCCAAAACAACCAGGCTGGGGCCAGGAAGGCTGAAGACCTGCCAGTGTTAGCTGAAGAGGTGGAAGCAGCCGTACGCGGCCTGAAGGGAGGAAAGTCTCCAGGTATAGACAACGTACCTGCTGAACTGTTGAAACATGGAGGAGAAGTAACAACGAAGGTCCTCACTACACTCTGTCAAAAGATCTGGGAGCAAAAGAAATGGCCAGTAGAATGGACACAGTCTCTAGTGATCCCGCTCCCCAAGAAAGGAAACCTGAAACAGTGCCAGAACTACAGAACTATCAGTCTGATAAGTCACCCTAGCAAAGTAATGCTTAGAATCATTCTCAACCGCCTCAAAACTTTCGCCGAGGAACTGCTGGCAGAAGAACAGGCTGGCTTCAGAGTTGGAAGAAGCACTGTAGAGCAGATTTTCAACTGCCGCGTCCTGATCGAGAAACATCTGCAGCATCAGCGCGAACTCTACCACAACTTCATTGATTTCAGGAAAGCATTTGATCGCGTCTGGCACGACGGACTCTGGCAAGTCATGAGATCGTTCAACATAGAGGAGGGACTGATCCAAATGATAGAAGCGCTTTACAAGAACGCCTGCAGCGCGGTTCTACTTAACAATCAGTCAGGCGAGTTCTTCAGGACGACGATCGGTGTCCGTCAAGGATGCCTGCTCTCTCCTGTCCTTTTCAACATATTCCTGGAGAAGATCATGCAGGAAACCCTCCACGACCACCATACTTCAATCTCTATTGGTGGCAGATCCCTGTGCAATCTTCGATTCGCAGACGACATTGACCTCATGGCAGGCAGCAATAGTGAGCTCCAAAACCTGACAGACAAACTTTCAAGTAGCGCAGGGTCTTATGGCATGGAGATCAGTACGGATAAAAGCAAAGTGATGATCAACACCACAAGCGACAGCAGCAGCAATATTCACATGAATGGCCAGAAGCTAGAAGAGGTCAATAGCTTCAAGTACTTGGGAGCCACCCTGTCCAAAGACGGTAGTTGCATAGCAGAGATCCGTATCAGGATAGGTACAGCAACATCCGCAATGGCCAGGCTGGACAGGATATGGCGAAGTAACTCCATCAGCTTCACCATCAAGTACAGGCTTTACAAGTCCCTCGTAGTGTCTATTCTACTCTACGGCTGTGAGACTTGGACACTGCTTGCAGACTCAGAAAAGAAAATCCAGGCCTTTGAGAACAAGTGCCTGAGGAAGTTGCTCCGCATCTCGTACCGCGAGCACAAGACCAACGAATATGTACGGAGCATCGTCACTTCCCTGGTGGGCCCACATGAACCCCTTCTGGCAACTGTGAAACGGCGCAAGCTTGCTTGGTTTGGCCACGTGACCCGACACAACACCTTGTCCAAGACTATCCTCCAAGGCACTCTCGAAGGAAGTCGTCGGCGAGGTCGTCAGAGAAAGAGTTGGGTCGCAAACATAAAAGAATGGACCGAACTCGAGATGCCAGACTTGCTTGCCACCGCCCAAAATAGAACTCAGTGGAGAGCACTGTCTGTTGCTGCTGCCTTTCAGTCCCCCCAACGCCCAGTTCGGGCAAGGGACTGATGATGATGATGATGATCTGTTAGCCTCTTGCAGCATAACACTATGAACGAAGAACGTTTCTGCCAAAACAAAAAAATCCACGCGGAGCACATCACAGGAGAAGCTATTTCAGCAATTCTTAAAAAAATTAAGAGTTAGCGTTTTTCACAACACTCAAATGCATTAAGTACCCCATGACAAAACTGTCGTCTGCAAGCCCGCATACAACCGTGCACATGCCCCAATTAGGCTCCCATGAACACACTAGGTCGACTAAAATTACCCAGATTTTGCTCTTTTTCACACCACCTGTCATGCCTTTTGTTGCTCAAAACGCCAAAAAAAGGCACACAATTGAAGTTTTACACCCTAAAAAAATGGCAAAAAGGGAGGAAATTTTTTGAACTATTTCTGGCGGAAAAGTTACTACATGCACCGGAAGCAATTGCCCTGTGTGGCCTGTGTCGAGTTGGTCTGCTCTGTCTGCAATAGGCTTGCCTTCTTTGTCTTTTACTGGTCTTTCTGTATGGCCATACTTGCCCGACAATCTTCTGGTAATGTCGTAGAGCTGTTTCATGTTGCCGCTGCCTGCTGCCTTTTCTGCCTCTGTTGCCAGGCTGTCTGTGTAGGCCCTCTTGTCTGCCCTGATACTCCTCTTCACCTCGCGGTTGGCTTCCGAGTTTTCCTCCTGTGCCCTTGCTTTGGCTGCTCTTGTGCGACTGTTGTTGACAACTGCTTTCTTCTGCTTCCTCACTTCTATCTTCTTCAAGGTCTGTGCCGACAGCCAGTCCTTGTGATGGTGTTTCCTGAACCCTACAGTGTCTTTGCAGGTTGAGTTCAGCGCCTCTCTAACTGCCTTCCACTGCTGCTCTGTGGTGACCGCCTCCTCTTCATTTACTAGCTCCTGTAGCGCTTGAAACCGGTTGGACAGCACCAGTTTGAACTCTTCTCTCACTCCAGTCTCTCTCAGGAGGCCTACATTATAGCACTGTCTTCTTGTTGTCTCTGTGCGGCTTTTGAGCTTTATTCTTAAGGTAAGCAGATGGTGGTCTGAGGCGACATCTGCTCCCCTCCTCACTCGATCATCTTGAAGGGATCTTCTAAATTTCTTGCTAATGCAGATATGGTCTATTTGGTTCTCTGTAGTATGGTCAGGTGAGACCCAAGTTGCTTTGTGTATTCTTCTGTGTGGGAAGATGCTGCCTCCAATGAGTCTGTTTAGAGCACAAAAGTCTACAAACCTCTCCCCGTTCTCACTCATCTCCCCTAGTCCCTGTCTCCCCATCACCTCTTAGTATCCGGTGTTGTCCTCCCCTATTTTGACATTAAAATCGCCCATGATGATGGTGATGTCTCGCTCCGCACATTTGTCCACAGCACTCTGGAGTCGATCGTAGAACTCTTGTTTCTCTTCCTCGTCACTGTCATTAGTGGGCGCATAACACTGGATGACGTTCAGCTTGATCTTTTTCTTGGTTTTAAAGGCTGCTGTGATAATTCTTGGCCCAAGAGGTTCCCAACCCATCAGCGCTCTCTGTGCCACTGGTGACAGCATGAATGCTACTCCTTCTGCATGGGGGGCATTCTCCTCTTCATGACCTGAATCAGTACAGAATCATCTCCCCACGTAACAGCCTTTTCTAGCCAGACTGCGTCCATCTGGCTTCACTGATACCTAGCAGGGAAAGGTTGTACTTTTGCATTTCCGCTGCTATCTGGGCGGCCTTGCCGCTCTGGTACATGGTCTTGACATTCCATGTGCCCATGGTTGTGTCCCTGGATAGAGAGAGGCGGCTCGGTCCTGTGGCTTCCGAAGACTTCCGGCTTTCACCACAGAACATCATAAATCTTCTGGTAGAAGAACCTTCCTCCTCCAGGAAAGGAATTGCTGTTTGTCTTTTCGTCGGCGTTTTTGTAGCTATTTCCTTATTTGCAGGGTGGGGAAGCTACCCCCACGCCCAACCCCCTTACTAGGAGGACCAGGGTTTTTCTGTCGGGGTCACCTTCCCTTAGACCATGTTGGTTCACGGCACCTTATTTCATTCGGTGCACCCCTCTCGCGAAGGACCCCCTCTCCGGCACCACCCAGGGCCGGACGCGCCTCAACGCCATATGGTCCCAGCGCGAGGAATTTCAGAATGATATGGATTAATATTAAAACAATTGAATCTTTTTTACGGAAAAACATTCTTCTCATTAATGATCGCATGATTTTTCATATACAGTATTTACATAAGCCTACAGTTTGTCTTGGCCGTCGGGTACGATTAGGTCGATTGTGACCTGTGTGCCCTAGGTGTGAAAATCAGACAATTTTCTCATTTTCTGCACTACCTTTTCGGAGTCATTTGTAAAACAGCTAACATAACTTTAATTTTTCTTCTACGAAAAAAAATATCTTCTCATTAAACGATCTTCTCATGATTTTTTTTTTATAAACAGTGTTAGCATAAGCCTGCTGTTTGTCCTGGCCCTGGGGTAGGATTAGGTCAAAATTGTGGCCTGTAAGCCCTAGGTGTGAAAATCAGCAAGAAAATTGCCAAGTTTGATCCTCTAATACATGAAATGTTAGTACTGCGATGAGCGACGTATAACATCGAGTGTCGTCAATATGAACACTGCATTGTGGGACTAATGATGCCATGAGATGAAGCTTGAAGTGACGTCATTTCGCTGCTTATGCTAAAGGCATTCTTTTTCAGAATAGCTATGCTAAACCAGACCACAGAGCTTACGAATGGCGGGAGTCACCGTGTGTCCATTTTTATTTCTGTATGCCGGTATGTGTGGATCAGAGGTTGAGTTAAAGTAGAAGGAGATGGATTCCTGTTGCTACACGAGCCCACAGTGCATACTAATGGCTGGAAGCGCCATGTGTCCGTCTTTACTGATTTGTGTGCGCCGACGTGTGTGTTGATCAGAGTTTGGCCGAGAGGGAAATGGATCAGCATAATAAGCCTAAAAATATGAACTCTGAATGTTTCTAAGATAAATACACGTGAGCTCCAAACAATACGGTAGACTTTGGAATTAAATCTTTATCTTGTATACATTGTAAATGTCCGAGGCAGGCTGAGGCTGTCCAACAAAGTTAAGTTTTAGGTAAGTGTTCAATAAATGGAGCTGAGCCTGTCTGGCCAGAAATAGTATGAGTGAAAAGGAGATCGCTCACTCTCACTTAAAAAGTGGTCTCATTATGTATGCGAGATGTAGCGCCCCCATGTGCCTAACAAAGAAATGTCTGTCAACAAGCTGGTTACATAGCTGGAATTGCCACTTCCGAAAACAAAGACAGCACTGCGCTGCACATAAATGTTGCAATTCAAGGAGAAAAGGACCTTGTGACAGTGTTAGACCTGTTGAGGTTTGAAAACATGTAAATGGGTCTGAGGTGTACTGGGCTGAATATATATGAAGGACATTTCGAGAAGTAATTTCAATAATGTTGTGAACAAAATCAGAATGTTTGCAACTGTACAGCAAAACCGGTAAATTGTACAAGTTTCTTAAAAGTGAATTCTAAGGTCAACTGGCACTAAATCATATTTGTTCTAAGGTATTACAGAATATGTTTCTCTGCGAAGATATTTGGGAAAAATTTTGCTCTGGTGTCAAACGACCTGTGACAGTATGATTGCTATGGAAATGCAAAATGCCGTATTAAGGGTTTTTGCGGTAAGTATAGATGTTTTGACTATTTACCGCAAAATGCCTTATTTAGCTCATTGCTGTGAGTAGATGTTTGTTCTATTTACTGCAGTGTGCCGTATTTCGGTCTCAGCAGTATGTAGATGTTTGTTCATCAGTTGTGAGTAAGAGACTGCATGGTCCATGTTTGCTCCGTGTATGCGTGTGTGCACGCGCATGTGTACACGTGTGTATGTATGTGCGTGTGTGTTGCCTTCCTGCCACGGTATTTAGCATAGGGTTGCCGAGGCATATGTGAATTGACCTGATCAGAGAGAAGGGAGGGATGAGGGAAACACTGACATGCACCAGGACATGTACGTTAGCCACACAAACACACACCAAGCAAAACACACACACAATATAGGAACAAACCAAATGTGAGGGAAACGCTGGCATGCACAAAGACTGTGACATGTATGTTAGCCACACATACACACGCACACATGCACACACACACACACACACACACACACACACACACACACACACACACCACGCAAAAGACACGCACAATGGAACAAGCCAGCAAACGATCTTGGGCGAATTGACTCTTGTCTTGGGCGAATTGACTCTTGTCTTGGGCGACTTGACCCTTTACTATGGCGACTTGACACGTATCTTGGGCGACTTGACCGCTTACTTTGCCGAGTCGACTTGTACGTTGAGCGAGATATTACATGGGCGAGTTGACCGGCAACCGGGCGAGAGTTTGTTCGTTTTGGCGAGTTGGGTTTTGGGCGACATTGTCAGTTCAATCTTAGTAATAAGTCGAGGTGACTAAGCTATGTGAATATGCCAGCAAGTTAGCTAAGTTGTTAAAAACAATTTGTTTGTGTGCTACATACTTCCGGAAGATGTCTGACGGTTTGTATGCTCTGTAGCCAGAGATGATGGAGTGGTCCCTTGATCTGTGTGTGTACAACTACACGTACTCTTAGTCTTTCTCTCTCATAATGAGATATTATATGTAAGTAGCCTTTGATACACATGAAAGAGAAACACGTTTCTCGAGGCAAGCCAGTGCGTAAGCTGCTTGGGTCAGTTGAAATACATCGGTGAACTAGATGCATTTTCACCAGATCACAACTGAAGTTGACAGTGTCATAAAAAAAGGTTGGTACATATTCTCCATGAGCCAGACCAAAACGTGGCTCCGCTCAGCTGGCGATGAACCCATCATCGCCAGCGTCACTCCGAGTGGCTACCGCCTGGCCTCCTTCCCGCGCGCTTCCAGAGGGGGTGGCATTGCCATCATCTACAGGGACTGTCTCTCCGCTCACCTCTCCTTCTCTCAGTCTCTACCTTTTGCTCATCCCTCCTTTGAATCTGTCGAGGCCGAAGTGCTCAACAGTCCTGGCCAGTCCCTCATCTTCTCATGTATCTATCGCCCCCCTCCAAGCTCTCAAAACAAACTCACAAACTCCATGTTCCTCACCGAGTTTGACCTCCTCCTCGACCACTACAGCACACGACACGGAAAACACATCCTTCCCAGCGACTTCAACTTCCACTTCGACAAACCCGACCACCCCGACACAAAACGCCTGTGCACATCACTTTCAAACCACAATCTTACCCAACACATCACCAAACCCACCCACTGACTCGGCCACACCCTCGACTGGATCATCACCCGCACCTCCGATCAACTCTTTCTCGACTCTGACACCTCCTCTGCACTTCCCTCTGACCACCTCGCTATTCTCGTCTCCCTCAACCTACCTCCCCCGAAAAAAACCAAGCTCCTTGTCTCTCGTCGCAAACTAAAATCTGTCAACCGAGAGAGCTTCTTCGACGCAGCTGTCGACCTTCTCCTGGACCCCGCCTCCTCTCCTGATCTTGCATCCCATTTGGACTCCTCTCTTCGAAAACTTCTTGACACCCATGCACCTGTCACCACCTGCTCGATACACAACCGACCCCCCTCCCCCTGGCTCACTAACATAGCTGAGGCCAAGCGCGAGCGCCGACAAGCGGAACGCTGCTGGCGCTCATCTGACCTCACTGTTCACAGACAGATCTTCCAAACAACTAGATCCAAAGTCTGCAGAATGATCTCCGACTCCAAACGTAAACACCTTCAAAACAAAATCCTGGAATCCACTTCTTCCAAAACCCTCTATGCCACCATGAACACACTCCTAGGCATTTCTAAAGACTCTCCTCTCCTCAACACACACAGCAAAGAAGAACTCCCGTCCACTTTTTCCACCTATTTCTCCGACAAAATCCAAACTCTCCGCAACACACTTGACACTCTGCCTTCTCCGCCTTGCCCTCCCGACACCCCCTTTTCCGGCACCCCCCTCTCGTCCTTCCGACCCGTCCCTCAGGACGAAGTCCTCAAGACCATAAAGTCCATGCCTCTCAAAACCTGCGAACTAGACCCTCTCCCAGCTTCTCTCTACCGGGACGGCCTTCCAAAACTTCTGCCATTCATTACCGACATCATGAACACATCTCTAGAGAACGGCTTCGTCCCTGATATTTTCAAGTCTGCCATCGTCCGTCCTCTCCTCAAAAAACACAAACGAACTCAAAAACTATCGCCCAGTCTCCAATCTCTCTTTCCTGTCCAAGCTTCTTGAGAAGGTCGTTCTCAACCAGCTCAATCTCCACCTCGTCTACAACAACCTCCTCAGTCCCTTCCAGTCTGCCTATCGCAAACACCACAGCACTGAAACAGCCCTTCTACATATCTTAAACGACCTGCTTCTCTCCACCGACTCGGGCAACATCTCCCTTCTTACGCTACTCGACCTCTCTGCCGCTTTCGCCACTATAGACCACTCTATCCTCCTCCACCGCCTTCACCACTCATTTGGCATCACTGACTCTGCTCACTCCTGGTTTCTCTCCTACCTCTCTGACAGACAGCAGTCCATCACATCGACGGCATCTCCTCCAACCCAGTCACGCTCTCCTGCGGAGTTCCACAGGGGTCCATCCTGGGCCCGGTTCTTTTCACACTCTACACCTCTCCCCTGTCCAACATCATCCAGTCTCACCACATACACCACCACCTCTACGCTGACGACTCACAACTACTAGACAAAGACAAACTCGACAACACTCAGTCACTACTGACTCGCACGGCTGACTGCTACGAAGATGTGAAAAACTGGATGACAGCAAACAAGCTTAAACTGAATGACGACAAAACGGAAGCCATGCTGGTAGGCACTCGCCAGATACTTTCCCAGCTCCCTCCCTCCCTCCACCTTCAACTCGACAGCACCCCCATCTCCCTCTCCGACTAGGCCAAAAACCTCCGCGTTGTCCTCGATTCCTCTCTTTCCATGACCACCTTCGTCTCTGCCACGGCCCAAGCATGCTACTTCCACCTCCGCCGCATCAGTCAGATCAGAAAATACCTCACTACCGAAGCTGCCACCAAACTTGCTGTCTCTCTCATCCTATCTCGCATCGACTACTGCAACTCTCTCCTTTCCGGCCTCCCTCTCTCAACCACTTTCACTCTCCAGCGTGTCCAGAACAATGCTGCCCGCCTCGTCCTCAGAAAGAAAAAATCCGACCACATCACTCCCCTGCTCAAACTCCTTCACTGGCTTCCCATCTCCCAACGCATCCAATACAAGATTCTGTCTCTCTGCTACAAATCCCTGAACAACTGCGCTCCCGCCTATCTCTCAAATTTACTTCACCCCTACACTCCTCCCCGCTCCCTCCGCTCCGCCTCCGACCCTCTCCGCCTCCACATCCCCCGCACCAAACTCAGCACTTTCCGCCCCCGCTCCTTCTCAGTATACGGTCCATCCACCTGGAACACTCTCCCACTCTCTCTCCGTCAGAAACACTCTCCTTCCAGTCCGCCCTCAAAACTCACCTCTTTCAACAGTTCTAGCACTATACCACCACACTCCCCACCCTAAGCAGACTGTCGTATTGTATTTCACTATTTTGTGGTACGTGAGTCGTTGTCTAAAGCGTGCGCATGCGTGCGCCGGTTGTAAGTGCGCGCTTAGAGTTATAATTATTATAAGATAAGCGCATTATAAATACCGTAATTATTATTATTATTATTATTACCTCCTCGCCGTCTCCTCCCAGTACTCTGTAAGATGGGCATCAAAGCGTATTTTTTAAATATATGTATCTTCCCTTAAAAAATAACACAAATCACCACTAACAAGGGGATTGCACGACATAAAAAATGGTGCAGACAAAAAGATTGATGGTGATATATTACCAATTGTACCAATTTGGTACCGGTTTCAGGCCACTTTATAAATTTCAAATTATACAAGCGATCAAAATTTCCGAAACCTCAGTAGCTGAGCTGACCCTTCACACCAGGTGAATGTCCTGTGTTTGTCTTGTAATGTGTTTGTGTTCAGAGTGAATGTATGTGTGTCACGTGAGCGTGCGTGGGGGTTCAGTTCACAATGCTTTGAACTGATTCGCAGAATTGGGTAAAGCGCCTATACTTACGCCTGTCACCCCTACCCGGGTATAGGCCATCAACGAGAGACCTCCAGCAACTCCTGTCCTGTGCTTCTCCTTCGATTCTACTCCAGGTGGTTCCCAGTCTCTTGATGTCTGCTTGGAGGTCTCGACGCCAGGAGTTTCTCGGCCTACCTCTTTTCCTCTTTCCCTGGGGGTTCCATGACAATACCTGCCTAGTGATACTGGAAGCTGGCTTTCTCAGACTTTGACCGATCCATCCCCATCTTCTTCGCCCAATTTCATTCTCTGCTGTTATCTGCTCTGTTCTCTCCCAGAGTCTGACGTTGCTGATCTTCTCTGGCCAGTGGATTTTCAAAATTCTTCTAAGGCAACTGTTCATGAAGGTCTGTACTCTGTTGACTGTGGTTTTTGTCAATCTCCATGTCTCTGCTCCATATAGGAGAACTAAAGCGCCTATAATATCCAATATTATTATTTTATCTTAGTATGTCCTGCGATGTTTAAGCCATGTTCCTATAAAATCATTAGGAACACGCCAGAGATATAGCCGATGGTGAAGGGTACCACTTCGCGGATTCTAAAATGAACTTTAGAAACAGCTTCCTCTAACTAAATCAGAATTCATTCCAGAAGCCCAAATCAGGCAATATTATGTTAAGGCACACCTTTTGCATCCTCTGCAAAAAATAAAAGAATGAGAAAATATTGAAACTCTGGCTCATAGTAAAGCTGAGTTGGTGTACCTCGCCTGGTACCTAGGTGAAATACACTATCGGCGGCGCCATTACTGTTATTTTTGCACTTGTCTGGTTTAAGAGGGTCAACTGCACTTCGATCGCATGGAGTGGTGGCTATTTGCACCCTAGCAAAAAAAAGTGGCATGATATGGATTGTTCAACATTTCCAAAACTCCCGGGACTACAGAAGAACAAAATGTTGATGTAATTTCTTCAGCAGGGTTCTATTTCTTGCAGTTCATCTACAAAAACACATGTGGCGGATCCGTGCCTTGCACAGTTTGTATGGGCGGATTAAAATCAGTCTGTGCTTCAAGGAAAGCTCAGCGTCAAAGGAAATGTCTCTCAACAAGTGACATAGATGGCTGTAATTCAGCGGTGGGACATGAAGGTCTGTGTCTCCACACAGAGTGGTCTCATTAGGTTTTGCTTTGGCCAGTTTGAGTGTGAAGCAAACAAAGGCTTGCTGTCGGGCACATCCCGCCAAAAGGAACTGAGGCGTGACTGCTCTTTGTTTAGAAAAGACTGCTTGTGACCGCTGGACATGCCGTCAAGTTCTAGCCTTCAGGCAACTAGAGGTACAAATCCTCATATATTCTTACAGCTTATGGTGTTTTGATGAACCCCGGTTGCCTAAGGGAGAACACTTAGATCTGTGCCCCTCATTGAGACTCGACGTAATTTTCTCCCACATGTCTTTCTACTAACACCAGTTTGCAAACAACAAATAGCTGCATATTTCCAAACAACCTGCTGAGAGATCATCATACGCCCGGTAGTATGAGTGGGCTAATGTGGACCGATGCCTCCTGCTTGCATCGCTGCAAGACTTAATTTTGTGATTAGGCACAGATTCTAATGGGCCTAAAGACTTGCTCTTTCCTCAGCAAAGGTTGCTCATATGGATCTATTACCAGTGCAAATTTAGCCAGCTTCAGACATGAATTATTGTCACCTGCAGATAATTAGGCTTATAAGGATCTATGTCTCTCATTGTCTGAAGTTCTCTTTTCACAACATGACGCAAATCATATTAAGTCCAGAGGCACAGATTTTATTGAGCGGACTGTACATGGCACATATCCTCATGAGCTTTAGCTGCCAAACCTCGCGCTGGGACCATATGGCGTTGAGGCACGTCCCCTGGGTGGTGGATAGGGGGTCCCTCGCGAGAGGGGTGCACCGAATGAAATAAGGTGCCGTGAACCAACATGGTCTAAGGGAAGGTGACCCCGACAGAAAAACCCTGGTCCTCCTAGTAAAGGGGTTGGGCGTGGGGGTAGCTTCCCCACCCTACAAATAAGGAAATAGCTACAAAAACGCCGACGAAAAGACAAACAGCAATTCCTTTCCTGGAGGAGAAAGGTTCTTCTACCAGAAATTTATGACGTCCTGTGGTGAAAGCCGGAAGTCTTCGGAAGCCACAGGACCGAGCCGCCTCTCTCTATCCAGGGACACAACCATGGGCACATGGGATGTCAAGATCATGTACCAGAGCGGCAAGGCCGCCCAGATAGCAGCGGAAATGCAAAAGTACAACCTTTCCCTGCTAGGTATCAGTGAAGCCAGATGGACGCAGTCTGGCCAAAAAAGGCTGTTAAGTGGGGAGATGATTCTGTACTGATTCAGGTCATGAAGAGGAGAATGCCCCCCATACAGAAGGAGTAGCATTCATGTTGTCACCAGTGGCACAGAGAGCGCTGATGGGCTGGGAACCTCTTGGGCCAAGAATTATCACAGCAGCCTTTAGAACCAAGAAAAAGATCAAGCTGAACATCATCCAGTGTTATGCGCCCACTAATGACAGTGGCGAGGAAGAGAAACAAGAGTTCTATGACCGACTCCAGAGTGCTGTGGACAAATGTGCGGAGCGAGACATCACCATCGTCATGGGCGATTTTAATGCCAAAATAGGGGAGGACAACACCGGATACGAAGAGGTGATGGGAAAACGGGACTAAGGGAGATGAGTGAGAATGGGGAGAGGTTTTTAGACTTTTGTGCTCTAAACAGACTTGTCATTGGAGGCAGCATCTTCCCACACAGAAGAATACACAAAGCAACTTGGGTCTCACCTGACCATACTACAGAGAACCAAATAGACCATATCTGCATTAGCAAGAAAAATTCAGAAGATCCCTCCAAGATGTTCAAGTGAGGAGGGGAGCAGATGTCGCCTCAGACCACCATCTGCTTACCTTAAGATAATAAGAATAAAGCTCAAGTTAAAGAAAAGCCACACAGAGACAACAAGAAGACAGCGCTATAATGTAGGCCTCCTCAGAGAGACTGGAGTGAGAGAAGAGTTCAAACTGGTGCTGTCCAAATAGTTTCAAGCGCTACAGGAGCTAGTAAATGAAGAGGAGGCAGTCACCACAGAGCAGCAGTGGAAGGCAGTTAGAGAGGCGCTGAACTCAACCTGCAAAGACACTGTAGGGTTCAGGAAACACCATCACAAGGACTGGCTGTCGGCACAGACCTTGAAGAAGATAGAAGTGAGGAAGCAGAAGAAACTAGTTGTCAACCACAGTCGCACAAGAGCAGCCAAAGCAAGGGCACAGGAGGAATACTCAGAAGCCAACCGCGAGGTGAAAGGGAGTATCAGGGCAGACAAGAGGGCCTACACAGACAGCCTGGCAGTAGAGGCAGAAAAGGCAGCAGGCAGCGGCAACATGAAACAGCTCTACAACATTACCAGAAGATTGTCGGGCAAGTATGGCCATACAGAAAGACCAGTAAAAGACAAAGAAGGCAAGCCTATTGCAGACAGAGCAGACCAACTCGACAGATGGCCGAGTATTTTGAAGAGTTACTGAACAGATCCAGCCCACCCGACCCCCCAGACATCCAGCCAGCAGAGACTGACCTACCCATCAGCTGTGACAGACCCAGCCGGGAAGAGATCAGAAGAGCAGTGGCATTTTTGAAGAACGGCAAAGCAGCAGGGCCAGATGGCATCCCAGCGGAGTCTCTGGAAGCGGACCTAGAGACAACAGTAGAGATGCTGTACCCGCTGTTTAGAAAGATCTGGGAAGAGGAGGTGATGGCGGATGACTGGAAGAAGGGGTACCTAATCAATCTTCCCAAGAAAGGTGACCTCAGCAAGTGTTCCAACTACAGAGGAATCACCTTGCTGTCAGTACCAGGAAAGGTCTTCAACAGGATCATCCTGGAGAGAATGAAGAGCTCCGTTGACCCCCAGCTGAGAGACCAGCAAGCAGGATTCAGGAAAAACTGATCATGTACAGACCAGATCGCCACTCTCCACATCATCGTGGAACAGTCTCTGGAGTGGAGCTCCCCACTGTACGTGGATTACGAGAAAGCATTTGACAGCGTGGACCGAGAGACTCTGTGGAAACTCCTATGACACTATGGTGTACCCACAAAGCTTGTCCACCTGATCAAGAGCAGCTACGATGGCATGACATGTCGCGTGATCCACGAAGGGCAGTTCACGAGGGAGCTCCAGGTCAGAACCGGTGTCAGGCAGGGGTGTTTGCTGTCTCCGTTCCTCTTCCTACTGGCCATAGACTAGGTCATGAAGAGGACCACAGAGCACAGATGAAGTGGAATACAGTGGACACTGTGGACACAGCTTGACGACCTCGATTTTGCAGACGACTTGACTTTACTGTCCCACACTCATCAACAAATGCAGGACAAGACCACGAGGCTTGCTGACATCTCGTCCCAAGCGGGCCTCACCATCCACAACAGAAAACAAAGACAATGAGGCTGAACGCAACCAGGGAAGAACCAGTCTTGCTTGCTGGCACCCCGTTGGAGGAGGTGGAGTCCTTCACCTATCTCGGGAGCATAATAGACAAAAAAGGCGGCACTGATGCAGATGTCAGAGCACGAATCGGTAAAGCCAGAGCAGCCTTTCTCCAGTTGAAAAAAGTGTGTGGAGTTCCAGAGAGGTGTCACAACACACCAAAGTCCGGATTTTCAACTCCAACATAAAAGCAGTTCTCCTATATGGAGCAGAGACTTGGAGATTGACAAAAACCACAGTCAATAGAGTACAGATCTTCATAAACAGTTGCCTTAGTAGAATTTTGAAAATGCACTGGCCAGAGAAGATCAGCAACGTCAGACTCTGGGAGAGAACAGAGCAGATAACAGCAGAGTATGAAATTATGCGAAGAAGATGGGGATGGATTGGTCACAGTCTGAGAAAGCAGCTTCCAGTATCACTAGGCAGGCATTGTCATGGAACCCCCAGGAAAAGAGGCAGGCCGAGAAACACCTGGCGTCGAGACCTCCAAGCAGACATCAAGAGACTGGGAACCACCTGGAGTAAAATCGAAGGAGAAGCACAGGACAGGAGTCGCTGGAGGTCTCTCGTCAACGGCCTATACCCGGGGAGGGGTGACAGGCGTAAGTAAGTAAGTTTAGCTGCCAAAGAAGTTTTACTGAACCCTCAATGCTGAAGAAAGTACATGAGCAAACTGTGCCTTTGGTTGGGGTTTGGAAATGTTGAACAATCCATATCATGTCCTCCCTTTTTTCTTTTTTTCTTTTTTGCTGGGGTGCAAATAGCCAAGTGATCAAAGTGCAGTTGACCCTAGGCTTAAATCGGACAAGTGCAAAAATAACAGCAATGGTGCCGATGGTGCATTTCACCTACATATCGGGCAAGCCATAGTGAAGGTATTTGTGCACCCAGCAAACGGCCAATTCCTTTTGTCAAAGCAAATTGAAACGTGTGAGTGAAAAAAGAGTCACCTATGACTGACACAAATGGGTTCTCATTTTGCACATAATTAGATCAGTATTTTCCTGTTTTGCAGAAATATTTCATTGAGAAATGGTTTTAATCAATTATAGGTATCATCTAACCTATAGTTTAGGCAAAATTAAAGAATTTGTCGTCACGTGTCACAAGACACACATTTCAACCTTTAGCTTTATGATCTCAGTTTTTCATAAGCCACTCATTTTCAAAAACTGAGTAGCCAAATGGAAAACAAACTCAGAAAATCTTGTCAGGTTGTTTTCAACCCATGTTTATTTTTGGGTTGCCTGCATGGCACCTTTTTGGAGTGAGTCACATACACATATAATATATATATATATATATATATATATATATATATATATATATATATATATATATATATATATATATATATATATATATATATATATATATATATGCATGTACTTGTTCACATCCTGCTGAGACTGACATGTAGTCGTTTTAACCCCATGGCCGCACTTCACAAATGACTACATGTATACATACCAGTTGCAGGAGATTGATTGGTCATGATAATTGAAGTGTTGATCCATCTCCTGCTGTAGGGCATCAGGGCTAAAAGGGTTATGATAAGTCATAATATATATTTCTCGATCATGTTCTGTACGTCTCACTTTTTCCAGTTCGTGTCAACCCTGGCTTGCTGGAAAGGTACCGTGCTGCGATGGTTCTTAGCGGCACTGGTGACGCACTTGGATATAAAAATGGGGCTTGGGAATTCTGTCACTGTGGTACACAAATCTATGATGAACTGCAGAAACTTGGTGGTCTTGACAAGATCATAATTAAGCGTAAGTAGTATTCCATGTTGTGTGAAAAAGGGGGCCCAGAAAGGTGTCAAAAATAGCCATATTTGACACAAATTGTTTCTTTTCAAGTACTATTTTCAACTGCAAATCAAAACTTGGTACAGATATACCTGATGGTAAGACCTTTTTATGCATTTTAATTTGGATGACCCCACGAAAAGTTCAAAGGTCACAGGAAGTTGGCAAGTGTGTGAAAAATGCCAGTTTTGATAGTATTGTACTTTTGTAGTTTTTATCACAGTTTTTGCCAATGTTTCAGTCAGATTTGCCCTAAAGATAGCTGATGATAAGTCCTCTTTATGCATACTAATTTAGTGGTCCCCTCAAAAAGTTCAAGGGTCATGGGGGGTCCATAAATAGGTCCAAAAACATTTTTTTCTCAAATACTACTTTCAACTTCAAACCCAAACATGGTATGGCTTGGAGATATGTGATAATAAGGCCTTTCTGTGCATCAGGGTTCGTGATAACCATTAATTACAGGTATTTTATGGTTTGTGAACAGAGAATACCGGAAATGTTTTAAGCTGCCGGTCCCTGGGACTGGTATTACTTTGGCTGGACCAGTTAGAATTCTGCCAGTGAATGCTTATCTCCCTTGTCTACCGGAAAGCATTTTCTGGGAACCGGTTTTGATCTGAACTGGAAAAGAAACACGAGGGGTGGAAAATGGGGACTGGTTTTGAAAAATCCTAGCGTGAACCCTGTGCATACTAGCTTGGATGACCCTGAAGAAAGGTCAAGAGAAGAGTCACAGTGGGTCAGCAAGTGTGTGAAAAATGACAGTTTTTGATAGAATTGTAGTTTTTATCAAAGTTTTAAAAAAATTTCAATCAAATTTGGCTTAAAGGTAGCTGATGATAATACCTTTCTATGCTTGCTAATTTAGTTGATCCTTACAAAGGTCAAATGTCATGGAGGGTTGGCAAATTTGTGAAAAATGCACACATATTTTGAGAAAACTCAGATTTTTTTTACTTATAGTGGTACGAAAGCCAACCCCTTCCTTATGTTTAGATACTTGAACGCTTCATTTCAGTAATCTGTTGGAAAGGTCAAATTCACAAGGGTCACACTTATTACGTGAATTGGTCATACACTTGAGCACAAAGGGCTTTGCCTCTCTTGTTTGATTTTTACTAAATATTTTGCAGATGCTAGATTAAATGAAGACATTGAATCAGTTTGTTAACCAGCATTGTACCGCTTCAACTTTTTGAGTGATAATTAAAACATTGTTGAAAACAAGTTACTTTTAAGGAAAAAACAATTGCACAAACATTAGTAAACAAAATTTGCATTTATTTTATCTCTACAAAATGCCATCAGACATGCCTGCAAGGTTATTGAAATTAGAGTAAAAATAATATATAACTCTTCTATAGCGCAATATCCCCACATGAAAGGCTCAGAGTGCTTTACATCTAGATAATCTACTAACTAAAATTAACCAAGTAAAGTACTGACAGCATACACATACACTCATTCATAAGTACAAATGCACATTCACACAATACTAAAATAATAGGCATAAAACATTTCAAGAACCTGATCAGAGTACTCATTCACTAGAAAATGTTCATTTCATGGAAAATGGTCAACCCACAAATTAGCCCATACTTGATATATTGCATGAATATATAGCTAGGCTGAAGGAAGGCATGGGGGGGGGGGGGGTGTCCATGTGTTCATGTGTTACACCCCCTCCCCCCTTGCACCAGGCCAAAAATTCTTTGAAATGCTATAACAAAGTCTTTGGGGGGGGGGGGGGGGGGAGGGTGTGGAAATCGCCAAAAATAGCTTGTGGGTGAATATTTATAGCGATCAAATTTTTAGTAATTACAGTACTTTGTTATGGGTTGAAGCGGAATGACCAAACTCTTTAACCCTTTCACTGCCAAAAGAAAATGTACAGGATCCAGCTGCAAGAAGCATAGATCTTCATGAGCCCCATAATTCCAGGGACTTATGAAGATCTATGCCTCTTCCTGGCATCATGTTGTATCCATGATCCTTCATAAAAGGCTTCGGCTAGTTTGTGTTGAGCTGACAGAATTACACAATTTGTGACCACTCATAGTGAAGGGCTGGGGTTAATATCACTGTCATTTAGTCATTATAACAAAGAATGAGTTTTCCTTTTCTTACAGCTCCTGGCTGGATAGTCAGCGACGACACGGTCATGCTTCTTGCCACAGGAAAAGGTAAGATCAGTTGAATGTTCATTGTTTGTCTCAATACCGAGGTCGCGAGTTTCCCCCATACTCGTAACAGAGCGAACCAGATGTTCCTCTGTGTACATAGGCCGATAGCACTTTTGGCCATTGCTTCTCGGATTTCACTCGTGTCGACTGTTAGCGATAACGTGCGCCATTCGTGGTGCCTTGCCAAACGCAGCTTTAGGAATTGTGTTCGTGATAGTGCAGTGTACGTGTTGTGTTTCTTTGATATTTTTGACTGTGTATTGTAGCCATACTACAACACCATTTGCTTAGTATTTAGCATGGTTAGATTTGGCCTGGGTAATAGTTTTAATGATGTGTACGTCTTTTGGTTGATTGTAACCTATCAGGGTGATAATTGTGATTTAGTAGCCTTTTCGATTTTCTGCGGCCCTTCTGAGACTGCTTTATGAATGAATATAAATTTTTCGCTAACAGCCCGTAACCCCAAATTTAATCCAGAGTAAAGCGGGTAAAATTTCCTAATTTTTCTATTTAAAGTTTATATTTTTGCATTATGTAGTTGAGAAGCTATTCTAGCATACTATCCCAGACCCCCGGGGACTTTGGCACCGACGCGGATACTGTGGGAGTCGGCTGCCTCTATAAATAGGGCTGCTCGCGTGGCGCGCTCCCTTTTCTTTACCCAACATGAGAGACTCATAGTACCAGTACTAGTGACCAACTGTAAACTTCTGGCACCGGTGCCATGGAGGAAAAAGTTTTCTAATTCGCCTAAACTGCGTGGGTTTTGGAGACCCTGTAAGTACTGAGTTTTCATATCGTATTTGCCGTTTTGTTTTAACTTTGTTTGATGATATTGCAAAGCTTGATGTTTTGATGATTTTCTTGACCATGCGATTGACATGATTGCCAGACAGGTCGGCTTTAGCCATTTTGTGAGTCTTTCTGCTAGACGATTATTTACTTGGTAGTAAATTTCCATGTAATGCTGCAGTGTGGAAATTTGTACACAAACTTTTGTAACAATGTTGATGTGGAAGAAATGACATAGGTATTTTTGCCTTAGAAAATTTAACGTATCAAATTTTTGCAGCGCTTAGCGTGCACTACCGCTCATGGTCGGTTGTGACTAGGTGATAGTTTTGCTTTGGTGCATGACCGTGGGAGTAAAAGGGAGTGCACTTATGCCTCTAACTAAAATGATTCGCTAAGTTTGGTCTTGCTGAAATGAATGGCAATCATGACAATTTCAGTATATTGCTTGCATTGTGGATGCACCATAATGTGCGCATTTTCTTTTATTCATTTAATGCTATTCATTACTTGTTGATTGCTTAGTTGTTGTTGCTGTGGTAGAAATTTAAAGTATTGCATGGTTAGGATGATCTTTCTTTTATTTAGTAGTATGTTCTGTTGATTCTTCCCATGCCTATCACTTAGCTAGGGAGGGCAGCTTTTGTGTGATGTTCCCGCTCTGGTGACGTCACTCACGGCTGACTCTCTCAGCCACCATGTTTGTTTTGATTTTGAACTTCCGCTTAAGTTGTTTACATGTTGCTATGTCTTACCGTATGCCATGTCTAGCCACGGATTAAGTGACTGGTTGGTGGATTGATTAATTCATTCATTCAGTCACTCATTCCATTCATTTAGTCATTTGTTCATAGGTCTTTTTTTTTTAAATTTATTTTGACTTTAGTCATTATTTGTTTCCTATTTTATGACTAGGTAGTTCACTTGATATAGTACTTAGGCTTGGTTCACTTCACTGACAGGCATGGGCCTGGGTGACGGCAAGCGATACAGGTCATCTTTGTTATGCGACCTCAAGGGTCATTGTTCACTACTATGTGTAATAAGTGTAGTCTTTGAGTGACTGCAAGAAATACAGGACATCTCTGTTATGCGACCTCAAAGGTCATTGTTCACTACTATGTGTAAGAAGCAGTCTTTGAAACTTAAAGGTACTTTGTAGTCATATTAAGTGGACCATGCATTTATTTCTTTCATGGTGACATTCATCAGGTTATATTTTAGTAGATTTACTTTATTCTAGGCTATTTTATGTTACATGCACATAATTCCCCTTCATGTACACATGTTTACTGTCTGTCTTTCCTCTTCATCATGAATGACTGCAGCGTGTGTATGTATTTGCATTCTTCGTTGACGTTCAATGTTTGCACTTGTGTCTGCGGTGCAAATGTAATAAAGACGGAGTGAATGATGAGGTTGTGTTTATGTCCTTATTCAGTGGATGGTAAGTTGGTTGTATTGTGAGTTCATTTTGTGTCATGTTGACACATTACTTCTTTCGCCTTTACACTAGTTATTTTCTATATACTATTCATTAGTGCTTAGTCACATATTTACTTTACCGCTGGCATGGCATCCGATTTAATTTTGTATTTTACTTTTGCTATGTTACTTTTAGTACTTTGCATTCAATTTGATTGTCTGACCTATTAGTCCAGCAGCTTTTCGCAATTTCTGCAGACTAAGTAGTTCGTCAAAAGAGTAACAATGGTTTGCAGGTACGAAACGAAAGTACTAATGCCATATAGTTTATGCATGGCAACAATATTTGTCCTTAGGATGGAGACATTTTTGTAGAAGTGTTTTTCGAAAGCTATTTCTCGATGTGAGGGAACCAGTCCTCGTACACCGCCCGGATAAGGTACAAGACATTTTTTGTGCATAACATTGAAAATTTCAAGCATACAAGTTACAAGTTTATTCCAGTGAGTAAATTAAAATCATCAGCAAGTAAACATGCATACATATATACGATAAAATAAGTTTAAAAGTATTATTTTTAATGCGGTAAGCATAGTCGCGTCGCTAGTTTCAAAATGGCGGTCAGCGAGAAGCCTTCTAAAGAAGTCAATCAGACGCGCACGGTTGATGAAGTTTTACTTTGCTCCTGAATTGAAACAGAGATTATTATCGATTTGAACATCTTATCAACGTCAAATACGTTATTTTTCCTGGTCTTGAAAACAGCCTTTTCCACAGAACTCGGTCTTTTGTGGGAGGAAAGCATATCGAAAGTAAACTCCCTTTGTGCATGTTGTGCAATGTGTCAGCCGACCATCTTCAACATTCTTTGGCCGGATACAACATGCATGTTGTTCGTCTGTTTTTCAGCCTAACGGCTCTAAGTGCAGGTCTGCTCTTTTTTTATTTATTTTATTAGTGGAGATGGGATTTTTAACTGGTCAAGCACACTCGTATCCGACTGGTCTTAAGCACAAGCCAGGCAGAGTGAAATCCATCTCCGAACCGTTTCCATCAAAATCACCATGTTCAGCTAAACACCTAAATATAAAATTTTAGTTTTTGCAACCAATTCAACCAATCCGCACTCAAGTACTCACAAGGACTCTTATGATTAAGCTTTATCAGGACTGCATGAGACACAATACAGATAGTAGCCCTCTCTATTATATTACAGGTTTTATTTATTTATTTTTATTGATTCATGTATGTATTCACTTACATATTTATTTATTATTTATCCTTTTAATTATGGATGGAAGGAATTCCTTGATGCACATGATCACTATAGTGGTATGGTAGTGGTCACCAAGGAGAGGAAATTTGTTTTCAATATGCATACATCTGTGCATATTCATAATCTATCTTTTACTTAACATGCATATTTATAGGTCCCAGGTATCCCCAACTTATTTTATTAATTTATTATTTTTTTGTTTGTTTGTTTGTTTGTGATGTATGTTTGCACATACACATCAGCATAAAATGATTGATTGTACATTGTTTAACGTCCCGACAGCAACAAGACTTTCTCAGGACGTGCCTGCACTGCTTGTGAAAAAACCCAAACTAAACAGAATATTGAATGTATGTCGCCAGCTGGTCTAATACACTAAATAAACCTAACTAGACCCTTTAGCAACACACATCCAATATCAAGAGCTACAAGCAGTGCAGACAGTAGGAAGAGTTTAAAAAAGGTAAATACTGGTGAATGTACCAAGGGTAGACAGAAACACACGCCCATGAATAGAGGGGAAAACCCACCCTGTGGGGCTGACCAGGGTCACCCTGGGAACTAAAAAGTAGTTAACCCCGCCCAAGTCCCCCAGGGTAGACCTGGGTGGGTATGAGAACATACATATACACATATATGATGTGAACATAACATGTACACATATGGTAATAGGTGCATACCACCCGCTCCCCACCCCACATACAAAACCACAGAACAAACATCTGTGCATGTTCATAATATATCCTTTACTTGGTATTCATATGTCCTAGTTATTTAAATTTATTATTTATTTTTATTTGTTTGAAAAGTAGGTTTTGTTCATATGCTGATGTTCACATACACATATATGGTAATACTGCCCACTCCCAACCCCACTCCACAACCAGAGAACACCCACCAAACGACACTTACATCTGTGCATGTTCATAATCTATCCTTTACTGAGCATTCATATGTCCCAGGTATCTTGACTTACTTTATCTTTTTTATTTAACCGCCATGAGATGGCATTGGTCGCCTGCTCGACATTAAACCCAAATAAGTATATATTTAAATTATTTGTTTATTTTGTTTGCTTGTAATGAAGGTTTTGTACATACACATCAGCAAACAATGATTGATTGATTGTACGTTGCTTAACGTCCCGACAGGAACAAGGCTTTCTCAGGACGTGCCTGCACTGCTTGTGAAAAAAAAAAAAACTAAACAGAAAATTGAATGTATGTCACCAGCCGGTCAAATACGTTAAATAAACCTACAACATGGGGCCTAAATAAAGCTAAGACTGTCTAGCAACACACATCCAACATCAAGAGCTACAGGCAGTGCAGACAGTTGGGAGAGCTTTAAAAAGACAAATACAGGTGAATGGACCAAGGGTAGACAGAAACACATGCCCCAGAATAGAAAGGAAACCCACCCTGTGGGGCTGACCAGGGTGACCCTGGGAACTAAAAAGTACCTAACCCCACCCAAGTCCCCCAGGGCAGACCCGGGTGGGGGCATCAGCAAACAAGAAAATATACACATATATAGATGGTAATAGGTGCCATACTGCCTGCTCCCAACCCTTACCTAAATACACACATAACACCGCAGAACACCTACCAAAAGAAGGACATACACATCTGTGTATGTTCATAATTTTTAATCTATCCTTTACCTAGCATGCATATGTCCCAGGTACCTTAGACTTACTTTATCTTATTTATTTAAATTATTTATTTATTTTGTTTGTTTTGTTTTGTTTGTTTGTAATGTAGGTTTTGTACATACACATCAGCATACAGCTCAAGAACATACACCATGGTGCCCCTGTGCATGTGGCCACCAGTACTATTCTGACAGATCTGTCACACCCAGCCAATCATCTCTTCGAGCTTCTGCCCTCTGGCTGGCGGTTTCATGCTTTTAAAGCCAGAACCTCTCTATTCAGATGCAATTTTTTTTCCAGAAGCTGTCCTCAATACATCACCATGCACGGAACAACGTGATTCCATGATTTGTGACATATGACTGATTTGTGTTTAATATTGTGTTTATCTATCTTTTAGTGCTGTATATAGGATGATCGCCAACTAAGTGTATGACATGATGAATGCCCTACAAGTGAGGACATATTTTACTGTCGCCATGCCACACAAAAATCCTTGTAACGTTTTACTTGGTGAATAAATGTCTTATGTCTTATACACGTACATGGTAATAGGTGCAGTATCACTCGCTCCCAACCCCAATCCAGTTACACACACAAAACCGCAGAACATCCACCAATGTACATCTGTGCATGATCATAATCTATACTTTACTTAGCATTCTTATGTCCCAGGTATCTTTGACTTACTTTATCTTATTTATTTAACTGCCATGAGATGGCCGTAGTCTACCGCGCGGCGTTAAACCCAAATAACTATTTATTAAAATTATTAATTTGTTTGTTTGTAATGAAGGTTTTGTACATACACGGTAATAGGTGCCATACCGCCCCACTTTCAACCCCAGCCCACATACAAAACCACAGAATACCCACAAAAGACATGCACAATTGTATACTGATGGGCATTAGTGGACTGTAAAATCTATATATAGAGACTTCAGGTTAAGCAAGTGGCTTGTATTGACTGCCTGTATTTTAGCTGCCCACCTACAAATTTCATGTGTCCAGTTAACCACACTGCACATGCAGCCATCAGTTCTGTGAAAAGTACTGTTGGCCTCATGCACAGGGGCACCAAAACTTAGAGATAAGGCCACACCTGATAACAATAACAGTACTAATAATAATATGCCTACTCAGCCACTAGTTCTGTAAACAGCACCTTTGTAAACAGTACCAGTGGCCAAATGCACACATACATCATGGATGTTGCTACCACTGATCACTTCAAACAATAGGCTGCCCAGTTCACATTTTGATACCGTGAACTAGCCTGCACATGCAGTCATCAGTTCTGTAAATAGTACTGGTGGCCAGATGCACAGCGGCACCAAACTTAAAGGTGAGGCCAAAACTGCCACCTCAAACAAAACCAAACGCTACCTACACACACATATCAATGATACAGTCAACCTCTGTGTGCGTTAGGGGGAACACGCTTAAAGTATGTGACTGTAAATCTTACAGCGAAATGTCAAAACCAGTAAGAAGATAATGTAACAGCAACAAGTACATGTATTTTGTAAACCACTCAAAACATGACAACTCATCGAGTCTAATGGTGTTATGAATGGGTGATGGAAACACTGAAAAAAATAGTACGTGTACATTATAAAGTATGTGCCTCCTTCCCCCCCCCCCCCCCCTCCCATAACTAGCTGTTTATCATAAAACATAGATATCTCATTCATTTGATCACTTGACTGATTTATTAAATCATCTCTGTGTCACCTTTCTCCGTTTTCTTTGTCGTTTTAATCCCAATATGTCAGTGCTAATGTCAGCTGCTAAGAATCCTTGCAGCGAACTGCAAATGTCTATATGCAGACAAACTGCAAATAACACAGCAGCAAAATAAGTTCCTCTTTTGTGCAGTAGCAAGATAGTGCTTTTGTGCTAGCAAGATAGGGTTCAATTTTAAACAAAGCATTGCATGAACTTCCAAGCGTGTTCACATTGTACTGTGTATTTTTTTTTTTTTCAGTGTGAAGTGTACTGTACCATCAGTGATCACTGAGACTGCAAAATTGGCACTGGCAGTGATCGCACATCACAACATAGCTTGTCAGTGCAACTGATTAAAATAAATGTTACTGCTGCATAAAATAATTAATCAAGTTCCGAAACTTTGCTCAGCCATGACAGTTAAAACCAAGTGGTGTGGCACTCTTTTTCTTTTACAAAATGCAGCATAGGTTTTGAAGATAGCGTTTGTGTTGTGGGTTACGTTTTGTTTTGGTGCTGTGTTGTCGAAATGAAACGGGCAAAGCGATGGTAAAGTGAATGGAAATAAACGTGACAAACCTTTATCAAGCCGTAAAAATGCACACAGCAACTTGACACGTTTGCTTTTTTTTTTTAAACAAACAAGCTTATGTAGAACAAATAAAAAAGAACCCGTCGGCACACAGAAATTCACGTCCGCAGAGGTCGTGGCGTCATGTGATGTTTTGATCACGTGATTTTGGGATACCTTATTGTTGCGAAACGATATTAATTTTGCGTTCAAGGCAAGCGTTTTCGTAATTGTTTCTTCTCTTAATATATCTAAGTGTGAAAATATTACTTTAAAAAATGAAATCCTTTTAAGTGACATATAGTGCATACTACCACTGAATACAGGAACAATGAGACCCGTGTAAACTACTGATCCCCTGTAAACATGGCGGTAAGATCCTGGTTTCATCTGCAGCCATACTGGAAACAAAATGTGCTACAGAAAAATGTCTCCATCCTCCGGCGGTTTAAAACGAGTGCGCACTGCTTTTATTCATACTAGACTTCATTTTGATATACCCAAACCTTTGTTACTCTCTAAAAAATCACTATCTCGTAAACGGCTGATCGTCTATGAAGGGCAGCTGCTAGACTATATTAGGGAGGCCCCGGTCGGAGTGACTATGTGTTTGTTAGTCATTTGCATGTTCACCTTACCAGGTCTGACTGCATAGCAGACTTACGTGTTGGTGTTCTGCTTTATTCTTTGTCTTGTGCTTTGCATGACTTTTGTAGTTCGTATTGTGACTTACTTATTTGTTTCCTCAAAATACATTACTGATGGCATTACTATGTGGAAGATACACTTAGCTTATCGATTTCAGCCTAAGACTCTTTTGTGTAAACATACACAAACAGGGAGGCGACTCTAGGGCGCTGTTACCAAGACACCCTGAGTAACCTCCCTTCCCTCCCCATCCGGGTACGCGTGCAGTAGTGCCACGCCAGTCGAAAGCTTAGCTTCGTAGTGGTAGGGTGTTCCTACTCGTGCTCAGCCTCGGATAACCTTGGATACCCTTGGGCTCCCTTGTATATTTGTGCCCTTCTGCCCTTGTGCCTTAGGTGTACTTGGGTTACATGGTGGTGTGCCTTCCCCTCGGACTTACCTGTGGTTGTGGTTCCGCGTGCGGCGGACGCCAGACTACACTGGGGACCTGGGTTGGTGTATCCTTGCGTGGTCAGCCATTCCTTGCGGCTTCCCTTGCCCTCCGTCGCTTTGGATGTTCCCAGATAAGGTCTCGGGGCATGCCTCGGGCGGCCAGGTGCCTTGCCCGGCCGACGTACACCTCGGATAACGGCTGGTTCTTTCACAGCCGCTCAACTGCGGCACCGGTCGGGAGTTTTCGCCCACGTGGCCCGTTGCTTCTACGTGCCACGTGCCATTGCCTCTCCTGTGCTCCGCTCCTGTTGCAATTACGTGCTTGTGTTTGGTGTACGGGGTTCCAAGGCAGGGCCACATTAGCGCGGTGGGTAAGGCGATCGCCCAGTTTGGGATTCCTTTCGTACCACGTCTGGTGTAGTTCCAACCACAGTCCGGCCATTTTGTTACTTGAGAAGGGGGGTGGACCCCCGGAGCTCCGTGGGTCCCCCCCCCCCCTCCCCCTTTTTTTTTTTTGTTTTTTTTTTTGTTGGGCCGTGCCTTGGCACGGTTGTGCAAGATGCGTGGCCTGGAAAGGATAACGTTGGTTGACAGGAGTCCCTGGGCGCAATGGTTAACGCATACCTTTAACGAGTGGATCATTTGGTCCCGGGTTCATAATTTTCCTTTCGTTGTCAGCAAGGTGTTGACGATGCAGACAGTAAAGTTGGTGGTTGCTTTGTTGTTGTTTTTTAAAAAAACGTGAATTTCCGATTTACGCGAAGGCCTCATGTTAGCTTCCGCAGACGGCGGCCTCCCTTGGCGGGCGACCTCGGTTTCGTGGGGATCGCCTCCTGCGCGCAGCTTGCCGCGCCTGCTTTTGCTCCCCCTGGACTGCGGAGGCCTCGCCCAGCGCTCGGCGCTCGGGTCGTCCGGCTCAAGAGATGAGAGAAAAAGTGAAGAGAGCAAGAAGGAATTTTAAGGCCGACCGTCGGTTCGATTGCAGGTATGCTCACCTCGACTCCTTTGCTCCTCGTCAGGCAACAGCACAGGTTAACTTCTCGTGCTCCCGGGCCGCCCTGCCATCGGAACCACGTGGCTCCCTTGCCTCGCGGCCTTGCCTTGTCGGTCGGCCAACGGCCATACCACGTTGGATACACCGGTTCTCATCTGATCACCGTAGTTCAGCAACGTCGGGCTCGGTTGGTACTTGGATGGGCGACTGCCGGGGAACACCTACTGCTGTTGGCGAGACTACGGCATCCCTCTTTGCGCGACCGACGGGTCACGGCCTGTCTACGGCGCGGCGGCTCCCGGGCCCTTCGCGCCCAGCCAGTCTATGGCGACGGATCAGAAGTGCCGATGGCTCCGAGCGTTGGGACTCCCGACTGGCAGCCACCCAGCCGCCTACTGCACAGAGCGGATGCCAGCAAGCGACGAGCAGCGGGACCCTGCCTGGCTACACACAGGTCCACTTCCAGAAGGAGCACACACGGCCTACCTTGCTGGGCAAAAGGCGAAAGTAACTCCACCAGAAATCTCCTCATTTAAGCCCTCTTCAGGGCTACAAATCCTCCAGAGAATTAACATCTCTGACTTCCAAAATCATGGTCTAGTAAACTTAGAGCACTGCTCAGGCTAAACTATAGACCCGGTTTAACCCCCCCCCTACCCCCCCCCTACCAGCCCCCCACCCCCCATCCCCCCCCCCTCCCCCGTGCTTTTAAAACACGAGCTAAACATACACACGAAAAATAAAGTGTGGATGTTGCTCGCTAGTTTACCGTCAACCAACACACTTGACCGATTCAAACACCAGTGCGAGTGAGCAAAAAGCAAACGGAAAATAAAGCTCCGCGTACGCTCACTTAGTTCGACTACAACCAGCCTACAGCTCCACGCCAACACTACGCTCCTCCCGCACAGTGATATAAATCGCACATGAATGTTATGGACAGCCCTCTGAATTTGAATCGGCAACCAGCTCCAGATAAGAAAACGATACAGCGAAAGACAGCAGACGCCAAGCCCCCACATCAAGAGCTCTATACTCAAAAGAAAGAGTAAGCGCGGTGCCCTAAAGAAGACAGCTACGCCGAGCGATATCCTACGAACGGAATACACACCTGACTACACACCCAACCGACCACGCCACCCGATGCTACTTCTCCAACCACACTGGACGTGAACTTCCCAGTCTCACTGCAAGCGGAGCCAGCAATGAGCGCAGTCGGACTCTACAGTACACGCAATGAACGTGTGCCTAAACAGACTACCAGCCTGCCGGGCGGCAGACTTTGACATCAAGTGAAGCCAACAAGATTAGAAAATGAAAGCTGAACTGGCGACCAACACTCTAACAGAGTGAAGAAGATCATCACCTCTCAACGAAACAAAAATCCACATAAAAGTAGTCAGGTCTGGTCCGCTGACGAGAGTAGTACCTGGCAAATAAAGCAAAAACTTACTCGAAATACACAAACCCAAATAAATGACAAAATCAAGACCAAACGTCAACCAATTCTGTGTATACGGAAAGCCGAAAAAACAGGCCTTCGCTTCGGATAGTGTGCGAGGTGATACACTTTTTGTACAAACACGGTCGTGCAAGATGCGCGGCCTGGGAAGGATAACGTTGGTTGACAGGAGTCCCTGGACGCAATGGTTAATGCATAACTTTAACAAGTGGATCGTTTGGTCCGGGGTTCATAATTTTCCTTTTGGTGTCAGCAAGGTGTTGACGATGCAGACAGTAAAGTTGGTGGTTGCTTTGTTGTTTTTTTTTAAACGTGAATTTCCGATTTACATGAAGGCCTCATGTTAGCTTCTGTGGATGGCGGCCTCCCTTGGCAGGCGACCTCGGTTTCATGGGGCTCGCCTCCTGCTGCGTGGCTTGCCGCGCCTGCTTTTGCTCCCCCCCGGACTGCGGCGGCCTCGCCCAGCGCTCGGCGCTCGGGTCGTCTGGCTCAAGAGATAAGAGAAGAGAAGAGAGCAAGAAGGAATTATAAGGCCGACCGTCGGTTCGATCGCAGGTATGCTCGCCTCGACTCCTTCGCTCCCCATCAGGCTACAGCACAGGTTAACTTCTCGTGCTCCCGGGCCGCCCTGCCGTCAGCACCACGTGGCTCCCTTGCCTCGCGGCCTTGCCTTGTTGGTCGGCCAACAGCCATACCATGTTGGATACACCAGTTCTCGTCTGATCACTGCAGTTCAGCAACATCGGGCTCAGTTGGTACTTGGATGGGTGACTGCCGGAGAACACCTAGTGCTGTTGGCGAGACTACGGCGTCCCTCTTTGCGTGACCAGCGGGTCATGGCCTGTCTACGGCGCGGCGGCTCCCGGGCCCTTTGCGCCCAACTTGTCTATGGCGACGGATCAGAAGTGCCGATGGCTCCGAGCGTTGGGACTCCCGACTGGCAGCCCCCCGGCCGCCTACTGCACGGAGCAGATGCCAACAAGTGATGAGCAGCGGGACCCTGCCTGGCTACACACAGGTCCACTTCCTGAGTTTACATCACCCTGCCGCGCTACAGCGCGTGCGACAGATCCCAGCGAGCAGCGGGACCCTGCCTGGCTAAAGCACAGGTTAACTTCTCGAGACAACAGCACCCCGCCGCGCTTCAGCGCATGCGAGACGGCGGCACCCTGCCGCGCTACAGTGCATGCGGCGGACGCCAGCGAGCAGCGGGACCCGGCCTGGCTACAGCACAGTTTAACCATTTCAAGACTACGGTGCCCTGCCGCGCTACAGCGCGTGCGGCGGATGCCAGTGTGCAGCAGGACGCTGCCTGGTTACAGCGCTGGTTACCTTCCCGAGACTACGGCACCCTGCCGCGCTACAGCACATGCGGCGGATGTCTGCCAGCAGCGGGACCCTGCCTGGTTTCAGCATAGGTTCACTTCTCGAGTCCATGGCAGCCCGCCGCGCTACAGCATGGGTGGCAGACACCAGCGAGCAGCGGAGACCCTGCCTAACTACACCGCAAGTTTCCTTCCCGAGACCCATGGCACCCCGCCGCGCTACAGTGCGTGCAGCGGCCGGCGTTCCAGCGGGACCTAGACTATCTTCGGCAGGTCAGTGTCCCGGGATCAGCGTCCTTCAGGGCGCCGCCTTGATGGTCTTCGAGTTTCTTGCGTCCGCAGGGTGACCCTGCGCTGCGTCTCCATAGTCGCGATCGGACACCCCCCGCCCCCTGCGTCTGGATGTCTGTTCTCTGTCTCTGCCGAGGAACAGGACGGCCTCCACTCTCTTCGGAACTCGCCGTGCCCAAGCCCTACTGCCTTGCATCCCCCTTCGGGCTCTTCTACGCAGCGACCTTGGTCTGTGTCTCCCGGGCCGGCAGATCGCTCACCATACCTGGGGAGTCCCTGGAGCGCCCTCACGTGGATCCCTGGCGTGTCCCCCTCGCCTTGGCAGTTGCGGCCTGCCGAGCGGCTTCCCTTGCTTACCTCCCACGCCCTCGCCACACCCGCATTCGGTGGCATTCGGTGGCCCTTCTTCCTCCGGTACGCACACCACAGTTCTTTGCCGCTCCATCGTAGCAGATGGAGACAGCCCACGAAACTTGCCGTCAGCCTCTTCTGGCAGACGCCTTCCTTCGCGTCTGTTGCCATGCGCTGGGGGACCCATATGCTCGGCCTGTTCGCGGCTCGTTGGTTTGGAGGGATTGGTGCTCAGGCCTTACCTTGGCTCATGTGTGCAGTTGGGATCCTGCTCCTCTTCGCGCCATTTAACTGGCATCAGCGCTGGACCGTCGCTCTCCTCCGCCTCGCCACGGGCCCTTACCCTTGCCCTTTCCCCGCTCAATGTGGAAGCGACTCCAGTGGAACCTCCTTCTCCCATCCCCAGAGCGGTCCTTCTTCTCGCCTGGTGGTTGTGTGGCTAGCCCTCTCCTTGGGTCCCTTCGTGCTTGCGGCGGTGGAGGTCTTCACGGTGGCTGGCGGATCTTCCTCCCGCTTTGGGTTCCAGTGAAGTGGCGACTCTTCCGGGATGGGTGCGGGGCATGCATCCGGGATGGTCTGATTTTCTGCGGACAGTTGGCAGCGGCCAGAGTCGGCGATCTCTGTACACCCAGCCTGTCGGCAGCTCAGGTGTGATGGTTCCGCGCGTCTCCTAGCGAGCCCTGCCTTGGCCGCCCTCCCGGGCTTCACCAGGCAGATCTGCTGGCTCTTGTTCCGGCGCCCAGTCAGCAAGCGGCGCACGCTCTCGGTTGATCCGCCCTGTCTTCCGCACTGGTTCATTGGCACCGCACGCCCCCTTGGCCACTGGCGGAGGTATCCTGTGGTCGGCTTCCTTCTGACGCTTGTCCGGCACCCAGGCGCCGCAAGACGCACATACTCTCCGTGGCTCCGTCCTGTATCCAGACCGGGCCATTGGTTCTGTGCGCCCCCTACCGCGCCCCGCTGGGTGGACATAGCCAGGAGGGCCTGCCCCTGGCTGGCGTTACAGCATCCAGATTCAGCGCGCTTCGCGCCCTCTCCATGGATCCGGCCTGTCTACAGACAGGGCCGTTGGCTCCGTACATCTCCTACCGAGCCCCGTTGGGGCGGATGTGGCCTGGAGGTCCTGCCCCTTTCTGGCGCTTCATCATCCAGACTCAGCGCGCTGCTCACGCTCTCATTGGCTCCGGCCTGTCTACAGGACAGGGACGTTGGTCCCATGCGTCCCCTTTCGAACCCCGCCTTGGCCGGCCGGGCGGACATGACCAGGTAGACCTGCCCCTGGCTGGCTGGCACTTCAGCGTCCAGTCACAGGGCTGCTCGCTCACGCAGCGGCCCCGCCCTGTCCTACAGGACAGGGCTGAGGGCTCCTTGCGTCTCCTTACGTGCCCCGCCATGACCGGCCGGGTGGATATAACCGGGAAGACCGGCTCCTCGCTGGCTCGCGATACAGCATCCAGAGCTAGCACGCCGCTCGCACTCGCGGTGGGCCTGGCCTGTCCTTCAGGACAGGGCCAATGGCTCCGTGCGTCTCCCTTACATGCCCTTCTTCTTTGGCGCGGTTCGGCTCCCCACGGCCAGGGCCCAGGGTGGCCTTGCACCATCGGAGGCCCTGCCTGGACCCGGGACTCCTACCTTCAGGACTCTGTCCGGGATCAGCGAATCTCCTTGCGCTGGGCGAAGCCTCCCGGCTTGGCCAGATCCTCTCTTCCTGCCCTTCCCCTGACAGGGGCGGATTCGGCGCAGATGCTCACTGGTTGGCTGTCCTGGGCCCCCCGCTCTGCGTGCAGGCAGCTTGCCCGGCGGGGTTTCAGGGCGGGGGTTTTCTCAGCGTGCAAGGTCCAGGCAGTCCCCTCGGGCGGTGCGTTTGTTCGTTCACACTGCGCCGTGCTGGACCTTGTAGCTGCCTTCGGTGACGGGCAGTTCCTCACCCGGTTCTACCTCAGGAGCCTCTAGAGCCAGCGGTCTCCTTGCCCTGGTGGGGACCTTCCCTGCGGTGCAACTCTCCCTCCCGGCGCCTCTGGCACCCTTGGTCCGCTTAGCTGAAATCGTCGGGAGGTTGCTCCTGGTCGCGATTGCTAAGGACGAGCAGTAGTGGGACCTTGTGGGCGGCACCCTCTTCCTTTTCGCTATTCTTCCACATAGTAATGCCATCGGTAATGTATTTGGAGGAAACAAATGTATTTTTCTCTAAAATGTATTTTTTGAAAAATACTTACCGATGGCATTACTCGAATGGCCGTCCCACCTACCCCACTTGCCACCGGAGCGCTTTAGCGTTCGACTGGCGTGGCACTACTGCACACGTACCCGGATGGGGAGGGAAGGGAGGACTCAGGGTGTCTTGGTAACAGCGCCCTAGAGTTGCCTCCCTGGTTGTGTATGTATACACAACAAATTCTTAGGCTGAAATCGATAAGTTAAGTGTATCTTCCACATAGTAATGCCATCGGTAAGTATTTTTTTAGAAAAAATACATTTTAGAGAAAAATACTTTTTTCATTTTATTTGTTGTCAGGTATTTTATTACACATTCTATATGTTACACGACCATCACTTTGATTTTGTCAGAGTGTTTGAAATCAAAGTGTTGTACGTTCGCTGCATGATGATATATGCCTTAGTTTATTTATGTGCCTTGTTCATTGTATTCTTGGCACCATTACTGATTACCTGATTGTTTATTCCACAGGTACTGCTTTCTTGTTTCTGTGCTAATAAATCCAACCATCCAACGTTCCATCAATATTTTCAAATCTCCGATTCGTCACCCCCTCACACTCGCCCACTCTCTAGCACAGGAGGTGAGAAAGCACAGTGGGCTGTGGACAAGACTGCTCTTCACTATGGATGATCATCCAAGGACGTAGCGGGCCACTCCGACGCTCCGGCGACCGCCGGAGTACCTTTTGAACCACAAAAAAAGAGAGCCGAGAGAGAGAGAGAGAGAGAGAGAGAGAGGAATCTGTCGTGGTGTCAAAACTTCGCAATTGAATTCATGTTTACCAAAAATGACAACATTTGTTTGCGCCACTAGCTGCACCACTTAGCAGTGGCTGGTAAACAGAAAAGTGTCAAAATCGCCGGCCCAAGTACGAAAGCTACTGGCCGATGTGCATCAACACAACACTCTTCTGCACCACTAGCTCCAATCAATTTAGCAGTGGTAAAAAGCAGAAAGAAGAACATGAGGCACCACTAGCTCAATAAAATGAAAAGCCGCACACCGACTCCAAACGGAAACAGCCTCATGACACATTAAACGAAGCAGAACGACCTCCCAATAAAAAACCAACTGGCATTGGAAATATCTGATTCCTAAGCGCCGGCCACACTGCAACCAATAAGCCCCCCCCCCCCCCCCCCTCCCCAAACAACAGGCAAAAGAAAACGGAATGAACCAGAAGCAGAAAAACCTCCAAACCTTTGAACTATTGAGCGACATCCAAGAAATCATAGACCCACACACAAATGGCCGAAAAAAATAAGAAAATACATGTGGAAGAGAACCCTTCCACACTTTCAAAGAATCCTACTAGCCGCATTCATTTTCTCCAATGGACTGAACCCTATGATATTCTTTGAATGGGTCGACTTCATGGGCCTTTGCAGAGACAATGGAGTAAGGAAACAACTAGAATACCTCTTCATATACTTTAAAGAGGGCAGATACAGCAAAGCTTTGTACGCCTACGACATGATCAACGTGCGCTACGAATACTTAGACAGAACCCCAAAACAACACAGACAACCACAGAATTGCCACCAACAATCAAAACTAAGGACACGACATGAAAAGAACACACCACCACTCTCCAATAGCCTTTCCAAGTGATAGTGTGGGCGAGAGTATATCCTCTTGAACAATACAAAATGAACCACAAAACAAACTACCATAAAAACCTAACGACAAAGGTTTACTCCACAAAAACAAAAGGGTCAGTACGTTGATGAAGGCAGACCTTGGCCAATAAAAGCTTAAACATGCCCGAAATACACCTGACGGCTAACACAAAACGTGACTGATTTGTGAATTGTCATAAGGGTATACGGCTGGTCACATCAAGCCATCACATAGTGCTGTGTGATGTACAGACACCCTTTACCAAAAAAAGATCACGCATGCACGAGGCTCGATTGAACCATTTAATGGTACTTCACGTCCACAAGTCTAAAACTGACTCACTCAACTTGATTCGTGTTGCCAACAACTTTGTGGCTTCTGCAGCATGCAGGCAAACAGTTTTTGGGACATTTTCTGAGCTGGATGTGTCAAGAACCAATGTGCTTCAAAAATCCCATGCAACACAAACGTCTGCTGTCAGAGTTGACTCAGGAGATGCAAAGCTTTTGTGATGAACATTTCTTCATGGATTATATCTCTTCTTTAATTTTGTTTCGCAAGTCTCATCTACAACAGACTTGACGATCTTCAACTCTGACATGTTGTGATCTTATAACTACAGAAATGCGATGTTTATTTCTTTACTAATTGATTTACCCATGACCACTTGAAGGATTTAAACAACTGTGACATTTCCCAATTCCCAATTCCAAGCCAGCATATCATAGTTAATTCTGTCTTTGGATGTGAATGTTGTTTCTTTAAAATAGAGTTAACATTTTAGTATCAATAAATAAGCGCTAAGTTTAGCTTCTGGTTGCCATCGTCCCTCAAATAATTTTAAAACTTTCCGACTTTCTCTGGTAACCGCCGGACTACTTTTCTCATGCCCGCTACGTCCCTGTGACATCAGTGCGAGCAGGAAATAAGCAGAGTTTACTTGAATAAAATGTATCTACTGTTGGTATAACAAAGTTAAATAATTATACTAGCTGTTGAAACGACATGGCAGACCATTTTCCAAAGCCACCATGGCTGGCCTCATCGCCATATGCAGTTTTCATGAATGTTGCGAAATCGGTTTCCTCAGTATTATTTCTGTAAAAATAAAAAAGGTTGTATTGTAAAAACTGTATGATCAGAAAGCAATCGTCGACCTTTTTTTGCCAGTCTGAGCTTAAATTTCCCACATGTTGTATGTGATTAACAACAAACCAATATCAGCTAAGCGTAACAGCTAGCCGAGTTGCCCTCATTTCGTGGCTCACCATGTCTTGTCTCAGTTCAAAGTCGCGTGATCTAGCGAGCATTCTCGCGCCGCTCGGGAACTCTCAACTGGCCTATTGCGGTGGCAAAAGTAAATCTCATTTACTCGGTTAGTGGTCATCTGTGACATCTATCATCTTTGGTTTTATGGTAAACTTTATCGTTGGCATTTTGTTTGCAAACTACAGACCTCAGTGACCTTTTTCAAGGACCTGTTTCCATATTAGATCACATGGACTATGCCTCTACTGTGTAATATGGCTTGAGTGATCAATGTCCATTTAAAGAGAACTCTCTACATCGGAGAGCTGCCAAACTGATACTCCCAAATCTCAGCTTAACTACTAACCAAAAAATTGGCAGCCTTAGAAATCTTTCCTTTGAAAGATCATTTAAAATACAATAAGGGAATAGTTAAGTTAATTGCCTTGAATGATAAACTACCCCAGTACATCATATCTCCCCATCATCAACATACTCCAGGTAAAGAAATGCCTTATCAGGCCACAACCTAGAATTGATCTCTATAAAATGAGTTTAGCATTCTTGGGCTTAAGCTTTTGGAATACCTTGCCGAGAAACAACATGATATCAGCAACACTAAACTTTTTTAGAGCCAGTCTTCTCCAGTACTTCTTGTCAACAACAGCAGCACCGTATAATTATATTGAATTGAAATATACTGTACTGATTATATCATTGTATATATGTCTCCTAGTCTTCTGTTATGCGATCTTTTTCATTAAGTTTGTGTACAGCTTACTATCGCTGAGTTGGTATACCTTGCCATGCACCTTGGTGACATGCACCAGCGGCACCATTGTTGCTATTTTCGCACCTGACCTGTTGCTCGGACCGGTCCTGTGCACCAGATCAGTTTAGAGCGTGTGCTCTCTGCACCTGTATCGAGCAATCTCAGAGAAGGAATCACGTGATATTTGATTGCTGCAAAATAAGATGAATTAAGAATACACCTTTTCCCATATGCAGTCTGGCAATAATGCATCCTTATGCTAGCACCATAAAACATTACAAGATTTGGCAGATTTGAAAAATAGTTTCGTTTTTCCTCAATTGTGGTGATTTTGTGACATCTGCGTTGCTTTGTGGCAGAAAGCACCATCGTGGCTGTAGCTGTACTAGAGATGAGTGCACTACAATGGACTTGATTCAGGAATACGCAAGTTCTGAGGAGAATGAACACCCCCCAGAGACCTATCTTTTTCCTGTAGGAACGTATGCCTCCCAACATTTCATGCTCAAGGGGAGTAATGCTAAAACCGGAAACGCACCGTTTTTCGACTGCAATCACAATCTTTCGCGGGAACGTAGGAGACCACACTTCAAGTGCAGAAGCCTACCTGCGCGCACAGTTTGGTGCATAGGACCCATCCGAGCGAGCAGATAGATGCAAAAATCGTAGTAATGGCTCCACTGGGCAAGCTATACCAACTCAGCCTTACTATCCACATCATTTGTCACACACCTGTCATGTTAAAGTCATCTCTATCTATTTATAGAAGTAGTGTGTGTGTGGGTGTGTGTGTGAATGCCAGTATGAGTCCATGAGCGTAGCACTTTTGAATGGTGACTTCATAGCTTGTTTACAGAGTGCGTTGTATTTTGTTTTTGTACCTTTTTGTTAATTCCATTTTTGTAATTAGTTATTTTTTGTACATTAGTTTTTGTTAAGCGCCTAGAGCTCTAATCTGAGGTTAGGCGCTATACAAGTACTCATTATTATTATTATTATTATTATTTGCCGCCTTGAGATGGCCGTAGCCGCCTGCTCAGCGTTAAATCCAAATAACAAACTAACACACACATCATTTGAATGTCTAACTTCACTATAGTGTGCTGTACCATGCGTGTGCTTGCCAATCCATGTGTGTGTGTGTGTATGCATGCTTGCATGCATGTGAGAGAGGTGTGAGGGCGCATGCATGCATGCATGTGTTTAAGTTTACAATGTGTGATTATGCCCAACCTGTCAAGCTGTGGTTTCCTATGTCATTTCTGTGTTTTTTTGTTTTTTGTAAGTAGGCATTTTTGTCAATTTATGTTATTGCGCAGAAATTGTTAATAATGCAATAGTAACAGCAAGTTGGAAATATGGTTTTACTGCCAAAAACTGTCAGCATTGTCAAGTAAAAGATCATTGGCATTTTTATTGTCATTGTTCTAAACTGCATTGTAGCCTTCAGAAGGCAACCCCCAACTTTGAAAATTTTGAGACTGCCAATCAGTGTGTCATTTTTGATTGCAGCTCTGTGCAAGTGCAGTGACAAACCTGATCGAGAGGCACTGTTTCAGAAAATGGCCCAGTGTTACAAGGATTGTATGCATGACATGACAGGCAGAGCACCAGGTAGTATTTCTGTAGTTTCTTTTTTGTCTACCATATTGAAAATACGGTAGACTTTCAGATGGGGCTGGTCAGAGCACATTCCGTAGAATGCACATGACTAACATAGGTGGGCACACATGAGACTCTTGACAGTGAAGTAACATGAATAAAATTACATCATGCCTAGCTATGCTAACCACGCTGTTGAACGTACATATGGCGGGAAACGCCGTGTATATGTGTGTGTATGTATGTATACACGAGTATCTCCGGTGTTTGTGTGCGTACATGCCTAAAACTTTAGGAAATGCTTTGGACTTCCGGTTGCTATCCGATGTCGGATAGACGCTACATTCTTGAAATCCCCCAAAATCGCTAAAAATCACCATCTAAAGTGTGACATCGGCTTTACAAAATAGTGTGTTCGGTGCAAGTGTTGTGTTTGGTGCCTTGTGTATCATCCATCGTGACACCATCTGCCAGTGCCATCTGTTAATTGGACAAGAAAGATAAACGCCGGCAGCAGCAGTACTGCGCTATGGCGGCGGAACACGTGCCACCGGTGTTTATCAAGGCGCAGCTACTGCCGGCTGCGGACGATAAAGACTACACAGTTTTTGAACTCTGCTCAGCAGCAGAAAAATGTACAGGCTTCAACAACATAGAAGGAAGCCAAAGACTGGGAAATCTGTGGAGGATATACCCCAAAAACATGAACGCACGAGTGGCCCTCCTAACAAAGGGCATAGTGTTGAGGGGTCGGCTTGTGACCCCAAGTGACAAAAACCCCTATATCGTTATGGACGCGCAAGGAGAGCGAGAAATCCCAGCCACACGTCTCACCATTGGAAATATTCCTCTTTCTTTCTCGAACGAGGAAATACTTCAATATATTGAAAAACTGCCCGTAAAAACTCGGTCAAGACTCATGGACGAGAGGGCCCGAGACGAGAATGGGAAGCTGTCCCATTGGAAAACGGGGCGTAGGTTCATCTACATAGATGTGCCTGCAACCCCTCTCCCCAGATCACTAAAAATTGGGAATTGTACAGCTACACTATTCCACAAAGAACAGAAAACGGTTATCTGTTCAAAATGCCTGTCTGCAGGCCACCACCAGAGCACTTGCTCTGCGCCGGTCAGGTGCAAGCAATGCTTGGGTGAGGGCCATAAGGCGGGGGCCAGCGAGTGTGAACTCGCTGCACCCATGTCTCCACCCTCCTCATCGGAAGAAAGGAAGAAGCAAATTATGCTTAGCTTCAACCCCCGCGAACCGCGTCAGCCTGCTCGCGGTGCCGGCACTGCCAGCGAGTCTGCTCGCAGCAGGTCTCTGACACCGGCGCAGCTGACGAAGCGTGCGCGGTCCCCTTCCGCGCAACGCTCGCCGCGATCTGCCGGGAAAAAAAACGTGCGAGTGAACAACAACCCCCCACTCAACAAGGAGAAAGCAAACCCCAACTCTGACCCCTGTGGAGAGAGAAGCAATATGGATGATGACAACTCGACCATAAATACCTGAACCGGGCGTCACCATCCTGCTCTAATGACGAACTGCTTACGGCCACGGACTATGATTTCTTCCTCTCGATATGGCTGAATTACGTTGTGTGACTCTGAATGTACGCGGACTCAAAAACAAGCAAAAATGCAATAGCATTTTCAGACTGCTAAAAAAAGAAAAATACGACGTAATTGCTCTACAAGAATGTCACGTCTCCACACTAGAAGAAGTGGAGCAGTGGGAACTCCAATGGGGAGGGAAACTATTCTATTCTCTGGGAAACAACCGCAGCCTGGGCCAACTCACTTTAGTTCCCAGAAAACTTATGGAAAACTCGAAATGTATCTACAAAGACACCCGTACTCTTATCATAGAAATATTAATAGACGGAAAAAAGATACTCATTGCTAATGTGTATGCTCCACAATCCACCGTCGACAAAATTAACTTCTATTCCCACGTCCGACAGACCATCCTAGATCACGACACGGAACACAACGGCATAGTCATTCTAGGAGATTTTAACTCCGTGATGAGCAATGAGACTGACATAATAAGTGGGGAGCAACACAGTCAGAGAGAAGTCGAAGCACTCGTACAGCTAGCAGTAGACTTAGATCTACACGACAGCTGGCGATACCTTAACCCCGATTGTAAGCAATACACCTGGTGCCGACATCACCCATTCACAGCCAGACGCTTAGACTACATATTTATCTCCAACAACCTCACCCCAACCACTGTACACAGTGAAATACTCTCATTCGCTCACTCTGACCACAGAGCAGTGCTTACAACAATGTCCTTCCATGATTACCAAAGGGGACCATCGTACTGGAAATTACATAACAGTCTTCTTAAAGACAAAGCGTACGTTAGCGTCATTAACAACATTATCGAAGAATCCTCTCGCGATCAAACAGAGCTCAGCCCGCACACTAAATGGAAACTATGCAAAGTCAGAATCAGAGAACAGTCTATAGCCTATTCGAAGCACAAGCGGCAGAAACAAAAAGACAATATCAAAATCATGCAAACTAAACTGCAACTCCTAGAAAACGAACTCGCTGAGCAAGCAGACAATGAAAGACTCATATCAGAAATAATAAGGATAAAAACAGATCTAGAAATAAACGCCCTCGCGGAAGCTCGCGGGGCACAAATAAGATCAAGAATAAAGTTCATTGAAGAGGGCGAGAAAAACACACGGTACTTTCTTGGCCTAGAAAAAGCAAATGGTTCGAAAAACACAATATCGGCTCTCAAAACTGAAGACGAAAAATTGCTGACAAAACAACAGGACGTATTGAAAGAACAAGTGAACTTCTATGCTAAACTATACAAAAACGACCTTAGTCTTTCAAACGAAAATGACACGTCCTTGTCCGATTTTCTTGGCCCTCACTCCTCTCTGCCCACATTAAACGATTTTGACAAAAACAACTGCGAAGATGACATCACGGAAAACGAAATAGCGGAAGCCCTCAAATCCATGAAAAACGGCTCGGCGCCGGGATGTGACGGACTTACAACGGAATTTTACAAATGTTTTTGGCCAAAAATAAAACACATGATTATGGACTCCTATTGTTACTCCTTCGAAAGTGGGAACCTATCCCATACCCAAAAGAAAGGAATTATAACACTCCTCCATAAAGGCAAAAACCTCCCGCGGGATAACCTGTCAAACTGGCGACCAATCTCTCTCCTAAACACTGACTATAAACTACTCGCAAAAACGCTAGCCAGAAGGCTTGGTACAGTTATACACAAGCTTATAGCCGAGGATCAGTGCGGATTTGTAAAAGGCAGGAACGTTGCAACAATCCTAAGAACAATCAACGACACAGTCAACTATCTGAATAAGGAAAAGCTCCCAGGAATCTTGGTCGGAATTGACTTTACAAAAGCTTTTGACACAATCTCCAAAACACTCATAGAAGACAGCCTCAAACTGTATGGCTTCGGCCCCAACTTTCAACAGTGGATAAGCACTCTCATAGAGCAAACAGAAAGCTCCATAAACCATTATGGATGGATCTCTGAACCCTTCAGAATCGAGCGAGGAATACGACAAGGATGTCCACTGTCCCCGCTGCTGTTCATCTTAGCAGTAGAAGTGCTTGCAATAAAGATCAGGGATAGTAATGTAAACGGGATAGCGATCAAGAGAAACCACAATGTAGAGCTGATACTAAAAATCCAACAGTTTGCAGACGACACTACACTCTTTCTTAAAGACGGTACTGACCTGGACAAGATAATCGATATATTTGATAACTTCTCAAAGATATCTGGTTCTCAAACATGAACAAGGAAAAAGACAGAAGCAATGTGGCTAGGAAAAGACAAAAATAACGAAAATTCCCCCCACGGCATTAAATGGGTAAAACAAATAAAAATTCTTGGCACTTACTTTAACAGCAATTTGAGTGCACAAGAAATTGAAGACAACTGGTCGAAAAAAATCGAAAACATGAAAAAGGCAATAAAGCAATGGTCAAGACGAAATTTAAGTATACAAGGTAAAATTGTTGTAGCTAAAACATGTCTTATCTCTCAGTTTGTGTATATCATGCAAGCCATTGGCCTCCCGGAGGACATTTTGGCTGCAATTAACCGAGAACTATTTACTTTCATCTGGAAAAAGAAATATAATAATAAAAAAGCATTTGAAAAAGTCAAACGTAAGGTACTTACCCAAGGTACCGACCTTGGAGGTCTCAAGATGATAGATATGAAAACACTTCAAGAAGCTCTGTACCTCACATGGGTCCCCAAACTCGTAAAAGGGGACACAAGCAGCGCTTGGAAGGCATACCCATTTCACGTCTTTTCAAAACTATCTAACGACCTAGACATATTGGCAACTCCCTCAAACCTAATGGACTTAAATGGACTCTCCCCAAACATAGGAAACTTTTGGAAAAACGTCCTCCGTGCCTGGTTAAACTTGAGATCTAAATTTGATGAGAACGAGTCAAGAGAACTTTACCTAAACTCCGCTATATGGAATAACTCCAATCTACAATTTAAACGTAAAAGCCTGTACATGAAAGATTGGATTGCAAAAGGATTACACAAGCTCAGCGATATCCTTAGCGATAGATTTGAAATAATCACATTTGTCGATCTAGAGGCGCTGGTAGGCCCAGCCCCACATAGAATATTAGAATACAACGCAATGCGTTCTGCAATTCAGCAGGCCTTTGCAAGCAACCGAATTAAACTCTTTGACCACCCAGAACAAAACCCCTTACGCATGACACTAAATGGCATCACAGTAGACACTCTCACCGCAAAACACTTTCGAAGATTGCTCACGGAAGAAACACAACCATGCGCGGTAAACTTTTGGAACAGAAAGTTACATGTATCTATCAACAAGCATCACTGGGAGGCTGTAATCAACGCCACCCGAGAAACCAGACTAAGGGTTCTTCATTGGAAGATCCTTCACAACATCTTCCCCACAAACATACTCCTAAAAAAGATGGGGATTGCAAACTCGGACAAATGTAACGCATGCCGTTTAGACCAAACAGACTTTATAGAGCATTTTTTCTTTGCCTGTCCCAAAACCAAACCCTTATGGCAAATGGTCGAAAAAGAAATCAACGTGCGAACCCAACAGCATCTCAAAATAACTGAAAACATTGCCCTTCTGGGAATCCACGAACGAAACGTCGACCACCAAAACAAGAACCTAATAAATCATCTCATTATCCTAGCGAAAATGTGTATCAGCAAATTTAGATACGGCGACGCTGCTAATATTTGCATGATTTTTGAAAAGGAACTGATGCTAAGAAACCATTTGATGCCACATTTATAACTGTGAGAGCGCACGCACATCTCTCTCTCTCTCTCTCTCTCTCTCCTCTCTATCTCTCTCCTCTATCTCTCTCTCTCTCTCGTGCATCTTTTAAAGACAGTAGCAAAAGACAATAGCAGAGAGTGCATGGCAGCAAACCCACTTTGTTTTCTGTCCATCCCAATAATCTATAATCTTTAATTGCTATATATAGTATACATGTGCACCTGATCCAGACACCGCAAACAACGGGTTTATGTCCATTACTAGTTCACGTAGTGTTCACTGTTGCATTGGGCATGCATCATCAGAATTTTGAAATAAAATTTGACTAGACAAAATGTGAAGAATAAACGGGAAGATGATGTCGGAAGGATTAAAGAAGAATTGAAAAAAAAAAAAAAAAAAAAAATGAATGGAAAACAGGCACAAAAAAAACCTTCCTATACGGCAATTGCTGGGCCGGTTTAAGACTGATTCCCACACAAAAAAAACAAAAAAAAGGAAATGCTTTGATCGAGATGTATTTCAAAAAGCCTCTGAGCATATTTTAAATGGTAGACTCGTTAAAGAGAAAAATTGCTGTTTATATAAAGTCAGTTGACCCGCATTTGAGTCCGTAATTTTTGTTCTATTTTGTTCTATTCACTCAGAATTTGGGATATAGCTAGCTTGGAGATAAACATTGTATGCGTTCGTTAGCCAGCTTTGTACCTTTTCAACTTTTTCATAAAACGTAATTCATTGCAGAAAAAAATTTAAAATCAAGAACTCTCGACTTCTAGAGAAGGATCAGACAATGACGGTGTCATAAAGGCACCAACTCGTCAGTGTGACACAATGTTCCTAAATTGTCACAAAGCACCAGATGTTAAGTGTTATACAATGTTTCTGAATCGACATCAAATTCATCACTATGCACATGGTGTCGTGGGACTAGAAATGCCATGACGTAAAGCTTATAGTGACGTCATTTTGCTGCTCGTGCTATTCTTCCTCTTCAGAATTCCTGTCACTGCTCCAGCCCACCGACTATACTAATGGTGGGAAGCGCCATGTGTCCGTCTATATTTGTGTGCGCGGGTGTGTTTTGATCAGGTGGGTTAGAGAGGAGGGAAATGGATCAGAAGGATAAGCTTAAAAATATGAACATGAACTCTGAATGTTCCCAAAAGAAAAACGCATGTGAGCTCCAAATATGGTAGATTTTGGGATGAAACCTCATCTTGTTTTTTCAATTGGAGGGCTTGGGGGGGGGGGGGGGGGGGGGAGGGAAACCTTGCTAATTTGTGAAAACAAAATGCAGTGCAACATTTGTCTAGTTAATTATTCTGCTGTAAAACAAGCAAAATAGCAAATGTATTTGTTTAAAAGTCAGAGCAACTAGCTGTTGTATCTAAATTTTTGTCCAGCTGCATGTAATGTATTCTCATTATTTGTAATCTTTCTCCAAGCTTTTTTTCAGTCAACAATGTCAGCCTAATCAACATTGATTGTTTTGTTAAAACTGTAAGCAACCTCTCATGTTTCTTTTTGATAGACGTTTTGTATGGATTCTGAGAAAAGTGACTCCATTATAATTTAGTTTTAATTGGGAATTTAGAAAAAAATGTCATAATCTTTAAAATTATGATGATGCAAGTTGGTACACATTGTATTATTTTCTCAAAATCTTTACCGATGGCATTACTACTAGGAAGGTTCACTTAGCATACCAATTTTAACCCCCAAAACTTGTGTACACCACAACCGGGGAGGCGACTCTAGGGAGTTGTTACCAAGAGACCCTGAGTAGCCTCCCCTGCCTCCCTATCCGGTGGCACGATCACCGCTTCCTGTCAGTCTCTTCGCTTAGCTTCACCTGACCGGTCGTATGCATCTTGTGTGCTCCGACTGTGTATGGTGGGATTACCTTTGTAAACTTGACTTACGTTGGATTTACGTCTGATATTCTCTGGACATGAGGTGCTACTTGTGTGGTGTTGGGTCCTTTGGATTTCCTATGGATTTCTTTGGATTTACTTGGTGGTTTGGTCTCTGTGGGATTACCGGGCTCGGGACATAACAAGGTAAAGCTTCGGTTACTGCCTCAGCCGGCGAATTACCGGGCGGCGGCATTGACCGGATACTATGTACGCGGCCGACCGGGAGCTCGGACCCTCGCAAGGAGGCTCTGTGCACTCGCACCGGCCTTTGTCTGTCTTATGTTGCAGTACTCAAGTGAGGACCTGCACCAGGTGTGGCGAGTTCCAGTGGCCTAGCGATGCTCATGATGTCTGCCTACCCTGCTCAGGCTGCTCCTCCAGTCGGACATGCAACAAATGCCAACATGGGAGGAGGAACGATGGTTGCAGCTTTGGGCGTTTTACCGGAGAGACACTGGCACACAACCCTGCAGTGACCGCAGCCTTGGAAGTATCGCAGAGAAGGGCCACCTCAGACATCGTGGGCTCAGTCAGGGCAAATCAACCGAGACCGAAGCCCGCCACGGAGAGAAAGGAAGCTCGGTCAGTCATTACAGCCGACGAGATGTGGTTCCTCATTGAGTTCGGGCCCCCGGAGCGCCAACCCCCACCCTAGGAGCATGGAGAGGGACACCCAGCGGCCTCGGTCCCCAGGGCACTCGGGGACGGAAACTGCACGATCGCGCTACAGATATCGCGCGCGAGGGGACATCTCCACTTCCCGCTCCTCTTCGCCGGCGGACAAGCTCCGGCACATCACAGCGGCGGACCTCTTCTCGACACCAGACTTCAGAGGCACCCTCCAGGAGCAGCCGGTCGTCCAGCCAGACCTTCAGGGATTGATTTACCTCGAGGACGCGGCGGCCTCGACGTCAGCACCAGGACCACTCGGATAGCAGTTGCAGGACGGACTCAGCCTTCTTTCGGCACCAGCCCAGCCTCAGCCAGCGGCCCGCGACGGTTCAAGGGAACAGACTCTCCCAGGTGGCTACTCTTTGGTCGGCGCACAGTCTTACAGCTTCTCTCTCGACACGGGCCACATTGGACAATGAGGAGGCGCTCAGTCTACACTCGGAGGACTCGTCAGTGTTGGGCGTAGACAACATGCAACCGGCATCATCTGGCGGGTGCTCTTCGCTCCTACCACCTCGGTTGATGCAGCCCCGGCATCGCATACTCACCGCTCCTTGGACGAGGCGTCTCGGCTCATCGCATCATTCCTCCCTCCGGAGTACTGCCCCCCGTCTCCACCCTTGAAGAGGAAGGCTTCGGCAATGGTTGACGCACCGCACCAGCCCAAGCGCTTCAAGTCGCTCCCTCAACCAGCAGGTTTCCGGGACCTAGTGGAGACATTCTCGGCTCACCTGCGACAGGACGGCTTCGGAGACCAGGGCTTCTTCTCTGACTCCCGATGCCCGGACGGGATGGATATCAGCTTCCACCAGCAGTGGTATGGAGGTCACTCCCAGGCATTCTCCTGTGCCCCACCGGTTGTGAACAAGGAGGCGTTGTTGCAGGCAGAGGCACCCCGCAGCCAACGGACACAGACACGAGGTTTGGACAAGACAGCGACCTTGGTCTGCAACTCCCTGGCATTGGTGCGGGGTTCCTCGAAATGGCGACGCAGTCCGTGGTCAAGTTTCTGGAGAACACCTGGGACCTCTCGGCTTCGGCCCTCTACGCGGGATACACATGGTGCTTGTGGCGGCGAATAGGGCAGTGTACCACACCTCGGCCAACTCCATGGCAGCGACCACCAACTGCAACCTGAAGTGGCAGGATGATCTGCTGGGACTATGCCACTCACTCCCAGTTTTGGTGAAGACACAGCTGCGCCAGGCACCACTCGGGGGAACTCTACTGTTCGGACCGACTTGGCAGACACTGAAAGAGACAGCGAAGGGAACTCTGGCCCGCCGCTGCAGCTTCCGTCACTGCCCACTTTCAGTCAGCCCGCAGAGCTGTGAGTTGCGCCCTGTGGTTCGGCAGACCCTTCTCCTCCCGTCCTCCCAGAGGCCGCGGGGGAACTCTCCCCCTACCCGCGCCTTGCGCGCTTTCCCCGCACCCTCCACTGCCTGGTCCAGAGGCGCCTGGAAGCGAGGGCGCGGCCGGGCCCACTGACTTGACCCCCGTCCTCACGCCGATTTCTGTAGGGTCTCCGGTCAGTGGGAGGCTAGCCCTCCACAGCAGTGCGGCCCACTGGGCACTGGCCTCCATGTGGCGTGGGTGGGTAGTCCCCTCAGTCCCTGACTGAGTGGGCTAGCAGAGGGGCGCCATCTTTGTCCAGGATTAGGACTTGATGTCAGCAGATATGTTGTTCAGTCTGTTCCACTGGTCCGGTTTTTAAGGAGCTGTGCTAACCCAGGTCCTACCATGTTGGATTGGTCCTTAAAAATACTCGTGAGCTTTTGGTCCTTTGGATCCCAAGTGTTTGCCATGCTTGGAGACTCGTGTCAGGGGAGAAGAGGATCCTGGTGGCTGAAACACTCCACTTTGGCCTTGACTTCTGCCTAAACGGGAGGCTAGTCGTACCGGTCTAGTCAATCGGCTCTTGTCACGATGAGCCCTATCCCATTGTTGACATGCAGGCTGATATACGGAGCACCATGCTATGGCCTCTGCAGCTGATTAGGTGCTCTATGCCTGTATTCCCCTGCATTCAACCGTGTGGTAGAAGGTGGTGGCTCAGACGGTTCAATCGGGCATAACCCCCTGAGTATATCTTTCGGGCAGTCTCCATCGTGCGTCAGCTGGAGACCCGCCGACGAATGCACTTTCCCTTGTTGGGCTCGGTGGCGGGCGGGGACCCCCGGGGGATGAATATCTATCAAGCTATAATATGGAAAATACAAAAAAAAAAACTGGCACCAAAGCGGCACATAGCCACTGACATTGACCTTGAGAATGATAGCTACTCCAAATGTGAGGAAGCGACGCCTCAGCCGTCGGCCGTCTGGCCTCGCTTTCTCATTATCCACATCAAAGTTAAAGAGAAGCCTGTTTCCAAACTGCACCCTTTCCTGGTAGAGAGACCCTCAGGAGCCGTGTTGGCAGGCCTGAGGCCCAGCGCCTCAGGTCTGGTGACTTGCTGGTTGAGTGCCGTACCCCGGGCACACTCCAATGGGCTACTGAGGCTCTCCTCTATCGGAGAGACTCAAGTGGAGGTCACTCCCCAAAAAACGATGAATTCTTCTAGTGATTAAAGATCAAGCATTGGCAGAACTGTGTGAAGATGAACTTGTACGGAACCTTAAGTCACAGGGGGTGACCTACGTCAAGCGCTTTGTTTCCTAACGAGGTGGTAGGGAGATCCATCTCCCTACCATCATCCTGACGTTTGGCACCCCCACCGCTCCTACTACCATCTGGGGAGGTTACTACTCCCTAAAAGTGAAAAAGTACATCCCTCTCCCCCTCCGGTGCTTTAAGTGCCAAAAGTATTGCCATGGGCAGAAGACATGCCGCCCGCTGCAATAAGCCTGGACATTCTGCCGAGTCCTGCACAGCCATCCCCCTGTGTGTGAATTGCCAGGGGGTGTGAATTGCCAGGGGGTGCGTATGGCTTCAGACAAGAAGTGCCCTTATTGGATATCCGAGTGCAAGATTCAGCAGGTGCGTGTGGAGAAGGGGCTGTCCTTTGCGGAAGCCCAAAAACTGGTTGACGGCCCTGATGCAGCTCAGGCTGCGCCAAACTCAAATAACACCTCTGTGTAAACTTTCAGTGCTGCGGTGGCAGGCAAGCGCCCCACCAAAGACTTCTCTTGTCAAACCCCTACTTCTTATTTGGGGGCGGAGCCTCGGATCCTCTCGCCCCTGGAGAGTAACCCTCCTCCGGTGGTGACAAGGAGCCAGGGAACGCAGAAAGCGGCTTCTGGCTCTGGTCAGCCTTCTAAGGCTGCCAACTCTGGCGGCAGAAATGCTGCCCCGGCTCAGAAGTCTAAGAAAGTTATGGGACCGCTGTGCGTATGGGCCCAGAAGGGGGACACTGATGTCCCCCTTCAAAATAAATATGCTGCATTGGAGGAGCAGATGGAGGGAGTGGAAGTTGTCATAGCTGGTGCTGCGGCAGCTCCTCTCCCCTCATCTCCAAGGAACCAGTGGAGGCCCGGGAGTCGACCCCCCCCTCCCCCCCTCTGTTTCTTTGACTCCTTCCAAAGCACAGGAAAAGGGGGGAATGAACTCTTCTCCTCCACATAAAACCTAATCATGTACTCTCTGCTTCAGTGGAATTGTCGTGGTTTTCACACCAACTTTGAAGAATTACGCCTTCTAGTCAAGTCCTATTATCCCTCAGTAATATCTCTTCAGGAGATTTACCTGAAGACTTCTGACCCTGTCTCCTTTAATGGTTTCAATGCTACCCATAAAGGCTCTGATTCGGAGAGACGCTCGGGTGGAGTGGCTCTTCTCATTAGCAACCAGTTTTTATGTAGCCCCGTTAGTGTTGACACCTGTCTTCAGGCTGTGGCAGCTCTGGTTACCTTAAAGAACACCATAACCATATGCAGTATTTACCTGCCACCATCACTGCGGGTCTGTAGTAATGATATTTTTAACTTAGTAGATCAGCTGCCTCCTCTCTTTATTTTCATGGGAGATTTTAACGGTCACGCTCACCTGTCGGGCAGTGACCACTATGATGGCAGAGGTCAGATGTTAGAAGATGTTTTTTCTCAACTTAACCTATGTGTTTTAATGATGGCTCACCTACCTACTCTATCCCAGGTTCAGGATCTAGTTCTGTTCTAGACCTCACTGTGTGTGATCCTTCTCTCATGCTGGACTTTGACTGGAAGGTTCACGACGACCTGTGTGGTAGGGACCACTTCTCAGTAGTCCTGTCATCGGTCAGCTGTGGGGAGGACCACCAGTGGGGTGCTGGAATCTCAAGAGAGCTAACTGGCCTCTGTTCGCCTTCCTCTGTCAGTCTCGTATTACAGAGGAGGTGGTCATGTCAGCTGAAGAACCTGTTTCTTCTTTTACTACTATTTTGTTGGACGTAGCGGGTGAAACCATCCCTAAAACTTCCGCATCAGTCCCTCGGAAGCCGAGAGTACCATGGTTCAATGAAGAGTGCCGCAAGGCCCAAAAAGCATGCAAATCTGCTCAGCGACGTGCTTTCCGTAATCCGTCGCAAGTGAATATTTTAACCTTTAAAAGACAGAGGTCGAAAGCCCGTTACATTTTTAAACGTGAACGCCCTGCTTCCTGGAGATGCTTCGTCTCATCTTTAACTTCTCGGACTCCGTCCCAAAAGGTCTGGAAGGCTGTGCAAAGAATTAGGGGCAAGGGTGGCTCGGCTTCTGTCGGCCATCTTAGAGATGGTGCCAGCTTGGTCACAGATAAAAAAGCTGTGGCCAATTTGCTTGCCTCCACCATTGCCCATAATTCTTCAACAGAGCATTATTCACCCTTTCTCCAGAGAGAGAAGGAGAAGCGAGAGTCTCGTATTTGTGATTTTAAGTCCGATAACTCAAGACTATAATGCCCGTTTTACTTTATCAGAATTGCAGCAAGCCTTGCAGAAATGTAATGACTCTGCTGCTGGCCTAGATACCATCCACTATCAATTCCTAACGCATCTGCCTGAAAGGTCACTCCTTGTACTTCTCAAGGCCTTTAACCATATCTGGAGAACTGGCCATTTTCCGCCGTCTTGGCACCAGGCGGTGGTTGTACCGATCCCCAAGCCAGGTAAGGATCCTTCCGTCCCAGGCAACTACCGGCCTATCGCTTTGACATCATGTTTATGTAAAACTATGGAGCGCCTGGTCAACGCCCGCCTGGTGTGGCATCTTGAGTCACAGGGTCTCCTCACAGACCTCCAGTGCGGTTTCCGGCGCTTCCGTAGTACTTCTGACCATTTAGTCCGCTTTGAATCATTTATTCGAGATGCTTTTGTCAACAAGCAGCATGTCTATGCAATTTTCTTCGATCTTGAGAAGGCATATGACACTACCTGGAAGTATGGAATAATGTCTGACTTGTTGGACATGGGTTTTAAAGGGCACCTCCCCGTTTTTATTCACAATTTTTTGACTAATCGGTCGTTCCATGTCCATGTGGGCTCCACCCTCTCCGACTCCTTTGAACAGGAGATGGGTGTCCTGCAGGGCAGCATTCTATCTCCTGTTTTATTTAGTATTAAACTTAATAACATTGTAAAGGCCATCAAGGATGATTTTGATTGCTCTTTATTTGTTGAAGACTTTGCTTTGTGCGCATGTAGTCGAGGACTTGTGTCCCTTGAGAGGCCCTTGCAGCTGTGCGTTGATCGCATCCAGCGGTGGGTGTCTCTCAATGGATTCAAGTTCTCGCCCTCCAAGACAGTCTATGTGCATTTTACTAACCAGACGAAATTTTTTCCAGAACCTAGCCTGAGCATTGCTGGAGTGCCACCAATTAAGGTGGCCAAGGAGGCAGTTTCTGGGGATCATCTTTGACAAGACTTTCCTTCCGCAACCATATTAATTACCTCAGAACCTCTTGTCAGAAGGCGTTCGATGTTCTTCGTGTCGTTGGTCATACTGACTGGGGTGCGGACCGTACTGTCTTACTTCGACTGTACCGGGCCCTTGTTCGGTCCAAACTGGATTATGGCTCTGTGGTGTATGGCTCAGCTTCCAAGTCTGTGCTACAGCGTCTGAACACAATTCACCATCAAAATCTGTGGATATGTCTTGGGGCCTTCAGGACGTCTCCAGTTCCTAGTCTGTATGCCGAGGCAGGGGAGCCTTCTCTCAAGCTCCGCCGCATCTGCCTCATGCTCAGCTACATTCTGAAACTGAAGGCCCATCCAGACAATCCTGCCTATGATTGTGTTTTTAAACCATTGTTTGCAGAGATTTACGATACCCATCCAGGAGCTGTCCGTCCACTTTCCTTCCATGTCCGACCTCATCTGCAGGCGGCTGGATTGGACCTGGACAGAGTTTCGGAATCCCTGCAACACATCACTCCACCCTGGCTCTTACCAGTTCCTGACATCTTGCTGGACTTGACTGCCCACAAGAAAGACTCTACCAGCCATATACCAACAGAGCCTCAATGAACTCCTTTCAATTTTTCCTGGCTATTGTCGTATCTATACGGATGGGTCAAAGCCTGAGGATGGGAGAGTGGCTGCGGCCGCAGTGTCCTCTCGCCATCCTAGACACCCATTTAAGCACCGCCTCCCAGACCACTCATCTGTATTTAGTGCAGAACTGCAGGCGGTTCTGCTGGCACTCAAGCATGCTTATCGATCTAGAGAAAGGAACTTCCTGATTCTGTCTGACTCTCTTTCTGCCCTGCAGGCCCTTCAGGGCACGGGAAATGACCACCCACTGCTGCTGCAGATCAGAGAGCTCTACGCAGACTTGATGAAGGAATATTATGACATCATTTTTATTTGGGTCCCAGGGCATGTGGGCATCGAAGGCAACAGGATCGCAGATTCTGCTGCCAACAATGCCCGCAACGACCCTGTCCCTGACACACAGACTGTTTATAGTGATTTTAGATGTGGTTAGTGCGTACATAGCCCGTGAGTGGCAGTCCGAGTGGGACACAGAGGAAGCTAACAAGCATGAAGCTCTTCCTAAGTTGTCTGACGGTCTATCTTATCGCTGCGGCAGCCGCCATGAGGAGACTGTCCTTGCTCGGCTCCACATCGGGCACATGTATGTTACGCACTCTTTATTTTCTAAAACAGGAGGAGCGTCCATGGTGTTATGCCTGCGACGAGCAGTACTCTGTTCAACACTTTTTGCTGTCATGTGCTGATCTAATCGACACAAGGTATAAACATTTCACAGCAGACTCCTTGACGGTTTTGTTCCGGGATGTGTCCCCAGACAAGATCTTCAGTTTTCTGAGAGAGTGCCATATTTTAAATAAGATTTGAGCATTTATAGACTATGATGTTTCTATTATTTTGACCTTTTTGCGAGTCAGTTGACGTTTTCTTTAAAGACCTGTGCGACAATTTAGCCTGACATTTTTAAGGTATATTTACATCATGTCTTAAGACCTTTCTTTTAGTTTGGCTGGCCAGATTTTTACCCATCCCGCCGTGAGATGGCCTTAGTTGCCTGCTCGGCGTTAAACCCAAATAACTAACTAACTCCACAGCAGTGCATGGCACCTTCTATTTGAGGACGACCCATCGATTCTATCGACCGTCACGGAGGGCCTGGGGATCTCCTTCCAGTCTCTCCCTCCGTTGCAACACTCCCCCCTGTGGACGCGGGTACCAGGGGATCAGGACAAGGCCACAGCACTGCACTTCAAGATGAGAGCCCTACTCCAGAAGGAGGCCATGGAGGTGGTCTCGCGTCCCGACTCCCCGGCCTTCTACAGTCGGCTCTTCCTCGTCTCCAAACCCGGAGGCAAGTGGCGGCCAGTAATCGACCTGTCGGCTCTAAACAAGTACATTTCGGCCCCTCGCTTCAGGATGGAGACAGCCAGAGGTCTGAGGGCGGAGGTGCAGCCCCAGGATTTTGCTGTAAGCCTCAACCTAGCGGACACATATCTTCACGTACCCGCCCATCCGGTGTCGTGGCGTTACCTACACTTCGCCTTCCGCAGGGTGGTGTATCAGTTTCGGACGCTTCCTTTCGGTCTAAACCTCAGCCCGTGGGTCTTCACCAGGATTATCGACGGAGTCGCCTCCAGGTTCCAACAAGTGGCCTCCAGCCCAACTTCCAACTACCTAGACGAGCTGCTCCTCTGGATCCAGACTGCGAAAGTGTTGGAGGAGGATAGGGATTCCTTGCTGACTCTGCTCCGCCAACTTGGATTCCTGGTCAACAGAGGCAAGTCCAACCTTATACCGTCACGCAGGTTTATTCACCTAGGCATGGAGTTCCTGACCGACATCAACCTGGTACGACTCCCCAAAGGGCAGATACAGAAGACAGTGGAGGTGGCACGCCGATTGTTTCGCGCAGAAGCTCTCCCGGCCAGGGTCTGGCTCCAGCTGTAGGGCCTACTAAGCGCTGCAGCGGATCTCCTACCCCTAGGCAGGCTCTACTCTTGGCTGATACAGCTGCATCTGCTCCTGCACTGGCGCCCTTCCTCAGGCGACCTGACAACCCTGGTTCCGGTGTCGACGTTGGTCAGGTCTCATCTCCAGCGGTGGACGGACAGATCCAGGCTAGCGTCAGGGGTGCCACTCTTCTCCCCTCCGCCACAGCTCTCCATCTGCACGGACGCAAGCCTCTCAGGCTGGGGAGCGCATCTGTTGCCGGAGTTCATCACAACCTTGGGCAGGTGGACGGGGGACCACGCAGGCAGACATATCAACTGGCTGGAGATGAGGGCGGTGTGGCTGGCGCTCATCAGATGGGAAAAATGACTCACGCAACAGGAGATACTGGTGCTTTCCGACAACTCGACGGTGGTGGCCTACATACAGAACCAGGGGGGAACGCACGCACCCTCCCTTTGCATCCTCTTGTACCAAGTCCTCCTGTGGTGCAGAGATCGGGGCATCACCCTGCGGACGCAGCACATCCCAGGCCATCTCAACCTACTCGCGGACTACCTCTCGCACCATGGCCAGCTTCTTCACACAGAGTGGTCACTGCGCCCGGATATCTTCCAGCTACTCTGCGCGCACTGGGAGACGCTGATGATCGACCTCTTTGCCATGAGGGGAACAAGAAGCTGCCACTCTTTCTCCCCCATAACGGATCCACAAGCCCGGGCCGTAGACGCGCTCTCCATCCCGTGGGACGGACTTCTAGCGTACATGTTCCCTCCCACAGTGCTGGTGCCAAAGGTGCTCCAAAAGCTCAAGGGCGGCAATACGATCCTGATCCTCGTGGCCTCTTTCAGCTGAACCAGGAGCTGGACCACAGACCTCCTGAGCCACGCTTCAGACCCTCCGCTGAAGCTCCCCATGCCGCGGATGATGCTCAAGCAGCTTTTTCATCCGTGCTTGGAGCGACTGCTGCTACACGCTTGGAGATTGTCAGGCAGGCCCTCGCAGCAAGAGGCTTCTCGGGTGCAGCAGTGGAAGCGATCGCAGCGGCTCGCAGGGCCTCTACCCGTAACGTCTATGAGGGAAAGTGGTGAGTACTCCAGGCCTGGTGCGCAGCGGAGCAGCTCTCCCCCACGGACCTGACTAACCCCCAATTGGCCGAGTTCTTCTGTTGTTATTCTCCAAGCAGAACCTGGCCCCCATCACCATCCGAGGTTACCTGGCAATGATGGCAGACACTTATTGACACCTGGGACGGCCGGACCCGGGAGACTGCAAAGACCTCTCGGATCTGATGGCGCACTTCCACCTTCAATGGCCGGCTTCCCGCTCGTTGATTCCTTGCTCGGACTTGTCCTGGGTGCTCACCTGGCTCAACTCGGAGCGGTTCGAGCCTCTACCGCTCACGGGGCTTGAAGACCTAACCAGGAAGACCTGCTTCCTGCTTGCCCTCGCCACAGCCTCCCGGGTTAGCAAGATACACGCCTTCTCGGTGCGACCCTCCTGTCTCCAACTAAGGGCCGATGGCTCAGTGCAACTCCTCACCGACCCTACGTTTGTGGCCAAGAACTGCCTCCCAACAACCGCGCCTCAGGTATTGAACGTCCCACTCAGGGCGACAGACCAGTCCCGGGAGTCCCGTCAACAGGACCCTGTCAGGGCGCTTAAAATATACCTGCGCAGAACTAAGCCACTAAGACAAGGGCGCTCACACCTATTCCTGCCCTTGGCTCCGGGCAGATGAGACATCTCTGCGCAGACGATCTCTTCCTGGCTATGCTGGGTTGTCCGGTCGGCGTACAAAGAGCTCTCCCCAGAACAGGCCAGGATGATGTGCATCCGGGCACATGAGGTCAGAGCAGTGGCTGCGAGCATCGCCTTTGACCGCAACTGCGCAGTGAGAGACATTGTGGCTGCCATGGGTTGACGGGCCGAATCTACATTCGCCCACTTTACCTGCGAGACCTATCTGGCCAGCGCGACAACCTGGCCCTAGTGGGGACATCTCAGCGGCGCAGCAATCCCTCCCAGCGCCATAGGTAATGCCTAGCTAAAATTGTCGCAATGGTGTACCGGGGGGATGCATGGGGGTGGCACCCTCCTCCTATTCGCCATTCTTCCTAGTAGTAATGCAATCGGTAAAGATTTGAGAAAATAAATGGATTTTTCTCTAAAATGTATTTTTTCGAAAAATACTTACCGATGGCATTACTCAGAGGTCCCTCCCTCCTACCCCGCTTGCCGCAGTGGTGCTAAGGCTCAGAGACTGGCGGGAAGCGGTGATCGCGCCACCGGATAGGGAGGCAGGGGAGGCTACTTAGGGTCTCTTGGTAACGACTCCCTGGAGTCGCCTCCCCGGTTGTGGTGTACACGAGTTTTGGGGGCTAAAATTGGTATGCTAAGCGAACTTTCCTAGTAGTAATACCATCGGTAAGTATTTTTCAAAAAAATACATTTTAGAGAAAAATCCATTTTTGTTGAAAGGTGCTTGCTGCACAATGGCTGTCCATCAACTGCGGCCTCGTCTTAAGGGTGGCTATAAGATTACATTCAACTCAAGGTGAGAGCATTCCGTACATTGTTAATAGTACAATAAACTTTACTTTTTAAGGTGATTTCTGTATAATGGCTACCAATCAACTGCAGCCACAAGTCAAGGATGGCTATATCATTTCCTTCAACTCAACATGAGTGTGAAGAGTAATATTATAATAGTCCTTCAGCCAACCTCTTCATTTCGCAAAAGGCTTACATTCTCATTAGCACATGCCGTAGAAGGGGCACATGAAAATTTAAACCTCTTTTTTATAAGCTTATTCTTTTACCTAAGGAGAGTATTAACCCATTACATACTGAGGCTGATTTTTTTAAAAATTGCTTATTGTCCCATAAAGGCTACATTACAGATTACAGGATAGAACAACCATTTTAGTTCAAGGGTGTAGCCAGAATAGCTTGATGCCTCTGGCACCAAGCTATTCTGGCACCACCCTCGAACTATCATAGTCAAATATATGTCAAGAAATAGTGTATCAGGATGAAAAGGGTCAATTGTAATGTTATAATAGTCCTTCAGCCAGCCCCTTTCATCAGCTAGTGGCTCATGAAAATGTACGCTGCTTGCTGGCAAGGATCTGCTTCATTTGCATCCTTAACCCATATTATACTGAGGCTAAAAGCTTCAACTGTGTGCACTGCCATATGCAAGCTACATTATAGTACTTACAGATAAGGATGTAGACCAATGGCTTTAGTTCAAGGGTGGTGCCAGAATAGCTTGGTGCCTAGAGGCACCAAGCAATTCTGGCACTACCCTTGAACTATTTTAGTCAAACTTATTTCACACACTGATGTATTCCAAATGATAAGGGTTAAATTGAGGTGTACATTTCAAGTTAACACAATGACTGATTAATAGTAAAACAAAATTGTTTTATCATGGCTGTTGGTCAACTGCAGCTGATAGGCAAATGTGGCTGTTAGATTCCAGTTAGTCCATGGTGAATATTAAATTTAGCCCATGGTGTAATATTGTAATGTGTGTGGCCTCCATCTGCTTGGAGAACAAATGTAAATAGAGCCAGCAAGAGGCATAGAATGTCATGAGCCCCTGCAACTTGCGGGGGCTCATGAAGTACTGAGTCTTTTGCAGATGGATGGAAATTCCCCCTTTTAAGTTATGATAAATATAAGTTAAGCAATGGGTGGTGGTGAATTACGAGCCTCAGCTTGCTTTTGACACTGTTATGTTTGTGGTTGCGTTATTCTTTGAGAGCATGTGTGTGTTAATCATAGGAAAGATCCGATATTCATTTGCCCGTGATCGTAACAAGCTTGGTAAGAAGCCCAGGGCGCACTCCTGACGATTTCAACCTAGCGTTACCTATGGTGCTTCCGAGAGGACCAGCACCGCCTGGTGCGTGAGGCGAGGCTCCCAGTGTTCCAACGCCCGGCGCACTGCCTCCAGTTCCAACCAGATGCTGTGTCTGTTCCGTAAGGCTGGAGGCCACTGGCCCGCAATCTCGTCGAACTCGGGCAGGAGATGTGCCCCCCCAGCCCAATTGGCTCGCGTCCGTACACAGCGAGAGCCACGGTGGGGCGGGGGTGGGGGGGGGGGGAGGCTAGGGGTACTCCCGACCCGAGCCAGGTGGTGTCCGCCCACCGTAGGAGATGTGGTCGAACCAGGGGGTCCACAGGAACCGGAGCTACCAGGTCGCCCGAGGACAGGCGCCAGTGGTAGAGGAGATGTAGCTGGATCGGCCGCGAATAGAGCCTGCCGAGGGGAAGCAGTTCCGCCGCGGCGCTGATGAGTCCCAGCAGCTGCAGCCAGGTCCTGGCCGGGCACGTGTCCGCAATGCACATCTGCTGCGCTAACAGCGAGAGCTTCAGTATGCGTGCTTCCGTCAGTCTCATCCTGTTCTGCTCGGTCAAGAACTCCATTCCCAGATGGACAAAGGTGCGGGAGGGTGCAAGGTCTGATTTCCCTTGGTTGACCAGGAAGCCCAGTCGCTGCAAGAGTGACATAAAACTGTCCCGGTCCGTCTCCAGAGTAGAAGCCACCTGGTTCCGCAGGAGCAGGTTGTCCAAGTAATTTGACGTCGGGCTGGAAGAATCCCGCCGAGAGAGGGCCACCACCGTAACCATGATCCGGGTGAAGGGCTGAGGTTGAGGCCGAAAGGGAGCGCTCGGAATTGGTAGACTATCCCCAGCAGGCCAGGCACAAATGAAGCTGAGCACTGCAACAGAGCACGTGAACGGAAGAACCCGGAAGCAAACGTCCGTAAATTTGTAACTCTCCCGAGCTGTGCATTCCCCATTTAATATGTTTTAAAATTCTCGACATCTATGGGGTTCGAACTGCGTGTCAATAAAGTACCATACCGCTGTGCCATCGCGGTACCTAGCCCACACTAGGGAGGGGTGGTAAGGATGCAAGCACAACCACCGCACGGCGCGCGGCCCATGGCGCGCAGTGGCACGAAAAATGCCTGAACGAAATTCGTACCACTCGCCGTGCGATGGCGCGAGGAAGAACAACACCACGAGGCCGGAGACCATCCGCCATGGCCAACGACTCAGGCACCAACGAGACCTTACCTCATTGAAGTCTCTACAGGAAGAGAGAGAGCTCAGAAGAAAAAGAAGAAGGGAATCCTTCAGGCAAGGCCACCACCCACAACCAGTCTGTCGAAGAATTCCGAAACAGGTGAAGAGAATCAGCGTAACGGCACAAATAATCACAACGGCAAAACGGTGCAACCGACCGGAAGGCAGCTAAGCGTGAAACTGGTGGGTCAGCCCATAGGGCCTGATGGGAAGGGAGGGAAGACTACCCGGGGTTGCGATTGATAACCAGGCTCCCCGGAGTCGCCTCCCCGTTTGTGCTTATTCACACAACGGACTTAGGCTGAAATCAGGCTAGCTTGTGTATCTTCCTATCAGTAATGCCATCAGTAAGTATTTTTCGAAAAAATATATTTTAGAGAAAAACTAATTTTTAGTAGGATTCATTTTCTTTTGCACAGAGACTTGCAACTGATTTTTGTTGTGATGCATAGTTTCGCTGCATTAGACTGGAAGGTTCAAGGAGGGTCGCAATCTTTCTAGTGACCTTATATATGATGTCAAAGTTGTCGGTAACATTTCAGAACATTGTATTAAAGGCGTTTAGATAGTAGTGGAAATTTGTAGTAACTTCTCGGGTGTTCTGTTTCATGAATATTAATGAGTTTTGGTCGTTTTCTTTTCTGATTGGTTGTGTTGGGAGAATTTGCTGGATTGTTCTGGAAATCTGTAATAGTATAAAAGACCATATTAGGAAGTATGTATGTACATTGTATGAGAGACGCAGCGTGTCAAAAGTATTGATGCATTGTAGAGGAGACAGTGTATCAGTGTTGGTGCATTTGTGAATGCATTGTGTGGAGATCGCATCGCTGCAATAAAATATTGTTGGAACTGTTATGCTCGAGTGGTCTACAACCTTGTGCCACGTGTGACGAGTTGAGTGAAGTTTCTTTACAAGAACCCTACGTGCCTGTGTCTGGTGTGATTGTATCTTACTACGACTGTGACTACCTGTAACAGACACACAGTTCTGGCTCGGAGCCAGAACTGTGTGTCAAAAGCAAGTCAAGGGTTGTAATTCACAACCACCCATTGCTTAATGTATTTATCCCACTGTTGTATTTTCCCTGTCTCATGTCATATCAGTTTGATGACAAAATAGGCTCAGTAAAGCCTACACAAGTGTTTTGCTTGCTTCAATTTTTTAAAAATAATAACCCTTAAAGGGACTCCGTAACGCAAAGTGCTGCAGCTATGTCATTGACAATTATTTATCAAATTCTACTGTGATGTTAACATTTCTGTACTGCGTTAATTTGCAATTTTGTGCCTGAATGTATGCCCATTGTAGTCCTGGTCTTTGTATAGGGTTCTATATGTTATCCTGGAATATAGGGCATGGTCTCTGGACACAAAAATATTTTGACATCATCTGACATACAGGCGACACAAATTGTATTTGGGTACAGAAGAAGATACATGCAAAAGAGATGATTAAAGGTCAAAGAGAATTTTGCTGTCGGTGGGATACATATTTTAAATCGGTTAATGTTAGTATTTTTCATCACCTGTTGCTCTATACTATTTTAGGGGTGGTGGTTGCGGTGCTGCTATGCGGTCTATGTGCATTGGTCTGCGCTACCCAAGGTACGATTTTTAACCTTTTTTGTTGACATGAAGGATTGATTGTACGTTGCTTAATGTCCTCACAGCAACAAGGCTTTCTCAGGACGTGCCTGCACTGCTTGTGAAAAAAAACTAAACAGAATATTGAATGTATGTCCCCAGCCGATCCAATACGTTAAATAAACCTACGATAAGGGGCCTAAATAAAGCTAAGACCATTTAGCAACACGCATCCAATATCAAGAGCTACAGGCAGCGCAGACAGTAGGGAGAGCTTAAAATAGGAAAATACAGGTGAATGGACCACAGGAAGACAGAAACAGATGCCCCAGAATAGAGAGAAAAACCCACCCTGTGGGGCTGACCAGGGTGACCCTGGGAACTAAAAAGTAGTTAACCCCACCCAAGTCCCCCAGGGCAGACCCGGGTGGGGGCGACATGGAAGGAGGGGGATGGGGGTAAGTGGTGTTATAAATAAGTTTTTCTTCACACAAGTGTTTACACTGACCAGTATGTGATAATAAAATATTTGTTGTTAAAGACAAGATGGGATGAACCATAACCCACAAAGTCTTCGATATGCCATAACCGGCAAAGTCCCTTTTGTATGCGAGCTGTCCTCACTATCAAGGGTCTCTGCCTGTTGTCTTTGACCTGATCCTGATGTTGAAGTATCTCCTTTAAAAAAGCCTCTCAGATTTGCAAATGTTTTAGTGAGCTCTATAAGAGGCACAGTGCATACCCGTCATTGGTTTGATAAATGTCATTTGTCATGGCATTATTTTAGCTTTTATGTAATTTTATACTTTACGTGATGCGTTCAACTTTGCCTTCTAGACTTGATAAAAATGGTGACAAAACTAGAATTTCATGGTACAATTTCAGTCTTGCTATAATTTGTGTGAAGTGAAGTTGACTTTACCTACATGATATTCTGCTGTAAAACGCATGCTCTTCTGACAGTGTGTCGATGTGTGCATGTGAGAGAGTATAGAAATACGTCATATCGAGAGTATTGCATCGATGTCTGCGTGGTGATGAAATTTCTGCTTTTACGTCAACGTCTGATTTTCTCCAGAAGTTGATTTTTTTTTTTTACTTTTTAATTTTTTCTGCATAGAATTAATTTAAATTTTTTTTTTTTTAAAGTTCAAAAGATGCAAAGCTGGCTAATGACCTCATCTTTCTCCAATCTAGCTATATAAAAAAAATTCAAGTGAATATAACAAAAATGGAGGACTCTAACTAATGTGGCACAACCATCTTTCTATAAATGGTCTTTTAACCCTTCAATGAGATGCCCAATTGTAATATGCTTGGAGGCTGTCCTAGGCACCCTTTGAACAAAGCACTTCCTCAATTTTTGAGCTTTTACGTGTACAAACATCAGTGATTCTCATGTTTACATACATACACAACACACACAAACAGCGTTTCCTGCCAAAAGTACGTTCTGCAGCAAAGATAGCATAACTAGACATGACATAATTTTATCTGGTTACACTAGTTGTCAGATTTTCAGTGGTTTTCCGTCCTTCTGCCGTCGTCTGTTTCCGTGGTAAACATTAACATTGACATTGTCTCAGAGACTATTCAAGCCACAGTCTTCAAACTTGGCCCAAGGATATTTTGTGGCAGGACCTTTCTAAACATACCAATTTGAGTGGCCTCTCTTAAAGGTCAAGGTCACAGGAGATCAGGAAATAGGTAAAAACAATTACCATATTTTGACAAAATTGATTTTTTTCTTAAACACTATTCACAACTTCAAACCCAAACTTGGCACAACGATACCTGATGGGAAGATCTTTTTATGCATACTAATGTGGTTGACCCATTGGAAAGGTCAAGGGTCACAAGAGCTCAGGAAATAGGTACAAAATGGCCATATTTTGACAAAAGATGTTTTTTTCTCAAATACTATTCACAACTTCAAACCCAAACTTGGTACCTGATGGTAAGACCTTCCTATGCATGCTAATTAGAATGACCCCTCAAGAGACCAGGAAATGGTCATAAATAGACATTTTCTGACAAAAATTGTTTTTTCTCAAATATTATATACAACTTCCATCCCAAACCTGGTACACAAATACCTGATGGTAAGACCTTCTCATGCATGCTAACTTGGATGACCTCTTAGAAAGGTCAAGGGTCACAAGAGATCAGCAAATGATGTGAAAAATGTCTTCTTTTCTTAAAAATAGAATTTTAATTTTTTATCAGGTTTTTCACAAAACTTTTCAACCAAATTTGGCAGAAAGGTAGCTGATAAGATCTTTCTATGCAAACTAATTTGGTTTACTGTTAAAAAAAGGTCAAGGGTCATGGTTTCTTGACAAAAGAGAAACGTGTGCATTTTGAGAAAACATAGATTTTGCGGGGACAATGCCAACCCTTTCCTTATGTTGTGTTAGAACACTTGAACATTTTCTTATTTCAGAGATCTGTTGGAAGGTCAAGGTCACAAAGGTTATTAATTATGTGGATTGATCATGTACGTGAGCCTTGAGGGCTTTGACATTCTTATTTGAAATTCACTCCATGAATCTTTTTCTTGTTTCTGTTGCAGACCGGAGCAACTGCAAGACTTGGTCACTGTCAGCATAGAGGCAGGGCGAATGACTCACCACAACCCTGTGGGCTATCTCGGCAGTCTGGCCTCAGCCCTCTTCACTGCTTTAGCAATACAAGGTAAGAAAAGTAATTAGCATTCGGGTGACACACCCACTGTTTTTTTCCATTTAGATAAGAAAAACTTGATTGCCATATACATAAACATTAGGAACTTTCTGTGGCATATAAACAAGCATCCATTGTCAACACATAAAACTAGTAAACATCATACTGGTAGTCAAACCAACTCTAACATACCAAACCGCGTAGAGCTCTCATTTCTCATTGGGTGTGTTGTGTGGGTGCAGGCAGTTGCAGTATATATATATATATACTGCAACTGCCTGCACACACGCACACACCTACGCTAATAAATAAAATAATAAGAAGAAGAAAACTAATCTGTAAAACAGTAGATAATTGCATAGTGGACTGAAATACACACACAAAAGTTAGTATTTAAAACTGTAGTAAAAGTCTATGAATGAGATAAAAGAGGGACTGTAGACAACTATATAAAATGTAAGATTTGGCCATATTTCCTCTTTACCGACATAGGAACAGTATATGCTTTACCTGAAGGAAACTGTCATTGGTGAACTTGTAATTTGCTGGGCCCCCAAAATAGGTAGTTCTCTAGTTATAAGAAAAAGTTGTTGACAATGTTTGCAATCATAATTCTTCAGAATTAATGATATGGACCACTAGGCACAATAACAAAGCTTGGTTTGCTAGGTGAATAAACTGATGGTTCTGAAGATGGTTGAAGGCTTCTGTTTATTCTGACATACACTTAATCCCCCACTGGTGCTGTAAACAGTGCCAATGGCTGCACACGCAAGAGGGGTAAAAAATCTCTGCTGATAAAAATGTTGCACATTCACCCCCTTGTGCAAACAACTACAAACACAGGTGCTGTAAAGAGTATCAGTGGTTGCATACATCAGCAGTTTAAAAAAAAAATCGGTGTCAATAAAAATGTTATGAATAAATGGTTGAGCTTGCTTTGCGTTTGACAGGAAGGCCACTAAGGGAGTGGGGAAAATGCTTGCTGGATACACTTCCAGTGGCGTTAAACTACATCATAGAAGCTGGACATGCAGTCGAGGAAAACAAGGATGCCTGGTAAGAAATGTTCCATAATCTGTGTCCTGGACTCTGTTCAGGAGATTGTAGGTTCGAACAAGAGTGGGGTAAAAATTTACTCTCTTTTGACGTTGCCTTTGACTTTGCTCAAGGGCAGTGCCAGATTAGCTTGGCACCTCAGCAGGTACCAACTAAGCAGGTAATTCGCTTGAACCGTCATGGATGATTGGTCTATTTAGAGTCCATTGCATGACATGTTACTTCCTCCAGGGTTTACTTCTTGCTTTTGTTTATACTGCTGTAAGTGGACTTTATGATCATCATAATCATAATCATTATTACGATTTCTGTTATTGTCATTCAGGCCTTACTTCCGTGATTCTTGGACCAAGTACCTGCAGAAACGTAAATTGCAGGACGGCATGAGTGACCCCGTTTTCCCCGAGCCTTATGACTTCACAGAGCGAGATGCGTTTTACAAAGATGTCAGCTTCAGTGGATGGGGAGGCTCCAGTGGACATGACGCTCCTATGATTGCGTATGTCTGGTTAATATGTGCATAGCACTTGCAGAGCATGTTTTATGTTGTTGAAAAATTACGATTTACCTCATACCCAAGTTTCTACCTGTACTCCCTTGACTGCATTTGTTTCTTAAAAAACATTACCGATGACATGACTTTATGGAAGTGTCTACTACTTACTCAATTCTAGCCTAAGAACCCGTTGTGTTACCACACAACCCGGGAGGCACTCGGGGAACCCCGAGGGGGGCCGAGAGTTGTCTCCCGTTACTGCCCATCCGGTTCCGAGTCACGGTGTGACTAATCTGTCAGTCTACTTAGGCTCACGCTGTTCAGACGTGTTGCCCTAGCCTACGGACTTTGGGAATTTTGACCGGTTCGCCGGTTGTCCGGACTTTGGCTTCTTCACTTGGCTTCTACCTCGTCGGCCCTGCCTGTGCCATTGCGTGGCTCTGTCGTCCCCTCTTCGTTGGCTGCTGCCCTCTTCGGCCACTTGAGTGCCTGGGCTGCGCAGTGAGCGTCGCCGGGACTTAGCCCGGTCATGCCATGGGTGTTTTGGACATTTCTTCCTCCGTTCCCGCTCCGGCGGAAAGGTAAGGTAGCTGGGTTGGCCCTCGGCCGGTTTCCGGGCTCGGCACTGGTTTGAGCAGGCACGAAGGCAGTCTTCATCTTCGCTGTTGCTTGCGCGCCAAAATTTCTCAACTCTTAGCTTGGCGGGGCCCCTCGCGCCCGTGCCCACTCACCTTTCGGTTTATTGTTGTGGCATTATTGGCGCTTACCTACTCACTTGTACCTTGTGTGATTTGGGGAATTTGTTATGCTCCAGCCCATGCCTTGACGCCATTACGTTGGTGGATGTGGCGGGGTCAGACGCTTACTTCATTCCTGAATCTGTCATGGAATGCTTGTTTTTGTTGTGCATTATGCGGCGTATGCTCGCCTTAGCTTGGCGGGGCCTCACGTGCCGCGCCCTGTCGCCATTACGTGGTAATGTTACTGTGCCAGGCGCTTGTTTCATGCCTATTCTTGTCATCACATGTTTGAGTTGTTGTACATCATGCGTCATATACTCACCTTGGCTTGGCGGGGCCTCTTGTGCCCACGTCCTGTCACCATTATGTTGATAATGTTACTGTACCTGACGCTTGCTTATGCCTATACTTGTCATGACATGCTTGGGTTTTGTTGTACATGATGTGTCGTATGCTCACCTTAGCGTGGCGGGCACTATGCCCTCCAGACCAAGGGTGACTGCCATGCGTGTGAATGCAGGGAGGTACCCAGCGCAGGAAGGAACACGCTGGGAAGACGGGTACTGCACATTTATTGATGTTTGGGGAGTTGGCCTTGGCAAGATGGACAAGCAGAGAGGTTAGCCGCGGCGTCTCTTCTTCGCAGACGGTAGGTCGCAAAGGTAGGTGCTTACCTTAGCTTCACCGGGCCCCGCATGCCCGCACCCACTGGCTTACGGGCATGGATTGCAGGCCAAGCTCTTCCTGACAGGTTTGTTCATCGATGTTTGTACCTTTTGTGTGGCGAAGGCTAGACTTACCAGGGCGGGGTCCCGCGGGCCCTCGCCCGCATGCCTTCGGTTGTGTTGTGTGTTGCAGTGACCTGTTGCTGTCCCGTACACGACGCAGAGGGTGCCAGTGGCCGTCACTTACCAGAGGTCTGTCTACCCCTGCTCCGGATGCGCCTCCAACCACGCTCGCGACACCTACTCCACCTGACCTGAGCTGCGCTGTTAGCAGTTATGGAGTGTTCAGGCGCGAGCGACCGGCTCCTGTGTGTGATTCGATTCCTGTTGAGGCGGCATTCCTGGGTCCTGCGTACTACTGCACGAGAGCGCACCTTCCGCTCGAGACAGCGACGACCTTTGGAGAGGACCCCACGCCGGATGCAGACCTAGTGCGCAGAGCGGGTTGATCGATGCGGCAGCCTCCAGGAGGGAGCGTGCCCGGACAAAGCCTTCTGACAGGCGGAGAACACACCTCGCTAAAGAGCTCTGTTCAGAGAGACACGCCTCACGCTGTCCCATGTCCACTGCCGATCCCCGTTCATCTCCAAGTAAGGCCGCTGGCCCCTACCGCTATAGAGCTCGGCGCGGTGAGACATTATGCGCGCATCCGGGACATTTGCGCAAGACGGAACACTCACGCCACTCAAGATGTGCGTGGCAGCCCGCTCAGCCAGCCAACGACTAGCGCAGGAGTCTCGCGCTCGAAGCAGGACTGCTGTCTCCGTGATCGCTTCCTGGAGCCACCAGGAACGTGGCGCGTCGGCAGGAAGCGTGAGTCTGGCTGCCAGAGGCTGCAGGGGCCCTGTTGATGACTTGCAGACTAGGTGGAGGTTCCACTGGCCGTCCCACAACCACAAGATCTGTCTTCCCTGCACCGGTGGTACCGTCAACCACGCTTGCGACGTCTGCGCCACCTGGCCCGAACAGCGCTGGTTACAGCTACGCAGTTTCTACAGACGCGAGCGGCTGACACCTGTATATGCTTCGAGTCCGGTCGAGACGCCATACACCGTGCCCGGTGCACCGACCGCTCGTGACCACGACGTCCTTGTGGAGAGAACGCCTCGCCGGACGCAACAGGCTAGTGCACAGAGTGGGTTGATCGAGGCGGCCGCTTCCAGGAGGGAGCGCGCCCGGACATGCCTTCTGACAGGCAGAGAACCTGCCTTGCCAAAGAGCCCGGTTTGGAGAGACGCGCTGCGCGCCGTCCCATGTCCTCTTTCGATCCCCACTCGTCTCCATGGAAGCCCGCTGGCTCCTACGCGGAGTCACCTCACCAGCAGAGAGCCCACCTCGCCAGAGCTCAGCTCGGAGAGACATTCGCGCACTCGTCCGATGTCGCAGCACAGCGCGGATTCCACCCGCCGTTCAAGATCTGCCCGTCTCTCTCGCTCCCTGCTGCCAGGGTAGGAAGAACCACTCTTCGCTTCGCGTATGGTCTCCTTGCTTGCCTGGAACGAAGTGCCCTGCGCATCGCCACCACGCTTCCCGCGGTGGACTGCCCGCCGTCTCTCCCCCAATCATGAGAAGGATCTTTGCTGGTGGACGCTGGAAGACAGCTAGGAGTTCCTGTCCCGGCTGCGGCTTCCGGCCTTCGTGACCTCCGCGTCGCTGCTCAGCGCTCCTCCTGTCGGGTTCTTGGGACTCCGTATGCTTCGCCGTCCTTAGATGTCCGCCCGGTTTGGCTTGCCTTCGTCAGGACTGGTCCTCGGGACTCTCCCAGGCGTGCCTCTGTCCCCTGCCTGCTGTGGACCCGCACCCGGCTCTGCAGTTGGAATAGGTGACCTCCCTTGTCCGTAACTCCCTAGCCTGCGTGGGATTCTGAAGCTCCTGACCCAAGCCTTCGTCCGTCGCTTCGAAGACTACTGGCTCCCCTACTTGACGACCTGCCGCGGATTGCCCCCCGGTGATGAGGACTTTCCCGCGCCTTGCTTCCCTGGACAGCCCCGCTCTTCAGTGCGTTCGAGCTGACTGGAGGAGACATCTAGGACCTTGGGCTTCGCAGGACACCTCCTCTTCGCTCCCGCCGCCGCTAGGCCGTGGTTCTCGCCGTGTGGTCTTCGACTCCGCCTGAAGCTTTGGACTACGCGTTCAGCCTGGACTTCCGACCTTTTCTCCAGGTCCCCGTGTGCTCGGCCTCCAGGGAGTATCTCCGGTGCACCTGCGATGGAGTAGTTTCCAGTTCGGGCGCTGACTGTTCGTTCCTCTTCGGCCCTTGGGCCCTCACCGCTTCGTGGACGCAGTGGTACCTAGGTGCAGCCTCTGTCTCCCTGGCGTCTTACCTTCCTCGACGGCCTCCTTCTGCGCACCTTGGACGCGACCGGACTGCAGACAGGGATGCCTTGATACGGCTGTGCTTGCAGTTGGGGTGTCTGGTCACCACAGGTACGTCGGACCTCTCCCCCTCTCGTCGATTCATCCAACTCGGCTTGGAGTTCGCTTTGACCTCGACAGTGTGCGTTGCTGGGACCACGGATCCTCGTTGGCCGGCTAGCCGGCCGGCTAGCCCGGCAGGACGCAGCCTCCGCCAGAGTCGGGCTTCAGCTCCTTGGTTGTACTATGAGGCGCCGGATCTACTCCCCCTCGGTCGTCTCTACGCCTGGCTTCTACAGCTGCACCTCCGGTTTCTCTGGCGTCCCTCCTCATCGTACCCGTGCCCCCGTTGTTTCGCCCCCACCTCCGGCTTGGACGGATGCGTCGTGGCTTGCTTCCGGAGTCCCCCTGACCGCTCCGCCTCCTCTGCTCTCCCTGTGTGTCGATGCAAGTCTTGCTGGGTGGGGAGCCTACCTGCTGCCGCGGTTCCTCACGAAGTCTGGCCCCTGGCCGCCAGAGTACGCTGGAACACACATCCACGGGTTGGAGCTGCAAGCCGTCTGGCAAGCCTGCATTGCGTGGGAGGTACAACTCAGTCACCAGGAACTGCTCGTCCTCTCCGACAACGCAACAGTGGTGGTGTACATCCAGTAACACTGCGGGACGCGCTCACCCGACCTATGCATGCTCCTCTACCGTCTGTTATGCTGGTGCGAGGACCGCAACTTCTCTCTGTGCTTGACATCCCCGGCCAACAGTATGTCTTGACTGACTCACTCTCCCGACGCGGCCAGTTGCTACACATGGAGTGGACCTTTCGCCAGGACGTCTTCGGATGATCTGCGCGCGATGGGAGATACCTTGGTCGACCTGTTCGCCACGAGGTAGAATCACCAGCTTCCCCTACTTGTCTCTCTGATCCCAGACCCTCTGGCCTGGGCAGTCGTCGCACTGCCCTTTCCGTGGCACCGACTCATCGTGTACGCGTACCCCCCGACAGTCCTCGTCCCCTTTCCTCCTCAAGCTTCGGGGAGGCATTGCGGGCGTCCTATTCGTCGCTCCTTCTCTTCTCGTCCTAGACCACCGACCTTCTTAGCCTCGCCACGGACCCCCTGCTGCTGCTTCCCACACCCCGCTCGGTGCTCAAGCTACCGCGACTATCGCTGTTCCACCTGAGCCCGGAGTGCCTACTCCTTCACGCTTGGAGGTTGTGCGGCAGGCTTTGCCACTACAGGCTTCTCGAGTGCAGCAGTGGAAGCTATCGCTACAGCCCGCAAACCCTCGACATGACGCGTCTACGAGGGAAGATGGCGAATACTGTGCTCCTGGGCGGCGTCCGTCGCCGCACCCCCCACCGACCTAACCCCCAGCTCGCGGACCTCTCCCTCTGGCTCTTCGGAGACCACGGATGGCCTGTTGCGGACATGACTCTTCCGTCATGCTTACTGGTGGCTCCCGCCACGGTGGCCCGAATTAGCGAGCTACATGTGCTTCAGCGCGCCCTGCCTGCCTGCAGCTTCGAGCGGACCTTCCGTACAGCTCCTTACGGACCCTGCATTCATTGCCATGTCCACGTCTCCTTGGACCGCGCCACAGGTGATCACCTTACAGCCGCTGAGAGGGACGTACCTTCCCCAGGAGACCAGGCAATAAGATCCTGTGCAAGCCTGACACGTGTACCTACGCCGTCACTAGCCGTCCGGAGTGGACGCGCACGCCTCTTCTGCCGTTATCCCGGCAGGACTGACGCTACAGCCCAGATGATCTCTTCCTGGCTACGCTCAGTCATACGGTCCGCCTACCAGGATCCCTCCCCAGGGGAGCATAGAGGCTAAAGATACGTGCACACAAGGTATGCGCCATGGCCACGTACGTCGCGTTCGACCGGAACTGTGCTGTCATACACATCATGGCTGCCGTGGGCTGGCAGGCAGAATCTACCTTCGCCTGCTTCCTTCTCAGGGATCTGGCAGGCCAGCGAGACTCCTCGCGCTGGTGGGGGACATCACTGTGGCGGAACACTCCCTCCCGGCGCCTCGGTTCCGTAGGTATACATCTACCTAGGGTCGTCGGGAGTTTGCGGCAGGGAGGACGGCTCTTGGGCCCTAAAGGTGTGCTGGGGCGCGGCACCCTCCTCCTGTTCGCAATTCTTCCATAAAGTCATGTCATCGGTAATGTTTTTGAAGAAACAAATTCATTTTTCTCTAAAAGGTATTTTTTCGAAATATACTTACCGATGACATGACTCGGACGACCCTCCCACCTGCCCCGCTCGCCCCTGGTGAGCTAAGTATCCTGACTGATTAGTCACACCGTGACTCGGAACCGGATGGGCAGTAACGGGAGACAACTCTCGGCCCCCCCCTCGGGATTCCCCAAGTGCCTCCCGGGTTGTGTGGTAACACAACGGGTTCTTAGGCTAGAATTGAGTAAGTAGTAGACACTTCCATAAAGTCATGTCATCTGTAAGTATTTTTCGAAAAAATACCTTTTAGAGAAAAATGAATTTTACGCACATGTTTATAGGGGTGGTGGAAAAATTGGATTTGCATTACCTTACCTTTGCTGCATTAATTGGATAATCATGTGCTCATACCACTCACACAAAATGTTTAGGTGTGGTGAAAAACATGGGGTCCTTTATTAACCCTTATCATTCGGAATACACCAGTGTGTGAAATAAGTTTGACTAACCCAAACAGCCAGTGAGATCCTTGGCAAACACCGACAAGCAAAGAAACCTTGGGTTACAGCTGACATCTTTGTTCTGTGTGACAAGCGTCGAGAATTAAAGAAAAAGAAATCAGAAGTAGAAGGAGCTAAACAATACAGGGAAATTAACCAGGGGCGGTCTGTGGCGCAGTGGTTAAGGCGCCTGCCACCAATGCTAAGGGTGCGAGGTTCGATTACGGGTTCCGGCGTCGGATTTTTCTCCTCTAGTAAGTGTCACCGTTAATTCGGGCGGACCGTCGGGGGTTCTTTCTCCGGGTACTCCGGCTCTTCCTCCCCCTCCACTTTGGTATCAGCTTCAGCCCACTTAATCAAATTTCAAATACAAACGATTTTGAATTTCCAAAAACTTCAGTAGCTCGCTTGAGCTTGCCCTTAGCACCACGTGAATGTTCTGTGTTTATGTATAGTGTGTGAGTGAATGCGCGTGATTCACGTGAGCGTGCTTGTTGGGTTCAGTTCGCGGCGGCGCTTTGAGCCGATTTTCAATTGGGATAAAGCGCCTATTTAATGCGCTTATTATTATTATTATTATTATATCAAGAAAAGCATGAAAAAGGCAAAGAATAAGTGGATTGAAGATCAGTGTAAACACGTAGAAGAAAATCTGAACAAAAATAATAGCAAAAAAGCATACCAGCTGGTGAAAGACCTGACCAGTGTAAAACAAGGACGCTCCTCAATCATTCAAGATAGTGAAGGGATGGACAGAGTACTGCTCAGATTTGTACAACCACCAAGCTGCAGGGGACCCAGGCATACTTGTCAACCCTCCCGTGACCAACAATGGCAACTATCCCATCCTCCGAGAAGAAGTAGAGGCTGCAGTGAAGTCGCTGAAAAAAGGGAAGGCAGCAGGAGCAGACAACATCCCTGCAGAGCTAGTCCAAGAAGGGGGAGAAGACACGATCAGCGCCTTACTAACAATCTGCAATAAGATCTGGCTGTCAGGGGATTGGCCCACACCATGGACCCAATCACTTATAATAACTCTCCCCAAAAAGGCGACTTACATCAATGCCAGAACTATCGCACGATCAGTCTTATATCCCACCCAAGCAAAGTCATGTTAAAGATCCTACTGCACAGGCTGAAGCCACAGGCAGAGGAAATCATAGCTGAGGAACAGGCAGGCTTCAGACCAGGGCACAGCACAACTGAGCAGATCTTCAACCTGAGAGTTCTATGTGAGAGATACCTCCAGCACCAGCAGGACCTCTATCATGTCTTTGTGGATTTTAAGAAAGCGTTGGACAGGGTGTGGCATGCAGCCCTTTGGTCCACCATGAAGCTATACAACATCAATGCCAACCTGATCAAAGTCATAGCAGACCTTTACAGCAAGGCCACTAGCGCAGTCTGCTTCAACGGCAAAATAGGAAACTGGTTTAGGACTACAGTTGGAGTCAGACAAGGCTGCTTGCTCTCACCTACTCTTTTCAACCTCTTCCTGGAAAGAATCATGACGGACGCTCTGAAAGATCATGAAGGAACTGTCAGTATTGGAGGCAGAACAATCATGAATTTGCGCTTTGCGGACGACATTGATGGTCTTGCAGGAACAGAGAAGGAGCTAGCTCAGCTGGTGGAAAAGCTGGATAGTACAGCCATTGCATATGGGATGGAAATCAGTGCAGAGAAGACCAAACTGATGACCAATAACGCCAGTGGCATTGGCACTGAAATAATAATAATAATAAAGGTAATTTGTATAGCGCCTAATCATGGTTGGAGGCCAAAAACTGGAAACAGTTAAGAAATTCAAATACCTAGGAGCCATTGTGACAGATGAGGGATCAAAACCAGAAATACTGTCCAGGATTGCGCAGACAACGACAGCACTGACAAGATTGAAGACCATATGGAAGGACAGAAACATCACACTCTGCTCCAAGATCAGACTGATGCGCTCCTTAGTCATCTCAGTGTTCTTGTATGCCTGCGAGTCATGGACCCTCACAGCTGACCTTGAAAGGAGGATACAAGCCACTGAAATGAGATGTTTTCGAAGGCTGCTTGGCATCTCATACAGAGATCACATCACAAACGAGGAAGTGGGAAGCAGAATCAGGCAAGCCATCGGGCCCTATGAAGACTTATTAGCCATTGTGAGAAAACGCAAACTGAAGTGGTATGGGCATGTCACGTGCTCAGCAGGGCTTGCCAAAACAATCCTGCAAGGCACTGTGCAAGGAGGACGAAGGAGAGGAAGACAGAGGAAAAGATGGGAGGACAATATCTCAGAGTGGACAGGACTGAAGCTGGGCGATACGCTGAGAATAGCAGAGAACAGAGAGGAATGGAGGGAGCTGGTTGCCAAGTCATCAGTGGTGCCCCAACCGTCGGCAAGACTACAGGATATAGATAGATAGATAGATAAAATAGTTCAAGGGTGGAGCCAGAATAGCCTGGCGCCTCTAGGCGCAAAGCTGTTCTGGCACCACCCTTGAACTAAAGCCATTGGTCTATATCCTTATCTGTAAGTACTATAATGTAGCTTGCATAAGGCGGTGTACAAATTTGAAGCTTTTAGCCTCAGTATGATATGGGTAAATCTATATTCTTGGACCAGTCTAGCTTTTCCTCAAATTGATGATGGTATTTGGGGTTAACACAGTACACACCCACATGGTACACTGCAGCAGGAGGATGAACGACCATGACAGTTCAAAGGTGGTGCCAGAATAGCTTGGTCAGTCTTCTTCTTCATCAGCGTTCCAGAGTTTTTGCCTCAGATGTCAAGATTGGTTGTTGAGATAATGGAGCCCCAGAGGTTCTCTGACAGCGTCACTCCATGTGGCCAGTGCTGTATTCTGGCGTCTTGGTACAGGGGACAGGACTGCAGTACATGCTCTGGGGTCTGTAAACCAGTTTCACACAAGCAGTCTGCAGTGTGCGACAGTCCAAGGCGGTACATGTGTGCACGCAGTCGGCAGTGACCAGTCCTTAGACGGAATATGGTGGTCTGTTGGTGGCACTGGCGGTGTTTTAACTGGTCATCAGATGGTGGGTTGTGTTGGGTCTGCCAGTCTGCATGATAGTGCCGGTCAGTCTTAAGTTTTATTCAGATAACAACTTCCAAATTTGAGAATTTGCACCTTAGAGCTCAATCTGTGAAAGTGTGCTACAACAGAAACTTTTGAGCAACCACATAATATATATATTATATATGCTCCGCATATATTTGCAAGAACAAAACTGATTTTGAAGGACAGGTGCTCTCACACAAGAAGGTTTGTCAGTGCTTTTCTTTCCTCAAAATATATTACCGATGATATTACTATTAGGAAATGCCTCTTAGCTAGCACAATTTCAGCCAAAATTATGTTGTGTACCTGTAGAGCAGGGGAGGCCACCTAGGGGCTTGTATCATGACCCAGTCCCCCGAGTAGCCTCACATCCCTACCCATCCGGTCACGCGCTTAGCGTGCCAGTTTGTTCTCTTAGCTAGCCGTGAATGGTTGTGTACCTACTCTACTGCGCCTTGGCTGTGTACAGTGTGACCGGTCTTGTGACCTTGTTCTTGTTACTGTGTAGCCAGGGATTGCGGTGTTCACTGTACTAGCTTGGATTTACCTGCATTTGGTGTACTGTGAGGGCCTAGGCCAGACTTGTGGTTCTGGGGACTTGGAGCTTGCCTTCCGTGTGCAGTGCTACCCTTGGATTACTGTGTTCACGGGCTTGCTGGGCGTTACCTTCGTTGGTGGGGCCCTACTGGTTGGTGCTGCGGGGCTTCTCCTCTACGACAAGGTTGGTCCCCTATGGCCTTTTGTCTGGTTCCGGCCTCTCCAACATGGCAAGGTAAAACCTCGGTTGTTGCCAGCGACCGGCGCTCAGGGAAGAGAGGGTAGAGCGACAGCACTGGCCGTGGCATTCGAACTGTGTACAAAAATTCGCCTTAGCTCGCATACACTAGTTTGCATGGCCTCGGAGAGCCATGCTCGCCCGCCTCTCACTGTTGACTATGTCTTGCAGTTTTCAAGTCCGCATCTGCACGCGTTGTGGGGACGTCCAATGGCCGAGTGACGATGATGCCATGGGCCTACCCGGTTCCGGCTGTGCCTCCACTCACCCGTGCGTGGTCTGCGCCCCCTGGCTGGAAGAGCAGTGGTCTCAGCTTTGGGGCTTCTATCGCCGGTACGGCCGACACCAGTCCGAAATCAGGCGCCTGCTACTGTCCCCCCCGCCCCCACCCCCAACACCTCCGCGGATGCGAGACGTCGCTTTTCCCCGGTCGTGGACACTCGGACTGCACGGGCTAACCCAGGCGTTCCTTCGGGACAAGTCCAGCACAGACGTACGGCGTCCCGCCCCGAGGTCAGTACCAAGTTCCCTCGGCCGGAAGAATCTGCTGGACCAGTGGGCTCCCGCTCGTCAGGTAGAGAAAGGACTATTGAGCCTGGCCCACAGCGAGCTTGCTCGTCCTGCCTACCTTCCCGTCCGGAAAGATACGTGGTGAGAGAAGTTCCGAGCCGACACCCATGCCCCGACCGCGTGCGCTCTCATGGGACAGGCCTCCACAGCCCTCGGAACAAGTCCAGCACAGTTGTGCAGGACAAGTACCCTCGGTCGGACGAGACTGCTGGACAAGTGTGCGGCCGCTCGCCAAATAAAGAAAGAATGACAAGCCGGGCCCGCAGGGCAGTTTACCTATCCTAGAACTTCGGCCAGATTGGGCTCCCGCTCGGTAAGTAATGAGTATTTTCATTCTGAGCCTGGCCCACAACGAGTTGCTCGCTCCACCTCCCGCCCGAGCTTGCTCAGGTCTCGGCCCGGCTACTGGAGTACGGCCCTCCGATCCCTGTTCGCCTCGGGACAGGCCTCCATGCCTGGGGAATTCATCCCGTGGCCTGGACGACCGACACACTAGGCCTTCCTCCTGGACTGACGCGGCCCCGTACATATGTGTATATATGCGTGTTGTATTTGCATATCTATATTTATAGAGATGTATATCTTGATATTGATTTCTTACCTTTACTGCATTAAAATCTGCACGCCACCACCATGCAAATTTTGCAAATATAACTGGGGGTCCGGATCGTACTATAGGCCTGTGGCTTGCTTTGATCTGAGGATACTGGATGTATATTCTTCTTCCATGTATTTTGCAAGTAATAGACCATAGGTTGGTTACGGTTATTTGGGTTTAACGCCGAGCAGGCGACTAAGGCCATCTCACGGCGGGATGGGTAAAAATCTGGTCAGCCAGACTAAAAGCAAGGTCTTAAGACAAGATGTAAATATAGCTTTAAGAAATGGCAGGCTAAAATGTCGCACATGTCTTTAAAAGAAACGTCTACAGACTCTCAAAAAGGGCAAATAAAAAAAATTCACATAGTCTATGAATGCTCAGATCTTGTTAAAAATATTGCATTCTCTCAAGAAATTGAAGATTTTGTCCGGGGGAACATCCCGGAACAAAACCTTCAAGAAGTCTGCTGTGAAGTGTTTATATCTCGTGTCAATTAGATCAGCACAATACAGCAAAAGTGTCGAACAGAAAACTGCTCATCACAGGCAAAACACCATGGACGCTCATCCTGTTTAAGTAAGTAAGAGTGCGTAACATACGTGTGCCCGATGTGGAGCCGAGTAAGGACATTCTCCTCACGGCGGCTCCCGCAGTGAAAAGGTAGACTGTCGGACACCGTAGGAAGAGCTTCATGCAGCTTGTTCTCTTTCTCTTTGTCCCACTCGGGCTGCCACTCGCGGGCTATGTACGCACTAATCACAGGTTTAAAATCACTATAAACAATCTGTGTGTCAGGGACAGGGTCACTGCGGGTACTGTTGGCAGCAGAATCTGCGATTCTGTTGCCTTCGATGCCCACATGGCCCTGGACCCAAATAAAAATGATGTCATAATATTCCTTCATCAAGTCTGCGTAGAGCTCTCTAATCTGCACCAGCAGTGGGTGGTCTGTTCCCACGCCCTGAATGGCCTGCAGGGCAGAAAGAGAGTCAGGCAAAATCAGGAAGTTCCTTTCCCGAGACTGATAGGTATGCTTGAGTGCCAGCAGAATTGCCTGCAGTTCTGCACTAAATACAGAGGAATGGTCAGGGAGGCAGAGCTTAAATGGGCGTCTAGGATGGCGAGAGGACACTGCAGCTGCAGCCATTCTCTGTTACGTGGTGGAGTTGTAGTGGAAGTATGATAAACACACCAGACACACACGCACGTAGAGTTCTTTAAAGTAAACCTCGTTCAGCTGCAATCCGTCACACATGGCTTAAGGATGTAGACAATACTGGAGTAACAGTTCCAACAATATTTAATTCAGCGATGCGATATCCACACAATAATGCACTTTCAAATGCACAAACTACTGAATACAAAGTCTCTTTTGCTATGTCCACACTACGACTCAAAGTTTTTCATACACAGCGTCTCTCACAATAAACTGCGTATCTCTACAACTAACAAAGCAAGACAATGTACTAACAGGCTTTCCCAGCGCCCTCCTTATATACACTATCAAAATCTAGAATCTTCTACAGAAATCATGAACTCAAACAACCAGAACGAAACACCGCGCAGCCGAAGCTCATTAACATAAACTTTCCAGAAACAATATATCAGGCTACAAAAACACGGCTGCTCACTTCAGCTCTAAATTCTAGCATATAATAAAGACACATAAAAGTATGGTATCCCTATCTATGAAAGCTCAAAAAGGTACGAGAACATTCACCAAATAAAATAAAAGCTGCTCGCTACACGCGCACAGGAAAACAAAAAGTAGCGAAAATGTTGCGATGTCACCTAACCGACGTGACACTTACGAGGCCACTAGACAGTGCGACCCTTCTACAACGTTCCGGACTAAACTTAACAAAACAAAATCGGCTCTACTCACGAACAAAAGAAAATCTTACTAAAAAAACACGTGAATCGTAACCGTGATAGCTCAAATAAACAACATATCGTTACCTACGAATAACACATGTACGCTCTCACAGGATAACACAACCACAATCGTAACATTACCCACCCCCCCTCTTAAGAATGAAATTTCACAAAAATTTCTTCTCAAATTTCAAAAATACGGTTGTGGCTGTGTATACCTACACAAAACCCTAAATAAATATAACTACACATCAAAAATCGAATTTTAAAAAAAAAACGTCTCACAGTTCCTGTAAACAGTCCTGAGCATCAAAATGTTTCATACAAAAGTTCTGGACACAGAAATGTTCATTTAAACTGCTCTGCTCAGGTAATCTGCTCCAAAGTTCTGCGAATCCTTAAGTTAAACTTAAAATAATGTAAAGTTAGTTTCAGGAACATCACCAAATCATAAGTTACAGTTCACAGTTCAAAAGTCACTGGTCCGGGGTCGAACACTGTCAGCTTAGGAAAAGTGTCACAGTTCATACACACCAAATTGGATCTCCCTTGTTTTTTTCGCGATAACAACTGGCGATCTGGCATCCCTGTCGTCTCTCAGGTCCGGCGTCTCTCGAACATTCTTTCTCGGTCCTTTACTCGTGTAGCGAAACAGACGACACGACTCGTCGCAAACCAGATTGTCGGATGTAAGAATAACCTCGGGCTGGATGGTGTCTGTTGTCCCTGGGTCAGGTGTAAACCGATGCTCGAACTCTTGAGTCAGGACGCGCAGTTCTTCACGTTGAGTCTGGGTCTGATTCTGACCGAACTGGATATCTTCTACATTCTCTTTGTGTCGGAGTTCATTAAGGTCAAACAGGTTCTCGTCGTCTAGTCTTTCGTCATCAGCAAGATGCACCAATTCCGCCGATTTTTGTTTATCTTGACCTCTCTGTAGCTCCACCAGCCTTTCTTTATTCACCACTGCTGCTTCTGTGTTGTCCGCCACTTTTAGAGGGATGGTCTGGTGACTCTTCTTTGCTTGACTTCTCGTGGTAACAGAACATATTTCAGGTCTCCACTCTGGATCTGGGTCGTCTGCGTTTCTGGCACCATCAATGTTTCCGATGATGAGGTCGTAGACTGGTGTCTTCACGCACAACGCCTTCACCTCTCCTGTCAAGTATGGGGTGTCGACACTGACTTTGGCAAGGGGGATAATTCTTACAGTTCCGTCAGCCAAATTGAGGGTGGTCCACTCCTGTAGCTTCTGGTCTTCAGCTACTAGGTCCTCTCTCACGATGATGCAACTGCAACCAGTGTCTCTCAACACTCTCACTGGTGTGTCGCCGACGACTCCTGACACCATCGGCATGTTCGGCACTTCATTCTCAGGCAGCGCGATGTTTGAGACTGGTAAAAATGTAGTCCCATCTCCTACTGGGATGCGTCCATTCTTTCTGAAAGATTCGATCAGCTCTGGTGTCACTCGCTTTTCTCTGGATTCAAAGTCATTGGATGATGTCATATCATTGGCTAATACAGTGGCAGCTCTGTGTTGAGACGTGGTACTGCTTCTGCCTGCTATCCCACGATCTTGGTTGGATCTTCTGATGTTGTCGCCTCGGGGAATGTCTTTAGAAGGACACCGTATCGCTTTGTGACCTTTCTTTCCACAGAGAAAACATGTCAGGTTCTCCACCGGCTTGTATCTCGGGATGTCTCTGACATTGTGGATTTCCTCTGCTGGTGCAGCCACACGCTGTGGCTTACTGGACCCGAACTTCATGTTGTGAGCGTCAAGGTATCTTTGAGCGAAGTCGGCCAGGGCCTTTAGTGACTGGTCTTTTTGCTCTCTGAGGTGAGCGGCCAGGTCCTTAGAACATGCGCTGAAAACTTGTTCTTTGATGATGAGGTCGCACAGGTCTTGATACTCTCTGTTTAGACCGGCAAGCTCTATCCATTTCTCCAGGTAGCTTCTAATTCTCTCAATGAATAGGCCGGGTGTTTCTCCTTCTTCAGGCTTGCAGTTCCGAAATCGTCGCCTGTAACCTTCTTCAGTGAATTTGTACTGTCTCAACAGGGCAGCTTTCAACTGTGTATAATCTTCGGCTTCTTCTCTTGGCAAACGGGTGTAAAATTCAAGCGCTTTGCCAGTTAGAAGTGCGCTCAGTTTAATAGGCCAAGTCTCTTGTTTCCAATGGTTGCTATTTGCGAAGCGCTCGAATCGCTCCAAATAAGCGTCCATCTTATCTGAATTTTCAATGAAAGGTGGAAGTTTTGGCGCACGGGCTGTTTGTTCTCTGCTCGCTAATGTTGTTGCTTCATTAGTTCTCTGGCTCTGTGCCTCTATCTCCATCTGCTTTAGATGAATTTCGTGTTGACGTTGCCTCTCCGCCTCTTCTCGCTCCTCTTCTCGTTGTTTCTCTGCTTCTCTTCGCTGTTTCTCTGCTTCTTCTGCTGGGATTTCGAGTCTCCTGATTTCACGTTCTTTGGCTCTTTCTTCTCTTTCTAGTCTCTCCTTTTCTTCTTTCTCTCGTTTCTTTTCTTCTTTCTCTTCTCTCTCCAGTCTCTCCTTTTCTTCTCTCTCTCGTCTCTTTTCTTCTTTCTCCTCTCTCTCCTTTACAAACTCGAGGAGTTGAGCTCCTTCGAGTCCACATTCCTTTCCAATTTTCAGGAATATCTCCATCTCCGATGTCGCCATCTCTGCTTTTCACTGCTGGCTGTTTTCTCCTGCTACCCTTTCCACTGAACCAACTGAAGAGGTCTCGTCGGGGTCGCCAAAATGTTACGTGGTGGAGTTGTAGTGGAAGTATGATAAACACACCAGACACACACGCACGTAGAGTTCTTTAAAGTAAACCTCGTTCAGCTGCAATCCGTCACACGTGGCTTAAGGATGTAGACAATACTGGAGTAACAGTTCCAACAATATTTAATTCAGCGATGCGATATCCACACAATAATGCACTTTCAAATGCACAAACTACTGAATACAAATCTCTTTTGCTATGTCCACACTACGACTCAAAGTTTTTCATACACAGCGTCTCTCGCAATAAACTGCGTATCTCTACAACTGACAAAGCAAGACAATGTACTAACGGGCTTTCCCAGCGCCCTCCTTATATACACTATCAAAATCTAGAATCTTCTATGGAAATCATGAACTCAAACAACCAGAACGAAACACCGCGCAGCCGAAGCTCATTAACATAAACTTTCCAGAAACAATATATCAGGCTACAAAAACACGGCTGCTCACTTCAGCTCTAAATTCTAGCATATAATAAAGACACATAAAAGTATGGTATCCCTTTCTATGAAAGCTCAAAAAGGTACGAGAACATTCACCAAACAAAATAAAAGCTGCTCACTACACGCGCACAGGAAAAGTAGCGAAAATGTTGCGATGTCACCTAACCGACGTGACACTTACGAGGCCACTAGACAGTGCGACCCTTCTACAACGTTCCGGACTAAACTTAACAAAACGAAATCAGCTCTACTCACGAACAAAAGAAAATCTTACTAAAAAAACACGTGAATCGTAACCGTGATAGCTCAAATAAACAACATATCGTTACCTACGAATAACACATGTACGCTCTCACAGGATAACACAACCACAATCGTAACACTCTCCCATCCTCAGACCATAGGTTGGAGACTCTCCGACCCCTGGACGAGGCGTCGCGGCTCATCGCTGCGTGTCTTCACCCGCCGGACCAAGCGATTCATGGTTCTCCCCCCCCCCCCCCCCCCCCCCCCCCCCCCGGCGTGGACAGGACTGCTACTCTCTTTCGTTATGCTCTGGCCTCGGCGGGACTACTGGACATGGTCACGCAAACTATTCTTTGACGCCTCAAGGATGCTGGACACCCTGCACTCTCGCCGCTGTTGGGGGACATCCTGGCTCCAGCGTCTTCGTCAACTGCGAGGTGTTCCACACCTCCGTCAACGTCATGGCGCCACAGCTTGGTGATCTGATGCGTCGGGAGGCCTTCTGCACTCCTGCGACCGCCCAGCCAAGTTGAAGATGCAGCTCCGACGAGCACCGTTCGGTGGATCGCTCCTCTTCGACTCTCCACCGTCTACGAGGGATTTCTGATCTCCTTCGGTCTCCTTCCCCTGGGGACCTCAGTTCCAACGGACCAGCTCAGAGCCGATGCCCTTCGCAGCGAGGTCGCCGCTTTGCTTCAGAGGCTGCCACAGAGGTGGTACCAAGTCACGACTCCCCAACCTTCTACAGCCGCCTCTTCCTGGTCCCCAAGCCTGGCGGACAAGTGGCGCCCCGTCAGCGACCTCTCCGCGCTGAACAAGTTCTTCTTTGCCCCGCCCTTCCGCATGGAGACTGCCTGAGCCCTGCGGGCCGCGGCTCAACCGTGGCCTGGGCTGTCATCTAGTCTGGGCGGATGCGTATATACACGTCCCCGTGCTCCCTGCCCCAGACGTTACCTGCGCTTCGCCTTCGGCAGTGTGGTCTACCGGTTTTGGCCGCTACCCTTCGGCCTCAACCTCAGCCCTCGGTGTTCTTCCGCATTGGGACACCGTTGTTACCAGGGTCAGTCGGATGTCCTCAAGCCCCATTCGAACTTCCTGGACAAGCTTCTCATGCGGTACCAGTTGGAGGCCTCCTTGGCGAAGGACGGAGATGCACTGCTGGGTCTGCTTGACCAGCTCGGCTTCCTGGTCAACGTGGACAAGTTGGACCTTGTGTCGTCCCGCCGCTTTGTTCATCTGGGAATGTATTTTCGCACTGACCTCAACGAGGTGAGTCTTCCGAGCTACAGATACAGAAGTGGGCGAACCTAGTGCGACAGGTGTCTCAGGGGAAGCGGTCTCCGCCAGGGTGTGGCTACAGCTCCTGGGTCTGATGAGCGTGGCAGCAGACCTCCTTCCCTCAGCCGTCTCTACTACCGTCCGCTTCAGCTGCACCTGCGTCTCCACTGGCAACCCTCAGCTGGCGAGCTTGAGTCTCAGGTTCCGGTGCTCCCGATGCTCCGGTCATCATCTTCTACACTGGGCAGATCCCTTCTGGCTCGCCACGGGATTTCCCCTCTACTCGCCCCCCCCCCCCCTCCCCCTCCAGCTGTCTCTCTGTGTCAACGCAAGCCTCTCCGGCGGGGGCGCACTTCTGCTGCCGATGTTCTCCTGGCCCCGGACCTAGCGACCCGGCACATCAGCTGGTTGGAGCTGCAAGCGGTCTGGCAAGCCCTCATCATGTGGGGGTCAAGTCTGCGACTCCGGGAGCTCCTCGTCCTCTCAGACAACTCCACCGTCGTTGCCTACATCCAGGAGCAGGGTGGGGCGCACTTCCCTGCCTACTGCATCCTCCTCGACCAAGTTCGAGCGAGACACATCCTGGGCCACCTATATGTCCTAGTCGACTCCCTCTCACGTCGCGGCCAGCTTCTCCACACCGAGTGGGCGCTCTGTCCGGACTTCTTCGGATGATCTGTGCAGCGTGCGAGACCCCCGTGGTCAACCTCTGCGCGACGAGGTGGAATCGCCAGCTACCCCTCTTCGTCTCTTCCTTTCCAGACCCGCTAAACGGGGCAGTCGACGCCCTCTCCGTTCCATGGGACAGCCTCATCACATACGCTTACCCGCCTACAGTGCTCGCCCCCAAGGTCCTGCTCAAGCTCAAGGATTGCGGCATGGTCCGGTTCCTGGTGGCTCCGTTCTGCTGAACCAAGTCGTAGACCACCGACCTCCTGAACCCACAGAGAACTTGCTCGTCTCATCTGCCCTCCCAGCGGGAGAGGGTACATGGCGATGGAAGTTCACATAGAGGAAGAGCTAACGAGCCTGGCCCACAGCGTATGTGCTCGTTCCATCTGCCCTTCCAACGGGAGAGGGTACATGGCGATGGAAGTTCAGATAGAGGAAGAGTTAACGAGCCGGGCCCACAGCGAATTCGCTTGTCCCATCTGCCCTGCCAACGGGAGAGGGTACATGGCAATGGAAGTTCCGATAGAGGAAGAGTTAACGAGCTGGGCCCACAGCGAACTCGATCGTCCCATCTGCCCTCCCATTGGGAGAGGGTACATGGCGATGGAAGTTCAGGTAGAGGAAGAGTTAACGAGCCGGGCCCACAGCATACTCGCTCATCCCATCTGCCCTCCTGAGGGGAGAGGGTACATGGCGACGGTTTTTCAGTGCCCCGACCTCGTTCATGCTCCCGGACACGCCTCAGCAACCCCTGCCTCGCCACGGGCCCCTCCTGCGGCTTCCCACCCCACGGGTGATTTTCAAGCTTCCACGGCGGGTGCTGTACCACCCGTGATTTGAGCGTGTCCTCCTCCATGCCTGGAGATGGTGCATCTCTCCCTCGCTGCTAGAGGCTTCTCTAGTGCAGCGGTGGAAGTTTCGCTACAGCCCACAGACCCTCAACCATACGAGTCTCGAGGGAAAGCTGCAAGTCCTGTGGTCTTGGTGCGACGACCGACACCTTTCGCCCACAGATCGGACTAACCCCCGGCTGGCCGAGTTCTTCTTCTGGCTTTTCGCCATGCAGCACTAGGCTTCGATCACCTGGCCATGTTCGCTGACACTTACCGCCATTGGGCCGGCCAGACCCTGGAGGCTGCGAAGACTTAGCCGATCTGATGGCACACCTTGGCCTACAGCGACCTGCCCTCTGCTCGCTGATACCGCGATGGGACCTGTCCTGGGTGCTGACGTGGCTCAACTCAGACCACTTCGAACTGCTCCCCTTGGCGCGGTTGGCCGACGTGACCCGAAAGACTTGTTTTCTCCTGGCCCTCGCCACTGCCTCCAGGGTCAGCGATCTGCACGCGCTCTCCACCCGCCCTGCCTGCTTGCTGTTCAGAACATATGGCTCCATGCACCTGCTGACCGATCCGGCCTTCCTGGCCAAGACCCGGTCGCCGTTGGCTGCCCCACAGGTGATCACTTTCGGCCGTGGTGGGAGCCAAGCCTGGCCCGAGAGGCCAGACAGCAGGTCCCGGTGGGAGCCTTACGAGTGTACCTGCGCCAGACCAAGCCGTTACACGGGGGACGCTCTTGCCTATTCTCCCTCTGTCCCAGGTAGAACTGACATCCCGGCTCAGACGATTCCTCCTGGCACCGATGGGTTATGCGCTCCGCCTATCAGAACCTCTCCCCTGACGCTGCCAAGTGGTTGAACATCAGGGGGCACGAGGTTATAGCCAGGGCCGCAAGCCTCGACTTTGGCCGCAGCTACGCCATCAAAGACATTGTGGCGACCGTGGGCTGGCGAGCAGGGTCGGCCTTCGACCGGTTCTACCTGAGGGACCTCTCTGGTCAGCGGGAGAACAAACGCTGGTGGGAGACATCGCCGCAGTGCAACACTCCCTCCCAGCACCCCAGGTGCCGTAGGTAGCTCTTAGCTTAAATTGTCGGGAGGTTGCCCAGGGAGGGTGGGTCTCTTTGGCAGTATTCAGGGGTTAGGGCTGTTTCACGCAGCACCCACCTTCTATTCGCTATTCTTCCTTATAGTAATGTCATCGGTAATGTGTTTTGAGGAAAGAAAGAAATATTTCTCTAAAATGTATTTTTTCGAAAAATACTTACCGAAGACATTACTCGAAGGACCCTCCCACCTGCCCCGCTTGCCACTAGTCAGCTAAGCCAGTAAGCGAACAAACTGGTGTGCTAAGCGCGTGACCAGATGGGTAGGGACGGGAGGCTACTCGGGGGACTGGGTCACGATACAAGCCCCTAGGTGGCCTCCCCTGCCCTATAGGTACACAACCAAATTTTGGCTGAATTGTGCTAGCTAAGAGGCATTTCCTAATAGAAATGTCATCGGTAAGTATTTTTGGAAAAAATACATTTTAGAGAAAAATTCATTTTACTGCTTAGGATTCAAATAACAGGTAGGTTATGTTCCGTTAACTGATTGAAGACGGGCAGCATACGCGGCACGTCTCCAAGGAGGCGTGCCACACATGCGTATGCAGTCCGTCTGCAATGAGTTAAAGGGGTTCAGCAAGTAACAGTGTCATCAAACTGTTTTTATCCCTTTACCTGTTAGTAGCAACTTTTATCCCAATGATTCCTCCAGGAATCATCATGACAAAAGGCGCTTCCACCAGCCAAAGGGTTAACATAATTGCATTGTCTGACAGATATGATGCTCTGCTGGGAGCCAACGGAGACTGGGGTGAACTTTGCAAAAGGTATTTCTCATTATTTTCATTTTTTGTGTCCTGGTCTGGGTGCGGTCTGGTCTAGATCTTGTGTTCCTCCAACTATCATGGTCGATAATGTGCTGTAGCTTAATTATCAAGGATGGATGAGTTGTGTTTCAATGTACACTTTAAATTTTTGTTCTTGTTAGCAGGGCCATGCATACGTGTTCTGGGATGTGGATTGACAGTGATTGTTTAAGGGGTAGTGCCTTATTACCTGGCATGTTTCCAGGTGTCAGGTTAATCAGGCACTACCTGTAAACTAACAGTCGACCCATCTCTTGCTGTAATGCATCAGACTGTATGAGTGAGTTGTATTTCAATGTGCGATAGACCGACCGGTCTTTGGGGGGAAATGTCAGTCAGACTTAGCCTCTCAACCAATCAAAACGCTGTAGATCACATGATTCTCACTGCCAAGCAGACGGTACGGCACAACATCGGCTGTTTATGCTTGCGGGGCATAGAGGAGCGTTGATGTTTCCATTATTTTAGCCAATTTTGGCGGTATTGGAAAGCACTGTTGTTATGGGAAGTGTAAATCAGATTCCTGATACCCCAATCCATATTCAGGTGAAGAATTTTTCCGTTCCCAAAGCCTTTATCACAACCAGCAGACACAAAAGAATACAAAAGAGAAGCTTGCGGTCGGTCACATGGTCAACAGAACCCTGAGAGAATCACATCACTACGCAGTATGCTCGAAAGTAAAATTTCTACTTTTCCGTGTTCCACCATAGAATTCACAGACTGACTCGATCGCTTGTACTTACATTTGGTCTGCTAACTTGGATCGTAGATTTGTCAGTTGTGTGTAACACATTTGTGCTAAATCGGATCGTAGATTAGATCTGTGAACTGTGCCACATGAAGCTTGCATTTACGCTGACCCCTTATAGCTGTGAGAGTGAGTGAGAGAGCCTCATTGATGTAAACAGACTAGTTTCTGCAGAAGTTTTCACATGTACGTTTAGGATCACCCATAGGTTCAAACTGTAAACACATAAAAACTGATTTTACCATCGGAAAGAACGCATAAAAATGTGCGGTCAGGCAAAATTTCAAAGCTCTACCTTTTATATTTTATTAAAAATCAATACTTGATTTGGTGAAATGAGACGATTTGCACATGCTATAAAATGCTGAATTTAGGGTCGAATAACTACATAATCTCTTGACTGACAATGTCCCCACTTGCTCTACTGATACCTAGTTTGTACTGATTACTTTACAGCTCCAATAATGGTATACTTTAGAAGATATGCCATCCTAAAAATGGTAAAAATAATCAACATCGAATAGCACGCTTTACTATGCTAGCAGACTACACTCGCGCTCTTTCTGTGAAGCACGCGTTGCATTCTTACCAGACCCCGACTAAAGGGGCGGAGGCAAATACAAAATGGATTGGTTCACGTCAGTGAGCGAAATAGTACGTATGTTTTTGTTCAGAATTGCAGAGTTTAACCAACATTAACAATCTATTTTTCTGTATCTATAATTTTGTGGGAGATGGATTGACTATGGTATTGGTAGTTCAAGGGTAGTGCCAGATTAGTTTGCCACAGTAACGGGTGCCAAGCTAATCATTCACTACTTTTGACCTATTATGGTTGATCCAACTCTATGCAATGCAAATTCAATCTGTTTCTTTTGTTGGCAGGGCCATGTTTCATGGTGGAGACAGTGACAGTACGGGTATCATTGCGGCCTGCTGTTATGGAGCTATGCATGGTTTGCAGGGAGTTCCTGAAGGAAATCACAAGGTTTGTCTTTCAGATTTGCATTAATGATAATGATGATGATTATTATGATATTTCCTATGATATACAGTGGAGTCCAGTTAACACGAACACACTTTACATGAATTTCTGGTTAACACGAAACGTTCTTGAACTCCCGGCTGAAAGCCCTCTTGTTCTCTATTAAAATGTCATGGTTAACACGAAATGCTTAACATGAAATTCCTGCTTAACACGAAGATGATTTTGTTTCCCCAACAGAACATTTTATAGTATTTTCACCTGTTTAACACGAACAACCATCCCAAGGACAGACGATTCTGTGTAACACAGCACACGGAAGCTTTGTTTTGTTTTCTCAAAGCACATTACCGATGGTATTACTATAAGGGATTATTTCTTTGCTAGTCTAATTTTAGCCCAAAAAATTCGTTGTGTACGATTATGGTCATTATGGCAGGAGAGGGGCGCCATAGACTGGGCGGAAGCCCGGCCAGCCTCCCTTCCTGTTACACCACGCATGCGCTCCGCGCTTCCCGCCCTCAGTCAATTTCTTTGCTGGTTCAGAACGGTTGTGTACGTCGTGAGCTCTGCATTTCTTGTGACTTTTCCGGTCGTTGGACTTTTGTTCCGTGGACCTTAGGCTTCGACCCTTCGTGTGAAACTGCTTTGCAGTTGTGTGGTGCCTTAGGCTAGCCTTCAACAGTACCGGTGAACTTTTCGTGTGGTGGCCGCTTGGACTGGTCTCTGCGCCATTTTGGGACCGGTTCTGCTTCGCCGGTTCCGAGGGGCTTGTGTGCTTGAGAACTGTGACTGGTGTGTTCGCTCGTCGTTCATCCTTGGATACGTTTCAAGTGTGGACGGACTATCTTCTTGCCGCTTCTTCTCTCGTACGATGGCGGCGGACTCTTGTGCCTTCGACCGGTGACAGTTCGAGCTACCTCTTCGCCTGGTCATCTGCCCGCCACGTGGTTCGTTGGTCTTGGCCTGTTGGTCCCTCCTCTTCGAATGGCGAGGTAAAGATTCGGTTTGAGCCTACGCCAGGCGCTCGGGGTGTGGGTAGAGCGCCGGGCCTCGGCACAAGCTTATTTTTAATCGAAAGTTTCGTTCAAGCGCGGTTCGTGGTCGCGTGCCTGCGGGGGCACGCTCGTTCGAATCTCATTATTCTTTGTGTTACAGTGGGCAAGTACGCACCTGCTTGAGATGTGGGCAGTTTCAGTGGCCGTGTGACGATCATTCCCTTTGCCTGAACTGTTCCGGTTGTGCCTCAACTAAACCGTGTTCGGTCTGCGCCCCTTGGCCGGAAAAGCAGTGGACAGACCTTCTGCGTTTCTACGGCAGAGAACAACCCACCCCAGCTCGGGGTTCCGATCCATCCCCGGTATGCGCCACAGACCCGCCGAGTGGCCCCTACCGTGTGGTAGCGCCCCCGACTCAGCAGCCTCGGCTGCGATCTAGAGTGCTAAAACCGGCATCCACCACAGTCCCGTCGAGTGGTCGCTGTGCGGTTCAGGATCGGCGAGGCCCACCAGCTAAGCCTCTTGTAAAGAAACCGGTATCCACCACAGTCCCGTCGAGTGGTCGCTACCCGGTTGTGACTTCCAAGCAGTCACAGATTGATGCACAGGCACATGCGGCAAATTCGGTAGACGTCCTGACTGAGACACCGAACGCCACAGCCAACCAGGTCAGTGATCAGCCCTCTCCTTCACTTGGACCTGTTATGCCCATCAACTCGTCCGACACGAACAATGTTTTGGTCTCCTCAAATCTTCACTCCAGGACGAACTATATGACACATAGATCAGACAGGATTGCTCAGCATTCGCGTCCCCGTTCCCGGTCACACAGCCTGAGACGCGGCCCAGCTTCGCCCCGTTTACACCACCAACGCTCTTCCTCCTCTAGTCGTTGGTCGCGCTCCAGGGAATCGTCGAAGCGACGGAAAGTTTCTTCCCGCCACTCAGCTTCTACCCGACCCCCTCGAGCTCGCGCTAGGCGCGACTCGTCCCACAGTTCCCCGTCACACCGGAATCGACGTTCGGTGTCTTCCCATCGCCGCTACCGCTCCAGGCAGCGCAGCGTCTCCCGCCACGATCACCACAGATTGCGTCGGACGTCTTTCACGTCACGGAGTTCATCGCGAGAGTGTTCGGCTCTACGGCGCTCTGGGCTTTCCCCGCCGGTGAGATGCTCGCCGCTTAGAGTTACGCCGGCCTCCCGGACTGACAATGCGGCTATCCTTGCTACTCGACCAGTGGTGGGCATAGCCCCCAGCACTGTTCCTAATGAAGACGACGCTCTCAGCTTGTACCCTACGGAGTTGGTTTCTGCCCGCCTTCGAGAGCCCAGCCCAGATCTGTCTCTTCTCTCGCCTGATGATGAGGAGCTACAGCCGTCATCCATGGGACACAGGTTGGAGACTCTTCAGGCACTAGATGAAGCGGCGCACATCATTGCAGATTGCCTCCCAGCGGATATCTGCCCTCCGTCCCCCCCCCTCAAGAGGAAGGCGTCCGCCTCCGTTGATGCCGATCGTCAGGGCAAGCGGTTTAAGTCTCTTCCTCAACCACCCGGCTTTAAGGACATTTGCGAAGCCTTTTCTGCTCATCTCTCGCAAGGTCGCTGCGGCGTTTCTGGTTTCTTTTCGGACTCAAGGTGGCCGGAGGGTTTGGATATTTCTTTTCGACAGTCTTGGTATGCGGGACATTCGCAGAGTTTTTCTTGCCCCCTGCCTAAGCTGGACCCTGCGGCGTCTTCCTTTACTGGTGCTTCCCTATGGCAGTGTCTTCTTCCGGGCATGGATCAAACAGCGACGCTCGTTCGGAACGCCCTCGCGGCAGCGGGTTTCCTGGATCTAATGACGCAAGCTATCGTTCGTCGAGTTGAAGATGCCTGGCATCCTTCCTTGTCTTCTCTGTTTGGGGACCTGCTAGCGTTGGCCATTTCTGGGAACCGTGTGGCCTACCACGCCTCCATCAATGCGATGGCGGCGGCCCTTAACTGCGATTTGTTGAGACGGGATGCGGTTCTACGCCTTTGCTCCATTCCGCCCGATGTCAAGACTCAGCTTCGTCAAGCTTCCCTTGGAGGAGAGCTCCTGTTCGGCCCCGACTGGCTTGCTGTCAAGGAGGCGAATAAGGACTCCTGGCCCAGCCGCCCTTCTACAGCTCCCTTTCGAGTCCCCCGCACGGCTTCGGGTCGCTCCCTGCGGGCTGCCAGACCCAGCGTTCGTCCCCCTACCAGAGGTGGACGTCTCCCCCCCAGACCTTCTGCCTTTCCCCGCGCCCGCCCCGCTACAGGCTCCGCCCCTGCGCCCCCTGCGCGCTCCTGGCCCAGACCTGCCCGTCGGCCCGGGCGAGGTAGGGCCCAGTGACTGCTTCTCTCGTCCCCCGCCGGCCGTTTCCGGGTCCCCTGTCGGCGGGAGACTAGCACTCCACAGCGACGTGTGGCAAGCGCTTTTTCCAGACGACCCGTGGATCCTGTCTACCATCACCAAGGGACTCCTGATCTCCTTTCAGTCGCCCCCTCCCCTGCGCCGCTCGCCGTTGTGGACAGCGCTGCCGTCAGACCAACCCAGAGCCGAGGCTCTCAGCGCCGAGGTTGCTGCCTTGCTGCAGAAGTCGGCCACGGAGGTGGTAATATGACTCGACTCCCCAGCTTTCTACAGCCGGCTCTTTGTAGTACCCAAACCCGGTGGCGAGTGGCGTCCAGTCATAGACCTCTCGGCACTCAACAAATTCATCGTGGCTCCTTCCTTTCGCATGGAGACCGCCCGGGCCTTGCGAGCCGCTGTGCAACCGATGGACTTCGCGGTCAGTCTAGACCTTTCGGATGCGTACCTTCACGTACCCATACACCCAGCCTCCAGACGTTATCTGCGCTTCGCTTTCCAGGGAGTGGTCTACCAGTTTCGCGCTCTTCCTTTCGGCCTAAATCTCAGCCCTTGGGTGTTTACTCAGATCATGGATGCTGTGGTAGCCAGAGCCCGTCGGACTTCCACGAGTCCCACCTCGAACTATTTAGACGACCTGCTCTTGAGGAACCAATCCGAGACTACCCTGATGCAGGACCGGGATGCCCTTCTTCACCTGCTCGAAGATCTCAGCTTCTTGGTCAACTTCGGCAAGTCCGACCTCGTGCCAGCGCAACACTTTGTGCACCTGGGTATGGAATTCCTCACCGACCTCAACATCGTTCGGCTCCCGGAGAAACGCATCCAGAAGTTGGCAGATTTAGCGAGGCAGGTTTCTCAGTTGACGACGTTACCAGCCAGGCAGTGGCTACAGCTTCTGGGATTGATGAAGGCGGCAGCGGATCTCCTTCCCTTGGGACGTCTTTACTCCCGACCTCTGCAACTGCACCTCCTCCTGCACTGGCGTCCTTCGTCGGCCGACCTCCGCACCGGTTCCGGTCACAGCCTTGACCCGTCCTCACCTTCTACATTGGGCGGATCCTTCATGGCTTGCGCCAGGAGTGCCTCTCTTCTCGCCACCTCCCACCCTATCCCTGTGCGTCGACGCGAGCCTCTCCGGTTGGGGAGCTCACCTCCTGCCGTCATTCGAGACTGCCTCCGGGCTGTGGCCCCGGGAATCACCGCCCCGGCATATCAACTGGTTGGAACTGAAGGCCGTCTGGCAAGCCCTCCTTGTTTGGGAACTGCGCCTTCGACATCAGGAGCTGCTAGTCCTCTCAGACAACTCCACAGTAGTCGCCTACATCCAGAGGCAGGGCGGGACCCGTTCTCCTTCACTATGCATCCTCCTCTACCAGATTCTTTGGTGGTGCGAGGACCGGCACATCACTCTTCGGGCGCGTCATATTCCGGGTCACCTGAATGTCCTAGCCGACTCCCTCTCTCGACGCGGTCAGCTGCTGCATACCGAATGGTCGCTGCGTCCAGACATCTTCCGGATGATCGGCACAGTCTGGGAGACACCCATGGTCGACCTCTTCGCCACGAGATGGAATCGGAAGCTTCCTCTGTTCATCTCTCCAATTCCAGATCCCCTGGCCTGGGCAGTGGACGCTCTTTCCATCCCCTGGGACGGTCTTGTCGCCTATGCCTACCCTCCGACGGTGCTAGTCCCCAAGGTCCTACTCAAGCTCAGAGGGTGCAACACGATTCTGTTCCTGGTAGCCCCGCTCTGCTGGTCCAGGACGTGGACCACAGACCTGCTGAACCTCGCAACGGCCCCCCCGCTGGCGCTTCCCACCCCAAGCACGATGCTCAAGCAACCACGCAGCGTGGTCTACCACCCGTGTCCGGAGCGTCTCCTCCTTCACGCCTGGAGGTTGTCCGGCAAGCCCTCTCCGCTAGAGGCTTCTCGAGTGCGGCAGTGGATGCGATCGCTTCAGCCCGCAGGTCCTCGACCAGACGTGTTTACGAAGGCAAGTGGAGAGTCCTCTGTTCCTGGTGTGACGACAGACGTCTTTCCCCCACCGAATTGACAGTTCCTCAGCTGGCGGAGTTCTTCCTCTGGCTCTTCTCCGACCAACTCCTTGCGCCCATTACCATCAGAGGCTACCTGGCTATGATTGCGGACACGTACAGACATTTGGGACGGTCCGATCCTGGCGCCTGCAAAGATCTTGCCGACCTGATGGACCACTTCGGTCTGCAGCGTCCCTCTCAACGTTCCTTAGTACCTAGATGGGACCTGCCCTGGGTGCTTACCTGGCTCAACTCGCCTCGCTTCGAGCCCATCCAGTCGGCATCACTTCCAGATGTGACACGAAAGACTTGCTTCCTATTGGCCCTTGCCTCTGCCTCCAGGGTTAGCGAGCTACACGCCCTTTCGGCACGCCCCGACTGTCTCCAGTTCAGAGCGGACGGCTCAGTTCAGCTGCTGCCCGACCCAGCCTTCCTCGCTAAGACCAGATCTCCCTTGGCTGCCCCGCAACTGGTGACGATTCAGCCATTAAGAAACCCAGGTTCCACCCGTGAGTCCAAACAACATGACCCGGTGCGAGCCTTACGTGTGTACCTGCGCCGGACCAAGCCGATACGCAGGGGACGCACCCGCCTTTTCCTTCCTCTGTCCCCAGGTAGAAATGACATCTCAGCCCAGACGATATCCTCCTGGCTTCGGTGGGTGATACGATCAGCCTACCAAGACCTGGCGCCCCTCACAGCCAAACGCTTGCACATCCAGGCACACGAGATCAGAGCCATGGCTGCAAGCCTAGCGTTCGACCGCAACTGTGCTGTCAAGGACATTGTGGCGGCTGTGGGCTGGCGGGCGGAGACCACCTTCGCACACTTCTACCTGAGGGACCTCTCCAGCCAGCGCCAAAACCTCTCGCTGGTGGGAGACATCGTGGCGGCACAACACTCCCTCCAGGCGCCTTAGGCGCCGTAAGTATCTTTGCTAAAATTAGAGGGAGGTTGCTTGGGGAGAGCCACTACAAGTAGTATAATTCTAATGGCAAGGATAGGGGCATTATAGCGGCACCCGCCTCCTCTTCGGGATTCTCCCTTATAGTAATACCATCGGTAATGTGTTTTGAGAAAACAAATGTATTTTTCCTTAAAATTAATTTTTTTGAAAAATACTTACCGATGGTATTACTCGAAGATCCCTCCCACCTGCCCCGCTTGCCGCTGGTTGGCTAAGAAATTGACTGAGGGCGGGAAGCGCGGAGCGCATGCGTGATGTAACAGGAAGGGAGGCTGGCCGGGCTTCCGCCCAGTCTATGGCGCCCCTCTCCTGCCATAATGACCATAATCGTACACAACGAATTTTTTGGGCTAAAATTAGACTAGCAAAGAAATAATCCCTTATAGTAATACCATCGGTAAGTATTTTTCAAAAAAATTAATTTTAAGGAAAAATACATTTTTCAGAAGTACCCGCGAACTCCGTTGCACAATAGCCAATACGCCTGAATGACCTCATCTGTGTTAGGTTTTACACCTTGGTCCGATCTGCATTGCTGATGGCCGAGGCTATCTATTGTTTTCAAGCACTAATGCTCAACACGTGTGTTCACGTGTATCGATACACAAGTGACGGAGGACGCTGATGGACACACGTTTGCCGCAGGTTCCGTACACACACACTGCCTAGCAAGAGGGAGGGGGGTAGTAGCAGTGGCTGAGGGAGAGAGGAGGGATGGGAGGGCTGCACGTTTTTTACATAGAGCCCTATTTCTGAGAATGATCGATCGATGGCAAGCAAAGCGAGTTAATCTAGATGAGATTCTTCCTTTTTCATTCTTTATTCACCCAAAGACAAAGAATGACCATGCCATGTGCGGCAGGAGTGAGCGAGATGGGGGAACTGCCATCTCAACTGATAGTGTTTATGTATTCTGCCGATCTTGTACGTGTTTTCATTCATTCAGTCATTTATTTTTAGCGCTTGATTTTTCATTCCTCAATACGAGCGTGATAAAACACATACAGATCTGATTTGTAAGCAATAGACGCAAAGTGCTACAGATGGTGAAAACAGCAGTTCCGGGGATCGTGACACTGACTGAACGCAAAGCGTTCATAGTACTGCCCGTACACATTGGTACATGGCTAAATATAGCACACTAGCTCCTACACTGCACGTGGCTACGGAGCTGTTGCATCAGATGGATTGTTGTTTTCCTGGTGGATTGTACATTAAATCCACGGGCTGTATGCATGTGGTCTATTGTTTTCCTATTGAGATGAGAGTAAGCAAGTAAAGTATGGTACTGTGCACGTTTAACCTCCAGGGCAGGTCACACTCAGATGCACATCTCCCACACACTCTCATGTGAACAAGTTTTATACTAAATCGGTTAACACGAAATACGTTTACACGAACTAATTTTCCCAGTCCCCAGCAATTCATGTTAAGCGGACTCGACTGTATCCTACTAATGTACATGAAGACGACAATGCTGATAATGATGATGAAGTTGCCTGTGAGGTGATTAGATTTTTCTAAGTTACATTAAAATTTCCAAGCCCTTCAGGTTCAGCCTATTGGCTGTGTATTTTGTGGACGACAATTCTTTTAAAGATATTTTTGACACCAAAAGTGGTGTATTAAGAAAGTTCTTTAACATTTGAAACATAAGGTGAATATTTGTTTTTAGTTTGTTGTTTGCAGGATTTTAATTAAACTGAAAAAAATACAAGTCAGTTCTTAGCAGTGAAAATGCTGTTAAATTCTTGTGTAATGCGGTATGTTCGTTAGCAATTTCAATGAATTCTGACTGCTTTGTTTTTTATCAATATTTGTGTCATCTTTTCTATGCAGTTCATTGAATACAGAGATCGCCTCCTGAAGCAGGCAGACAAGCTATTTGAGCTTGCTTACTCAGACAATAGCACCTCAGGTGGTGCTTTGGGTGCAAGCAAGCGCTAGAGGGATATCAGCAGCCAAGAAGATTTAAACACAAGCCGAGGGGATTTTTGAAGACTCTGATATGGCAAAGCATGAGAGTGGTCCCAGTGATTCAGTTAATACTGAATCAACTCCTGAATTGAATTGAATAAACTTTATTGTCCATTAAACGACATGCATAAAATGGAAAATTCCCTTTGGCTCACAGAAACATAAAACACACAAGTAAGACATAATAACGTAAAGTAAGATAATACTAATACATATTGTAGATAGATTTGGCAACTGAAATCACACACACACATATACACACACACACACATTGTTATGATTGTGGTTGTGTTATCCTGTGAGAGCGTACATGTGTTATTCGTAGGTAACGATCCGTTGTTTATTTGAGCTATCACGGTTATGATTCACGTGCCTTTTTAGTAAGATTTTTTTTTTATTCATGAGTAGAGCCGATTTCGTTTCGTTTAGTCCGGAACGTTCTAGAAAGGTCGCACTGTCTAGTGACATCGTAAGTGTCACTTCGGTTAGTTGGCATCGCAACATTTTCGCTACTTTTTGTTTTCCTGTGCGCGTGTATTGAGCAGCCTTTATTTTGTTTTGGGAATGTTCTCATACTTTCTAGAGCTACCTGGTGATAGGGATACCATACTTTTATGTGATTTAATTATACGCTAGAATTTAGAGCTGAAGTAAGCAGCCGAGTTTTTGTAGCCTGTTATAGTTTTTTCTGGAAAGTTCATGTTAATGAGCTTCGGCTGCGTGTTTCGTTCTGATTGGTTGCGTTGTATGATTTCCATAGACGATTCGGGAATTTCGTAGTATATAATAAGGAGGGCGCTGGGAAAGCCCGTGAGTACATTGTCTTGCTTTGTCAGTTGTAGAGACACATAGTTTATTGCGAGAGACGCTGTGTATGAGAAACTTTGAGTCATAGTGTGGACATTGCAGAAGAGATTTTGTATCAGTAGTTTGTGCATTTGAAAGTGCATTACTGTGTGGATATCGCATCGCTGAATTAAATATTGTTGGAACTGTTACTCCAGTATTGTCTACATCCTTAAGCCAAGTGTGACAGATTGCAGCTGAACGAGGTTTATTTTAAAGAACTCTACATGTGTGTGTCTGGTGTGTTTATCATACTTCAACTACAACTCCACCACGTAACATTTTGGCGACCCCGACGAGACCTCTTCAGTTGGTTCAGTGGAAAGGGTAGCAGGAGAAAACAGCCAGCAGTGAAAAGCAGAGATGGCGACATCGGAAATGGAGACATTCCTGAAAATTGGAAAGGAATGTGGACTCGAAAGAGCTCAACTCCTCGAGTTTGTAAAGGAGAGAGAAGAAAAGGAAGAAAAGAAACGAGAGAAAGAAGAAAAGGAGAGATTGGAGAGAGAAGAAAAAGAAGAAAAGAAACGAGAGAAAGAAGAAAAGGACAGACTGGAAAGAGAAGAAAGAGCCAAAGAGCGTGAAATTAGGAAACTCGAAATTCAAGCAGAAGAGGCGGAGAGGCAGCGACAACACGAAATTTATCTGAAGCAGATGGAGATAGAGGCACAGAGCCAGAGAACTAATGAAGCAACAGCATTAGCGAGCAGAGAACAAACAGCCCGTGCGCCAAAACTTCCACCTTTCATTGAAAATTCAGATAAGATGGACGCTTATCTGGAGCGATTCGAGCGCTTCGCAAATAGCAACAATTGGAAACAAGAGACTTGGGCTATCCAAGAGAAGAAGCTGGAGATTATACACAGTTGAAAGCCGCCCTGCTGAGACGGTATGACTTCACTGAAGAGGGTTACAGGCGACGATTTCGGAACTGCAAGCCTGAAGAAGGAGAAACACCCGGCCTATTCATTGAGAGAATTAGAAGCTACCTGGAGAAATGGATAGAGCTGGCTGGTTTAAACAGAGAGTACCAGGACTTGTGTGACCTCATCATCAAAGAACAAGTTTTCAGCGCATGTTCTAAGGACCTGGCCGCCCACCTCAGAGAGCAAAAAGACCAGTCACTAAAGGCCCTGGCCGACTTCGCTCAAAGATACCTTGACGCTCACAACATGGAAGTTCAAGTCCAGTAAGCCACAGCGTGTGTCTGCACCAGCAGAGGAAATCCACAATGTCAGAGACATCCCGAGATACAAGCCGGTGGAGAACCTGACATGTTTTCTCTGTGGAAAGAAAGGTCACAAAGCGATACGGTGTCCTTCTAAAGATGTTCCCCGAGGTGACAACATCAGAAGATCCAACCAAGATCGTGGGATAGCAGGCAGAAGCAGTACCTCGTCTCAACACAGAGCTGCCGCTGTATTAGCCAATGATGTGATGTCATCCAATGACTTTGAATCCAGAGAAAAGCGAGTTACACCAGAGCTGATCGAATCTTTCAGAAAGAATGGATGCATCCCAGTAGGAGATGGGGCTACATTTTTACCAGTCGCAAACATCGCGCTGCCTGAGAATGAAGTGCCGAACATGCCTGTGGTGTCAGGATTCGTCGGCGACACACCAGTGAGAGTGTTGAGAGACACTGGTTGTAGCTGCATCATCGTGATAGAGGACCTAGTAGCTGAAGACCAGAAGCTACAGGAGTGGACCATCCTCATTTTGGCTGACGGAACTGTAAGGATTATCCCCCTTGCCAAAGTCAGTGTCGACACCCCATACTTGACAGGAGAGGTGAAGGCGTTGTGCGTGAAGACGCCAGTCTACGACCTCATCATCGGCAACATTGATGGTGCCAGAAACGCAGACGATCCAGATCCAGAGTGGAGACCTGAAATATGTTCTGTTATCACGTGCAGTCAAACAAAGAAGAGTCACCAGACCATCCCTCTTAAAGTGGCGGACAACACGGAAGCAGCTGTTGTGAATAGGGACAGGCTGGTGGAGCTGCAGAGAGGTCAAGACAAACCAAAATTGGCGGAATCGGTGCGTCTTGCTGATGACGAAAGACTAGACAACGAGAACCTGTTTGACCTTAATGAACTCCGACACAAACAGGATTTAGAGGATATCCAATTCGGTTAGAATCTGACCCAGACTCAACGTGAAGAACTGCGCGTCCTGACTCAAGAGTTCGAGCATCGGTTTACACCTGACCCAGGGACAACAGACACCATCCTGCACGAGGTAAACCTGACGTCAAACGAGCCAGTTCGCAGCAAACCTTATCGTCTTCCTTATAACACGAGGGAAGAATTGAAAAAGGATATCAAGGAAATGCTGAGTCTGAATGTCATCAGAGAGTCCAAGTCACCATATATGTCCCCAGTTGTCATCGTGAAGAAACCAGATGGATCCAACCGAGTGTGTGTGGACTATCGCAGACTCAATAAACTAACAATCTTTGATCCAGAGCCTATGCCCACAGCGGAAGAACTGTTCCAGAAGGTCAGTGGAGACCGATTTTTCTCCAAAATTGACCTAAGCAAAGGGTATTGGCAAATCAAGGTTGCAGAAAAAGATATCCCCAAGACAGCATTCGTCACACCCGACGGTCATTGGGAGTTCCTGAAGATGCCTTTTGGTATGGTGAACAGTGGTGCCACATTGAAGAGAGGACTGAAAAGAATCCTAGAAGATATGCAAAATGTGGTCTTTTACTGGGATGACATTTTGATCCATACCAAAACTTGGGGGGACCACCTCAAAGCCCTCCGAGAACTGTTCCAAAGACTGTCAGATGTGAATTTCACCATCCGTCCAAGCAAGTGTATTCTTGGGGCTGACAACATAGACTTCATTGGACATAAATTGAGCAAAGGTTTAAAGGGGCTACACGACGCCAACGTGCAGAAGATCAGAGATGCCCCGCGACCTACGACCAAGACGCAAGTCCGCTCATTTATGAGCTTGGCGAACTACTACTGGGAGTTCATACCAAACTTTGCGGCAGTCACAGCACCCCTGACTGATTTGCTGAGGAAAGGACAACCTAACATAGTGAAGTGGGAGGATGCCCAAGAGCGAGCATTCCAGGCGGTTCGATACATCCTAACCGAGAAGCCTGTTCTACACCTTCCTGACCCATTGAAAACGTTCTTCCTGAGAACAGACGCCTCCAGCGAAGGAGTAGGTGCAGTTTTGATGCAAGAAGATAACGGAAAACTCCACCCAGTGAGCTACGCCAGCAAAAAGTTGACCAGAGCTGAGAGAAACTACTCGACCATTGAGAAGGAGTGCCTAGCCATCATCTGGGGAGTAAGGCGATTCGAACTGTACCTTCTGGGAGTGCCATTTGTTCTCCAAACAGACCATCAGCCCTTGAACTATCTAAACTCTGCAAAGTTTACAAATTCTCGTATTATGAGATGGGCGATGTTCTTGCAGAATTTTGACATTAAACTACAGTCTATCAAGGGTTCGCAGAATTTTGGAGCAGATTACCTGAGCAGAGCAGTTTAAATGAACATTTCTGTGTCCAGAACATTTGTGTGAAACATTTCGTTGCTCAGGACTGTTTACAGGAACTGTGAGACGTTTATTTTAATTTGATTTTTGATGTGAAATTATATTTGTTTAGGGTTTTGTGTAGGTTTACACAGCCACAACCGTATTTTAGATTTGAGAAGAAATTTTTGTGAAATTTCATTCTTAAGAGGGGGGTAATGTTACGATTGTGGTTGTGTTATCCTGTGAGAGCGTACATGTGTTATTCGTAGGTAACGATCCGTTGTTTATTTAAGCTATCACAGTTATGATTCACGTGCTTTTTTAGTAAGTTTTTTTTTATTCGTGAGTAGAGCCGATTTCGTTTTGTTAAGTTTAGTCCAGAACGTTCTAGAAAGGTCGCACTGTCTAGTGACATCGTAAGTGTCACGTCGGTTAGTTGGCATCGCAACATTTTCGCTACTTTTTGTTTTCCTGTGTGCGTGTATTGAGCAGCCTTTATTTTGTTTTGGGAATGTTCTCATACTTTCTAGAGCTACCTGGTGATAGGGATACCATACTTTTATGTGATTTAATTATACGCTAGAATTTAGAGCTGAAGTAAGCAGCCGAGTTTTTGTAGCCTGTTATAGTTTTTTTTTGAAAGTTCATGTTAATGAGCTTCGGCTGCGTGTTTCGTTCTGATTGGTTGCGTAGTATGATTTCCGTAGACGATTCGGGAATTTCGTAGTATATAATAAGGAGGGCGCTGGGAAAGCCCGTGAGTACATTGTCTTGCTTTGTCATTTGTAGAGACACATAGTTTATTGCGAGAGACACTGTGTATGAGAAACTTTGAGTCGTAGTGTGGACATTGCAGAAGAGATTTTGTATCAGTAGTTTGTGCATTTGAAAGTGCATTACTGTGTGGATATCGCATCGCTGAATTAAATATTGTTGGAACTGTTACTCCAGTATTGTCTACATCCTTAAGCCACGTGTGACGGATTGCAGCTGAACGAGGTTTATTTTAAAGAACTCTACGTGTGTGTGTCTGGAGTGTTTATCATACTTCGACTACAACTCCACCACGTAACACACATCACTCAGATATCACACTGACTAGTATCACAATTGTGCGAGGATAGCCCATACAAGCACCATATTTTATAAACAAGATGAGGATTTCATCCCGAAGTCTACCATATTGTTTGGAGCTCAGATTCGTTTATCTTTTAAGAACATTCAGAGTTGTTCATATTTTTAGGCTTATTATGCTGATCCATTTTCCTCTTCTCTAAGCCAACCTCTGATCAACACACGCGTCGGCGCACACAAATAAAGATGGACACAGGGCGCTTCCCACCATTAGTACGCTCTAAGTGGGCTCGTGTAGCAACAGGAATCCATCTCCTTCTACTCTAACTCACCCTCTGATCCACACGCACTGGCATACAGAAATAAAGACGAAAACATGACGATTCCCACCATTCGTAAACTCTGTGGTCTGGCGTAGCATAGCTATTTTGAAGAAGAATAATAGCACGAGCAGTAAAATGACGTCACTTCAAGCTTCACGTCATGGCATCATTAGTCCCACGACGCCGTGTTCATGGTGACGACTCGATGTTATACGTCACTCATCGCAGTACTAACATTTGACGTATCAGAGAATCAACTTTGCAATTGTTTCCTCAAAAACATTACCGATTCCATTACTACTATGGAACAACATGTAGCTTACATAATTTTAGCCAAAAACTTACGATGTGTACCTATAGGGCCAGGGGAGGCAACCTAGGGGTGCCGTGACCCAGTACCCCAGGTAGCCTCCCTTCCCACCCCATACGGGTAACTGCCCTGTGCAGACATGCCAGTGTATTCCTTTAGCTTACAGAGTTCAGACGTGTGTTAGCCTACTGCAGTGTAAAGCCTACGGCTGTGTATCGTTCTGCACCGGTGGTACCTGCTACTTACAGACTAGGTTCCCGGCTGTGTGCTCTTAGCCTTGCCTCGGAGCCCTTGGACTGTTTCACTTGTGTGCCTTCTTCGTGTGCTGCGCCGGTTGTTACCTTCGACTTACACTCTTGTTCCCAGCTGGTTGTGTTGTGTCGGGCCTCAGGGCCCTTGGACTGTTACCTCTTGTGTGCCTTGCTAGCGCGGCTGCACTGGTGGTTATCTTCGACTTGGACACTTGTTACCGTGTGTTGTGTGTTGTGCCGGGCCCTGGAGCCCTAAAGCTGTTGTTTCCTGTGCTGGGTGCCCTCGGAACGAGTTTGCGCTTTGCCGGTCTTCTGCACCTTTCGTCACTGACTCGGCGCCTTGCCCGTCGTGTGAGGAGTCTCTCGGCCCGCGGTGGCACCCCATCCCCTTCGTGTCAGGTCTCCTTCCCCCCGCCCTCCTCGAGATGGCCAGGTAAGGTCTTGGTGTTTGCCAGCGACCAGCGCCTTTGGTGCCGGCATCACTCTTGGCATTCGTTTTTCGCTCGCAGTGTTTCGTGCTCGGTCGCACTCGTCACGTGGCCTATCAGCCACGACCGGTCGCCCTTATTCTCGCCTATATGTTGCAGTTGTCAGGTCCACACCTGCACCCGTTGTGGAAATTTCGAGTGGCCGAGTGATACACATGCGATTTGCCCCCCCCCCCCCCCCCCCCCCCTGCTCCAGTTGTGCCTCCGGTCGCACCTGTCCAGTTTGCGCGCCTTGGGTAGAAGAGCAGTGGTCCCAGCTCTGGAGCTTTTATCTGCGTGAATGACCGACGCTGTCCCGCAGCCTCAAGCATGCCTCGGCCCCGGACCGACCAAGAAGCACCCACACCGCTGTTGGGGGACAGCTTACCAGGGATCCCCCCTTGCGCACCTAGTGTGGTCCGCAGCGAGTCTGCTCGCCCCGCTTTGCGGAAAACAAACGACTACCAAGCCCTGACGTTGGGGAACATATTCCCCCCTTGCGCACCAGCTTGCTCGAGCCTGGCCCGCAGCGAGCTAGCTCGCCCCGCCTTGCGGAACCCAAGCTTCACAAGTCAAGAGAACGAAGTAAACCACGCGCCATCCCGACGCCAGACCAGCGGCATTGTCTTGCGGCCCACGACAGGTGACCCCTGGAATGCGACAGTCCGGACGAAGCCGCTGGACCCTTGGACGCCCACTTGCGTTATTGGTGCCCTCGTCGACGCCTACCTTCTCGGACTGTGGACTCCCACCAGCAGCCCCGCGGACCTTCGTTCCCGGACCCCCTGCGTCTTCGCTTACCCCGCGCTTCGGTCTCTTCTCGCCCGACGTCATGGCCTGCTTTGCTTTCGCGGTCTCCCCGCCTTCGTCATTGGACTCCCCCGCGGGCCTCGGAGGATCGTCCTTTCACTCGGCACGCATCCCATTCGGTGGCCTCTTCTGTCTTTCGTCCTGCCCCCTCTCCTGCTTTGCGGCCTGGATCTCCCCCTCTCCCTCCCCAACGGGTCTCCCCCCGCTCTTCCTCTCCGTCGCGCCGTCGACCACGCTCTCACCGCTCCTCGCCACGTGGACGCTCACCCCTTCAGACTCGCCGCTCCCGCATACGCCACCACAGTCGCTCTCTTCAGACTTGCTCCTCGTCGCAGCGGCGCCTGCTGCCTTTGCCCCCTATGCGTCGTCCTCCCGCTTCGCCTGTGGATGATGACGCCCTTAGCATCTCCCTGGAGGGTTCCGCCTCTGCGCTCCTTGACCGTTCCGCTTCCCCACACCCCCGCTCGCCCCAGCCTCCTTCGTCTCCTACGCTTCGGACGACTAGGGCGGAAACCCTATGCTCCCTGGATGAGGCCACGCGTCTGGTCGCCTCGTTTCTTCCTCCGGAAGCCTGCCCCCCCCTCTCCGCCCCCCCAAGAGGAAGCTCTCGGCCTTTGTAGATGCAGACCGCCCGGCCAAGAAGTTCAAGTCCCTGCAGCAACCCCCTGGGTTCCTCGGTCTTCGTGACGCCTTCTCCACCCTCCTGCAGCAGGGCTCAGGCCCCGACGCCTGTCTTCTTCTTTTCTGACTCTCGTTGGCCGGCTGACCTCGATGTCCCCTTTCAACAGAGTTGGTATGCCAGACATTCGCAGAGCTTCGCTGCCGCCCTCACAGTGGTGGACCCGCTGGCACAGCTACATGCAGGAGGATTTCGCGCTGCACGCCGTTGCATCTCACCCATTCTAGAGCGGACAGCGACCCTCATCCGCAATGCCCTCGCCTGTGCTGGATTTCTCGACTTGGCTACGCAAGCTGTCGTCTCTCGAGTGAAGGAGGCCTGGCATTCGTCGATCTCGCCGCGGTTAGGGGACATCCTTGCCTTGGCCATGGCCGCCAACCGAGTGGCTTACCACGCTTCCATCTACGCCATGGCCGCTGCCGCGAATTGCGACCTGCTCCGCCGGGATGCCGTCCTTTCCGTCTGCCCAAACATTCCGCAGGATTTACGGAGACAGCTGCGACAGGCTCCTATCGGCGCTCCACTCCTCTTCGGTCCTACCTGGCAGGCCGTGAAGGACGCTAACAAGGACCTCTGGCCTTCACGCGCCGCCTCCATCCGGTTTTAAATCGCCCGCAAGGCCGTCGGTCGCGCCCTGCAGACCGTTAGACCCTCCTCCCGCCTGCCCTCCCGGCATGGACGCCTGCCCCCGCGAGCCCCTGCCACCGGTTGATCCCGCCCGTGCCCACCTCCACCTGGCCCAAGCCCGCCCGTCACCCAGGGCGGGGTAGGGCCCGGTGACTTCCTCCCCGCTCCACCCCCGCCGACTGCTCCCGGGTCTCCTGTGGGCGGGAGGCTTGCCCTTCGCAGCGACGTGTGGCGGTCGCTGCTTCTGGACGACCCTTAGATCCTCTTCACCGTTTCCGAGGGCCTCCTGCTCTCCTTCTGGATGCCTCCACCCCGTGTGGACGTCTGCCCCTTCGGACTGACTCAAGGAAGCCACGCTTTCATGGAGAGATCTCTGCCCTCTTGCAGAAGAGCGCCACAGAGGTAGTCGCGCGTCCCGACTCTCCTGCCTTCTACAGTCACCTCTTCTTGGTCCCCAAGCCTGGAGGCAAGTGGCGCCCGATCATGGACCTCTCGTCACTGAACAAGTTCATCTCCACGCCGTCCTTCCGCATGGAGACCATCAGAGTCCTTCACGCCTCAGTGCAACCCATGGACTTCGCCGTCAGCCTGGACCTTTTGGACGCTTACCTACACGTCCCGTTCACCCGGCCTCCAGACGCTTTCTGCACTTCGCCTTCGATGGCATAGTTTACCAGTTTTGGGCTCTCCCCTTCGGCCTCAACCTCAGCCTCTGGGTTTTCACCCGCATCATGGATGCCGTCATCGCCAAGGCCAGGTGGACTGTCTCGAGCCCATCTTCGAATTACCTCGACGATCTGCTCCTACGCAACCAGTTGGCAGCCACTTTGGAGTCGGACAGGGATGCATTGCTGGCTCTTCTCGACAGACTCGGCTTTATTGTCAACGTGGGCAAGTCGGACCTCGCCCCGTCCCGCCGCTTTGTTCACCTCGGCATAGAGTTCCTAACCGACCGCAACCTGGTGAGACTTCCGGAACCACGGATACAGAAGTTGGCAAACCTGGCTCACCTAGTGTCTCAGGAGGAGGTGGTCTCCGCCAGGGTGTGGTTACAGCTCCTGGGCCTGATGAGTGCGACTGCGGACCTCCTTCCCCTTGGCCGTCTCTACTCTCGTCCGCTACAACTGCACCTGCTTCTTCACTGGCAACCCTCGACGGGCAACCTCAAGACTACCGTCCCGGTACTCCCCATGCTCCTGCCGCACCTCCTCCGTTGGGCGGACCCTGTCTGGCTTGCTACCGGAGTCCCCCTCTACACCCCGCCCCCCCCCCACCCCAGTTGTCCCTCTGCGTCAACGCCAGCCTTTCCGGCTGGGGAGCTCACCTGCTGCCGACGTTCGCCACAGCTTCCGGCAGTTGGCCCACGGACTTCGCAGACAAACATATCAACTTGTTGGAGCTACAGGCGGTTTGGCAAGCTCTCCTCGCTTGGGAAACGACTCTCGGTCGCCAGGAGCTGCTCGTCCTTTCTGACAACTCCATGGTTGTGTCCTACATCCAGAAGCAGAGCGGCACGTGCTCCCCTTCCCTCTGCATTCTTCTCTACCAGCTCCTCAGGTGGTGCGAAGATCGTGGCATCTCTCTCCGAGTGAGACATATCCCGGGCCACCTGAATGTCTTCGCAGACTCCCTCTCGCAGCGTGGACAGCTTCTCCACACCGAGTGGTCCCTACGTCCAGACATCTTTCGGATGATCTGTTCGACGTGGGAAACCCTTCTCATTGACCTTCGCGACGAGGTGGAACCATCAGCTACCCCTCCGTCTCGCCCATTCCGGACCCCCTAGCCTGGGCAGTTGATGCGCTCTCCATCTCCTGGAACAGCCTCATTGCGTATGCCTATCGTCCCACGGTGCTGGTCCCCAAGGTCCTCCTCAAGCTCAAGGGATGCAACGCGATCCTGTTGCTAGTGACCCCGTTTTGCTGGACCAAGTCTTGGACCACCGACCTTCTGAACCTCGCCACGGGCCCCCCCTGCGACTCCCCACCCCTCGCACCATGCTCAAGCAACCACGGCAGGCACTTTATCATCTGTGCCCTGAGAGACTCCTACTCCACGCCTGGAGATTGTGCGGCGTGCCCTCGCTGCTAGAGGCTTCTCGAGTGCAGCAGTGAAAGCTATCGCTGCAGGCCGCAGACCCTCGACCCTGCGAGTCTACGAAGGGAAATGGCAAGTACTAGGGTCTTGGTGCGACGATCGTCACCTCTCCCCTACCAATATGACTTCCCCCCAGCTGGCCGAGTTCTTCCTCTGGCTTTTCGCCGAACAGCACTTGGCGCCGATCACCATCATCAGGGGCTACCTCGCCATGATTGCTGACACGTACCGTCTCTTGGGCCGAGAGGACCACGGCAAGTGCAAAGACCTCGCTGACCTGATGACCCAATTCGGAATACAGCGACCTGCCCTCCGCTCCCTGTTCCCGCGCTGGGAGCTACCCTGGGTACTCATCTGGCTGAACTCGAAGCATTTCAAACCGCTTCCCCTATTGCCTACCCGGCACCGGCCTCCACGTGGCGTAGGTGGGTAGTCCGCTCAGTCCCTGACTGAGTGGGCTAGCAGACGGATGCCATCTTTGTCCAGGATTAGGACTTGATGTCAGCAGATATGTTGTTCAGTCTTTTTACTGGTCCGGTTTTTAAGTAGCTGTGCTAACCTAGGTCGTACCATGTTGGATTGGTCCTTAAAAATACTCGTGACTTTTTGGTCCTTTGGATCCCAAGTGTTTGCCGTGCTTGGAGACCCGTGTCGGGGGAGAAGAGGATCCTGGTGGCTGAGGTTCCCTTTGGGCTGCGGCTCACTGGTGCCAACACTCCACTTCGGCCTTGACTTCTACCTAAACGGGAGGCTAGTCGTACCGGCCTAGTCAATCGGCTCTTGTCACGTTGAGCCCTATCCCACTGTTGACATGCGGGTTGATATACGGAGCACCATGCTATAGCTTCTGCTGCTGATTAGGTGCTTTACGCCAGTATTCCCCTGCATTCAACAGTGTGATAGAAGGCGGTGGCTCAAACGGTTCAATCGGGCTTACCCCCTTGAGTATATCTTTCGGGCAGTCTCCATTGTGCGTCGGCTGGAGACCCGCCGACATTTGCACTTTCCCTTGTTGGGCTCGGTGGTGGGCGGGGACCCCCGGGGGATGAATATCTCTACTATTATAATATGGATAAAACAAAAAAAAACCAAACTTGCACAGAAGCGGCACATAGCCACAAACATTGAACATGACAGTGACTCGGACTGTGAGGAAGCGACGCCTCAGGCGTCAGCCGTATGGCCTCGCTTCCTCATTGTCCATAGCAAGGTGAAGGAGAAACCTGTTACCAAGCTACATCCTTTTCTGGTGGGGGAGACCCTCAGGAGCCGTGTTGGCAGGCCTGACGCCCAGCGCCTCAGGTCTGGTGACTTGCTGGTGGAGTGCCATACCCGGGCACACTCCAGCGGGCTACTGGGGCTCTCTTCCATCGGAGACACTCCGGTGGAGGTCACACCCCACAAGACTATGAATTCGTCAAGAGGCGTAATCAAAGATCAAGCTTTGGCAGAACTGTCAGAAGATGAACTTGTACGGAACCTTAAGTCTCAGGGGGTGACTTACGTCAGGCACTTCGCTTCCAAGCGAGGTGGTGGGGAGATCCGTCTCCCTACCATCATCCTGACGTTTGGCACCCACACCCCTCCTACTACCATCTGGGGAGGTTACTACTCCTTGAGAGTGAAAAAGTATGTCCCTCTCCCCCTCCGGTGCTTTAAGTGCCAAAAGTATGGCCATGGGCAGAAGACCTGCCGTCAGGCGGAGGCTTCATGCGCCCGTTGCACTAAGCCTGGACACTCTGCTGAGTCCTGCACAGCCACCCCCCTGTGTGTGAATTGCCAGGGGGCGCATATGGCTTCGGATAAGAAATGCCCTCGTTGGATATCCGAGTGCAAGATTCAGCAGGTGCGTGTGGAGAAGGGGCTGTCCTTTCTAGATGCCAAAAAACTGGTTGAAGGCTCTGGTGCAGCTGTGGCTGCCCCAACCTCTAACACCTCAGTATATACTTTCAGTGCAGCGGTGGCAGGCAAGTGCCCCACCAAAGACTTTTCATGTCAGACCCCAACTTCTTGGTTGGGGGCGGAGCCTCGGCTCATCTCGCCCCTGGAGAGTAACCCTCCTCCGGTGGTGAAGAGGAGCCAGGGAACGCAGAAGGCGGACACTGCCGGTCCGGTTGTGCCGCCTTCTGTTGCCCCTAAGCCTCAGCCCCCACCCAAACCTGTTAGTCAACTCCAAAGGCTTCTGGCTCTGCTCAGCCTTCTAAGGCCGCTAACTCTAGCGGCAGGAACGCTGCCCAGGACCAGGGGTCTAAGAAATCTATGGGACCGCTGTGCGCACGGGCCCAGAAGGGGAACACTGATGTCCCCCTTCAAAACAAATATGCTGCACTGGAGGAGCGGATGGAGGGAGTGGAAGTTGTCGTTGCTGATTTTGCGGCAGCTCCACCCCCTTCATCTCCGAGGATCCAGAGGGGGCCCGGGAGCCGGCCCCCCTCTGTTTCTTCAACTCCTTCCAAGGTAAAGGAAAAAGGGGGGGAAAACTCATCACCCCCAGATAAGACATAATCATGTACTCTATGCTTCAGTGGAATTGTCGTGGTTTTCAAGCTAACTTTGAGGAATTACGTCTTTTAGTCAAGTTCTATAACCCCTCAGTAATATCTCTTCAGGAGACTTACCTGAAGACTTCTGACCATGTATCCTTTAATGGTTTTAACGTTATACACAAAGGCTCTGATTCGGAGAGGCGCTCGGGTGGAGCGGCTCTTCTCATTAGTAGCCAAATTTTATGTAGCCCCGTTAGCATCGACACCTGTCTTCAGGCTGTCGCAGCTCGGGTTACCTTGAAGAAGACCATAACCGTATGCAGTATTTACCTGCCACCATCACTGCGGGTCAGTAGCAATGATATTTTTAACTTAGTAGATCAACTGCCCCCTCCCTTTATTCTTATGGGGGATTTTAACGGTCACGCTCACCTTTGGGGCAGTGACCACTATGATGGCAGAGGTCAAATGTTAGAAGATGTTTTTTCTCAACTTAACCTATGTGTCTTTAACGATGGCTCACCTACATACTCTAACTCAGGTTCAGGATCTAGTTCTGTTCTAGACCTCACTGTGTGTGATCCTTCTCTCATGCTGGACTTTGACTGGAAGGTTCACGACGACCTGTGTGGTAGTGACCACTTCCCAGTAGTTCTGTCATCGGTCAGCTGTGAGGAGGATTCGCCGGTGGGGTGCTGGAATCTCAAGAAAGCTAACTGGCCTCTGTTCTCCTCCCTCTGTCAGTCTCGTCTTACAGAGGAGGTGGTCATGTCAGCTGAAGAACCTGTTTCTTGTTTTACTTTGATTTTGTTGGACGTAGCAGGTGAAACCATTCCTAGAACTTCCACATCAGTCCCTCGGAAGCCGAGAGTACCATGGTTCAATGAAGAGTGCCGCAAGGCCCAAAAAATACGCAAATCTGCTCAGCGACGTGCTTTTCATAATCCGTCGCAAGCAAATATTTTAACATTTAAAAGACAGCGGGCGAAAGCGCGTTACATTTTTTAACGCGAACGCCGTGCTTCCTGGAGACGCTTTGTCTCATCTTTATCTTCTAGGACTCCGTCCCAAAAAGTCTGGAAGGCTGTTCGAAGAATTAGGGGCAGGGGTGGCTCGGCTTCTGTCGGCCATCTTAGAGATGGTGCCAGTTTGGTCACAGATAAAAAGGCTGTGGCCAATTTGCTTGCCTCCACCATTGCCCATAATTCTTCAACAGAGCATTATTCACCTTTCTTCCAGAGAGAGAAGGAGAAGCGAAAATCTTGTGCTTGTGATTTTATATCAGATAACTCGGAAGACTATAATGTCCCCTTTACGTTTTCAGAATTGCAGCAAGCCATGCAGAAATGTACTGACTCTGCTGCTGGATTAGATACCATCCATTATCAGCTCCTAACTCATCTGCCTGAGGATTCACTCTTTGTATCATATCTGGATAACCGGTCGTTTTCCGCCATCTTGGCGCCAGGCTGTGGTTGTGCCAATCCCCAAGCCGGGTAAGGATCCTTCCGACCTGGGCAACTACCGGCCAATAGCTTTGACATCATGTTTATGTAAGACTGTGGAACGCTTGGTCAACGCCCGACTGGTGTGGCATCTTGAGTCACGTGGTCTCATCACAGACCTCCAGTGCGGTTTCCGGCGCTTTCGTAGTACAACTGACCATTTAGTCCGCTTTGAGTCTTTTATCCGAGATGCTTTTGTCAACAAGCAGCATGTCTATGCAATTTTCTTTGATTTTGAGAAGGCATATGACACTACCTGGAAGTATGGTATAATGTCTGATTTGTCGGACATGGGTTTTAAAGGGCACCTGCCTGTTTTTATTCACAATTTTTTGTCTAACAGGTCGTTCCATGTCCGTGTGGGCTCCACCCTCTCCGACTCCTTTGAACAGGAGATGGGTGTCCCACAGGGCAGCATTCTATCTCATGTTTTATTTAGCATTAAAATAAATAACATTGTAAAGGCCGTCAAGGATGATTCTGAATGCTCTTTGTTTGTGGACGACTTTGCTTTGTGTGCACGAGGTCGAGGACTTGCGTCCCTTGAGAGGCGCTTGCAGCTGTGCGTTGATCACATTCAGGGGTGGGTATCTCTCAACGGATTCAAGTTCTCGCCCTCCAAGACAGTCTGTGTGCATTTTACTAACCAGACGAAATTTTTCCCAAAACCTACCCTGAGCATTGCTGGAGTGCCAATTCAGGTGGCCGAAGAGGCAAAGTTTCTGGGGGTCATCTTTGACAAAAGATTGACCTTCTGCAACCATGTTAACTACCTTAGAACCTCTTGTCAGAAGGCCCTCGACATTCTTCGTGTCGTTGGTCGTACTGACTGGGGTGCAGACCGCATTGTCTTACTTCGTCTGTACCGGGCCCTTGTTCGGTCCAAACTGGATTATGGCTCTGTGGTATATGGCTCGGCTTCAAAGTCTGTTCTACAGCGTCTGAACACAATTCACCATCAAGGTCTGCGCATATGTCTGGGAGCCTTCAGGACATCTCCAGTTCCTAGTCTGTATGCAGAGGCAGGGGAGCCTTCTCTCGGCTCCGCCGCATCCGTCTCATGCTCATCTACGTTCTGAAGCTGAAGGCCCATCCAGACAATCCTGCCTATGATTGTGTTTTTAACCCGTCGTTTGCAGAGATTTATGATGCCCATCCGGGAGCTGTCCGTCCACTTTCTTTCCGTGTCCGACCTCATCTGCAGGTGGCCGGAGTGGACCTGGACAAAGTTTCGGAATCTCTGCAACACGTCACTCCACCCTGGCTACTACCAGTTCCTGACATCTTGCTGGACTTGACCGCCCACAAGAAGGATTGTACTCCACCAGCCATATACCAACAGAGCCTCAATGAACTCCTTTCAATTTTCCCTGGCTATTGTCGTCTTTATACGGATGGGTCCAAATCTGAGGATGGGAGGGTGGCTGCGGCTGCATTGTCCTCTCGCCATCCTAAACGCCCATTTAAGCTCCGTCTCCCCGACCATTCCTCTGTATTTAGTGCAGAACTGCAGGCAATTCTGCTGGCACTCAAGCATGCCTATCAGTCTCGGGAAAAAAAACTTCCTGATTCTGTCTGACTCTCTTTCTGCCCTGCAGGCCCTTCAGGGCGCGGGAACAGACCATCCACTGCTGGTGCAGATTAGAGAGCTTTACGCGGACTTGATGAAGGAATATTATGACATCATTTTTATTTGGGTCCCAGGCATGTGGGCATCGAAGGCAACAGAATCGCAGATTCTGCTGCCAACAGTGCCCGCAGTGACCCTGTCCCTGACACACAGACTGTCTATAGTGATTTTAAACCTGTGATTAGTGCGTACGTGGCCCGCGAGTGGCAGTCCGAGTGGGACAAAGAGGAAGGGAACAAGCTTCATGAAGCTCTTCCTAAGTTGTCTGACAGGCTACTACCTTTCCGCTGCGGCAGCCGCCGTGAGGAGACTGTCCTTGCTCGGCTCCACATCGGGCACACGTATGTTACGCACTCTTACTTACTTAAACAGGATGAGCGTCCATGGTGTTTTGCCTGTGATGAGCAGTTTTCTGTTCGATACTTTTTGCTGTATTGTGCTGACCTAATTGACACCAGATATAAACACTTTACAGCAGACTCCTTGAATGTTTTGTTCCGGGATGTTCCCCCGGACAAAATCTTGAATTTCTTGCGAGCATGCAATATTTTTAACAAGATTTGAGCATTCATAGACTATGTGAATCTTTTTTATTTGCCCTTTTTGAGAGTCTGTAGACATTTCTTTTAAAGACGTGCGACATTTTAGCCTGAGAGTTTTAATCTATATTTACATCTTGTCTTAAGACCTTGCTTTTAGTCTGGCTGACCAGATTTTTACCCATCCCGCCGTGAGATGGCCTTAGTCGCCTGCTCGGCGTTAAACCCAAATAACTAACTAACTAACTAGCTTCCCCTATCAAGCTTGGCCGACGTAACGCGAAAGACCTGCTTTCTTCATGCCCTTGCCATGGCCTCCAGAGTGAGTGAGCTGCATGCGCTCTCAGCGCGCCCCGCCTGCCTGCAGTTCAGGACGGATGGCTCTGTGCAGCTGCTGACGGACCCCGCCTTCCTGGCCAAGACGCAGTCCCTGTTGACCGCCCCCCAGGTGATCACCGTTCGGCCACTGAAGACGATAAGCCCGAACAGGTAACCCAGACAACAGGACCCGGTGAGAGCCTTACGCGTGTACCTACGCCCAACCAACCCGCTCCACCATGGACGCTCCCGCCTCTTTCTCCCTCTGTCCCCAGGTAGATCAGACATCTCGGCCCAGACGATTTCGTCCTGGCTCCGATGGGTGATACGCTTCCCCTACCAGGACCTCTGCCCTGATGCTGCCAAGTGATTACACATCCAGGCGCACGAGGTCAGAGCCATAGCTGCAAGCCTCGCATTCGACCACAACTGTGCTGTCCGAGACATTGTGGCGGCCGTGGGCTGGCGGACTGAGTTGACCTTCACCCGATTCTACCTCCGAAACCTGGCAGGCCAGCGAGACAACCTGTCCCTGGTGGGGGACATCGCAGCGGCGCAACACTCCCTCCCGGCACCTCCGGTGCCATAGGTAAACCTTTAGCTAAAGTTATCGGTAGTTTGTTCCTTGAGGGCGGGTCTTGCTACTTGGTCGGGTTACTGGGTTACGCGGCACCCGCCTCCTCATTCCGCTATTCTTCCATTGTAGGTAATGGCATCGGTAATGTTTTTGAGGAAACAAATGAATTTTTCTCTAAAATGTATTTTTTCGAAAAATACTTACCGATGCCATTACTCGAACGGCCCTCCCACCTGCCCCACTTGCCGCTAGTCAGCTAAGCGAATAAACTGGCGTGTCTGCACAGGGCATTTACCCGTATGGGGTGGGAAGGGAGGCTACCCGGGGTACTGGGTCACGGCACCCCTAGGTTGAATCCCCTGGCCCTATAAGTACCCATCGTAAGTTTTTGGCTAAAATTATATAAGCTACAGGTTGTTCCATTGTAGTAATGGCATCGGTAAGTATTTTTCGAAAAAATACATTTTAGAGAAAAATTCATTTTTCTTGCTGATTTTCACGCCTAGGGCTTACAGGTCACAATTTGACCTAATCCTACCCCAGGGCCGGGACAAACGGCAGCAGGCATATGCAAACACTGTTTATGAAAAATCATGCGGGTATTAATGAGAAGATATTTTTTTCGTAAAAGAAAAATTAAAGTTATGTTAGCTGTTTTACAAATGACTCCGAAAAAGTGGTGCATAAAATTGTCTGATTTTCACACCTAGGGCATACAGGTCGCAATTGACCTAATCGTAACCGACAGCCGAGACAAACTGTAGGCTTATGTAAATACAGTATACAAAAAATCATGTGATTATTAATGAGAAGATTGTTTTTTTTTTTCATAAAAAAGATTCAATTGTTTTAAGATTAACCCATATAATTCATTAAATTAATCCCAAAAACATGAAAATATATTTTTCCAAAAAATATTTAATTATCACTCAAAATGTTCTAAAGGTACAATGCTGGTTAACGAACTCATTTAATGTCTCCCTTTTATCTAGCTATATGCAAAATATCTAGTAGAAATAAGAAAAATACGGACTCCAGTGTGGATCAACCAGTTTTTGTGAAACTGACATTTTCTCGCCAATGATCATCTTAATCAAAATATCGGGGAAAAAAAGGTCTCAAGATAATTCTTTTAGGGACAATATCCTAAAATTTCAAGCTTGTCCATCTTAAACGCGGGCTCTAGTCACTGTCACATACACACACACATATACAGCGCTTTGGCGCCAAAAAGACATTCTCTAGCAAGATTTGCGTAGCTAGACGTGACGTCATTTTTATATTGTTGCTTCTTTGCCAGAATTTCTGCCCCACACGCCAAAAACGTCATGTGCATGCTCCGGAATGTCCTCTGACCAGCCCCATTTCAAAGTCTACCGTATTTTCAATACAGTAGACAACAACGAACAGACTTATGCATAGAAATAGTACTGCTGTTGTATCAGTTATAAAAATAAGCTAAAAGACTTCTTCAGTCAGCGTTGTTCAATCATACTCTTTGTAGCAAAAATGCAATGGACGACTACTGACTACGAACGAGAGCGTAATCACAGTTTATAAGAAGCTGACGAGCTAGAACAACAACCAAAGCATAAAGAAGCATTCAATGCTTCTTGAGTCCATGGGTTGTTGCTCTGGCTGCTTGTTTGAGAAAGCTTATTGAAGTTATTCTGTTGTATCACCATGAAGACATCAAATGGGGCAGTCATATGAAGACTTTCAAACGACTGCAAACCTGTGCTATGCAAGCACTTCTTCAGCTATAGTGTGGTGGAGCTTGCCTGCATACATAATGTCTGTTGGGTCCACTAATTACTTTAAAGACTGCATGACGAGACTGCCATTGACAAGAGATGGGTATCGAAATAGGCCACCAGGCATAACTGAAGTATAAGTGTAGACTTAACATTCAGATTGAGCAAAGAGGAATAATGAAGCTTTGTTGTAGTGTGCTTGGTCACACATATATACAGAAGCCTCGGTGACACCCTCCACTTCAAAAATGCATATGTATATTTTAGATAATGCCCTCAAGAGACGTATAGATCCTCTGATTCCCAGCAGGCCTTTGAAAATGTATAGGGATCTTTGCCTCATGCAGATAGATTGTACATGTAGACTGAATCCATGATGACGTAACATGCCAACAATCTGCAAAGGCTCATGAGGATCTGTGTCTCATAAATGATTTGGTTTTATGGTTTGAGCAACTAAGAGCACATAAATGTGTGTTCTTATAATGAAGGTACTGTGCATAGCTGACTTGTATCAGAATTTTGCACCAGCAACAAAATTGTGTATCATCATTTTCTTACACAGTGAGGTAATCTAAAGCAGCCACAAATATGCAATCCTGACACCCTGCTGGTTCAGCCTGAGAGTGTTTAGCACATAATCACAGACAACAACAATAGCATGATTTATGTGAATGTTTATGATAAAGGGAACGGCACTTGTTTACCACAGTTTAACCTGTCATTTGAAAGAACTACACACGTATTGTGTAACCTCTTTGACCATTTAATCTGTGTATATATATATATATATATATATATATATATATATATATATATATATATATATATATATATATATATATATATATATATATATATCTTTTATATAATCTATAATATGAAAACAAAATTACATTTAAACGCATCATGATCTTCCCTAGTTTTATCATAATACATATTGTTATTGTGTATGTGTGTGCTTTTTAAGTCCCTTCTATTTATAGAAGGGACTTTTTAGGATGGGTCGCGGTGGGGCGATGATGTCCATGATGTCAGAGGCGGGCAGGCTAAACCTCTAACAATTGAAGTAACAAGATAAAAATTACGTCATGTCTAGTTATGCTAACCTCGCTGCTGAACGTAAATTTGGCGCGAAGCGCCGTATGTGCGTATGTATGTAAACAAGAAAATCTCCGATATTTCTGTACATACAAACTTGGCGAAATACTTTCTTAAGTGGGTGGCTAAGAGAGCCTCCGAGCATATTGTAATTTAATGTCTCATTGAAGACATAAACAACCGTTTAATAGGAAGTCGGTTGACCCAGATTAGACTATTAGAGTCCGTAATTTTTGTCATATTTACTTGAACTTTTGCATATAGCTAGTTTGGAGAAAGACATTGGATGAGCTCGTTAGCCAGCTTTATATCTTTTCAACTTCTTTAGTAAAAAAATTAATTCTTAAAAAAAAATAACAGTAAAAAAAAAAACTGTAAAAAAAACAGAAAAAAAAAAACAGTAAAAAAAAAAATAGACTTCTACAGAAAGTCGGACAGTGCCGGTGACGTAAAAGAAGCAACTCCGTCACCACGCAGACATATATCACGTAATATACGAGCATCTCCAAGAGGCATAGATCCTCAAGTGCCCGGTTGGCGCATGAACATCTATGCCTCTTGAGGATGTTTTCAGTGCGCGCATGCACGCACGCACACACATACACACACATCGACGCGCTTTCAGAAGAAAAATGCAGGTGTACTTAGTATAGCATGTAGCTAGGTAAAGTCAAACTGATTTCACACAAATTATAGCAAGACTGAAATTGTACTGTGAAATTATAGTTTTGTCACCATTTTCCCAAGTCTTGAAGCAAAAGCGAATCTCATATCACTTTAAGGCGAGCTAGGGCACTTCAGCGCAATCGTTTGGGTTTATTGACATATGTTTTATTGTATATCATTAGAATCAGTATTTGTCTGTCCTGAACGCTCCGACATGCTCATTTGGTCAGGTATGCTCACTGTTGCCATGGCAACGAACACTTAAATGACCGTTACACCTGGCTGCTAAGGAAATAAAGTTCAGCTACCGTTGATGCTTCTGAAAAGCCAAATTTAGTCATAATATCAACTGATATCATTTGGGAGTGTCATTGGCGATTTTGAACATCTTACCTGGTTTTGAAGAAAAAAATATTTTATATGAATGTTTGGTTTTGGTCATTTTTTTTAGTATGTTAGCCATGGGAAGCTATTCAATATAGCTCTCAAACTAAGCTGAAATAAAGTCGGTTCAGACATTCCATAATAAACCCATTTGTGAACTTGCATGTAAAATTTCACTATCATCTGACAAGTGCATTTTCAGATATTTGTTTCCTCAGTATGTACCACCCCCAAAAATTTAAATTTTGAAAAAAACGCAAAAACAAGTTTCAGCAATGTGCCGTTTTTTCCCCATCACACACAGCTCTAACTTGTCACCTGAAATCGTTGGCTTATGATGTTTTTCACACGATAAAACCTTTATCCAGTGCAGACATGCAAACTTTCCAGAAATCCTGTGTGTATTATGACCTACACCCCAATGCTTTAGTTTTGCATGCTTAGTGAGTATTACTTGTTGTACTCAGCCTGCGCACTTATTGCATCCAGTTTGTTAGTAAGCACTAATGTCACTACTGCTTGGTGACAGTAAACCATTTTAACAACATTCTAAATTGCTAGGATCACCAAGCAAACCCAGCTGGATAGGTATTGTGAATCAACGTTACCTCGTGTTGACACAACGCGATGCACTATTTTTCTACTATTGAAGCACCCCAGTGCCTGTTTGTTTTTCACTGTATACGCTTCACGCAGACAAATGGTATTCAGACAAAATGTATGATAGATGTAAGCAGAAGGTTGGTACAGTAATTGGTAATATTTGTCAGGGTCCATACTCACAACCATAGGTTCCTAACATAGATGTAGTTGCACTTGTCAAAGTGTGACACTGGTGAAAACCAATTTGTCCGGGCTGTTTTGTCCTTGTAAGAGTATATGTGTGTGTTTACTGTGGCAGCAGATGACGTTGGGCTTTCTCGCCACAGGAAAAAAATCCATTTTTATCATTGTTCAACATTCCTAAAAGTCGGAAGGGTAAGCCAAGGGTAAATATACATGAACACTTGTCTCACACGAGTTTACATTTATGGCTTTCTTGTGTTTCAGCATATACACATTATGCTTGTACATCCGTTCAGTTTACACAAACTGTTAATGCTAAATATACTCTGTTGAAGACGGAAAAATGGTTTAGAGGTCTGTCAGCTTTGAAGAGTAGTGCTGTTCCTAAAGTATCAGAAGCTGCAATCTGGTTTGTTACATGCCCTTGCACTCACGTGTTCATTGCATGCACAGGCCATAGCCAGTGGCAGTTGTTACATTACTTGAAATAGGAGAGACTAAATTCATAAGGAAAACAATGATTTACCACAAGTAAATAAAGTATTTAAACATCTTGTACGTCTGACAATATAATCGGTTAGTTCATGAAACGCGCATACAGCTTAGTTCACATCACACCTCATACACACCCATTTTGCATGCTCATAGAGATTGCTGTGGAAGATGTAAACACATACTATACTAATGAAGCTGCATTTTATAATTTGGACCATTCTGGTTTACTGCAGAATCACACCTACACCATCACAATGACCGCTGCATCTTGCCTGAGTTCAAAACTTTCACAGTGCACTTTGTAGCCTCTTTGACCAAGGGAAAAAATACGTGTATGATGTACTTTGATCTTTGTACAATGGAAAATCATATAATTAAGTGTTTGCTTGCACACATGATGCTGGACTATCATTCCTGCAAACACGAGTTTTGGGCGACATTTATGTGGGACGTGGTACTACCGAAATCTTAACACTTTCTCGCTACGGACCTGTGCAAAATGTTCATTATCGTTATCAAGCGCTGTGTTTCCTTGAGCCGGCTGGCAAATTCCTTTCACGTATGCATACGTTTCGTCAGCATATCATCACAAGCTCCTATATAGCGTCCCAGTAGCCCTTTTGTTGACAGACAACATTTTAATAGGGGCGACACGCGCCGCCTCCCATCTGGTTTCACTAAATGCCGGGCAGGGGTGGGGGTGGGAGGGGGGGGGGCGGTGGGGGTGGGTGGGTCTACGACCTGTCCGGCCAACACTGACCTGTAAATTGATACACCCAGAGCAGTGTCAAATGTCCGTGACCCAGATGTTTAGCATGCCGAAACAAGGCCTCGCTAGAATCTGGTGCCAGACTGCCTCTTACCCCAACATAACGACAGAAACTGTCAACGCCTCGGCCGCTTTAACAGCTCGCCGCTGCCGCTTTATCGCTCCCTGGTCGTGCCGGCGTGTTTATGTGTACTGTAAACAAATTCCCAACCCTTTCCCGAGGTCTCTGTACAGTCTATTTTTACTCTGAGGCCTTCCTTTGTAAAAATTCTCAGCTTTTCAAGTCGGTAAAGCGATCGCTGATTCCATTGCTAACGACGCGGTCCGACATCTTGGTTTTACTCTCTTCGGTTGTTTTTCTTTTTTTATGTGATACTGTGGAAATTGATAATCTATTGCTATATTGCCAGGAAACTTGTAGCAATGTTTCCAAGTGTTTAAAATCAAATGTTTTATTTAGAATGCTTTAAATGGTCAGCTATTGATAAATTACTTTTGTTTGAGTGTATTGTGTTGACCTCACGTGCTACGAGCGTTAGATTTGATGCTGCACAATCAAAGTATGCGTTTGTTTGGCCATTCATTTGAAACCTAAAGCCAGGAACTAGGCTTCTAACGTACACAAAAGCGCCCGCATTCGTTTGCGAAAATTCGCCGGCCGCCTCGGGGTTTACACGTTAGACAAACCCTACTCTGATGCGGGAACTGAGGAGCACTATAGTATAAATCACGAGAGAGGTTTACCACCGAAGGTTTTCAAAACTTGCACAGACTCATTACAATCTATGTATTTTCACCAAGCTGGTATTGCAGGCCAGTATGCTTGCTGAAACTGAAACCGTGCAGGAGACAGGCCAATATACCGCTTCTAGTCCTAGCATATATGTACATTTGCCCCTGCATTTACAAAGGCTACTGAGAACCTGCTGCCGCAAACGAACTGCGCAGTTCTTCTCAGAGCGGACAAAGTCAGGTTTTAGCATAAGACTGAACACATGCTCAAACTTATAACGCCCGGGGAGGGGAAGAGCTGTTACGCGCAAGCATGGATGCCGTGTTCACAGGTCACAGTGTGACTAGAATAAAGAGTGGTCCGCATGTGTTGTACACGTTTCTAGGTTGCCAATATTATCCCTGCTACCTCACCTATTGGGATAAATCAATAAAGCAGCTAATTTAATTTATTGTTCGAAAGACTTTATGTACAGGAAATTCACCTATGGTGCAACTTGCAGCCACTCAATCACACTCGTAGATCATGATCATAATATTTTATTTATACACACACACACACACACACACACACACAAACACACACACACAAACACACACACATTCAGTCCAATGGAATAAAGAGGGGATAGACTGTGCTACAATTAAAATCACCTATCCTTCTATTTCATGCTTAGGGCTTTTAGTCCCTCAGTTCACTCTGTTAGTATAAACATCCGATGCAGATCGGTTTCCAGCAATGAGGGCCACATGTGGGGCTGTGTGGCTATCACTACTGGACACTGACCGCGTCCACATTCATAGGAACATCTGGGGTGGATTACGTTTGGCATACAGGACAGGATCTCACGAGCCCCTGTGACTGGTAGGGGCTAATGTGAATCTATTTCTTCTCAGGCAAAGAGGGGGGGGGGGGGGTGGGCAGGATGGGAAACTGTACAGAACTGCAGCGTGCGTGTTGGTGGGTTATATGAGTCTTCCCGGACTCCAAAATCTTCAGTGATTAAATTCTCCCTGCACATTCCATTTAGTTCTGTTCCCTAGTTAGAGTGTACCAGAGACGACTTTGCTAATTTCCACGTCAGTGCCCTCCGAAACTAAGCAGCATCAGCCCAAAATACACTCAAAACAAAAACTATTTCATTAATTGCTGTCCATTTTTAAATGAAATTTTATCACTTTTTGTTTATTTTGCAAAATCACATTTTGAATGAAATAGGCGATAGATAAAAAAAACCCCACAAGAAACGTTATAAAAAGAAAAGCATTTGACGAGAGTTAAAAACAAAGATGGCCGACTGCGTCGTTAGCAATGGAGCCAGTAGTCGGCATTACCGACGTGAAAAGGCTGAGTTTTACGCTTGGGAGACGAATGTCTCAGAGTCAGCAGTTACCAGACTTTGCAGCCGTGAACTAAAGATCTGGGTCAGTGCATTTGCCCTACTCTGGTTGTGTTTCAGTACAGGTCAGTGTTGACCTACGGCCGCCCAACCCCCAACCCACCCCTCTCCGGCCCGGCATTCAGTGAAACCAGATGGGAGGCGGCGCGTGCCGTCCCTATTAAGAAATTTCTGTCAACAAAAGGGCTACTGGGACGCTTGTGATGATATGGAGCGTCTCATAATGAATGTACAGATGGTTTCTGATTAGACCGCAATATTCAGATGTTACAGCAGACAAAAGACGTATGATTCCTGGATCTAAATCGTTCAGATCTACAGTCTCTATTGCGCGCTGAATCAGTGCAGACTGAACTCTGATTTCTATGAATGCACACTTCTGCTCCAAGGTCAAGCAGCTCACAAACAAATCATACAAATCTTCGATCTCGCCTTTTGTAGCTTTGACTTTTGCACATCATGCCTTTGCCAAATCGTTAGAGCACCTACCTGCGAAAATCGGCAGGGGCTTTCGAAACGACTCTCTGCTCTGCAGATGATGATATGTTCAATTTGTACCTATTTTAGACGTTATGTTTTCCTGTATATTACGATTATACACGTTCTTCACTCTCACTCTGTCATATTGACTAAATTCCTCTGCGGATTTAATCTAAACAACGCGTTTTTGATTGTAATCCCCCCCCCCCCCCCCCAAAAAAAAAAAAAAAAAAAAAAAAAAAAAAAACATACTTGCAAGGATGCAAAGTTGTATTATCTATCCGACACGTTGAACCAATCAGAGTTGCACATTTTTGTGTGTCTGATCGAAATAGTCATAAGATCAAATTTGGAAGTTATCGACAAATTCCTAGGTTTGCCGTTGATTGTTCGTTTAGGCTACGGTGAAGGACAAATTACTGCAAGGGAGAGAAGTGGCTGTCAAACGACATAACTTGTTTCAATGCCGCTGTAACTGAGAATGTGCGCAATTCTCAAATACTACTCACAACTTCTAACCCAAACTTAGTACAAAGTTACCTGATGGTAAAACCTTTCTATGCTTACTAATTTGGTTGACCCCTCGGAAAGGTCAAGGGTCAGAAGAGCTCAGAAAATGGGTACACAATAGCCATATTTTGACAAAAGATTTTTTTTTTCTCAAATACTATTCCCAACTTCAAACCCAACTTGGTACAGAGATACCTGATAGTAAGACCTTCCTATGCATACTGATTTGGATGACCCCTCGGAAAGGTCAATTGTCACAAGAGATAAGAAAATGGCTCACAAATAGCCATACCTGATGATAAGACCTTCCTATGCGCACTAACTTGGATGACCTCTTGGAAAGGTCAAGGTCACAAGAGATCAGCAAATGATGTGAAGATGAATTTTAGTTTTTATCATGATTTTTGAAAAAATTTTCAACCAAACTTCGCAGAAAGATGGTTGATGATAAGATATTTCTATGCATACCAATTTGGTTCAGTACTCAAAGAGGTCAAAGGTCATGGGAGGTTGACAAAAGGGAAAAATGCGTAGCTTTTGAGAAAACATGTATTTTGCAGGTACATATGCCAAACCTATACATATGTTATGGTAGAACACTTGACCACTTGCTTATTTCAGTGACCTGTAGGAAAGTCAATGTCACAAAAGTCATTAATTATGTGGATCGGTCATGTATGTCAGCCTTGTGATTTTTTACCTAACAGTGTGGATTACAAACATCCTACATGTTCATGTTTTGTGACAACGGCAGCATAGTTGTTTTTGTTGTCAAAATGTATTTTTCTTTTACATCTGACATATGTATTGACCTTTTCTACCAATAAAGAAAATCTGTACATAATTGTGTGTGTGTGTGTGTGTGTGTGTGTGTGTGTGTGTGTGTGTGTGTGCATTTGTATGTGCGTTTTAGACTCGCAGGGTGGGTTGGCAAGAGCACATGTGGCTTTCCGGATGTCTGCACACCAATGGATAATTGCTTCTTCTAGGGTTGATATGCTGATCAACAAAAAAACAGTTAAATGGGTTTGTGCCAATACTTGTAAGCCAATTCAGCCCTGACACATTACCCAAAGATTTTGATTGATCATTGTAGGTAGTGTAAAGTTGGTGTCAAAATAGATTGACATTTTTGTACCTAGATGTTCTGACACCACCCTTGATCAGTCCTGGTTGCTTTTTATCTTCTGCACTTGTTAATGTACTCTTCAACATTTGTTCAGTTTTACCTTGGCGCTTGTGTTAACTCATTCAAGACACAGACTGACCTTTGTAGTTCGAGTGGTAATTGACCCCTCCCCTGCCAACGCACGTACCTTTTGTTTCTGCAATCTGTGTTTACTGAATGACTGAAAACCACAACTGTCCAAAGAACATATGGACACAAAGTGCATGGTCTCGGCAAGAGGCATGGACCTAATGGGCCCCCGCAACTGAGTGGGGTCAGGATCTATATCTCATGCAGATGAATCGTGTTCACTTTTTCTCAGCAAGGAAGGGGTTAAAGATCAAATCTAACAGTCTGTATCTGATTGGAATGTGTCGGGGCTCAAGGGTGGATGCGCACTCGTACTATTTTTTTTTTCCCGCTTAAGTGGTCATTGTTGCTGAAGTTCTCACTGTCATATGTTTTAGGACACTGTACCTAATGGCTATACTGTGTGTCACAGCAGTGTCTTGTGTTACAGTGTGTGACATACAGTGTCTTGGGACGTGTAATAATGTATGTCACATACAGTGTCTTGTGTTGCACTTTGTTTGGCTTTCACATCTAGCTAGGGAGGCCAAGTCACCAGACGATGATGAGACAGCAAAGCGAACAGTCTCCACATTCAAATCTGTGCCTCAGAAAATGCGTCATGTTGTGAAAAGGGCACTTCTCTCGATGAAAGACATAGATGCTGAAGTAGTCCATAAGCTAGCCAGGTCTACCGTCCACCCCGACTCCCTCCCCCCCCCCCCCCCCCCCCCCAGTACTCAATAAGATGGGTTTCAAAGTGTACCTTAGTATGTCCTGAGATGTTTAAGCCATGTTCCCCGAAAATCCTTAGGAACACACCAGAGATATAGCCGATGGCGCAAGGGTACCCCCATTCACGCTCTTTGCAGATGCTAAAATGAGTTTGAGAAATATTTTCCTCTAAATAAATCAGAATTCATTCCAGAAGCCCAAATCAGGCAATATTATTTTAAGGCACACCTTCTGCATCCTCTGCAAAAAACAGAAAGAAAAAATATTGAATCTCTGGCTCTCAGTAAAGGTATTTGTGCACCCAGTAAACGACCATATCTGCAAAATCGCAAAAGAAAAGACAAAAATAATGTGTCAGATGCCTTTAGACATTTTCTATAATACTGACAGTTCATTTTCAAGCTTACATCATTACAACAGGATGTTACAATTATTATAAACTTAACTAGGTGATGCTGTGAGTGCCACAGTGGTTGATTTTGTATCCCTACCCCCAAGTTGTAAAAATACACAAAATTAATTAGAAAAAATTACTAAAGTTATTCCATTTCATTTTAACCTCTCTTTATCTATTAAGTTTCAATAATGTGAGCATAAAGTGCAAGAAAATTAGGAAAGTCGGCATCCTTTGCGGTACATTCGTGGTGAATGATAGCTTTTTCCCGTTTAAAATTACCGAATCGAGAAACGTACGTTGTTTCCGATGCCCTCAAAAATTTTGTATATAACCGATAGGTCTGTGTTAGGTTTTATTGGTTAGGATAGAGTACCACAGTTACTCCCAACCTGATTTTATGATGCTGTGATGCATTTAGGGGCTACAGTGGCTGAATCTGCTGCCCTACCCCCATTTTACCAGTACGCAAAGTAACGCAAAATAATCATAAAAATTGCTTACGTCATACTCCTTTGTTTAAATATTTATTATATTAAAAAGTATGCATATTGAGCATAAAAATTTGTGATCATTTCATTAATTTTATTGTGACCCATCAATTTAATTGTAACTATTTTTAACTGGCTGGTCTTTTAGGTGATATTTTACCCAGCGTAAGGCGGGTCTAGTAAGGTCTCCCCTTTTCCTTTCATCTATTTTCGTCTAGAAGTGTGTAAATATGAATATGCATAATAAAGTTTCATGATTCCTAACAGCCAAAACAATGTTATCAAAATACTTAGTTTCCCGCACATGTCCACCACGAGATCACCACTTCCTCCTTCTTCCACTTCTGCAACGTTCAATTCGTTGATGGCCGTCTTTAAATCTTATATTGTTCTGGCTGCCGATAAGTGAGCTGTCAAGAGCTCGGCAGCATGTTTTCAGAGTTTGGTGTACAGGGGCGTGTCTTCTGGTCAGAACTGCCAGCAGACCGCTTCTCTGTATGGACAGGTTTGGAGAATGTGCTGAGGAGACTGATTTTCTACGCCAAATTCACATAGGGCTGTTTTCGCATGACCCAGTCTCACGAGGTGAGTCCAGCAGGGTCCGTACGGCCTGTGAACATTTGTGAAAGTTGTTAAAAAATTACAAGGCTTTTTCAGGGCCCTGGAAAGTCTGTCATTTTCAGTCCTTTTTTTTTTTTTTAAGTCTGAAAGTTTGTAAAAAATGATGAAGTGCTGACAAACTTTTGTCTACTTCTTTTTTTTTTTTTCTCTCACCAATTTGTGACTATTCCATTGTGAACGATCATGCTGACGCTTGTTGCAAGTGATCTGTATTTATCTCTGATCATAAAGTGACTGCATGGCCTTTCTGCCGAACATTCTGATTGGTTGTTTACGCTTCTACCGAGCTCCGCCATTCGCTAAGCGTTCTTTTATTTTGGTATTTCTTCATGCATTAGGCACAAAAGCTTCAAATGAGCTGCTGATACAGAGTGATCTAATTAAAGTGTGTAAACCTTCAGGCTTCAGTTTGGGTTTGTGAAACGTTCATAAAAAGTTTGTGAACTTCGTCCCTGCTTTTCTGTACGGCAGACCCAGTCCAGAGTAATCAGTGCGTAGATGAAAGATGGTGGCCTGGCTCTCCCTGTTCAGCTTGTTGATGTCGTCTGCCCACGAGCTGCAGCCGCCCATTCTGCTATTGCCAATCACTTTGTTGCTGTAGTGTCTTGGTTTCTTTACAGGAGGCTGTGATCTTGAGGTAGTCTGGCCGCCTGCTTTGGCCAGGCTGTCAGCCTCTCCTATTCCAAGCTACTCCAGAATGCACTGGAATCCACTGCAGCACTATTTTGAAGCTTCCTGGTGAGATCAGTGGATCAAGCTGCTGCCTTTCCCTAGCTAGTGCTCTGCAGATCTGTACGATAGTTGGAGCTGCTGCCGCCAGCTGGTAAGGAGAGGGAGGTAGTAGTGCGGTCTGCACAACAGACGTACACGCCACTTCCTTCATTCCGCACGGCGTCTTGTGCGGTACCACAGCTGCTGTGAGGGTAGCGCTTGTGCATAATTTCCAGCGAGATGGCTTTGTGCGGTGCCGCGACCTTTAGCAAAGAGTCCTGGATATGTTGTCTAGAAGGCTCTTTCGAGATGTCCAGGTATCTGAAGGGAGCTGTTCACACATCTTTGGGCTTGGTTCTAGGACGTCAGTTTTAGCCCTTTGCAGGACCTTCAGTTGGCGGTTCAGACTTGGGCGTTTCTGACGGTTCTTGGTCTGCTCCTATAGTCTCCCATGCTGTCGGTGTTTAGTAAGTCTCTTCATCGTGTTTGCTTTTCTGCGTTCCAGTGGCTCAAATGTCCATTTTCCTACATTGGGGTGCTCCAGATGGCTCTAAGAGTGTCACTGCATCTTGATAATGACCCATGTTCTGCATCTTGTCAAGCCTGGCTTTTGGGGTTTTGCAGGCAGTGTTTCATGTTGTCGATGTATCTTGGTACCACACTACTGGTCTGACCGAGCAGGTGTTTGCTTGTGCCAGGATGCTGTAATTTGCGCCAGTGTGTTCCCCACCAGTTTCTTCATCAGAGACTTTTTTTTTTTTTTTTTTTTTTTTTTTTTTTTGCAGCTCTAGCTTCCATGGCTTCGATGTGAGGTCTCCACGTGAATCCAGTAATTTATTTGTTGCGAGTAAAGTTGGCATGTCTGTCTTTGGTACTGGAAGGTCTCCAGTTTCAAGGTGACCTCTTCCATCTGATTGAAAGAGATGGTCTAGCTCAGTTTGAGTGGCCTCTTTCAGTCCAGCTGCTGACTATTGGCAGTATCGTGGATTTTGCAGGATGCTATTTCGTTATGTTCTGCTGCGATCCACACTGCAAAGTCATCTGCATGGAGGATTTTCGAGACGAACCTTGGTACTGATGTCATTAATGTAGACCAAGAACAGCATCAGACACAACCTCTCCCTAAGGTACACCTTCACCGAGTTTGACAAGACTGCTGAATGTGCAGACGGTAGAAGCTTCAGCGGCAGCATCTGTTAAGCATGCCTCAACTAAAAAGAATTACAATTAAATTGATGGGTCACATTGAAATTAATGAAATGATCACAAATGTTTATGCTCAATATGCATATTTTGTTAAGAAAACTGGCAGCAAAAAAATATTTAAACAGAGGAGTATGACATAAGCAATTGTTATGATCATTTTGCAATCCTTTGCATACTGGTACAATGGGGGTAGGGCAGCAGATTCAGCCACTGTGGCCCCTAAATGCATCACAGCATCATAAAATCAGGTTGGGAGTAACTGTGGTACTCTATCCTAACCAATAAAACCTAAAAACCTATCAGTTGTGTACAAAATTTTTGAGGGCATCAGAAACAACGTACCTTTCCTAATTCGGCAATTTTAAATGGGAAAAAGGTATCATTCACCACGAACGTACCGTAAAGGATGCTGACTTTCCTTATTTTCCTGCACTTTATGCTCACATTATTGAAACTTAATAGGTAAAGCGAGGTCAAAATGAAATGGAATAACTTCAGTAATTTTTTCTAATTAGTTTTGTGTATTTTTACAACTTGGGGGTAGGGATACAAAATCAACCACTGTGACACTCACAGTGATCACAGCATCACCTAGTCAAGTTTCTAATAATTGTGACATCCTGTTTTAATGATGTAAGCCTAAATATGGTCTGTCAGTGCTATAGAAAATGTCTGAAGGCATCTGACACATTATTATTGTTGTGATTTTGCAGAAATGGTTGTTTACTGGGTGCACAAATACCTTCACTGTGAGCCACAGATTTAATATTTTTTCATTCTGTTTTTTGCAGAGGATGCAGAAGGTGTGCCGTAACATAATATTGCCTGATTTGGGCGTCTGGAATGAATTCTGAATTATTTAGAGGAAAATGTTTCTCAACCTCATTTTAGCATCTGCGAAGAGCGTGAATGGGGGCGCCATCGGCTATATCTCTGGTGTGTTCCTAAGGATTTTGGGGAACATGGCTTAAACATCTCAGGACATACTAAGGTACACTTTGAAACCCATCTTTTTGAGTACTGGGGGGGGGGGGGGGGGGGGGGGGTGTGCACGGTAGATCTCGCTAGCTTATCCACTAAAGTGGTCACCGTCATATATGTTCTAGGGCAGTGTATGTGACATGCGGTGTCTTGGGACTTATTACAATGTATGGCACATACAGAATCTTGTGTTACACTGTGTTTGGCTTTCAAAACTATAGCTAGCGAGGCCAAGTCACGGGAAAATGATAAGACAGCAAAACGGCGAACAATCTCCACATTCAAATCTGTGCCTCAGAAAACGCTCTGCCTCATGTTATGAAAAGGAAATGTCTCTCTATAAAAAAAAAATTTAAAAAAAAAGACATAGATCCTCATTTGCCTGTTTGTATACAGGTGGAAATCATGAATTCGCATCTGATTAATTATGTCTAGATTAGTAGTGGTTATAAACTCTTACACATGAATAGATCCTCATGAACTACTTTTGCTGTTTGTTATCACTCAGCCGTTTAAGGATCAGCTAATTAACACGCTTAGGTGATTTGATACTCTTTGGGGGATCTAGAGTGCGTACCCCCTTATCTAACCGCTGCTGTACAATTACGAGAATCACCACTTATTACGCTAACCTGCACGTATCTTTAGTGGTACAGTTAAGGAATAGATGCCGACTTGCTTGTATGAGAGGTACAGTGGCTGAGGACACTACATCAGGCTTGCACAACACTAAACTCACGCATATCCATAAACATCACACTCAACAACTGATAACACAACAACTGACAGCACAACAACTAACCAAGACAACGATTAACACGGACAATCAAAGCACATTACGTCTTACAGGACAGGATCATTCTCACTTCAAGCATTCTCAGACATAAGGAGGAGAGTAAAAGAAGTTACATCACCACATTTACTTAGCGTCTACATAATGATAATTAAAGTCTGCTCACCCAAAATAGTGAAGCGTCGGTTCGGAAGCATAATGGTCGGTGTGCTCTCTAGAGGGTGCCACGACATGTCCAGTCAGGAACGGAGCCCCCGAAGAGGGTGCCACGACATGTCCAGTCAGGAACGGAGCCCCCGAAACGCACACCGACCATTCCTTATATACATTTGTATAACTCAGGCTTCTTCTATCACGAGTGTCCTTATACAAGGTCCTACGTCATTCTTACCACGTTGACCATCTTTACACGTGTATAATATTATCTCGAACCTTCCTTGGACACCTGGACATAGTACTGATATCCTACTTAAACGATTTCCCAAACAACATTCCCTATCTCCCTTGGTCAAGCCTTGGTCACGATTATAATTCCGTCTCGGTCAATATCTCGTACCTGGCCTTTGACCCAACATATTAACCCTAACTATACATAATAGTCACTCCCCTCCCTCTAAAATGAGTCTCCTGACTCATTATACAATTACACAAATGTACATCATCAATACAAAAGAATAGGTGAGCAGACCATCCAATACATTGTCCAAAAAACTTAATTTGAATAACCGTACATCACTCATACAATTGTCCCGTCTAATATAATAAAAATCCGTACGCAACAAAACTAGCGTGCTGAATAGTGCGCGTACGTATGTCTGGAGTGCGTGTCCGAGAGCGTGTGTGTATATGTGTGCGTGTCAGTTTGTGTATGTGTGTGTGTGTGTGCGTGTGCGTGCGTATGTGCGGGCGTGCGTGCGTGAGGGAGTGCATACATGCGTCAGTGTGTGGTATGTGTATGTTTACATGTCTATGTCATTTATGTAGTAGATGTAGCAACGGCAAGTTTGAAAACTGGTCCTGTTACCAATAACTGCTACCGTTGGAAAATAAAGGTTCATTGTTCATTGTTAATTGAGACATTTCCGCTGGGGTATGTTGGGGGGGGGGGGGGGGTGAAACACCGGACACGAAGCCAAACCGAGCTGACCTGGTAGACGTGACAACCAGACTGCCTGGGTTAGAGTAGGCGACGTGTATTGTTTTCCTGCCGATGTCCGTGGTCTGCAGTTTCACGAGACCAACGGCTCCCCTCTTAGGGGACGGAATCAAATGTTATAACATCCGTCCGACCAAGAAGTTATTTCCATGAATGTTTTGCCCACTGAAGTAGTTTTTATGTCTGGACTTTGTTCTTCATGTGTGGTCATTGGACACACAAGCAATCAGTGGACGTGACCCTGGTTGGATCCGTCGTAGAACTAATTCTTTATCGTACCTGCCCATTTGTACGTTACCGTGTCAGCTGGCCGCTCTGTGTTTTATCATGGGGAATGGGTTGTTTTGAACAGAGGACATCTGGACCCTCCGCGGAATTGCCTTACACCTTCGCACACCCAATATATCGGTCATTTATATGCTGCGTGACACTTTAATTGACCACTCCGATCCCAGTGTCATATAATCAAATCCAATATAACAAAAATACATCTAAAAAAAAACAATACTATAAGAATCTAACCATCACCAAAACAATCCATCAATATAAACATACACCCTTCACCAGTACCAATTATATAACCAATATAACCATTTCCAACCATCTGCACATCCGTATTCAATATACAGCAAACCCGCTCTGGGAGCTACAACCTCCCCGACCTTATTTAACATCTTATCTCATAACATACAGTAAAAAAAATAAAACAACCGTACCATTAACACCATATCGTATCTCTTCATCTTCATACATATTCAACGCATACAATAAAACAACAACATATCAGTCCACCTCATAATAAAACTCAACTCTAAAATATTCCACAAACATCATTTGAGCACAACTTGTGCCGTACAGTTTCATATTTATACCAACACCAACCAAAATAAAAAATACAACATAAAAATAAAATGAATGCACTATAACCAGCATACAACACATAGTGCACATTACATCATATTATCAGCTACAAATACAAACTACGTATCCGATACTCTAAATCACGCCATTCATTCTTTTGCCTTCGCCATAAAGCGACGGGTAGATGGGCGCATATGCCAAAGGTTCCAAGTACTCGTTACCGTCGGTCACACCGGGGGCCGATGGGGCAACCGAGCTGATTACAGCATGTGTGTTTGCGCCCTGCTTGTTTAGATACGTAGCCTCGTTACCATGTACTAGCTTTAAATGCGTGGTATAGGTTCCCTTCTTGATCATTTGTTTAAATTGCCAAGTCTGAATAACAGAGAGGGGAATTACTAGACTCTCGGCAATGGAAGAGACACTCCAGTGTTCTTACTGATTAATTCAAGGTTTGGCCATTGCTGAAGATGGAGTTCTCCACGCATACAGTCTTTTTGAACCAGATTAACATGCCGAACCCAGGATTGGAGGCTCGTAACGTAACACGCAGGACACAGAGCCACTGGGGCTACATAGAAATTTAAGCAAGTACCGCTCAGGGAGGACATCTCCAGGAATACACGAGTGAGTGGAATTCTGTGAAATCACCGAATCCCAAACCGCAGTTTTCATCGTAATAACCACTATGTACTAGCACAAGAATTTGCATAAACACCAAGGCATTGTCATATCGTCCGTTACAGTGGTCAGTGTGATCGTTGGTAGTCACGTCAGTCGTTCGTGCCGAAGCAATTGGACTGTCGTGTATTTTAGCCCAATCGAGTGACTGGGGGAATCTGTGCATGAGCTTCATTGATGATCATGGTCCCCAACGTTAGCAAAATAGTACGTAGTTTTTGTGCCGTAACAAATAACGCGATGGAGAGAAGGACTACTAATCCCAGATGTAACATAACTAAGAATGTGAGGTACAGACCATGTCGCGTCAGGTTGTGTCCATGACCATTTTGAAATTGCTTCGCCAATGGCCTGTTGATAAATTGTTTGTCCGGTCTTCATTTTGTCCACAATCACCGTCAAGTCAGTCTTCAGTTTTGTGTCCATGGATACCCTATCGACAAACTCGTCGGATGCTATGAGCAGGGGTGGGATTTTATACCGAAAAAGTGACGAGAAAAGCTGTTCCGAGGTAAGTTGATTAAGAAAGCTGTCGTTAAAAAAGCTTGCAAAACCGCTAGGTTGACGCCGTGCTACTGCGTAATTTCTATCTGTTGTTGGCATTGAGAAATTCTTGGCGGAATCAAATAATTATCCACCGAAACAGTGCATCCGCAAGGAACCTTGAATGTACAAAATGTACATCCTTTCTGCTTCGCCGCCCGATGGTTACAAGTCAAAATCAATTCACTTATTTATGTAAGCAGCACCACGCCGTCACCCACGTCAGTAATAGAAGACTCAACCGGCGTTTCCAGAAAGAGAAACGAACACCGCGAACGAACATTTTGCCGTACTGAAAACATCGCTGCCGCACAGGTTAGAACATTTATGGACCTTTGTGCAAACGGAACATCGCATTGTTTAACATGAGTCGTGCCGTGACATTGAAAATATTCCTGTGAGGATAGTTCAATGAACGACGATTGATCTACCGAAAACGCAATAACAGCCAGCACATTTTTAACCAAAGTTGCGTGTCGCGCAGACTCATTGAACGGAACTAGAAAAGTTTTGACCGCATAAATATTAAACATGGCGTTTCCAGATATTAAACATGGCGTTTCCAGTGGTGATGGGGATTTGGATTGTTATCAATATTGTTTCTGCCTGCGATGTAGAAAACACCGACTTTGACTGATAATAGTATAACGGATGCATGTACGCAATTCTAAAGTCCGGATGTTGAGATTGTAGCCGTTCATTTATTCATAGAAGTGTTCGTTTGAGCGAATGCGTATATATCAACAACGGAGACAACCTACGTTGTGCAAATGATGTTACTCCTACCATAAAATCTTCCAACTGGCGCTCCAGGCGCATCGCATTTGTAGCTTTGGTAACAAATGCTGGTATCAAATAAAACATTGCTTTTTGCACTGCTAGTAAGTAATTCACTGTGCTCAACGTTTATCCCTGCTGCCAAACGATGAATAGCATGATTATCTGATTAAATCATTTCCATTAAGTTGTTCATGCGTTTTTGGGAAGTTTTCATAAAGGATTCAAATTTTGATACGCCGGATTTCGACATCCGACAGGTGACTGTTTCATCTGAATATTCTACAGTTTATCGATATGCCTAGCTAAGTCCTGTACCTGACCTTCCGTAGTCGTTCCAAATAGCGATGAACTAAGATCCCCTACGAATGAAAAGAGTGCCCGTTTTGTTTGCGAGTCAGAACGTTTTCCGTTAAACTGTTCACCTCCAAGCACACTTCTAGCCTTATCAAACGTATCCCTAACTTCTGCAGTCATGTTCCGAGCTAAATAATTCAAATGATCTATGATCGTATCTTTAAAGCAACAGTAGAACGCCGTTTCATTTTTACATGGAGATTTTGGAATGTCTGGATATTCGGCAATTGGTGGTAATTTTAGCTCAAAAGTGTGGAGCCAGTACTGCATGGTATTGTCAATCTTCCCTTGGTAAGTGAAGACGGTCCCTAAGTTAAGCCTTGGCTCTGGAGAAACGTGGAGGCCCCGAAGGTGTGACCCTTGTTGCCCATATCAGCAACAAACAGAACCTCACAAAACCTGTATCATATCACAAATCATTAGCACTCTTACAACCATCTCACACACATTAAATAAAATACTCATACAATAATACATACATTATAATAATAATACATAGTATTTATATGGCGCACTTCTCATATGTAGAACATAACTCAATGCACAAATATGTCACACAACTTTATTTTTACTAGGTAGTGCTACGTTTGAGCACCTGACTCATCGCGTGCTTTCTCCTTCTTGGTTCTCTTCTTGGAACCCAAATGTGTCAGCCAACGTACTGCTATTATCATGCCCGTATGCGGTAATCATATTGAGTCTCTTTAAAGACATCACGTCTACTGTAATCTTTCTTCACATCTATTACTTGCCGTCTTCATAATAAAAATAATAACACTGTACCACGTCAAATAACTTACGTGGCATACTTCATTTGTCCCTTCTGTCTTGGCAGCTGACTTTGTGAACGTGACTTTCATTATATACGACTTACCGTGATGACTGCCTGCTGCTGAACCTACCGTTATGCAAACCTCACCAAGCGTCGGTCATGAAGGTGAATGAGTTGAGTGATGAACTTCCCGAGCCTTTTGACCAATAGTCAGGCCCCTCACGTCTGGAACTCACTTCCACTGCATGTCCGTCTTTCCCCTACCCTGTTGACCTTCAAAACAAATTTGAAGACCCATCTTTTCCGGGTAGCATATCAAGATTAGCTTAGTCTGGATGTGCTGCCTGGAAATGTTGGTTGTTTCCCCATGTTGATAGGCTGTGTGTGTGTGAGTGTGTGTGTGTGTGTGTGTGTGTGTGTGTGTGTGTGTGTATGTGTGTGTGAGTGTGTGTGTGTGTGTGTGTGTGTGTGTGTGTGTGTGTGTGTGTGTGTGTGTGTGTGTGTGTGTGTGTGTGTGTTTCGTGTTAGGAATGCGCCTACATGGTGCGAGCAGATGTTTATTTAAAAAGTGAGTGCGTTCTAATTTTTCTCCTTTTTAATATTTTTTTTTTTTTTGTGTGTGCTGTAAAGCGCTCCGAGCTTGCTGTTCGTGGGGAAGGGCGCTATATAAAAACTATGTATTATTTATTATTATTATTATTAATTTCCTGTCCCTGAGTTTTATTGGTCTATTCCCTTAATAACACCACACCGTCCCCCTTATTATCTAATAATGTTTCCCTCCATTTGCCAACCCCATGTACGGGCAGTCCGCATCGTTTCGTGCGATACTTTCACAATGGGTATAGGTTTGAGTTGCAAACGTTCAAGGTCTTTTTCTGACACTAACCGAAACCCTCGTTCGAAGAACCGATTTTTGTCATTGTCCGAGGGGTTTGCGTGACCCGCATAAAGGGCGGCCCGCAACTGAGTCCCTTATCCTGTCACTATGCATAATTTCGTTATCCTGGGTCGTCCAAGTATGTGGCCGAGGCTGGACAAACACACGCCCAATCTTGTATTTCATGAGCGGCGTAGGCCAAGTCCTTGACACAACTCACACAAGCAGTAAGGCCGCAGGTGTGAGGCATAAGAACCATTTCAAGGCCTACCCAAATCCATCCAGGCGCGGCACTGGCCTTGACAATCGAGTGCCACACAGACCACACTCTAACACATTTGTCTTACTAAATTTCTTTCTGAGAAACTGGCCAAGTTGTTCCTCTAACTTCAATAAATTAAACCGAAATGTAAATGGATTCTTGACCCTTTCCGCGATTCTATAAAAAGTCGTAGGCCGGAGTTATGACCCGTAACATTTGGAAATTAACATTTGAGCCCACGGGCTCGTTGGTTTAAAGTACCAAAGTGCCCGATAGGCTCCGGCAGTGTCTAACTTTTCTCAACTGCTTTGTCAAACAAAAGTTTATTCCCGCAAGCCTACGCTACTGAAATCATTTTTTAATGCGTCTATCATCGCGGCGACGACCAGTCCGCGGTGGTAAGGGCCGATCCAACTAGTAGTCCTTTAAAAACCTACTTCCTAAGTTCCGGAGAAAGACATGGGTTATATAAGAGACCTGATGCATCTTTTTGAAGATGCAAATGATCGTCTTATTCTATACCTGCGTATTTCTCTGTGGGCTGGCGATTGGGTGCCTGATAGGAGGGGGCAGGGGATCTAACTGTTCGTCTGTCCAGCGCTGAGTAATTCCCCTTGGTTTGTTGTACAATTCTGCCAGCGCAAGCCTCACCTATCTGGTTTGTGAGTATCTCAGTATAACTCGAGGCAAATTTGTATCGTTACATTGTTGTGTAATGTTCTGTGCATCTACTGTGGGAATTCAGGGTATTTACCCGACCACATATAGTAATGCACCTTCGTGTGTTTGTGTATGTATGTTTCCCCTGCCTACTTCCTAAGTTCCGGAGAAAGACATGGGTTATATAAGAGACCTGATGCATCTTTTTGAAGATGCAAATGATCGTCTTATTCCTGCGTATTTCTCTGTGGGCTGGCGATTGGGTGCCTAATAGGAGGGGGCAGGGGATCTAACTGTTCGTCTGTCCAGCGCTGAGTAATTCCCCTTGGTTTGTTGTACTTTTAAAAACCTTCCTATATTTGCGTGGTATATTAGTTCCCCTTTTTCGTCTCTGAATTCCCGTCCGCTTCAGTTTTGAAAGGAATTTCTCGTCCCCAACTCTCCTACCTCTAAAACTAAAAGAACTACCAAGTATGGTGGAGGCTCGGAAAGCCATCCCCACATCATACTCAGGCCAAAGACGGCCAGAACACTCATAGAGCCTGAAAACAAACAAACAAAGAGCAGAATTAATAATGATAAATGGATCCGTTTCCCAGGGGTACCTAATTGGTTCCCGGAAGTAAGGTTCTGACATGAACACGGCAGCCGGTTCACTGCTGGCAACCTATGTGTCGGATCATCACAGATAGTCGTTATCTTAGCCAAGGCGGGCCCACGGGATGATGATTTTTTTTTCTTTTTCATGTTCAGGGTCCTATAACACCGATATAATTATACGTATCTCACGTAACCTGCCGGCGTTACAAGATCACTTCATTACGCATCAGGAGGAGCCCTGAACACAGTCGACTCCTCCCCCCAGCCTTACACGGCGGACAGCGACCCGTAGTCCCGGTGCGTCGCTGCCAATTTATTCGATTTGCCTCATCCCTCGTCTGGGGTTGTATCTCGTATTTATAATAATAATAATAATAATTACGGTATTTATAATGCGCTTATCTTATAATAATTATAACTCTACGCGCGCACTCACAACTCGCGCACGCATGCACACGCTTTAGACAACGACTTACGAACCACAAATAGTGAAATACATTACGACAGTCTGCTTAGGGTGGGGAGTGTGGTATATAGTGCTAGAACTGTTGAAAGAGGTGAGTTTTGAGGGCGGCCGGGACTGGAAGGAGGAGAGAGAGAGTGTTTCTGACGGAGACAGAGTGGGAGAGTGTTCCAGATGGATGGACTGTATACTGAGAAGGAGCGGGGGGCCGAAAGTGCTGAGTTTGGTGCGGGGGATGTGGAGGCGGAGAGGGTCGGAGGCGGTGCGGAGGGAGCGGGGAGGAGTGTAGGGGTGAAGTAAGTTTGAGAGATAGGCGGGAGCGCAGTTGTTCAGGGAGCAGAGAGACAGAATCTTGTATTGGATGCGTTGGGGGATGGGAGCCAGTGAAGGAGTTTGAGCAGGGGAGTGATGTGGTCGGATTTTTTCTTTCTGAGTACGAGGCGGGCAGCATTGTTCTGGACGCGCTGGAGCCGAGTGAAAGTGGTGGAGTAAGGGAGGCCGGAAAGGAGAGAGTTGCAGTAGTCGATGCGAGATAGGATGAGAGAGACAGCAAGTTTGGTGGCAGCTTCGGTAGTGACGTATTTTCTGATCTGACCGATGCGGCGGAGGTGAAAGTAGCATCAGCCTGGGCCGTGGGCCACATAACTTCCCGCATAAAACATATTTCGTATCCTCAGTTTACCTTGTTACGCATCAGGAGGAGCCCTGAACACAGTCGACTCCTCCCCCAGCCTTACACGGCGGACGGCGACCCGTAGTCCCGGTGCGTCTTTGTCAGGTGCCCCGATCGGCAGAGGCGACTCCCGACCCGCAATACGGCATCTTTAGCAAACATCATTAGCTCTCATGGTCAACAACACGCAATCACGTGTTGTTCGTCAAACAGCACCGTCTACTTACGCTGTCACTCAAGCTGGACCTGTAGCCGAGTGTCAAGCTCCCGCCCTCTCGCTGTTACCCCTCCTACCTCTACTTTATTTTCGGCCTAACCCTCACCTACGTCTACTCCTTCAAACTACTATAAAAACATAGACTCGCTTTCAATTGTGGAACTGAGAAATTTCAACCACTAGTAAAATGTAAATACATACTAAAACAGTGACAACCAACCACCATCAAGAAAGAAAAAATTGAACTTTTTATAGTATCCTGTCTCACACTTTCAGTAAAACCAAAGAATTTCATACACGACACTACTTAACTTTTTAGTCGCGTTGTCACGGTTCCCTAGAAGAAAATTTTCATTCACCACTCGACATTGCTACCCTATATACAAAAATGTGACTACTACTGCGCTCTCAGCCATGACGTAAAGCTTGAAGTGACGTCCGTCAGTTTTCTCCCGGCTCGTGCTTCTCCGTACGCCGACCACAGAGCTTACGAATGGCGGGAATTGCCGTGTGTCGGGGCTTTATTTCTGTGTGCCAGTGTGTGTGGATCAGAGGGTGGGTTAGGAGTAGAAGGACTGAGATGGATCAGAAGGATACGCTTGAAAATAGGAACAACTTTGGGCTGGGGTCACAGTCCCGTCTTGCTTGGTCAGTTTTTGTTGTCCGTGATATCACGTACCATTTTTTAGGAAACAAGTGGAGAGTGGATGGGCATTGGTTCACCAGATATGACCTGTCAAATAAATTTACAATCTACTCTTTTGAAGCATTTCGTGTTACACGTGGTGATACAAACAAACAAACAAACAGTGAAAAAACACACCATGATTTACTGAGAGGCTGATTATGAAATTCTGGTTATTTGTAGTAATTATATTTCTCGTAAGGGAAGCAACTTTATAGTAAATCCCATCATACTCGTGAAACAAAATGGAGACGACTAGATAGAATGAATTTGCCGGAGGGATGTTTGACGTCTTTGTAATTAAAATACGTAATTTTAAAGAATAATTACATTATACAACTCTGGGATTACATTATCCAAGCAAAATGGTGAGTATTCTGACACTGTGCGTAAAAGACGAGTGAGTGTTAGGCCATGTCAAACGCACAGTTGCTGCCAAACCCCTCGCCTGTTGCAGACGATAATTTACAAACCCTTAGTTTTAGCCATGAGTTTACATGAAGACAATACCATTCAGCTCAGGCTTTATTTGATAATTTTCCTGTATCAATGGGTGTGCACTGTAAACATTTAAATAAATAAATTAATTAGAAATGTGCAAAGGTTATGCCATTGAATAGACTGACTAACTTTTGATGGGTTTGACAACACGATGGCACATGTCATAATGCCTGGTAACAGAAATAGTGACAGCTTACAATAAACTTGAAAAAAAAAGTGTTTCGTGCATGACAGGTTACTGTTAACTAACATGCATCACTAATTATAGCATCTGTCACTTTGACACTGTCCATGCATTTCCAGCATGTTTATAAATACACAGTATAGTTCTTGCCTCCTGACCAGATGTCATTTTCTACACCTACCACAGATACTGTATATCCACGGCCTAGACAACATGTATGAAGTAGCATCGAATGATTATTAGTGTGTATGTGTAGTGTACTACATCTTGTACATGATCAGTTGGAAGTACCAGTACAGTAAAGACTTTACATGATATTCATACATGAACAGTGTGTGTCGGTGTCCACAGTGTCACCTATAGGTGCCCCCAACGTATGCCATCAGAACGACAGTATATCATTTAGAGCCTGCAAAATCATCAGATTCAGGCTGTAAAGCCAGTGCCACGGTCAGTGCCACAATCAGCATGTCATGTGCGTATCCTGCCATGCGGTAGATGGGCACACGTCGTGATAATCAAAGCTGTTTGCTTCAGAAACCACATCTCCAAACACAGATCTTCATGACTCCAAATTTCTACACTTTCACTTGCCATTTTGACCATAATTACAACGCTAGCACCACAGAACCAACCGAATACCACAGGTGAAAATATGTGCGGATTGTCGTGACCCTATACTGTTAACAGGATGTGTTGGTGTGAAGGGTGAGGTCACTGGCTCAAGTGGCGAGGCTCATGCACTACTCGGTGCATGATACAAAATACCTGAAACTGCTGTACTGGTTTGCCAGCCTGAACAGTATACAAGACCGCCAACCTCTACAGAGGTTTGCCAGGCTAAAAGGGTTAAGTGATCATCACGTTTTCCTCATCCACAGATGACCACTTTGCATAACTGTTCTTTTCCCAAGATGTCTTTTAATGATTTCTTCTCACTTAAATTTTTGGCGCTAAAGGCTTTTGAATTAGCTCTTCATTTGGAGTGTAAATGACATGTTTTTAGTGTAGTCTTTTTTGTGCTCTTGCTTTCCTATATTTACCTACATACAATATGTGACTGAAAAGCAATGTCTTGTTTTCAGGCTTCAAATGAAGAATCATTGAGGGCTCTGGAAAACTTGATGTTAGAGTTTTTCAACTTGGCCACAACAAATGACAGAAAGCGAGAGATTGGTAAGAGTATAATTTGTTAATTTACTTTGGTTAATTAAACAGGATTTTTAGAATAAGATCTTTTGGAATTAGCATTAATTTCTGTAGTTTTACATTGCAGAGTTTAGGATTTTGACAGTGGCACATTATTTCATCCATTGTATATAATTGTAAAATTGTTTTTGTGACTGTGTTTACAGAGCAGCTGCTGAACAATTTTGTACAGATGAAAGATGCATGGAAGATGTGTCTATTCTTCATCAGCCACACTCGCAATGAGTATGTGATGATGTTTTGCCTGAATGTTTTGGAGGTGAGCAATTAAAAAATTGTTACATGTAGCTGCCAGGGATAATTATTTTAGAAAGTGTAATGCATTTAAATGTGAAACATTTCCATAACTAAATTTTAATGTATGTAGTGATGTACTGTTTCACGCTCAGGTTCTTCGTTTTTCTTTATTATCTTTCATTGAGGAGACATTGACAGAGTCTTAGATTTGAATTGGTTTTAAGACTACATATCAATTTCAGGGAAAGATCAAGGGTGGTGCCAGAGCAGTTTGGCACCCGGAGGTAACCGCTCTTCTGACATCAACCTTGAACTGTGATAGATCCATCTCCTGTTATAGTACATCATAGCTTAACACTTTTGAGACGTGTCCTTTATGGATACGCAGTGAAAGGCTGCATATCTGTATGTGTCTAGTTTAGAATCATTTAATAGGTGAAACACTAGAGGAGATGGTGATGTTGAATAAATAATACTTATTTTGGTCCTTGAGGGACAGATTGCTGATATTGTGACACTCACAACATTTTGATACTACGTTTTGCAGACTGTTATCAACAAACAGTGGATGGGAGTGCCTGCCAGTGACAAGATGGAAATCCGAAATTCATTAAACCAGTATCTGCTGGCAAACCACACCCTTGTGCCTACCTACATCCGCAACAAGCTTGTCAAGCTGGTTGTTGACATTGGTCGTCTTGACTGGCCTCACTTTTATCCAGACTTTTTCCCTAGTATTCTTCAGGTTAGAATTGTGCACATAATCACCATACTGTTTAAGTTAACCACCTTGTGCATGCCAGCCCCAGTAATTTGTGAATTGTGTTTGTTAGAGAAATGGTTGAATTGTCTTTTTGTGCTAGCAAATGTAAGAAAGTGCTGAATGTCCATTGTTGTCTGACAAAGTCAAAGAAAATAGCAACAGTAAGTCTATCTATACATGCACTGAACCATTGGTAATCTGTCCATTTTGCATCCATTGATTGTATGTTGCTAGTAGCAGTATACTTTAACAATGTCATTCTAAAATTTCACATTTGTTTCCATTTCTGTTGTAGCTCGTTCAGCAGGCTGACACAGCACTGCTGGGAGTGATTTTATTACAAACTGTGTCAGAAGAACTGGCATCACCCCGTGAGGATCTTAGCATGGCTCGAAGAGAAGAATTACACCGACTGCTGCTACAGCAAGTTCCAACTGTCCTGCAGCTTTTGAACAGTGAGTACACCTTTCTGTCTGTGGTCTTAATCCCCTTGTGCACTGGTACTAGTTTTAACTCCTTTGTTCATGCAGTCACCAGTACTGCAAGCAGTATCAGTGGCTGCATGCATAAAGGGGTTAGATTTTTCCATGTCTGTCTTTGTTGTACAGCCTAGATAGCTATACTGTAATACAACTGCACATGTTTTGTGCATGTGCATCATTTTACCAAATGTGGTATCATTGTCATACCTTTGATGTTATGTATATCTCTATCGTGGCAAATGATGTTCAGTTCTGAATACTGTCATGTTAATAATAATAATAATAATACATAGTTTTTATATAGCGCCCTTCCCCACGAACAGCAAGCTCGGAGCGCTTTACAGCACATAAAAAATAAAAAAAAGGAGAAAAAATTAGAACGCACTCACTCTTTAAATAAACATCTGCTCGCACCATGTAGGTGCATTCCTAACACGAAACACGCACGCACGCACGCACGCACGCACGCGCACACACACACACACACACACACACACACACACACACACACACACACACACAGCCTATCTACATGGGGAAACAACCAACATTTCCAGGCAGCACATCCAGACTAAGCTAATCTTGATATGCTACCTGGAAAAGATGGGTCTTCAAATTTGTTTTGAAGATCAACAGGGTAGGGGAAAGACGGACATGCAGTGGAAGTGAGTTCCAGACGTGAGGGGCCTGATAACTGAAAGAACGGGCACCAGCAGTTTTTAGGCTGACTGGGCTGAACGAGCAGTTTTTGTGAGCTTGAGCGTAGACTTCTACTAGGATTGTGTGATGCAAGGGAAGAAGACAGATATGCAGGAAACGTATTGTCAAAGTGTTTGTATGCCAAAGTGGCCAGCTTGTACTCTATTCTCTATTACACAAGGGTGTCTAGTTTCATGAACTTGTGTGTGTGTGTGTGTGTGTGTGTGTGTAGCCTAATCGTTAGAAGCTGGATCATTTTAAGTAAAAAGGGTGTGTTTTGAACGTCTGAGAAACTTTGACTTTTGTTAGATCTGCATTAATAACAAGTCAGCTGCATTTTAAAAAACTGTCTTTTGATATTGCAGACTTGTTGGAATCAGTCTTGGAGAAGCACAGACATCTGGTGGCTGCTACCCCACCTCCTTCACCAACACAGCAAGACAGCAAAAGGTCCTCAAAACAATCCGCACTTATGCTGTTTTCCTCATCTCCCATCAGAGCTGGTAAGTAGTCTTCTAAAGTACAGTAGTACCTCCTGTAAATGGTCGAGGACTTTTACAGTCACCTGCTGTTCACTGTCACATTTACGTTGCACGGATGATGTTTACTATATAAAGTACCTTGATTCAACGGCCACCTACCAGTGTATCGGAGCCAAAAACGGCAAAAATACCATAAGTTTATGGCCACGGCCAGACTGGCGTGGTAAAGCCTTCGCATGCGATGGGTCAGTGACAGCTCGTTTGTCACCTAGCCAACAGCCACACACTCTGACAAAGCCCAGTCGTTGTGTCATCGCGCAATCATGGATGTGCCACCGTCTCACCAACTGTGTATGCGGTCCGTAACAAAGGTCGCGCTATCTACCCGACCATGTCCACATCTCTTTTTCAAGTCAGTTTACTGTGTGGTCACGGTAATCTTCCGATGTGACCAAACTTTGACTGCTCTTTCCCCCGCTGGGTGCCAACTTGGCAGAAACTCTCACGCGCCCCTGCAGATGGAAGAGACTCATGGGAACTGAGTGTGTACATGTACAAATCCATCTCAGCACTCATATACTATAATTATGGTGTGTGTTGTATGACACTGCTGAGATCAACTTGCAGGCCTGTGGACTGACATTCCGACTCATGTGTCCCTGCAGCCGACTACAGGGACTCATGAAAAACTAGTGCATACTTGCGCCGACACATGTCTTTATGTTTACAATTTTTGGAGACTGCGTAACCAGAACAATTGCTACTTCAGGAGATCTATGAATTCCATGGCTCAAAAGTCAAGAAATCACGGCATCAAAATGAATCACTGCAGTGGCAGCCAGTTAGTACTGAAAGAAATGACTTGTCAGTTTCTATATGCTGGCCACAAATGGTGACCTCAGTTCTAACGATTCCATGCTACACACACAGGTGCTTACTTTACTTACTTACGCCTGTCACCCCTCCCCGGGTATAGGCCGTCGGCGAGAGACCTCCAGCGACTCCTGTCCTGTGCTTCTCCTTTGATTTTACTCCAGGTGGTTCCCAGTCTCTTGATGTCTGCTTGGAGGTCTCGACGCCAGGTGTTTCTTGGCCTGCCTCTTTTCCTATTTCCCTGGGGGTTCCATGACAATGCCTGCCTAGTGATACTGGAAGCTGGCTTTCTCAGACTGTGACCAATCCATCCCCATCTTCTTCGCCCAATTTCATTCTCTGCTGTTATCTGCTCTGTTCTCTCCCAGAGTCTGACGTTGCTGATCTTCTCTGGCCAGTGGATTTTCAAAATTCTTCTAAGGCAACTGTTTATGAAGATCTGTACTCTGTTGACTGTGGTTTTTGTCAATCTAGAACTGCTTATACGTTGGAGTTGAAAATCCGGACTTTGGTGTGTTGTGACAGCTCTCTGGAACTTCACACTTTTTTTCAACTGGAGAAAGGCTGCTCTGGCTTTACCGATTCGTGCTCTGACATCTGCATCAGTGCCGCCTTTTTTGTCTATGATGCTCCCGAGGTAGGTGAAGGACTCCACCTCCTCCAATGGGGTGCCAGCAAGCAAGACTGGTTCTTCCCTGGTTGCGTTCAGCCTCATTGTCTTTGTTTTCTGTTTGTGGATGGTGAGGCCCACTTGGGACGAGATGTCAGCAAGCCTCGTGGTCTTGTCCTGCATTTGTTGATGAGTGTGGGACAGTAAAGCCAAGTCGTCTGCAAAATCGAGGTCATCAAGCTGTGTCCACAGTGTCCACTGTATTCCACTTCGTCTGTGCTCTGTGGTCCTCTTCATGACCCAGTCTATGGCCAGTAGGAAGAGGAACGGAGACAGCAAACACCCCTGCCTGACACCGGTTCTGACCTGGAGCTCCCTGATGAACTGCCCTTCGTGGATCACGCGACATGTCATGCCATCGTAGCTGCTCTTGATCAGGCGGACGAGCTTTGTGGGTACACCGTAGTGTCATAGGAGTTTCCACAGAGTCTCTCGGTCCACGCTGTCAAATGCTTTCTCGTAATCCACAAAGTTGACGTACAGCGGGGAGCTCCACTCCAGAGACTGGTGACCACAAATGGTGACCTCAGTTCTAACGATTCCATGCTACACACACAGGTGCTTAGCCAACCAAAAAATGGTGAGTAAAAAATGGTTACACATAGGCTTAAAAAGTGCAACTGTATCGGGACAATAAGGTGCCATGCCCTCTTTACTCCAGCACCAACCCCCTCCTTTCCTACCCCACCCGGGTCTGCCCTGGGGGACTTGGGTGGGGTTAGGTATTTTTTAGTTCCCAGGGTCACCCTGGTCAGCCCCACAGGGTGGGGTTTTCTCTCTATTCTGGGGCATGTGTTTCTGTCTACCCGAGGTCCATTCACCTGTATTTGCCTTTTTTAAACTCTCCCTACTGTCTGCACTGCCTGTAGCTCTTGATATTGGATGTGTGTTGCTAAATGGTCTTAGCTTTATTTAGGCCCCATGTGTTAGGTTTATTTAATGTGTTTGACCGGCTGGCGACATACATTCAATGTTCTGTTTAGTTGGTTGTTTTTTTTCACAAGCAGTGCAGGCACGTCCTGAGAAAGCCTTGTTGCTGTCGGGACGTTAAGCAATGTACAATCAATCAAAAAACCCTCCTTTCCTATCTGTTTAAGAAAAGAACACAACAGTGACACACATCAAAATGCATCGCTCTTTCTCCCTGCTGTACTAATACATGCAAGCACAATTTTTTTTCTTTCATTACTGAAGGTAATGAAACAGCAGCGTCACTAGTACATGTATCACACTTCATAGAAGCATGAAGCAGTTGACAGTGGTCCCGTTTTGGTGGTGGCACATCTATATGCTTCTATCTGAGTGTCACAAGCACACCCAAGCTTCACCAAACCTCCGTGAATGGTCACCTGCCATGTACGGCCACTTTTTCTTGGTAACAGGGGTGACCGTTTATTGCAAGTTCTACTGTAACCTCCTTTTTTCCTTGTGCATGCAGCCACCGGTACTGTTTACAATACCAGTGGCTGAATGTGCAAGGGGGTTACTGAAAATATGCCCAGTGTCTAGCATATATTAAAGGGGCACTCCATACCTTTTTTAATGCTTCAGTTTGCAAAAAGCTTTTACTGGGATTCAGTATACACACCCACTTAGTCAGTGACCACCCTATTGTCCCACCAAATGCTTTATTTCGTCCGTTCAAAGCAAAAAGAGGCCACCAGAATCTTGTGACTGAACGCATTAAAAGATTGCTTCTGATAGGCGATGGTAGCTGACGTCATAACTATTCTATACGACTGTGATGAAACTCTATGCACACGCATAGGGTTCACATAGTAGGTTTAATATGGTACGGTTTTGTTAGCGGTTTGTCTTGTGACAACTATTCCGTGAGGCACGTGGCCCACGTGGAATCTTTAAGAAACGTTTGGCACGGGGAGTTTTTAGTGAGTTCAGGCGAACAGAGGTCTAGGAACATTAGTGCGGGCTTTACTGTCAGTGAGGACAGACGTGTGTGAGATACCTTAGCCCGTATTCCAAGACTCTGAAACCTAGAATTCAGGTATGTTTCTATACGTATTATTGATGGTTATTGCGTTAAAGATAGTATGCGTAAATAGGAGTTAATTCGGTTGTGTAGTGTTGACTGGTTTGGTTCAGTTATGCTGGTTTGGAATTGAGATAACCGGTGTTTTCGTATATAGTTATTTACCGAAATGGATAAATAAGGAATGTGAGGTGTGTATGCCTAAGTCGTTATGAAGGCAGTTCGTGGTTACGTATAGTCTTTTCCAGTGTTTGGGATAACGTATAGAGAGTGTTAGGTTTTAGTCTGTTTCAAGGTAGTGACAGAGATATGGGGGTGTTACGAAAGTAGTCGGATTATGAAGCACGTGTGTGTGTGTGTGAATGAACGTGTGAATTATTTGTATCAGCCAGGTTACGTAATGTATCTCATATTATCCAATATGTTTGTGTGTTTAGCAAGTGTTACGATTTAGGACTTTATTATTGTTCAGAGTGCTTGTCGGAGTTTGGAGTGACGGACGCCGAGACGTCAGTCACCAGGGACCTAATGTGAGGTCATCTCTCCATCTCTTCACTCGGGGAGTGAGTGACCAGTGCCGAGACACTCGGGTCACAGCGAGGACTGCACTATATGGTACGAGCTACAAGGACGTCCATGGTACGAGAGGCGGGATGACTCGGGAGCGTACAATAAAGGACTTGCACGCGTAGACATGAAAAGGACTGAACATAACCAGGCGAGAACACCAAACAGGTTGGAGTGTGAGAGACTACTACCTAGCCTGGCCTTGATATTGTGTGTATGCATGTGGTGTTGAGATGCTGGTAGTGGGGAAGGTGTGGTGTATATAGTTTGATAGTTTTTGAGCCTTCTTTTATTGTTTATTTTGTTATAAACGTTTTCGTTAGAAAGAAAGCCCGTGTTGAGTTTTACTGCGTGAATGCGCCCGTCTGAGTCAGTGGCGGCGTATGCGTCTGTTGTGCGAGAGTCTGTACGTGCGACTGGGGGCAAGTCTGCGTCCGTTAGGTCATCTGCATAATTATAACCAATCAGAGACAAGATGGCGGATGAACCAGCGAAGAAAAAAAGAAAGTATCAGTCGACTCGCGCCGGCTGACAATGACAGACTCAGAATTGAAGAGAAGAAAGAGAAAGACACGATACCCCTAAGTAGAATTGACATCGGACAAGGGAACATAGAGCTTGGCTTGACCGCCCATCCGGAATTTGTCGCTTTCCTGCTATGTGAATCAGTAAGTAATCTGGCTACGGTCTTTGTCGATCTTCCTATAGTTCCGCGAGCGCTAGTGATTTTCAGAATTCATGATCTTCAGTAGAATTTATCTCTTACTGATTTCGCAAGATTTTAAACCTGTTTTATCATAAAATTACGAGCTAGTTCATCAGATTTTATGCTGCAAGGATCTGAAAACTACGGTGTGTGTCAAAATTGCAGCACTGACATGACACGTTTTTATGTGTGCAGGCTCTCATTCACTCGATTCACAGAGGTAGTGTTTCTGCTGCGATGGTGCATTTGTCGTTTCCAGAGATGCTTTCAGTTACGTAGACTTCGATGTGTGAGATGTGAAATTGCAGTGCAGAAAGTGGGTATAAATACCACTGTTCTGTTTCGTGTTTCCGAGGGATAAAGGATCAAAGGTCAAACTAGGCACCGTGGACGCTGGCTCAGTCGCTTGGCGCGGAGCCGACCGAGTCGAACAAGCCACGCCCCCCAGCACGATCGTTACTAGTAGCAGGTCAAGGGGAACCCACATTGATTTTGACAGCATAGCGAGTATGGAAGGTTTATTTTACATTCTCGTGGAAAATTAGGTCAAAGGGATCCCGGAGAACATAAGTACATGTGTACACTGACACGTTTGTACACCACACCGATGACCTCGTCTGCAGTATTGACTGGGTTCTGCCTTGTGAAGTAGGCTAGTAAATATGCACAAATTCAAAACGAGGCCGATGCAGACGATAATCTGCGCTCTCGGGTACAAAAACAACACACCCACCAAACGATGAATTTCGACATTTGGCATTGTATTTACATCATAAAGGTCTAAGTTAGTACACAAAGGACCCATACATAATACTGTCAGCAGTATCTGTTGCAGACAGTTTTCTGACTGTGTTGAGATGCTTGATCCTGGGGAAAATAACTTTTAAGAGCACTCTTGCATCAAAGAGGCATATTCATGATTTTTGGCTCATGTGCGAAGCAAGTTTTGGGCCAGTGGTCGTCGTTTTAAACTTTAATGTTGGAATTTTCTCGGAGACTATTCAAGCCACAGTCTTCAAACTTGGCCCAAGGATACTTTGTGACAAGACCATTCTAAACATACCCATTTTAGGGACCTCTCTAAAGGTCAAGGTCACATGGGATCAGAAAACAGGGGGAAAAAATAGCCATATTTTGTCAAAATTATTTTTTTCTCAAATACTGTTCGCAGAGCTCTCCAAACCCAAACTTGGTACAAATATACCTGATGATAAGACCTCAGGGGTGGATCCAGAAGGTGTCTTGGTGGGGGGGTGGGGAGGGGGGTGCACAACCGCCCGCCCCCCTTTCCCCAACAAAGAAACACATAAAGGAAATGTTCAGATAGCATGTCCATTAAAAGTCCTGGTAAATTATAGTGGCACAGTTGCAGTGTGGCCCAATTGATCAATGTTCAGGTTGTGCTCCATAGGCAATAGCTGTCCCCGTCCCCCATGACCCGCCCACTTGGGCCATCCATTATCACTCTGGTGCCATGGACATTAATCCCTGAACTAACATAACCAAACGTTTAGAAAGGTCAATTACAACTTTCAAACCAGATAGGTGAGGCTAGCGCTGGTAGAACTGTACACATACCAAGGGGAATTACTCAGCGCTGGACAGACAGTTAGACCTCTTGCCCCTGCCGATAGGCAAGGGATCTTACTGTTTGTCTGTCCAGCGCTGAGTAATTCCCCTTGGTATGTGTACATTTACAACTTCGTTGTGCTGAAATTGTTCAAATTGTTCTTTCTTAGTGTGTTTATTTCTCTTGTGGATTTTCTTTACAAATATATACTATTATGTTGTAATTGTTCTTTCTAAGCATTTCTTTCAGTGTGGGGGGTTTCACAGACATACTTAAGTTTTCAGAGCTGCAACATTATATTTGTTGTAAGATGACTTAAAAAAAAAATATCAGGACACACCAGTGACCACAGCTTTTAGCACATTTTCTTAAAGAGACACTTGTCCTCCTCCCTGCCTACACACCTACCTAACAACAGAAGACACAAACAGGTACTTCTGATTATTTTACTTTAATTGGTGTTAATATTTTTAATTAAACATGTTGTACTAAATGTTTCTGCATGAGCAACCATCATGTGTGTCAACAACAATATACTCCCAATTATCTGCTCCATTTGAGGAACAACACAGCGATACACTACACTGACATGGCATCTGCTATATACACCCAATAATCTCCTCCATATGAGGAACACAGGTGAAGATCATATAAGGAGTCATAATCTCCTATGGTGTATATCTCTTACATTGTATGACAATTGCTTAAGGGTTACTTTGTGTTTACAATCAACAATCTTGACACCTCTAATGGCATGGCAGGTACAATCATGCTCTAATGGGCAATAGTCTCTTGGCTTGACTTCGCGAACGAAGATTCTATAGGGCTTGCCCACGTCGTATGCAGGCATGTTCGTGGCTGCGGAGGCCAATCCGGGACAGGCAGGTTCGACCGCAGTGGCTGCAAGGGAAGGTCTGGTCAGGGTTCTGAGTTACGACAACTCTGTTTTTTCTCCTGAGCCGCTTGTCCTTAAGGTTAGCTATGCAAGAGTCCTCAAAGGAGATGGCTGCCTTGTAAATGGTGGAGCGCCAGGTGTCGCGGTCCGCAGCAAGCGAAGACCACTGGCGGTGGTCGATTTGGCAGGCACTAAGTGACTTCTTGAGACCGTCTTTGTATCTCTTCTTAGGTGCCCCTCTGTCTCGGTGTCCAGTGGCGAGCTCGCCGAACAGAGTGATCTTGGGTAGGCGATGATCCTCCATCCTGGAGACATGCCCCACCCAGCGAAGCTGTGTCCGCAGCAGCAAAGCCTCGATGCTCAAGTTTCTGCCTGTTCAAGGACCTCGACGTTGGTGACATAGTCACTCCAGTGAATGCCGAGGATGGTATGCAGGCAGCGCTGATGAAAGCGTTCGAGGAGTTGTAGTTGGCTGCAGTATAGTGCCCAGGACTTGGAACCATACAGCAGGGTGGTGAGGATGACAGCTCTATACACGCTGATCTTGGTGCCTTTCTTCAGCTGTTGATTGTGCCACATCCGCTTGAATAGTCGCCCGAAAGCACTGTTCGCTTTTGCCAGCCTGTTGTCCAGCTCCTTGTCCAGCTTGGCGTCTGACGTGATGATGCAGCCAAGGTAGGTAAACTGGTGTACAGACTTCAGTTCAGACTCGCCGATGGTGATGTGGGGAGGGCGATGCTCTTCCTTGGGTGCCGGCTGATGAAGGACCTCTGTCTTTTTCAGACTGACCTCGAGTCCAAAGAGATGGGCAGCATCTGCGAAGCAGGACGTGATGCGCTGCGAAGCTCTCTCTGTGTGTGCAACGAGGGCAGTGTCATCAGCAAAGAGCAGCTCACGAATCAGTCGGTTTAGGGTTTTGGTGTGGGCCTGCAGTCGTCCGAGGTTGAACAGGCTGCCATCGAGACGATACCTGATGTACACTGCGTCGTCATCGTCGAGGTCCACTGTGGCCTGCTTCAACATCATGCTAAAGAAGATGGTGAAGAGGGTCGGTGCCAGCACGCAGCCTTGCTTCACACCGTTGAGAATGGGGAATGGTTCTGAGAGGTCACTGTTGAGTCTGACCTGGCCTTGCTGGTACTCGTGGAGCTGGACGATCATGCTGAGGAACATTGGGGGACAGCCAAGTCGCTCCAGGATCTGCCACATGCCTTGCCTGCTCACAGTGTCAAATGCTTTTGTTAGGTCGACAAACGTTACATACAGCCCTTTGTTCTGCTCGCAGCACTTCTCCTGAAGCTGTCTCAGCACAAAGACCATGTCGGTGGTACTCCTGTTGGCTCTGAAGCGACACTGGCCCTCTGGGAAGTGGTCTTCAGCGATGGCAGGTACCAGCCGATTAAGGAGCAGCCTTGCGAGAATTTTCCCGGCAATGGACAGCAGGGTAATTCCACGATAATTAGAGCAGGCAGACTTCTCTCCTTTGTTCTTGTACAGGGTGATGATGACTGCATCACAGAGATCCTTTGGTAGTGTTCCTTTATCCCAGCAGCAGAGAAAGAGGTCGTGGAGCTTGTTGTGCAGTGCTGGGCCTCCATGTTTCCAGATCTCTGGCGGGATTCCATCAATGCCTGCTGCTTTGCCACTTTTGAGCCGGTGGATGGTTGTGAGGGTCTCTTCGGCGGTGGGTGGTTCGTCCAATTCAACCTTTAGTGGGAGGTGTGGGATTTGGAAAATGACTGTTTCTTGAACAGTGCGCTCAGCGCCGAAGAGGTCCTGAAAGTATTCCGACCAGCGGTTCAAGATGGAGGTATTATCTGTGAGGAGTGCCTGTCCATCAGCGCTTCGCAGGGGACTTTGTACCAGGTGCTTTCAGTGCTTCGTCGAAGCCCCTGTAGTCACCGTTGTCAGCGCAAAGCGAGTCTGTGCGAGTCTGGACCACCACTCGTTCTGGAGCTCTCTAAGCTTGCGCTGGAGACTGCTGCAGATGAGGCGGAAGGCAGACTTCTTCACAGGGCAGGAAGGCTGGGCTAGGTGGGCCTGGTGGGCGGCTTTTTTTTGTTGTTGCTAGAAGTTCCTGGATCTCTACGTCGTTTTCGTCAAATCAGTCTTTGTTCCTCTTTCTAACAAAGCCCAAGACTTCCACAGAAGATTTTACAATAGCAGTTTTCAGTTGTTCCCAGAGTGTTTCAGGGGAGGAGTCTGCTGGATCAACTGTGTCTTTGAGCATGCGCTGTAAATCTGTCTGAAGGGCAGCTTTCTTGTCATCACGCTGAAGGCTGGCAACATCAAGCTTTTTCTTGGGGGACCCCCTTTCTTGGGTTTCAGCTTGAGGCGGAGCCTGAGTGTGCAGCGGACAAGGCGGTGGTCAGTGTGGCACTCTGCGCTGGGCATCACTCTGGTGAGGAGGACATCACTGCAGTCCCTCTGACACACTAGGACATAGTCGATAAGGTGCCAGTACTTGGAGCAAGGATGCATCCAGCTGGTCTTTCGACTGTCCTTTTGTTGGAAAGTAGTGTTGGTGATGACAAGTTGCTGCTATGCACAGAACTCCAACAGTAGGCGGCCATTGTCATTGCAGTTCCCAACGCCATGCTTGCCGAGGACTCCTTTCCAGGCTTCAGAGTCTTGGCCCACTCTGGCGTTGAAGTCGCCAAGGATGATGACTTTGTCGTCTGCAGGGGTGCTTTGTAGGAGGCTGCGCAGGTCAGAGTAGAACTTGCCTTTTTCTGCAGGCTCTGCCAGGAGGGTTGGGGAGTACACATTGAGAAGGGTGATGTATTGCTGGTGTCTCAGTGGGAGGCGCATGGACATGATGCGGTCGGAGTGACCCATTGGTAGGTTTTCCAGCTTAGTCGCAATGGGGGTCTTGACCATGAAGCCCACGCCTGAGAGCCGTCTTTCTGACGCAGGCCTGCCTGACCAGTAGATGGTGTAGCCATCGCCAAGTTCTTGGAGGCTGCCTTCCTCCGGGAGGCGTACTTCGCTGAGCGAGGCGATGTCGATGTTTAACCTCCGCAATTCATGGGCAATGAGGGCGGAGCGACGTTCAGGGCGTCCGCTGTCTGCTGTGTCAAGCTTGGTTCGGATGTTCCAGCATGCTATGTTGAGTCTGGTCGTGGTCGTCATGGGAGTGGGTCCGTTGATTTTTCTTGTTTTCTGACCGCAGGAGAAGATGCCCGTTGACCGCAGCTAGCCAACTGGGGTTACGAGGGGATGAGCTTTGGTTAGGCCACCTTTTCTAGGCCCCTCTCCATGCGGAGCAAGCAGTGCTGTCCGTAAAGAAGGCTGCTTGGTCGTTCAGGGTGTGCTGAGTGACGTCATCCCCAGGTCAACATCAGGCGACCAATATCCTGAACCGCCTGCATGCAGGTTTGAGACTGCGGCTTCCAGTGACATCTTTCACCTGCCGTTTTGCCCCTTGCCCATCGCTACAGGACTTGGAAAGGTCGGTGTCATGGTCCGTGGGCGTTTCCTAAAGCCTGCGCGTTGGAGCTTTTTGATGGAGTGCAGTGTGCGCAGTACTGGCCCCACCCTTTAAACCCTTGGTTCGTTTGCCATGGCCTAGCAAGCTGGGACGGTGGCATCGAGGTCCTCGGGTCGTAGGTTTTATATCAGACTGTCCTTGTCCTAGTCTCTGGCTCAAAAACCTTCCCCGGAGACATGGGGCTTTGATGTCAGGGTTTTCCTCCCTTAGCCTTTCCGAAGCCAAGCGGCCAGGCCTGCAAGGCAGCAGGACAATGATTTTTGTTTCTTCAAAAACATTACCGATGCCATGACTACATGGGATTACCTATAGCTTACACAATTTTAGCCAAAAACTTACGATGTGTACCTATTGGGCCAAGGGAAGCTACCTGGGGGTGTCGTAACCCAGCCACGAGTAGCCTCCCGTCCCACCCCATACGGGTAACTGCCTTGCGCCGAGAGACCCCAGTTTCATCCTTTAGCTTGCAGAGTTCAGACGTGCGTCTGTTAGCCTTCTACTTACGCAGCCTTTGGCTGTGTATGGTTCTCGCCGGTGCTCTTTCGACTTTGGACTTAGCCCGGCGGTGTGTGTGTGCCTTTTCCTGGCTTTAACCTGGACTGTTTCTTCTGCCTGTGCCTTTCTTCAACGGCGACGGAAACAGCGGGAAGTGTTGTGTTTCCAGGCCTTGTGGCCCTTGGACTGTTTCACTCCTGTGCCTTTGTGCGTCGCTGTGCCTTGGGTCTAGCGGCATGGACACTTGTTTCCGGTTACCACGCTTCTGTCAGGTTGGAGCTACAGGCGTTGTGCGCCGTGTTCCCTGCGCCCTGAGAGACTTGGTTCCGGCTGGGTGCTTGTAACCTCGCTGGTGCCATTGGACTGTTGCCTTGTGTTAGCACGCAGGTTGTATAGTGCGGACGAGCGTTCGCCCTCTGCAGTTTCCCTACGGCCTTGTAGGGTTCTGCGCCGGTGGTGCCTGCGACTTGAAGCCTCCTTCCCGATGGTGTGTGGCGCTCGGGTGCTTTGAGCCTTGTTACTTCTGTGGTTCTTCTCTGGAATGCCTTCGGACAAGTTCGTCAGTGTTCCAGCCCTCTGGGACTTCCGTCGCAGACTCGGCGCCCTTGCCTGATTTTTGCAGCCCCTGGCTCTTTGGTGTGGCGCTCCCGCTTCTACGTGTCGGTTTTTTCCCCTTCCCCCGGCCTCTGCAGGATGGCTAGGTAAGGTCTCGATGTGTGCCAGCGACCGGCGCCTCTGGTACCGGGCGGCGGCATCACTGTCAGTGTTTTTGCGTGCTCGGGTGCACTTGTGACATGGCGTGGCAGTCACGACCACCCGTCTTTTTGATGATGGTGTCTATTTGTCTTGCACACCCATTCTAGCAGGCACATGTATCCCCTTTCTTGTAGACACACTGGTGTGCTCACCCACGTAATTTTTTTTTAACGATCACTCTGGTGTATGCCCACATATGTTGGTGCTCTCACACCACATTTTATGGACTTGATGCATACTCCCACGTTGTTAGTGACGCCAAGTGTGCCCGTCATATTTTTAAGATGCACTGGCGATGTCTGTGTCATGCACACCCATGTATCCTGACATGCTAGTATCCATGTTCAGATATATACTCAGTGTTTCTCATGCCTTGGACTGGACGAAGGGTAGGTTTTCTACTGCACTCCTGTGCACGGCACACTTCATGCTGGCTTAACGCTATTATACCATTAATTTCTTTGTGTAGTTATCCCCCATTCGGCAGTGCTTTAAATCAATATTTGGGGCTCTGTCTTTCTTTTCGCCTTTGCATAGGATAACAAGCATCCCTACAGGAAGGCCCTGGCTTGTTATAAGCACTGTCCATAGCAGCTTTGACCGGCGACACGTGCCGTCCCCATTAGGATGCCGTATAATGAACTACTGGGACGCTATATACGTGCTTGTTCTGATCTGATGTTGCAGTTGTCCAGTCTGCACCTGCACCCGATGTGGCGTTTTCCTGTGGCCGAGAGTATGCATGCAGTGTGCCTCTCCTGCTCCTGTGGTGCCTCCGGCCGCACCGGTGATGTCTGCGCGCCCTTGGTAGAGGAGCTGGTCCCAGCTCTGGAGCTGCTGTCGGCATGAACGTCCACCGCCATCCCGCAGCCTCACGCATGCCTCGGCCCCTGACCAACGATGTGCACCCGCTCGAGTCGGGTCCGCTGCGAGTCCGCTTGCCCCGCCTTGCGGAATACAATGGCTACCAAGCCCTGACATTGGGGAAATGCACGTCACGCGACTACGGCTCGCGTAAAATAACTGTTACTGCCACGGTGTCCGCACCGTCCTTGCCCGCTGACTCCTCCGGCAAGTCACCAAGCCGGCACAGTGCCAACCTCCCTAAGCTTGGCCTGCGGTGACCTATGTCGCCCCGTCCGCCCCCCTCCGGCAGTACTGACGTTCCCCCCGCTTCTAAGCCTGCTGACTCCTCCGGCGAGTCGCCTAGCCGGCAGTGTGCCCCCCTGCTTGAGGCCCGGGCACCGCAACTTTTGTCGCCTCGTCAGGATGACCATGGCGGATCGGACCGCCCGCCCGTTTCCCGGACCTCCGGGCGCCGCTCCTTGGAATGAAACCTGTCGTTCACTCCGCTGTTGGGAGACGTCCTCACCTTAGCCCTGGCCCCCCGGCGGCTTACCATGCTTCTGTCAACACCTGCCTGGTGCCGCCGAACCTACGCAGACGGCTGCATCTGGCCCCTTCCACGAACCGCTACGCTTCGATCCTGCCTGGCAGACGGTGAAGGATGCGTTTCCAGACGCTCTGGCTCAACCGCTTCATCTCCTTCGGTGCAGCCGCCCGCAAGGTCCTGTGTCTCTCTCTCCGGACTGGTAGTCCCTCCCCTCGCCAGCCCTCCAGGCGGGGCTGCTCGCCCCTGTCACCGGACGTCCCAGCCCACCCCCCACCCCCAGACGCCGCCGCTCCTGCAACGCTCCCCAGTGTGGACGTCCGCCCCTTCGAAACCACTCAAGGAAGCTGCGCTTCGTGGAGAGTTCTCCGCCCTCTTGCGGAAGGATGCCACACTGGCTGTCGCGCGCCCCGAATCCCCCCGCCTGCTACAGTCGTCTCTTCACTGGTCCCCAAGCCCGAAGGCAAGTGGCGCCCGAACTTCGACCTCTCGGCCCTGTGCCGGTGCACCTCCGCGCTGTCCCCCTGATGGAGGCCGCCAGAGCCCTTCGTTTTTCGGTGCGACCTCTGGACTTCGCCACCCGCCTGGACCTTTCGGACGCCTACCTTCTCGTCCTCATTCTCCGGCCTTCCTCCTGCTGCTTCTTTACCAGCTCTTCCGTTGGTACGAGGATCGCGGCATCTCCCTCCGAGCGAAACTCCCAATCTAGACGTGGTCGGCTACTCCATACCGAATGGTCTCAACGCCCGGACATCTTTCGGATGATCTGTGCCACGTGGGAGACCCCGCTTATCGACCTCTTGCAATGAGGTGGAACCACCAGCTTCCCCTCTTCGTCTCGCCCATCCGGACCCCCTAGCCTGGGCGGTCGACGCGCTCTCCATCCCCTGGGACGGCCTCTGCGCCTATGCTTGCCCTCCCACAGGTCTGTTCCCCAAGGTCCTTCTCAAACTCAAGGGATGCAACGCGACTCTGTTGCTAGTGGCGCCGTTCTGCTGGACCAAGTCTTGGACCACCGACCTCCTCAACCGCGCTACTAACCCCCCGCTGCGGTTACCCACTCCTCGCACGATCCTCAAGCAACCGCGCCAGGCGCTTTTCCATCCGTGCCCCGAACGACTCCTTCTCCACGCTTGGAGATTGTGCGGCGCGCCCTTGCCGCTAGAGGCTTCTCGAGTGAGGCAGTGGCAGCTTTCGCTGCAGGCCGCAGACCCTTGACGCTGCGAGTCTATGAGGGAAGTTGGAGAGTGCTTCGAGCCTGGTGTGGCCTTCGTCACCTCCCCCCCACCGATCTGACCTCCCCCCAGCTTGCCGAGTTCTTTTTCTGGCTTCGCCGAACAGCACTTGGCACCGATCACCATCAGGAGCTACCTTGCCATAATTGTGGACACTTACCGTCGCTTGGGCCGAGCGGTCCCCAGCGAGTGTAAAACCTCGCTGACCTTATGGCCCGCTTCGGAATACAATGGCCTGCCTCCCGCTCCCTGATCCCACGCTGGGATCTACCCTGGGTACTCACCTGGTTGAACACTAAGCGTTTCGAGCCGCTTCCCCTTGCAAGCCTGGTCGACGTGACGCGAAAGACCTGCTTTCTCCTTGCCCTTGTCACAGCCTCCAGAGTGAGTGAGCTGCACGTGCTCTCTGCGCACCCCGCCTGCCTGCAGTTCAGGTCGGATGACTCTGTGCAGCTATTAACAGACCCGGCCTTCTTGGCCAAGACATAGTCCCCGTTGACAGCCCCCCAGGTGATCACTGTGCGACCACTGAAGACGGTCAGCCCCCACAGGGGAGTCGGACAACAGGACCCGGTGAGAGCCTTACGCATGTATCTACGCCGAACCAAGCCGCTCCACCGGGGACGCACCCACCTCTTTCTCCCTCTGTCCCCAGGTAGACAAGACATCTCAGCCCAGACGATCTTTTCCCGGCTAAGATGGGTGATGCGTTCCGCCCTACCAAGACCTCTGCCCCGACGCCAAGTGACTTCACATCAGGGCCCACGAGGTCCGAGCCATGGCTGCTAGCGCTGCATTCGACTGCTACTGCGCTGTCCGAGACATTGTGGCTGCCGTAGGCTGGTGGACTGAGTCGACCTTCACTTGGTTCTACCTCCGAAACCTGGCTGGCCAGCGTGAGAACCTGGCCCTGGTGGGGGACATCGAGGCGGCGCAACACTCCCTCCCGAAGGTGCCGTTGGTATCCTTTAGCTAAAATTGTCGGGAGTTTGCTCTGGGACGGGCGGGTCTGGCTAGCTTGTGGGGTTACAAGTTCTGCGGCACCCCCCTCCTGTTCTCTATTCTCCCATGTAGTCATGGCATCAGTAATGTTTTTGAAGAAACAAATGAATTTTTCTTTAAAATGTATTTTTTTTCGAAAAATACTTACCGATGCCATGACTCGGATGGCCCTCCCACCTACCCCGCTTGCCGCTCATCTGCTAAACGAATAAACTGGGGTCTCTCGGCGCAAGCCAGTTACCCGTATGGGGTGGGACGGGAGGCTACTCGTGGCTGGGTCACGACACCCCCAGGTAGCCTCCCTTGGCCCAGTAGGTACACATCGTAAGTTTTTCGCTAAAATTGTGTAAGCTATAGGTAATCCCATGTAGTCATGGCATCGGTAAGTATTTTTCGAAAAAATACATTTTAAAGAAAAATTCATATTTTCGAAGTTCTCTCCTCTAGATCCGCCGTGTTTAACCTGGGGGCTAGTGCTGCCCAGTTTTTGGGGTCACCTCGGAGAGGATGTGGCCAGGGACCACGCACGGACGGTCTTGGGATAGAGGGATGCTTTGCTAGTCTGGAGGGATTACACACGAGGGTGCCTCACAAAGGCCAAGAGGCCCTAGACTAGGGTGATCCCAGGGGAGGCGCTGTAAGAGTTCCCCATTACCCGCACCAACAACGCAACTCGTCCCCTGGGGCCTCCACCCTTTGAGTTGGGCAGAGACCCCTTGAGACCTAATAGTGGGCAATAGTGCATGTCCACTAACACTACCTCAAAAGACAAAGTACACAGTCTGAGTGGGACTGGCGACCCCCTGCGCAGTCTGTTGGGATTAGAGGATTAGCAGTCACCTAGGCAACTCCATCACCACAGTAAAACGATTGTACCGTATCTTGGGTCGATCAAAAGGTGACCATGAGCCTTGACACCCGGGTAGTAGAATGCATACCCCCAGGGAGAGAGCACAGTAATTTCTCACTTTCTGGTTGGATTATTGCCTTTTTTGTTTCATTGACCTGTCGGAAAGGTCAAGGTTACAAAGGACAGATTTATTATGTGGATTGGTCATGCACGTGAGCCTTAAGGGCTTTGCCATTTTTGTATGAAGATTCTTCTTTCTTGCTGGTCCCATATACACGTTTTGTAGAGGCAAAGAAGGTCAACAAGTATGTGTTATTTGATAAAGACTTAACCATTTTGCTGTTGGTATAATTTTACTGCCATGGTGATTTCTGTAGGAACCACCATGGCAAAAATGGCCACAGACAGCCAACGGGTTAGTTGTTTGAGAATGTGGAAAGTTGATGCCCTAAACAAAAGGGTTCAAAAGGTCGGAAAAGTTTCGCACCCCAACAGGGTTCAAACCCTGTATATAGCACCAGTGGCTGCATGTACATGGGGATTCATGTTTGTTCTCTTTTGCAATCACAGACACACTTCTAAGCAGCATGTTCCGCAGCCCAGGGAGAGGGGCCCAGATGGAAGCACTGCCACCCTTAGATGATGCATCACAACAACTGAGTGCCACCGTCCTGACGTGCTTGGCCCACTACTTTGCCTGGGCCCCCTTGTCCACCACCCTTACCCCACAGCTTCTCTCCACTGTCTTTCATTTTGCAGCATTTGGCTGTGAGGGGAAGGCCAGTCGAGGTGGTGGTGGGGGTTCAACAGGTGGGTTTTGCCTCTTTACCTGTGTTGTGGATTATATTTGGGCTGGTCTGTGATTTTGGACCTTATTATCTGGTCTCAAGGTCCAAAATCACAGAGCAGCAACCAGTTTCTTCTGTGAACCTGAGATTTTACCGTGTGAATCGAAGCAGTCAGGTCCAGATCATGTCCTTCGCATGTATCAAAGTTTGGATTCAACAACACAATCATTGTCCAATGGCAATTTGTTATGTTTACTGTATGTGTGATTTTAAGCTTTTGTTTGGCTATAATTTAGAAGTTATTGTTTGCATTATCTTATGTCTTAGGCCTTTGGTTTGTCCGTAGTGCATTTTTTTCAGGCAATTTCTGCAGGAATTGCCTGGACTTGTGATACCGACAGCCAAAGGGTTAAAATGGTTGTCATAAAACCCTCCTGTCATCAGGTGCTTATAGCACTCAGACGCCTTACCTGGGTGTGCTGTCCATGAACTGCATCAATGAACTGTTGAGCAAGAACTGCGTGCCGCAGGAGTTTGAGGATTTTTTGCTGCAGATGTTCCAGCAGACCTTTTATCTCCTTCAGAAACTCACCAAAGAAAGCAGTACTAACTCCACAGGCAATCGTCTTGAGGAGCTCGATGAAGAGTGAGTGAAATTATTGGATTTTACTGTATGACGTATCACATTAGTCATTCACATTTAACCCTTTGAACCCTGAGTAAATAAGAATTCTATATACCCTTCAGCCCTGACTTTATTTGAGAAATTTCTGTTGAAATGGGTGTGCACTGTAAAATATTTGTAAATAATACTTTACAACAGATATCCCCATAAAGATATATATGTACATATTTGCCATTGAATGGTCTACCGTTTTATGCATTTGACCACACTGTGTCATGTGTGTCGTAATGCCTGGTGACAAAAATATTGACAGGTGTCAATAAACTTGAAAAAATTCATTTTTCTTTAAAAGGTATTTTTTCGAAAAATACTTACCGATGACATGACTGAATGGAAGTGTCTACTACTTACTCATTCTAGCCTAAGAGCCAGTTGTGTTAAGACACAACCCGGGAGGCACTCGGGGAACCCCGATGGGACCAAGAGTTGTCTCCCTATACCCACCACCCGGAAGCCGGGTACCCATAATCCCTCAGTCAGGATACTTGGCGCACGAGCGGCAAGCGGGGCAGGTGGGAGGGTCGTTTGAGTCATGTCATCGGTAAGTATTTTTCGAAAAAATACCTTTTAAAGAAAAATGAATTTGTTTCTTCAAAAACATTACCGATGACATGACTGAATGGAAGAATTGCGAACAGGAGGTGGGTGCCGCGCTCCAGCACACTTTAGGGCCCAAGGGCCGTCCTCCCGAACGCAAACTCCCGACGACCCTAGGTAGGTGAATACCTACGGCGCTGAGGCGCCAGGAGGGAGTTGTGCCCCCCGCAAAAAGGCCTCCACCAGAGCGAGGAGTCTCTCTGGCCTGGCAGAGCTCTGCAATCGAGGCGGGCGAAGTCATCCTGCCCGCCAGCCTCCAGTAGCCACGAAGTGCAAGCCAGTACAGTCCCTGACGCATGTGACGTTCGTGGCCCTGCAAGTGCCTTGATAACGCACCTGTAGCCTCTAACCTCCCTGAGGGAGGGGTCCTGTAATTCAGAACGTATGACTGAGCTTAACCAGGAAGAAAGTCCGGCATGTAGCGTCAGTGCTGCCGGAACCGGCAAAGAGGCGAGCGCGTCCGAAGCGAACGGCTATGTCGTAGGCACCCGTGAGGCTTGTACAGGGATTTGCTACGTGGTCTCCTGGTGGAATAGCGCCCCGTAAGCGGGCGCAAGGTGAACCTGTGGACCAAGGCGCGGCGGTCCAGGTAAGGTATGGTCCGAGAGGAGCTGTACGTAATTGTTCCCTCGAACTGTAGGCAGACAGGGTGAGGCGTAGCTCCTGAAGCTCGTTAACCAATCCACCACGGCAACATCCCTCAGGCGCCGTATGGCTGCAAGGGCAAGACGTAGCATTCGATGACTCCTCCCGAGGGGAGTCGACAGGAGGCTCCGGACGAGCGCGTGTAAGTCTCTCCGACCCGGGCTCTGAGGAGAGGCGGGTTCCTGTCGGCAAGTGGACCCCCAGCAGGATCCCGGCGGCTTACTTGGAGACGAGTGGGTACCGAGATTGTACGTGGGACGTCGCCAAGCGCGACTCTCTGAACTGGGCTCTGTGAGGCGAGTTCTCTGCTTCTCAAAAGCTGTGTCCGGGCTCGCTCCGTCCGGGTAGCGGCCTCGGTCAAGGCCCCATCCTGTGCCCCAGTCCACTGAAAACGTAGGATCATCCTGGTCTCATGCGCCGATCCTCCGAAGGTGTCCTGGTGTATTCCGTGTGTAGCCACTGGTCCCACCGGGGAAGACTGGCCCAGATCTACCGTCGGTCCAGGTAGCGTCACGCACGGAGGGAGATGAAGTTCTTTCCCCAAGCACCAGGGTAGGGGGTATGCACTGGTCGGAGGATCGCCAGCTGCCCTGATCCTGGAAGAACACCTCCGCTGTCGCGTAGCCGAAGAGGAGAAGCTCCTGTGACCTATCCTTCCCCCCACGAGCCGAAGAAGCAGGCCTAGTAGTCCGCGTCAGATCCAAGCTAAGCACGCTCTTGTCCGCGAAGTCCGAAGGTCGAAGGGTTGGACCTCGAGAAGAATCACGGAAGTAGGAAGCGTAGCTTCAGCAGCCGGGCTTAGAGACGACTAAGGTGAGTAGATTCGCCTCCGTGTAGTGGCTAGGCCTCCACCCCGAGCACAGCCAAGCGGTACCACCTGTCCGAAGTACGGCACCCCCCGGGTGCCCAACGAGAGTTGTCGAGATGGTTAGACGTCAGGGAGAAGGGGCTGCGCCTTGGTTCCCCAGTGTCCACGATGGATGAGAACCCCCGGTGAGTCAAGGGGCGATGCCGGGCAACTTCCGCAGCAGGGCGGCGGCGATGAGCTTGGATGTCCCGTCCAGCGCCGGCCGAGTGTCCATCCGCGCAGAAGAACAGGTCTGATGGAACCGCAGCACTGGAAGCCGAAGAAGAGGAAGAGGAGAAACGGCTGAGACGTCCGAGCAACCAGTCCGAGGGGTCGTCAGCCGTCAAACTCAGGGTGTCAAAGTCCCGCTGTCTGGAACCGGCGACCGAGGAGGGCTCCGAGGGAGGGAATCCCGCTGACGGCGAACCGCAGGTCGAAGACTCCCTCCGAAGGGGAGAGCGAAGACGGAGCGACGCGGCGAGGTTCTCCCGTTTGCCGAAGGCGGGTTCCGACGAGGAGAACGGCTGCGACGAGGAGGAACGGAACGGAGAGGACGAGGGAAGGGGAAGTGGCCGGTCGATGGGAAGAGGAACGGGACGAACGGGAGTCCGAACGAGATGAGGAACGCGAAACCAGTCGAGGGAGTCCTGATCCGTCGAACGATGAGTGGAGAAGGTCCTCCTACGATCTTGCGAAGCAGAGCGATAACGGTGAGTAGAATCCCAGCGCCTACGATCCTCGCGAACAGGAGGATCCGGACGAGTGCGTGTAAGTCTCTGTGAACCAGGCTCTTGGGAGAGGCGGGTTGCTTGCCGGCAAGGGGATCCCTGCGGCCAGAGATGAGTGGGGAACGAACCAGGCTCTTGGGAGAGGCGGGTTTCTGTGCACTAATCCGTTGAATACTCAAGTGGCGTCTTCTGTGTCGGATCAAGTTGGTTTCGCGCGTCCGGTGCCGGGGGCACAGCGGAAGGCGTCTTGGGCAACTCCAAGCACCCGAGCGGGAAGGTCCTCTTATGATCTTGCGAGGGAGAGCGATAACGTCGAGTAGAATCCCTGTGTCTACGCTCTTCACAACCAGGAGGTTCCGGACGAGTGCGTGAATGTCTCTGTGAACCAGGCTCTTGGGAGAGGCGGGTTTCTTGCCGGCCAGGGGACCCCCAGCGGGATCCCGGCGGCTTCTTCAGAGACGAGTGGGGAACGACGGTGGAGGAGAGACGCCACGAGCGTCCCACCAAACCAGGCTCTTGGGAGAGGCGGGTTCTTTCCACCAGCTGTATCCGGGCGCGCTCTCTAATGGAGGCGGTCTTGACGGTCGAACTCCCACACTGCACTAATCCCTCGATTACTCAGTGGCGTTTTCTGTGTCGGATCCAGCTGGTCTCGCACGTCCGGTGCCGGGGGCACAGCGGAAGGCGTCTCGGCAATCTTCAAGTACCCGAGAGGGTAGGAGTCTCCCTCCTCTAAAGTTCCAGAGATTAGACCATCGCAGCTCCGGCCAGGTAGCACAGACGTTACAAGAGTGGTCGGAAGCACACCCAGCGCACAGGAGACAGACTGTACGGTTACCCGACGGCCACTGGAAGCCTCCGCATAGCTTGCATGTCCTCAGCAGTCCGATAGTGGTCCCTATTCTGGCGCCGCGCAGAGCGAGCGGGACGAGAGGTGGCCCGGAACTGTGTTGATAGTAGTCTCCGCTTCCTTGGAGACGAGCATTCTTACTAGAGTCCCTGGACGTGCACGTGAATGTCTCTGAGCCGGGCTCCGAGGGAGGCGGGCTTTCTTGCCGGTAAGGGGGACCCCCAGCGGGATCCCGCGGGCTTCTTGGAGCCAAGTGGGGCAGAAAGTGGACATGGCTTCTTGGAAGTCTTAGTCCGGGCGCGCTCCCTCCTGGAAGCGGCCTCATCGATCCAGGCCCACTTCGTGCACTAGTCCACTGAATCCGGTGTGGGGATTCCCACAGGGACGTCCTGGTCTCAAGCGACCGGTGCCAAGGATACGTTGGAAGGCGTATCCACATCCTGCGCATAGGAGACCCGACCCAGTGGTTGTCCGACGGCCACCGGAACATCTGCCTTGCGTGAAGGACATCGGCATGCCCCTCTTCATCGGGGCGGAACGGGATCCTTCAAGCACCAACAGCATAGGTCGCTCCCGCCTGCAGACGCTTCAATGCTGCCATCCGCGCTGCTGAGGCCAGGTGACGCAATCATCCCAATGTGGTAGGAGGCACCTCCCGTGTCGGAAGACAGGCCTAGTCCCAATGGGCGCTGCCTGGACATGAAGAACACACCTACCAGTAGCAGCCGGGCTGGGGCTTACAGCCGAGAAGCTGCTTGTCCTCTCAAGGTGGTAGTGTACTGCAACGTCCTAAGACGTCGGACGTGTGCGTAATTGTCTTTCCGAGCGGGCCTTGCCAGAGGCTGTTCCCGTGCGCTCCCCCTGGCAGCGGCCTCCACGATCCATGCTCGCGCACTAGTCGCGACATCCGGTGTGGCTTCTCTCCCAGGGCAGTCCGTTGTCGTGCGGAAACCCGCAGTGTCTGGAAGGCGCCTAAACCGGTGCCGATCGCTTGCAAGCAAGCATGGTCGGCGGGGCATCCGGTGCAGTGGCGAAAGACCCCTGGGGGCTGAACTAGCCACTGTCATCTGTGTGAATGGGTAGCGCATCCCTGCAACAGATAACACCCGAAGGCCTGCGGGCGAGTCCTGTGGGACTAAGCCACGAAAGGTAGCCTTCGTAACAACAAAACACACAAGCACCAAGCGGGGTAACAGACTGTCAAGCCTGCACGCCAGCAGTGCAGCAAGAAGGTAGACTCACTGCCCTCAAGCACTAAGGTGAGCAACCAACATATGTAGCAAAAGTCAAACATGTCATGACAGAAGCGAGGTACCAAACTCAGACCTGTTTACCCCCTGGGTGTAGTCAGTGTACTTTCAACTGACTAATTGTGTACTTTGGACCTCACATGTGTAATTATTCCCAAGCCAGTGAGTTGTCAGTTTCTCCAAAAGTGTATTCTTGGGTAAACAGGTCTGCAACTGCATGCCGACAACTAGCCGTGCAGTAAGCAAGCAGGCCCACTGCCGCCAAGCGCTAAGGCGAGGGAACAACATATGTACACAAAAGACGAATACGTCATGACGGAAGCGAGGTACCAAACTGCACGTCTGCAATCTAGCAGTGCAGTAACGAGGTAGATTCACCGCCGTCAAGTGCTAAGGTGAGCAACAACATATGTACCAACCCCTGTGACAAAAGGAGTCAGGCCCCCAAACATTATTACTAAGGGTGACCGTGTGTGGAAAAAAAAAAAAAACCAACACCGGCCGCATGCTGTACAACTCAATACGCAATGACAATCAAGACAAGAAAAACATCTGGGGCAGAAAATCACCACTTTATGTGGACATGCCACGAGGGGCCCGCCCAGCCAAGGAGCGTAAACCCCCCAGCTGCCCGCCGGAACGTATATCCACTGTCTAAGGTACGTGAGTACTTGTCTACCGCGTATGCCTGCGTATGCGAGTGTGCGCTTAAATCCATCACCCGTGAGCGAAAACAGAATAGGCGCTGGTCCCGAACAAACCACGCGATGACAAGGCGTGACTCAAGCTGTGTCACTCAGCTAATCAGGCCATGGAGTAAAAGAATTTTCCACACCCAAGGTACAAAAGCGTAGGAAACTTCTCTACGATTCACCGAAGGTGAGTGGGGGCGCAATTACAGTGAGAAGAAGACGAAAAACTTCGTACCTGCACAACCAGTGCCCAGCCCGGGAACCAGCCGAGGGTCAATCCCGCTACCTTACCTCTCCGCCGAAGGGGAACGGGGGGAGACGTCCAAAACCCGCCTGGCACGACCGGCGAAGATCACCGGACAGCTCACCAGCGGCCGAAGCGCAGGCGCCAAGCAGTGGGGACGAGAAAACCACGCAGCAGCACAGGCAGGGCCGACGAAACGATCCTATCTCCTGCTCTTCATTCCAACAGCAAGTCCGAACCCGAGAACGGTCGAAAAACCAAAGTCCGTAGGCTAGAGCCGAGCGCAAGACGACCGAATCGTGCGCCTAAGTAGACTAGACTGAGGGATTATGGGTACCCGGCTTCCGGGTGGTGGGTATAGGGAGACAACTCTTGGTCCCATCGGGGTTCCCCGAGTGCCTCCCGGGTTGTGTCTTAACACAACTGGCTCTTAGGCTAGAATGAGTAAGTAGTAGACACTTCCATTCAGTCATGTCATCGGTAATGTTTTTGAAGAAACAAAAAGTCTTTCGTGAATGACAGGTCGCTGGTACTTAACATGCATCACTAAATAGGGTGTCTGTTAGTGTGACACATAAGTGTCCATGCATTTCCAGCATGCCGATACAACGTTAGACCCCTACCTTGTCACCGGATATCAATGTTTACACCTGCCACTGATAAGGTATATCCACGGTCTAGACAACATGTAATAAGCGGCATCGAATGATGTCTGTGTTGTGTCTCGTACACGATTGGATGGAAGTACCAGTGTTGTAAAGACTATACACGTACTACACATGTGACCAATGTGTGTCGTTGGTGTCCACAGAGTTACCTACAGGTGCACCAAGGTGTGTCATAAAAAAAACGGAATATCAATTAGAACCTCCGAATTCAGCATTAGAATCAAGCTGTAAGTCATTGCTGTTGTCAGCGCCTCAAACGGCGATCGCTCCAGCTGACACTGCCAACACATGGTTATGCTGCCACACGGTAGGTAGGCACACATGTCCCAATACATCAAAACTATCTGCTATTGAAACCATGTCTCCAAACACAAAATTGTATCACTCCGAATATCTGGACATCCACTCGCCATTCCGACCGTAAATCCCACGCTAGCGCCACAAATCTGACCGCATACCAAAGACGAACGTGCGTACTACTGTCAGGCCGTGTACTGAGTGTAAACAGGATGTGTCAGTGCGAAGGGCGAGGTCACCACACGCGCAGCGAGGCTCGCGCGTCACCGGGCGCGCGATATGAAACACCTGACACCGCTGTAGCGGTTTATCGGGTTCAACGGTATACGCGGCCGCCAACCGCTACAGCGGTTTGCCAGGTTCAAAGGGTTAAAGCGTACCCAGGACACAAAGACCATCAGGCCGAAGTTAGCTGCTGTTGCCCTGTGCACGGCTGTGTGCAGGCCACCACTGGCTGACAGTGGCCTGATGACCTTTTGTGCATTGGGTAGTGACAGGCTAGAGATTTGTATGCCTTTTGTGGAATAGACTTGAGGTTATGCGTAAATCAGAAGGAGGTCAAACATTGCACGGACTCCAAACATTCCGTGGATTCATCCAGCCTGCTCCATCTTGAAAAGGTGTACGTTCTAATGAGTCTGTGTCATCACTTTTTTGTTTTGTTTTATTATATGATCACATATATATGTGATTGCAATGAAATGCATTTAACACATTTTGTTTTCAGTGACAAAAACTTTTTGTTGCAGCTACATGGAGAGGTTTACAGACTTTCTATGTCTTTTTGTTGGAGTGCATCTACGGCGCTTTGAATCCAACCCCAACTTTCCAGTCTTGGAGTTTCTGGCCTTGATGTTTAAGTATACATTCAGACAGGTAATCTATTGGATGTTGGTCTGTGGTTCTGGACCTTGTGGTTGCAAGCAACAAGGTCCAAAAAAACAGACCAGCACACATTTTCCTTCTCTCCTTTGTAACCTTTTGTGTGTCAGTAGCGCTTTTCCTGCAGGAATTGCCTCAACAAGAAGCATTACCGACAGTCAACAGGTTAGTGCCATTACTCACTGGAGATGCATCTACCATGATTGCTTAAGAGTAGTTCCTGATCAGCCTGATGTCTGGGGAGGCACATAACAAAGCCAATCAGACAGTGCCCTTGAAATATTCTCCTTTGTGCCTTTTGCTTTCAAAGGGCAGTGTAGATGTCACTTGTACATTTGTTTCTTCAAAATCCCTACCGATGGCATTACTGTATGGAATATACCCTTTAGCTTACCGAATTCAGCCTCAAAGCCGTTCGTGTGTACCCACATGACATGGACCGTAACACTAGGGAGTTGTAACCAAGCACCTGGGTAGTCTCCCCTCCCTCCATCCGGGTGCGCGCGCCGTGTTACCGCCAGTCTTACCCTTAGCTCGCCGTGAGCACGTTTCTCTGGCTCCAGCCTCCTACCGTTGGCTTTGGAATTTACGAGGAATACCTCCCTTCGTGGCACATTCTACTACTAGTTTACAAGGATGGCGAGGTAAGGCCTCGGGTTATGTATATGCGGCCGGCGGAGAGAATATGGCAGCACCAGCACAACTCGAACAATTTTCGATTCAAATAAGACCGGGCTTCGAGCCCTCAATTAAGTAGTGGGTTAGTTCACAGGGCCATTCGTTAGTGGCCCCGTGCTGTCGCACTCATGGTTGGGCTTTGTGTTACAGTACACAGTTATGCACTTGTCGGAGTTGCAAGGGCTTCCAGTGGCTGTTGGACACTCACAACCGGTGTCTGCCCTGCTCCGGCTGTTCCTCTTCCTGTCCCTACAACGTGTGCGCCCCTTGGAAGGAATGCAAGTGGTCCCAGCTGTGGGAGTTCTATGGGCGCAGACAGCCTCATGAGCAGACGAGTGGAGCTTCCAGGCCGTCAACAAGTCACCGGTTGGAGCGAGACCCTCTGGCAACCGTTACTATGCCAAGCCCCACAGCTCCACTCTTACGAGCCACTACAGAGAAGATAGGTCCCCCTTCTCTAGATAAGTCGCAGAACCCTATCCCACTTGCAGGCTCTCAGAGTTCGAGGGCTGGGACGTTGGCCTGCACAGTCTCGCATGGTCCCCAGGTATCGGCGACCGAGACTTTTAAGACACCTTCGCTCAGCCCCTCGGGTGGGGCGACAGGGACCAATCAGAAGAGAGCAGCCCTTGAGGCCACATGGACGGGACAGCCTTCGCCTCGCAGCTCTCGGTGCTCCGAGGATAGCTCAGGCCACCACACTCACAGGGACAGCTACAGCCCGTCGCCGGCGCATCGGTCACCACGCTCCCGGTGAACCGGATCCCCCCTCACATTCACGGACGAGTTCCCGCGCTGGAGGGCGTCACCTGGCCCGGACACGTTTTACTCAGTCGCGGAGCAGATTGCATGGACACCGACGATTGGACTCGAGCAGTGATGTGCGAGGTCCCCAACTCGACTTTTGCCCGCCAGGGAACAAAGTTCAACCCAACGCTCCCCCAGGGACCGCCGAGCAAGACAGGACAACGCTACTGCTGGTGATAGTTACACAGGGCGACACTGAGGTCTTCCTCCCACACGGCCTTCCTCGCCCCCTGGTTCTCTGCGCCAGCGCGCGGCTGCTTCTTGAGACAGGCCCTATGAAACCCTGCCACACTGGACCCCTACGGGACGCGTCGTCGTCCGTCGGGATTCACCGGACCCTGCGGCTTATGACTCGGACGCCCTGAGTCTGCACCCAGAGGACTCAGTGTCGGCCGTGCTGGTTCCGGAGACCGGCTCTGACCCACGCAGCCCCCCCCCCCCCCCCCTCCCCCCCCCCCCGCTTCCGATTCGCTTGGACGAAGCGGCCCACAACATCGCCGCCATTCTCCCGTTGGATGCGTGTCCTCCTTCACCACCGCTCAAGAGGAAGGTTGCAGCTTCAGTGGACGTTCTGTTCCAGGCGAAGCGTTTCAAGTCTCTTTTCCCAGCCTCCAGGTTTTCGGGATCTGTCCGACGCCTTCTCCAAGCACCTGCGCCAAGGCAAGCTGCATGACAAGGGCTTCTTCTTGAACGCGCGATGGCCTTCCGACTTCTACATCCGGTTCCGGCAGAGTTGGTATGCGGGTCACTCTCAAGCCTTTGTCTGTCCCCTCCCAGCAGTGGACCCAGAGGCAGAGCTTCAGGCAGGCGGCGCAGGATCGGCGTGGCGCCTTCTCCCCCCCCCCGGGCTGGAACCTACAGCAACCTTGATCTGGAATTCCATTGCATGCGCGGGCTTCCTAGATCTGGCTACACAGGTGGTGGTTCGAGGAGTAGAGGAGTTCTGGGACCGACCCAGTGAGCAGCGGTTGCGGGACATCGCGCGGTACACCATTCGGCCACCAATTCTATGGCTGCGGCGGCGAACTGCGACTTAATGCGGCGTGACGCAGTCCTGAGATGTTGCCCCGGTATCCCGATGACCTTCAGAGCTCAGCTTGTTTGGCAGTTCGCTCCTCTTCAGACCCACATGGCAGGAGGTGAAGACGGCGGCGAAGGTCCTGTGGCCCAGTGTCGCCAGAATGGAGCCCCCCAGGTTTCCAGCTGGCCGCAAGGACGAGGGTCACGCCCTGCGGACCTTTAGACCCACCTCCCGCCTTATCTCCAGATGTCCTCTCAGGACCCGTTGTTATGCCCCAGCCGGTCGCGGACTCTCCTTCCTGGCTCAGGCCTCCGCTCGACCCAGCTTCGCCCGGAGGCTGGGCAGGGCAGGACCCAGTGATTCTCCCCCGGTCGCCCCCCCCCCCCCCCCCCCCCCCCCCCCCCCCCCCCCCGCCGATCCCTGTAGGGTCTCCAGTTGGTGGGAGGCTAGTGCGGCACAGGGACGAGTGGCGGTCGCTGTTGCCGGGAGACCCATGGATCCTTGATACGATTTCTTACGGCCTGCAGATCTTGATCCGGACGCCCCCCCCGCCCCCCCCCCCCCCCCCCCCCCTGCTGAAGCGGTCTCTACTTTGGACACGTGTCTCCACAGATTCCTGGCAAGGCGCCGGCTCTACAGGGAGAGATAGCCGCCCTCCTTCGGAAGGACGCCACGGAGTTAATAGCCCGCCATGACTCCCCGGCCTTCTACAGTCCACTCTTCGTCGTGCCGAAGCCAGGCGGCAGGTGGCGCCCGGTGATAGACCTCTCGGTGCTCAACAAGTTCATCGTCGCTCCCCACTTCCACGTGGAGATGGCAAGAGCCTTATGGGCCTCGGTGCAGCCGATGGACTACGCCATGTCTCGACCTAGCAGACGCGTACCTTCACTCATTTTCCCGTCGTTACCTGCGCTTCGCCTTCCGCGGGGTGGTATACCAGTTTCGTGCCCTACCTTTCGGCCTCAACCTCAGCCCATGGGTCTTTACGAGGATTATGGACGCGGTGGTCACCAGAGCCAGACAGGCCTTCTCCAGCCCGACCTCCAACTACCTCGACGACCTGCTCCTCCGGAATCAGGAACTGGCCCTCCTGGAGGCAGACAGGGATGTGCTCCTCAGACTCCTGCACCGACTCGGGTTCGTCGTCAGCGACGGGAAGTCCGATCTCTCTCCGTCATGCAGGTTTATTCACCTCGGGATGGAGTTCCTGACCGACCTCAACAGGGTACGGCTACCACAGGCGCGGATCCTGAAGTTGGCGACCCTCGCTCATCAAGTGGCGCTAGCGGATGCGGTTCCGGCCAGGACTAGGCTCCAGTTCTTAGGCCTGATCAGCGCGGCTGCGGACCTGTTACCCCTCGGCAGGCTCTTTTCGCGACCTCTCCAGCTGCATCTGCTGCTCCACTGGCGGCCGTCCTCCAGAGACCTCGCGGCCAGTGTCCCAGTCCCACTGCTGAACTGACCACATCTGCACAGGTGGACGGACCAGGTGTGGTTGGCAACAGGAGTGCCCCTCTTCATCCCCCAACCTCAACTGTTGCTCTTCACGGATGCAAGCCTCGTTGGCTGGGGCGCTCACTTAATGCCGGGATTCAGCGCCGTCACGGGTTGATGGCCGGCAGAACTCCAAGGCAGACATATCAACTGGCTCGAGCTCAAGACCATCTGGTTGGCGCTCATCAGCTGGGAATCGCGGCTCCACGACCAGGAGGTCTTGATCCTGTCCGACAATGCGATGGTGGTAGCCTACATCCAGAAGCAGGGCGGCACCCGGTACCCGTCCCTCTGCATGCTGCTTTACCAGATCCTACTGTGGGGCAGAGATCAGGGGATCTCTCTCTGAGCGTGACACATCCCGGGCCACCTGAATGTTTTCGCGGACTCCCTCTCTCGGCAGCGGCAGCTGCTGCACACCGAATGGTCCCTCCGGCCGGACATCTTCCGCATGATCTGTATGCACTGGGAGATGCCCATGCTGGACCTGTTTGCCACCAGGTGGAACCGTCAGCTCCCACTGTTTGTCTCGGCCTTCCCGGACCCGCTCGCCTGGGCAGTGGATGCCCTGTCCATCCTGTGGGACGGCCTCATAGCCTACGCCTATCCGCCGTCAGCACTGGTGCCCAATGTCCTTCTGAAGCTCTGGGGATGCAACACGGTCCTACTCCTCGTTGCCCCGTTCAGTTGGAACAGGAGTTGGACAACAGATCTTTTGAGCTTGGCCACGGGCCCTGATCCGGCTCCACACGCCGCGCACGATGCTGAAGCAGCCCCGGCAGAACCTCTTCCACCCTTGCCTGGAGAGACTGCTTCTTCACACCTGGAGGTTGTGCGGCAGGCCCTCTCAACACGAGGTTTTTCGGGTGCAGCAGTGGAGGCGATCGCTGCAGCTCGCAGACAGTCCACTCACCAGGTGTATGAAGGCAAGTGGAGAGTCCTACAGTCCTGGTGCGAGTCGGAGCACCTCCCCCCATGGCACTGACTATGCCGCAGCTTGCCGAGTTCTTCTTGTGGCTGTTCAGAGAGCAGAACTTGACCCCGATCACTATCAGAGGCTACCTCTCCATGGTGGCGGACACATATCGACACCTGGGGTTGCCAGACCCGGGAGCTTGCAAGGACCTCTCAGATCTGATTGCCCACTTCGACATCCAGCGTCCGGTCACCCGCTTTCTCCTTCCACGCTGGGACCTACTTACTTACTTACGCCTGTCACCCCTACCTGGGTATAGGCCGTCGACGAGAGACCTCCAGCAACTCCTGTCCTGTGCTTCTCCTTCGATTCTACTCCAGGTGGTTCCCAGTCTCTTGATGTCTGCTTGGAGGTCTCGACGCCAGGAGTTTCTTGGCCTACCTCTTTTCCTCTTTCCCTGGGGGTTCCATGACAATGCCTGCCTAGTGATACTGGAAGCTGGCTTTCTCAGACTGTGACCGATCCATCCCCATCTTCTTCGCCCAATTTCATTCTCTGCTGTTATCTGCTCTGTTCTCTCCCAAAGTCTGATGTTGCTGATCTTCTCTGGCCAGTGGATTTTCAAAATTCTTCTAAGGCAACTGTTCATGAAGGTCTGTACTCTGTTGACTGTGGTTTTTGTCAATCTCCAAGTCTCTGCTCCATATAGGAGAACTGCTTTTACATTGGAGTTGAAAATGCGGACTTTGGTGTTTTGTGACAGCTCTCTGGAACTCCACACTTTCTTTAACTGGAGAAAGGCTACTCTGGCTTTACCGATTCGTGCTCTGACATCTGCATCAGTGCCGCCTTTTTTGTCTATGATGCTCCCGAGATAGGTGAAGGACTCCACCTCCTCCAACGGGGTGCCAGCAAGCAAGATTGGTTCTTCCCTGGTTGTGTTCAGCCTCATTGTCTTTGTTTTCTGTTTGTGAATGGTGAGGCCCACTTGGGACGAGATGTCAGCAAGCCTCGTGGTCTTGTCTTGCATTTGTTGATGAGTGTGGGACAGTAATGCCAAGTCGTCTGCAAAATCGAGGTCGTCAAGCTGTGTCCACAGTGTCCACTGTATTCCACTTCGTCTGTGCTCTGTGGTCATCTTCATGACCCAGTCTATGGCCAGTAGGAAGAGGAACGGAGACAGCAGACACCCCTGCCTGACACCAGTTCTGACCTGGAGCTCCCTGGTGAACTGCCCTTCGTGGATCACGCGACATGTCATGCCATCGTAGCTGCTCTTGATCAGGCGGACGAGTTTGTGGGTACACCGTAGTGTCGTAGGAGTTTCCACAGAGTCTCTCGGTCCACACTGTCAAATGCTTTCTCATAATCCACAAAGTTGACGTAAAGCGGGGAGCTCCACTCCAGAGACTGTTCCACGATGATGCGGAGAGTGGCGATCTGGTCTGTACATGATCGGTTCTTCCTGAATCCTGCTTGCTGGTCTCAGCTGGGGGTCAACGGAGCTCTTCATTCTCTCTAGGATGATCCTGTTAAAGACCTTTCCTGGTACTGACAGCAAGGTGATTCCTCTGTAGTTGGAACACTTGCTGAGGTCGCCTTTCTTGGGAAGCTTGATTAGGTACCCCTCCTTCTAGTCAGCTGGCATCACCTCCTCTTCCCAGATCTTTCCAAACAGTGGGTACAGCATCTCCACTGTTGTCTCTAGGTCTGCTTTCAGAGACTCCGCTGGGATGCCATCTGGCCCTGCTGCTTTGCCATTCTTCAAAAATGCCACTGCTCTTCTGATCTCTTCCCGGCTGGGTCTGTCACAGCTGATGGGTAGGTCGGTCTCTGCCGGCTGGATGTCGGGGGGGGGGGGGGGGGGGGGGGGGGGGGGTCGGGTGGGCTAGGTCTGTTCAGTAACTCTTCAAAATACTCGGCCCATCTGTCGAGTTGGTCTGCTCTGTCTGCAATAGGCTTGCCTTCTTTGTCTTTTACTGGTCTTTCTGTATGGCCATACTTACCCAACAATCTTCTGGTAATGTCGTAGAGCTGTTTCATGTTGCCGCTGCCTGCTGCCTTTTCTGCCTCTGCTGCCAGGCTGTCTGTGTAGGCCCTCTTGTCTGCCCTGATACTCCTCTTCACCTTGCGGTTGGCTTCCGAGTATTCCTCCTGTGCCCTTACTTTGGCTGCTCTCGTGCGACTGTTGTTGACCGCTGCTTTCTTCTGCTTCCTCGCTTCTATCTTCGTCAAGGTCTGTGCCGACAGCCAGTCCTTGTGGTGGTGTTTCCTGAACCCTACAGTGTCTTTGCAGGTTGAGTTCAGCGCCTCTCTAACTGCCTTCCACTGCTGCTCTGTGGTGACTGCCTCCTCTTTATTTACTAGCTCCTGTAGCGCTTGAAACCGGTTGGACAGCACCAGTTTGAACTCTTCTCTAACTCCAGTTTCTCTCAGGAGGCCTACATTATAGCGCTGTCTTCTTGTTGTCTCTGTGCGGCTTTTCTTTAGCTTGAGCTTCATTCTTAAGGTAAGCAGATGGTGGTCTGAGGTGACATCTGCTCCTCTCCTCACTCGAACATCTTGAAGGGATCTTCTAAATTTCTTGCCAATGCAGATATGGTCTATTTGGTTCTCTGTTGTATGGTCAGGTGAGACCCAAGTTGCTTTGTGTATTCTTCTGTGTGGGAAGATGCTGCCTCCAATGACAAGTCGGTTTAGAGCACAAAAGTCTACAAACCTCTCCCCGTTCTCACTCATCTCCGAGCCTAGTCCCTGTCTCCCCATCACCTCTTCGTATCCGGTGTTGTCCTCCCCTATTTTGGCATTAAAATCGCCCATGACGATGGTGATGTCTCGCTCCTCACAATTGTCCATGGCACTCTGGAGTCGGTTGTAGAACTCTTGTTTCTCTTCCTCGTCACTGTCATTGGTGGGCGCATAACACTGGATGACGTTCAGCTTGAGCTTTTTCTTGGTTCTAAAGGCTGCTGTGATAATTCTTGGCCCAAGAGGTTCCCAGCCCATCAGCGCTCTCTGTGCCACTGGTGACAGCATGAATGCTACTCCTTCTGTATGGGGGGCATTCTCCTCTTCATGACCTGAATACAGAATCATCTCCCCACTTAACAGCCTTTTCTGGCCAGACTGCGTCCATCTGGCTTCACTGATACCTAGCAGGGAAAGGTTGTACATTTGCATTTCCGCTGCTATCTGGGCGGCCTTGCCGCTCTGGTACATGGTCTTGACGTTCCATGTGCCCATGGTTGTGTCCCTGGATAGAGAGAGGCGGCTCGGTCCTGTGGCTTCCGAAGACTTCCGGCTTTCACCACAGGACGTCATAAGTCTTCTGGTAGAAGAACCTTTCTCCTCCAGGAAAGGAATTACTGTTAGTCTTTTCGTCGGCATTTTTGTAGCTATTTCCTTTTTTGCAGGGTGGGGAAGCTACCCCCACGCCCAACCCCCTTACTAGGAGGACCAGGGGTTTTCTGTCGGGGTCACCTTCCCTTAGACCATGTTGGTTCACGGCACCTTATTTCATTCGGTGCACCCCTCTCATGAGGGACCCCCTATCCACCACCCAGGGGACGTGCCTCAACGCCATATGGTCCCAGCGCGAGGACGCTGGGACCTAGCTTGGGTTTTAACTTGGCTGAATGCCAGTCGGTTCGAGCCTCTTTCCTTGGCCCGCCTCACAGACATAACCAGGAAGAACTGCTTCCTCCTGGCCCTCGCAACAGCGGCCAGAGTGAGCGAGCTGCATGCCCTGTCCATGGACCCTACGTGCCTACAGTTCTGGGCAGGTGGGGCAGTAGACCTCCTGCCCAACCCCGCTTTCTTGGCCAAGAATAGACTCCCCTCGGCCGCACCTCAGGTGATGAGTCTACGCCCGCTCACAGGGTTTGACCGCTCCCAAACGTCCTGTCTGTAGGACCCGGTCCGCGCATTGAAGGTGTACCTCAAAAGAGTAAAGCCCATCAGGAGAGGCCACTCTCGCCTCTTCCTGCCCTTGGCCCCAAGTCGGGCTGACATCTCTGCCCAGACGATATCCTCCTGGGTGCGATACAAAGAGATCTCTCCAAAAGGGGCTAAGAGATTGCGGATACGGGCGCACGAAATCAGAGCAGCCGCCACCAGCGTCGCATTCAACTGCAACTGCGCAGCCAGGGACATCATAGCGGCCGTCGGGTGGCGAGCAGAGTCCACCTTCACCCGCTACTATCTCCGAGATCTCTCTGCACAACAAGAGACCCTGGCACTCGTCGGAGACATCTCGGCGGCGCAACACTCCTTCGGGGCGCCTCCCGTGCCATAGGTAAACCTTAGCTGAATTCGTCGGGAGGTTGCCCCTCGAAGCTAAGCATATTGCAGTGGCACGGCTTGGGCGGCACCCTCCTCCTTTTCACTATTCTTCCGTACAGTAATGCCATCGCTATGGATTTTGAAGAAACAAATGTATTTTTCTCTAAAAGATATTTTTTCGAAAAATACTTACCGATGGCATTACTCACAGGACCCTCCCGCCTGCCCCGCTTGCCGCCAGCACGCTAAGAGTAAGACCGGCGGGAACACACGGCATGCGCACCCGGATGGAGGGAGGGGAGACTATCCAGGTGTTTGGTTACAACTCCCTAGTGTTACAGTCCGTGTCATGTGGGTACACACGAACGGCTTTGAGGCTGAATTTGGTAAGCTAAAGGGTATATTCCATACAGTAATGCCATCGGTAAGTATTTTTCGAAAAAATATCTTTTAGAAAAAAATACATGTTAGCCAGTTGGCTGTGAACGTTGCTGTCTATCATCATTGATTAAAATTGTCTGTGCTGGTCTGTGATTTTGAAGCTTTATGTCAGACCCACAAGTTCCAAAATCACAAACAAGCAGACATTTGATGCTACTAATATCTTTTTCTTACCTCATAAGATGCAGTAATCTGTTATTGCTACTGTCTGAATGATTTTCCTTACCAACACAAAAAAATGTGCAGTGAACATTTCCTTGTTTGGCTGATAAAGAAGTTTTGTTCTTGTTATAAATTTAGTAAACTTGTTTTGAGCATATATCTTTTTTCGTTGGTTATTCCATTGTCTGAATAATTGAATTTATGTTTATGTAGCCAAATGCTGATGGGTTTTTCCGTTGCCTGGATATCTGGATCACTTTCCTTGACTACCTGAGCACAAGGCTACAAGAACGCTCAGCTGACATGGCATCCATTCTCAGCAAGTAAGGGAGCATATTATACAGCTTAATTATTGTCTCACTTAGATCAAAGCATGTGTGCAGGAAAGTAAACAAACACACTTAACACATTTAACCCCATGGCCGCATTTCCCATGGTTTGGAGGTGTTACCTAACAAGTTGCTGGAGATAGTTTGACTATGATAACTCAAGGGTAGTGTCAGATGAGCTCGACGCCTTCAGGTGTCGAGCTCATCTGACACTACCCTTGAATTATCATGGTTGGTCCATCTGGTTCTGGGGCTAAAATGGGTTAAGACAAGCCAGGGTAACACATTCTTATTGTGAACAAAGAAAGGAAGAAACTAGCATGATATACAATATGAAATTACAAGTATCCAACTAAGAAAATACTTTATTGTCCTCAATGAAAATTTTTGTTTGATTCTCAGGCTATTATGTTTCTTTATTCCATAGTAAAATTGGTCTCATATGAGCAAATCTCAAAAGGTCAGAGAGGAAACATTACACATAGCTGAAATTTCATCTCTCATTTTGAAAACTGATTTGTTTCCTCAAAAACATTACCAATGACATTACTGATAGGAAACATATACTAAGCTTACCAATTTCAGCCTAAAAGTCTGTTGGGAGGCGACTCAAGGGCGCCATAACCAGGTACCTGAGTAGTCTCCCGTCCCTCCCTATCTGGTCACGTGCCCAGTGGTATCACGCCAGTCTGTTCGCTTAGCTTACTGGGAACGTTTGTGTTCAAGCCTACTGGACGTATTCGACTGTGTATAGTTGTGACTGGTCATGCCTTGGATTCTGGATTCTCTGTGGTTACCATGTTTGCCTTGGATTAACTTTGTTCCTTGGATTTACATGTGGGCGCTGGTGCTTCTGCTTGGATTTTATAAGGTGCTCGGACTTCTAGGCTATGTTGGTGGCTCCATTGCGGCCTTCGTGACAGGTTCCTCACTGGCCAGGCAAGGTCTCGGTTGTTGCCCTCAACTTGCGTGCTGTGCGCCGGGTGGCGGAACTGGCCATGGAATTTAGTCTTCATCAGAGTTATATTTCATGCGCGGGTGCACTCATTTGCATGGCCTCAACAGAGCCACGCCCGGTTGACTCTCACCTCTGACTATGTTTTGCAGTTACCAAGTCCGTACCTGCATGCGCTGTGGGGACTTCCAGTGGCTGCTCCTCGTTACCGGTCCAGCAGCAACGTCGTCCGCCCCACTCCACGGTGAGTGACAAGCGCCCCCAACTGGACGAGGCTACTGGACCTTTGTGCGCCCGCTCCTCAGAGCCTGGCCCACAGCGAACTTGTTCGCCCTGCCTTGCAGCCCGATCTGCCTTGGGCTCCGACGTGGTTACACGGAAGGATGGATCTAAGAATCCCGGGCTGCCCCACGTCACCCGACCTCGTGAGCACCTGCAGGACCGGCCCTCTTGCCCGCAGACCGCACCGCGCGAACCGGTGGGTCGTCAACACAGCCGACGCTCTTCCTCCATGATACTACTCCTGTCACTCGTACGACGACGTCGAATGCCACGGGGCCTAGACCGACCTCTTGCTCGCCCCGGCGTGCTTCGCCCCGCCGTCCCAGATGTCCATCTCCAGACCCGGCACTGCTACGTAGTCGTCGCTCCCCCCCGCGTTGGCGCTTCCCCCCCCCCCCCCCCCCCCCCCCCCAGACCCAGCGGGCTCACTCGCACCCACGCAGTCGCTCCCCATGGTTTGGCCTGTCGACGCTTCGTAGCACAGCCTCTTCTCGGCGTTCTTCGCTAGACTCCTCCTCGGCTGTCTTGGTTCCCCCCTCTCGGCAGAGCCCCCAGGTGAGACGTACCCCGCCCAGCTCCAGTACCGGGCGTCGTGACCACGCTGGCAAGGCCCCCGGCCTCCTCCCGCCCCTCTGAGAGGCGCCCTCCCCGGACCCTGGCGTCCGCTGTCGTTGCTTCGCGACCCCGCCGCTGCCCACCAGTGCCCCCCGATGACGATGTCGCCCTCAGCTTGTTACCGGAGGATTTCATTTCGGCCCTCCTCAGCCGCTCGGCTCTCACGCTCGACAGACACCCCTTCGTTGCCGACGGCCCTCCTGGCACCTCGGATGGAGACTCTCCGGTCCCTGGACGAGGCGGCGTGCCTGATCGCTTCTTGCCTTTCCCGGGGGACTGCCCGCCGTCCCCCCCCCCCCTCCCCCCGCTCAAGAGGAAAGCTTCGGCCTTTGTGGATACTGACCGGCAGTCCAAACGGTTCAAGTCCCAGCCCCAACCCCCTGGATTACGGGATCTTGGCGAGGCGTTTTCCGCGCACCTGCAGCAGGGCTCCTTGGGCGACGCGGGCTTCTTCTCCGACGCCAAATGGCCGCCGGACATCTCCTTCCGACCTAACTGGTACGCTGGTCACTCGCAGACCTTTGCCTGCCCCCTCCCAGCGGTGGAACCTCCGGCACAGTCGCAAGCGGGCGGCCTTCGAGCTTTGCGGCATCACATCCCCCCCCAGATTGGACAGAACAGCGACCCTCATTCGCAACGCCATGGCCTGTGCGGGATTCCTGGACCTGGTCACGCAAGCTTTCGTCCGACGCGTCGAGGATGCTTGGCACCCGTCGATCTCGCCGCTGCTAGGGGACATCCTTGCCTTGGCGGTCGCTGCCAACCAGGCGGCATTTGTTTCTTCAAAAACATTACCGATGACATGACTTTGTGGAAGTGTCTACTACTTACTCAATTCTAGCCTAAGAACCGGTTGTGTTACCACACAACCCGGGAGGCACTCAGGGAACCCCCAGAGGGGCTGAGAGTTGTCTCCCGTTCCTGCCCATCCGGTTCCGAGTCATGTGGTGACTAACCAGTCATGCTACTTAGGCTCACACCGTTCAGACGTGTTTGCTCTAGCCTACGGACTTAGAAACTTTTTCGACCGGTTGCTCACGGTCTTCCGTATACTTGGATTCTTGTTTGACTCCTACTTCGTCGGCCCTCCTTGTGCCCTGGGTGGGTCTGCTGGTCCCCTCTTCATTTAGCTGCTGCCCTCTCCTGTGTCTTGGGTTGTTGGGTGGCTCGCGCTTTGCTGGGACATTGCCCGCGTTCGCGCCGTGGGTGTTATGGACGTTTCTTCCCCCGTTCCCGCTCCAGCGGAGAGGTAAGGTAGCTGGGTTGACCCTCGGCCGGCTCCCGGGCTGGGCGCCGGTTCGAGCAGGGATGAAGACAGTCTTCATCTTCACTGTAACTTTTTCGCGCCAAAATCTCCCCTTAGCTTGGTGGGGCCCCTCGTGCCCGCGCTCACTCACCTTTCAGCTGATTGGTGTGGCAAGATTTGGCGCTTACCTGCTGGCTTGTACCTTGTTGGGTTTTGTGGGGAGACGTTATGCGTCCATGGCTCGCTTAACTTGGCAGGGCCCCTCGTGCCCACGCCCTGTTGCCATTACTTTGGTAAATGTTGCTGTACCAGATGCTTGCTTCATGCCTGTACCTGTCATAACATGCTTGAGTTTTGTTGTGCCTGATGCGTCGTATGCTCGCCTTAGCTTGGCGGGGCCCATCGTGCCCGCGCCCACTAGCTTTACGGGGGTAGATATTGCAGGCCCAGATGCTTACTGACAGGCTTGTACCTCGCTGTTTGTGCCTTTTGGTGTTGTGAAGGCCTGCCTTACCAGGGCGGGGTCCCTCAGGCCCTCGCCCACGTGCCTTCAGGTCAGTTATATGTTGCAGTGGCCTGTTGATGACCTGCATGCTTTGCGGAGGGTTCCAGTGGCTGTCAGATAACCACAAGGTCTGTCTCCCCTGCGCTGGATGCACCTCAGACCACGCTTGCGACACCTGCTCCACCTGGCCTGAGCTGCGCTGGTCGCAGTTATGGGGTTTTTACAGACGCGAGCGACCGGCAACTGTGTGTGATCCGAAACCAGTCGAGGCACCATCCCCCGTGCCCTGCGCACTGACCGCACGAGACCGCACCAACCTTATGGAAAAGACGCCACACCGGACGCGGGAGCCTAGTGCTCGGAGCGGGACTGCTTTCAACACGATTGCTTCCAGGAGGGAGCCCGCCCGGACAAAGCCTACTGACAGGCAGAGAGCCCGCCTCACTGAACCCAGTTCGGAGAGACGCGCCACGCGCCGTCCCATGTCCGTTGTCAGTCCCCGCTCGTCTCCAAGAAAGGCCGCTGACTCTTACGGGGAGTCGCTTCGCCGGCAGAGAGCCCCGCCTCATTGAGCCCGGCTCGGAGAGACCTTTAGTTCAGTGCCCTCACGCCACTCCAGCTCTACCACACGCTCTCTCTCCCCAGTTGGCGAGCGTAGGAAAGACCACGCGTCGCGCCGTTCCAGGGACCTTGGCTCCCACCGTTCTTCGGTGTCGTCGCGCTCGTCCTTGTCCTTCCCTCGACCGGACTCCTGTTCATCTCATCCCTCCTCCCCTCACCCGGCCTGCCAACCCCCTCCTCGGCTTCGTCGGCCCCGTTCGTGTAGTCGCAGTTGCAGTCGCTCGCCGCGCTCCGGACGCCCTGCCCGCGGCAGTACATCTTCACCACGACGTCCCATGCCTCGCTTGCCATCCCGTCTTCTTCGTCGGCCCCCGCTCGTGTCGGGTCGCTTCCCCTCCTCCTCCACTGGCCACTGGCGATTGGATGTCGTTGCCCTTAGCCCCCGTCGGCTTCGCCTGTCCCCCTCCAACCACCCTCTGGAGGACAAGACCCTGAGCCTACACGCCGAGGACTCCGTCTCCGCGCTTCTTGGGGGGCTTAGCCACTCGCCTTCTCCTCGCTATTCTTCTTCTGTCTCATCGGTTTCCCGCAAGCTGGCCCCTTCGTCGCGTACAGACACCATGCTTGCCCTGGACGAAGTTGCTCGTCTCATCGCCGCCACGCTTCCTGCGGTTGACTGCCCGCCGTCGCCCCCGCTCAAGAGGAAGATCTCTGCGTTTGTGGATGCTGGAAGACAGGTGAAGAGATTCAAGTCCCTGCCGCAGCCTCCCGGCTTTCGTGACCTCCGTGACGCCTTCTCAGCGCACCTCCTGTCAGGTTCCTGGGACTCCGAATTCTTCTCCGACTGTAGGTGCCCTGCCGGACTCGACATTGCCTTTCGTCAGAACTGGTACTCGGGACACTCCCAGGCGTTCGCCTGCCTGCTGTGGATCTGCCGGCCTTGGTGCAGGCTGGAGGCGCCGCTCTGCTGAAACGCTCCCTGCCCTGCGGTTTGGACAAGACGGCCTCGCTCGTCCGTAACACCTTAGCCTGCGCGGGATTTACGAAACTGTTGACCCAAGCCTTCGTCCGTTGCATCGAGGACTCCTGGCTTCCCTCCTTGATGCCCCTCCTCGGAGACCTTCTCGCTCTTGCGGAAGCGGCCAACCGGGCAGCGTATCACTCGTCGGTCAACGCGATGGCTGCCGCCTCCAACTGCGACCTGTTACGTCGGGATGCCGTGTTGCTGGCCTGCCGCGGAATGCCTCCCGATCTGAGGACTCAGCTGCGCCGTGTTCCCCTGGGTGGCCCTCTGCTCTTCGGTGAGACCTGGCAGACTGTGAAGGATGCTAACTCGGACCGTTGCCCTCGCAAGACAGCCCCACAACGCTTTCAGGCTGCCCGCAAGGCCGTGGGTCGCGCCCTGCGGACCACCAGACCCGCCGCGTCGTCCGCCCCTGCGACTCCGCGGGCCCCTCATCGCCGTCCCGCTTTCGGCCGCCCCGGACCTGTTAGCGCCCCTGCCCCCGCCTGGCCCCGTCCTGCTCGTCGCCCAGGGCGCGGGCAGGCCACCTGACTTTGCTCCGCTTCTGCCTCCACCGACCGCGCCCGGGTCTCCAGTCAGCGGGAGGCTCGCACTGTGCAGCGAGGAGTGGGGCTCGCTGTTCCCAGACGACCCCTGGATTTTGGAGACAGTTACTGAGGGCCTTCGGATCCCTTTCGCTCCCCGCCTCCGCTGCGTTGCTCTCCGTTGTGGACCGAGGTTCCATCAGACGAGCTCAAGGCCTGCGCCCTTCGCGGAGAAGTCGCCGCTCTCTTACAGAAGGCCGCCACAGAGGTCGTGCTACGCCCGGACGCCCCAGCCTTTTACACCCGCCTCTTCGTGGTGCCCAAACCAGGCGGCAAGTGGCGACCTGTCATCGACCTCTCAGCGTTGAACGCGTTCATCTCTGCCCCGTTCTTTCGCATGGAGACTGCCCGGGCCCTCAGAGCTTCCATACAGCCCATACAGTCTGGACTTATCCGACGCTTATCTCCATGTCCCCATGCACCCGGCCTCCAGGAGGTATCTCCGCTTCACCTGCGACGGAGTAGTTTACCAGTTTCGGGCCCTGCCGTTCGGTCTCATCCTCAGCCCATGGGTCTTTACTTGAATCATGGACGCAGTGGTGGCCAAGGCACAGCAGTCGTCTTCCAGCCCGATGTCGAACTACCTCAACGACCTCCTCCTGCGTAACCAATTGGAGACCCACCTGAGATTGGGCAGGGACGCACTGATACGGCTGTTGTCGCGGTTGGGGTTCCTAGTCAACGCAGGCAAGTCGGACCTCACTCCCTCACGTCGCTTCGTCCATCTCGGCATGGAGTTCACCACCGACCTCAACAGGGTGCGTTTGCCGGAGCCGCGGATCCTGAAGTTGGCCACCCTAGCCGGCCAGGTAGCCCAGCAGGACGCAGCCTCCGCCAGAGTCTGGCTTCAGCTTCTTGGTTTGATCAATGCGGCGGCGGATCTACTCCCCCTCGGTCGTCTCTATGCCCGGCCGCTACAGCTGCACCTCCTGTTTCTCTGGCATCCCTCCTCAGGCGATCTGACCACCATGGTTCCCGTGTCTCCATTGATTCGCCCCCATCTCCTGCGTTGGACGGACACGTCGTGGCTCGCTTTGGGAGTCCCCCTGACCGCTCCTCCTTCTCGACTCTCCCTGTGTGTTGATGCAAGTCTTGCTGGTTGGGGAACCCACCTGCTACTGCGGTTCCTCACGACGTCCGGCCCCTGGCCTCCGGAGTTCGCGGACAAGCACATCAACTGGTTGGAGCTGCAAGCAGTCTGGCAAGCCCTCATCGCGTGGGAGGAACAACTCGGTCACCAGGAACTGCTCGTCCTCTCCGACAACGCGACAGTGGTGGCTTACATCCAGAAACAGGGCGGGACCCGCTCACCCGACCTGTGCATGCTCCTCTGCCGTCTGATGCGCTTGTGCGAGGACCGCAACATTTCCCTCCGTGCTCGTCACATACCCGGCCACCTGAATGTGTTGGCCGACTCTCTCTCACGACGCGGCCAGTTGCTACACACAGAGTGGACCTTACGCCAGGACATCTTTCGGATGATCTGCACGCAATGGGAGACGCCAATGGTCGACCTGTTCACCACGAGGTGGAATCACCAGCTTCCCCTATTTGTCTCCCCGATCCCAGACCCTCTGGCCTGAGCAGTCGATGCGCTGTCCATCCCTTGGGACGGATTTCTCGCGTACGCGTACCCCCCAACAGTCCACGTCCCCAAAGACCTCCTCAAGCTTCGGGGATGCAATAATAATAATAATAATAATAATAATTACTGTATTTATAATGCGCTTATCTTATAATAATTATAACTCTAAGCGCGCACTCACAACTCGCACACGCATGCGCACACTTTAGACAATGACTCATGTGCCACAAATAGTGAAAATACATTACGACGGTCAGTTTGGGGTGGGGAGTGTGGTGATATAGTGCTAGAACTGTTGAAAGAGGTGAGTTTTGAGGGCGGACTGGAAGGAGGAGAGAGAGTGTTTCTGACGGAGAGAGAGTGGGAGAGTGTTCCAGGTGGATGGACCGTATACTGAGAAGGAGCGGGGGCCGCAAGTGCTGAGTTTGGTGCGGGGGATGAGGAGGCGGAGAGGGTCGGAGGCGGAGCGTCCTACTCGTCGCCCCGTTCTCTTGGAACCGGTCCTGGACCACCGACCTCCTCAGCCTCGCCACGGACCCCCCACTGCTGCTTCCTGCGCCCTGCATGATGCTCAAGCAACCCCGACAATCGCTGTTCCACCCGTGCCCGGAGCGTCTACTCCTTCACGCTTGGAGGTTGTGCGGCAAGCCCTCGCCGCTAGAGGCTTCTCGAGTGCAGCAGTGGAAGCTATCGCTACAGCCTGCTAACCCTCGACACGACGCGTCTATGAGGGAAAATGGCGAGTACTGTGCTCCTGGTGCGACGACCAGCGCCTCGCCCCCACCGACCTAACTAACCCCCAGCTCGCGGACTTCTTCCTCTGGCTCTTTAGAGGCCTAGGATTGGCCCCTATAACCATCAGGGGGTACTTGTCCATGATTGCTGACACCTACCAGCACATCGGCCGCCCGGACCCCGGCGCCTGTAAAGACATCGCCGACCTTATGACTCACTTCGGCCTGCAGTGTCCAGTGCCCTGATCGCTCATTCCTCGCTGGGATCTACCTTGGGTACTGACTTGGCTGAATTCTGCCAGATTCGAACCGCTGGCTTTGGCCCGCCAGGCGGATGTGACTCGTAAGACTTGCTTCCTGTTGGCTCTTGCCACGGCGGCCCGAGTTAGCGAGCTACATGCGCTGTCAGCGCACCCTGCCTGCCTGCAGTTTCGAGCAGATGGTTCCGTGCAGCTGCTTACGGACCCTGCCTTCATTGCCAAGACCAGGTCTCCATTGACCGCGCCACAGGTGATCACCTTACGGCCGCTGAGAGGGACGAACTTCCCCCAGGAGACCAGGCAACAAGATCCTGTGCGAGCCCTACGCGTGTACCTACGTCGAACTAAAGCCTTTGAAGCCCGGCAGACCTGACATAACAGCCCAGACGATCTCTTCCTGGCTACGCTGGGTCATACGGTCCACCTACCAGGACCTCTCCCCGCAGGGAGCGAAGAGGCTAAAGATACGTGCACACGAGATACGCACCATGGCACGATCGTCGCTTTCGACCGGAACTGCGCTGTCAAAGACATCGTGGCTGCCGTGGGCTGGCGGGCAGAATCAACCTTCGCCCGCTTCTACCTCCGGTATCTGGCAGGCCAGCGAGACAACCTTGCACTGGTGTGGGACATCACTGCGGCACAACACTCCCTCCCACCGCCACAGGCGCCGTAGGTACGCACCTAGCTAAGATTGTCGGGAGTTTGCGGCAGGGAGGATGACTCTAATTGGCCCTATGGGGGTGGTTGGGCGCGGCACCCTCCTCCTTATCGCAATTCTTCCACAAAGTCATGTCATCGGTAATGTTTTGAAGAAACAAATTCATTTTTCTCAAAAAGGTATTTTTTCTTAAAATACTTACCGATGACATGACTCGGAGGACCCTCCCACCTGCCCCGCTTGCCGCTGGTGAGCTAAGTATCCTGACTGGTTAGTCACCACGTGACTCGGAACCGGATGGGCAGGAACGGGAGACAACTCTCGGTCCCCCTCGGGGGTTCTCAGAGTGCCTCCCAGGTTGTGTGGTAACACAACGGGTTCTTAGGCTAGAATTGAGTTAGTAGTAGACACTTCCACAAAGTCATGTCATCAGTAAGTATTTTAAGAAAAAAATACCTTTTAGAGAAAAATATCACACCTCCACCAACGCCATGGCTGCCGCCGCCGCGAACTGCGACCTGATGTGCCGTGATGCCGTCCTCTTGTCCTGCCACGACCTCCCCTTCGAGATAAGGAAGCAGCTGGGGCAAGCCTCGCTCGGCAGCACGCTCCTTTTCAGTCCTACTTGGCAGACGGTGAAGGATTTGAACAAGGACCTCTGGCCCAGACGCTCCGTCTCCTCCCGCTTTCAGGCAGCCCGCAAGGCCGTGGGTCGCGCCCTGCGGACCGTTAGACCCTCCACTCGCCCCTTCTGATGACGCGGTCGTCTCCCCCCTCGCGCCCCTACCTTTGGCCGCTCCCGCCCCATTCCCGCCTCCGCCCCCACCTGGCCCAATCCCACCTGATGCCCCGGGCGTGGCAGGGCCCACTGACTGCCTCCCTCCTCAGCCCCCGCGGACTGCTCCCGGGTCTCCTGTCAGCGGGAGGCTCGCGCTCCACAGCGACGCTGGCGTTAGCTGCTTCCAGACGACCCGTGGGTCCTCTCCACCATCTCCGAGGGCCTCCTGATCTCCTTTCAGTCTCTTCCTCCACTGCGGCGCTCCCCCCTGTGGACCGCTGTCCCAACGGACCAGCTCAGAGCCGATGCCCTTCACGGCGAGGTCACCGCCCTACTGCAGAAGGCGGCCACGGAGGTGGTCTCGAGTCATGATTCACCGGCCTTCTACAGCCGCCTGTTCGTGGTTCCCAAGCCGGGCGGCAAGTAGCGTCCCGTCATTGACCTCTCCGCGCTGAACAAGTACATCTCCACGCCGATGTTCCGCATGGAGATGGCCAGAGCCTTGGGGTCAGCGGTTCAGCCCATGGACTTCGCCGTCAGTCTAGACTTGTCGGACGCGTACCTTCACGTCCCCATGCACCCCGCCTCGCGACGCTACCTCCGCTTCGCCTTCGGCAGCGTGGTCTACTAGTTCCGGGCGCTGCCCTTCGGCCTCAACCTCAGCTCCTGGGTGTTCACTCGCATCATGGATGCCGTTGTCGTTAAGGCCAGGCAGGCTTCCTCGAGCCCCATCTCGAACTACCTAGACGATTTGCTCCTGCGGAACCAGTGAGACGCCACCTTGAGGAAGGACAGAGATGCGCTACTCAATCTAATCTATCGGCTTGGCTTCCTGGTCAACGTAGGCAAGTCAGACCACATGCCCTCCCACCGCTTCGTGCACCTGGGCATGGAATTTCGGTCCAACCTCAACGAGGTGAGACTCCCGGAGCCTCGGATCCAGAAGTTGGCGACCCTGGCCCAGCAGGTGTCTCAAGAGGACGTGGTTCCCGCCAGAGTTTGGCTACAACTCCTGGGCTTGATGAGCGTGGCGGCGGACCTCCTACTCCTCGGCCGACTCTACTCCCGCCCGCTTCAGCTGCACCTGCTTCTCCACTGGCAACCCTCCTCCAGCGACCTCGCGACCCTGGTGCCAATTGTTCGATGCTCCGTCCGCATCTCCTCCACTGGGTGGATCCCTTGCCTTGCCGCCCCCCTAGTTGTCTCTCTGCGTGGACGCAAGCCTCACCCGCTGGGGCGCACACTTTCTTGCGATGTTCTACATGGCTTCCGGCCACTGGCCTCCGGACCTCGTAGACAGACACATCAACTGGCTGGAGCTGGAAGCAGTTTGGCGAGCCCTCATCGCGTGGGAGACACACCTCTGACACCAGGAGCTCTTTGTCCTCTCCGACAACTCCACCGTGGTCTCCTACATCCAGAAGCAGGGTGGGACGCGCTCCCTCTCCCTCTGCTTCCTCCGCTACCAGGTCCTCTGGTGGTGCGAAGATCATGGCATCTCACTCTGAGCACAACACAGCCCTGGCCACCTGAATGTCCTAGCCAACTCCCTCTCGCGGCGCAGCCAGCTTCTTCACACCGAGTGGGCACTCCGCCCGGACATCTTTCAGATGATCTGCACACGATGGGAGACACACATGGTCGACCTCTTCGCAACGAGGTGGAATCGCCAGCTGCCCCTCTTTGTCTCCCCCATTCCGGACCCTCTCGCCTGGGCAGTCAACGCGCTCTCCATCTCTTGGGAGGGCCTCAGCGCGTATGCTTATCCACCCACAGTGCTAGTCCCCAAGGTCCTGCTCAAGCTCAAGGGTTGCAACGCGATCCTGTTACTGGTGGCCCCATTCTGCTGAACCAAGTCTTGGACCACTGACCTCCTGAGCCTCGCCACGAGCCCATCCCTGTGGCTCCCCACCCCACGCATGATGCTCGAGCAACCCCGACAGACGCTGTTCCACCCGTGCCCAGAGCGACTGCTCCTACACGCCTGGAGGTTGTGCGGCACGCCCTCGCCGCTAGAGGTTTCTCAAGTGCAGCGGTGGAAGGTATCGCTTCAGCCCGCAGACCTTCGACCAGACGCATCTATGAGGGAAAGTGGCGAGTCCTTTGGTCCTTGTGCGACGACCAGCGCCTCTCCCCCACAGATCTGACTACCTCCCAGCTGGCTGAGTTCTTCCTCTGGCTCTTCGTCGCGCAGATCTTGGCGCTGATCACCATTGGGGGTTACCTGGTCATGATAGCTGACACGTATCGCCACCTGGGCGCTTGCAAGGACCTCACCGACCTCATGGCGCACATCAGCCTCCAGCGGCCTGCCCCCTACTCGCTGATTCCGCGCTGGGACTTAGCCTGGGTGCTCAATTCAGACCGCTTCGAACCGCTCCCCCTGGCTCGGTTTGCCGACGTGACCCGGAAGACCTGTTTCCTCCTGGCCCTCGCCACAGTTTCCAGGGTGAGCGAGCTGCACGCGCTCTCTGCGTGCCCTGACGGCCTCAAAGTTCAGAACGGACGGCTCCGTGCAGCTCCTGACCGACCCGGCGTTCCTGGCCAATACTCGGTCTCCATTATTCGCGCCCCAGGTGATCACCATTCGGCCGCTGAAAGGGTTACACCTTCCAGACAGCAGGACCCGGTGAGGGCCTTACAGGTACACCTGCGCCGATCCAAACCAGTCTGGAGGGGACGGTCCTGCCTCTTTCTGCCTTTGTCCCCAGGAAGACCAGACATCTTGGCCCAGACGATGTCTTCCTGGCTCCACTGGATTATCCGGTCCACCTACCTGGACCTCTCTCCGGAGGGCGCTAAGAGGCTGCAGATCAGGGCGCTCGAGGTTAGAGCCATGGCCACGAGCGTCGCCTTCGACCGCAACTGCGCCGTCAAAGACATTGTGGCGGCCATGGGCTGGTGGGCGGAATCGACCTTCCCCCGGTTCTATCTTCGGGACCTCTCGGGCCAGCGAGAGAACCTAGCCCTGGTGGGGGACATCGCCGTGGCGCAACACTCTCGAGGCCGCTGGTGCTGTAGGTAATTCTTAGCTGACATTGTCAGGAGGTTGCCCCCGGGGAGGGCAGGTCTCATTAGACCGTATACAGGGATCGAGTAATACGGCGTGGCACCCGCCTCCTTTTCGCTATTCTATATATCAGTAATGTCATCGGTAATGTTTTTGAGGAAACAAATGAATTTTTCTTTAAAATGTATTTTTTCGAAAAATACTTACCGATGACATTACTCGGAGGACCCTCCCACCTGCCCCGCTTGCCGCTAGTAAGCTAAGCTTCAGACTGGCGTGATACCCCTGGGCACGTGACCGGATAGGGAGGGACGGGAGACTACTCAGGGTACCTGGTTATGGCGCCCTTGAGTCTCCTCCATGGTTGTGTAGGTACACAACAGACTTTTAGGCTGAAATTGGTAAGCTAAGTGTGCGTTTCCTATCAGTAATGTCATCGGTAAGTATTTTTCAAAAATATACATTTTAGAGAAAAATTCATTTTGATTTGATTTGCATGTATCTTACACTACTGAAAGAGTGTCCAGCAATTTGTTTTCTTTTTTGTAACATTTTTAGGGAGTTAGAGAAGAATTTGTATTGTGCTAAGCATGGTACCGTCAAGGTGTTAAACGTTACGAATGACCAGAATCACAAGCTCGTTTTCTGCAAAACAAATGCATTAATAATCATGTGGTTATGTTGCTTTCGTGATTATGTACCTTTAGCTGTATCATCTGTTGTACTCAACTTTCAGGACTACTATGACCATAGAGGTAATGACCGACACCGTAATTTTCAAATTATAAATTAGAAAAGAATCATCAACCAAACACTTTGCCCTGTGCACATACTTAGTCCCTATGCAACACACAAACAAGATTTACTTCAAGTTGTCATCCGTTTCCATGCTGAAGCTTCCTTATCACAGGTACCTATTCTGTGTAATGTTTTTTTGTGCCGAATTCTTGTGTGTTTGTTTTCTCAAAACCCTTACCCATGGCATTACTATATGGAAGATACCCCTTAGCCTACTGATTTCAGCTTAAGCATTTGTTGTGTCCCCTGCACAACTGGGGAGGAGTCACCGGGGATCAATGCCTAGAAGCCTCGGGTGGCCTCCCCTTCCCTCCCTATCCGGTCACGTGCTGGGCGGAAGCCCGCCAGTTGTACCCTTAGCTCGACCGTGTTCGGTTGTGTTTCGGCCTTCTGCGATTTTCTGCGGCTGTGTATGGTCCTTATTTGTACTCGGACTTTTTGGTGGTGCCCACCTTGGACTCTCGTGCATTGGCACTGGTCTAGTGTGCTTCAGTTTGGGATAACCTGTGCTTTCCTACGTGTGAAGTGCCTTTGGACTTGCATAGTTTTGGTGGTATGGCGAGTGCTCGGATGAAGACCTGCCTTTGGTGTGGGGACTTTCAGTGGCCGACGGACGCCCACGAGGTGTGCCTCCCGTGCTCGGGCTGTGCTTCCGGGTTGACGTGCAAGATTTGTGCCACTTGGAGGGAGGAGCATTGGTCTCAGCTCTGGGATTTCTACCGGCGAGAGCGACCTTCCCGGCCCAAGCAGCCTCCCCCTGTGCCCTCCTCCTCGAAGGGACCCCACCCGGGTCTGCCCTGGGGGACTTGGGTGGGGTTAGGTACTTTTTAGTTCCCAGGGTCACCCTGGTCAGCCCCACAGGGTGAGTTTTTCTCTCTATTCTGGGGCATGTGTTTCTGTCTACCCGAGGTCCATTCACCTGTATTTGCCTTTTTAAAACTCTCCCTACTGTCTGCGCTGCCTGTAGCTCTTGATATTGGATGTGTGTTGCTAAATGGTCTTAGCTTTATTTAGGCCCCATGTGTTAGGTTTATTTAATGTATTTGACCGGCTGGCGACATACATTCAATGTTCTGTTTAGTTGTTTTTTTCACAAGCAGTGCAGGCACGTCCTGAGAAAGCCTTGTTGCTGTCGGGACGTTAAGCAATGTACAATCAATCCTCGAAGGGACCTCCGCAGCGCGCTTTGGTCTTACTGGGCAGCGGCCCCAGCGGGGAGGCGGGCATCAGCTAAAACCCAGAGCCCCCGCCTCCCCTCCGTCACTTTTTTCCTTCGGGCCGCAGGACAGGCGGTCCCCGGTCGTCGACCCTGACACCCTCAGCCTTCATCCGGGAGATTCCGCGTCGGCTTATTCCTCGAGGACTCGCTTGTCGGATCGCCCGACGCCCGGTCCTCCTCCTTCACCTTCGGATGTGCTTACGCTGGGCTCCCAGACCATCCGCTCCCTGGACAAGGCAAACCGCCTGATCTCCTCCTTCCTCCCTTCGGACTTCTGCCCTCCGCCCCCCCCCCCCTCCTCCCCCCACCCCCCACCCCCAAGAGGAAGGCTTCCCGGGTGCTTGCGGAGGCGTTTTCAGCTCAGCTCCGCCAGGAAAACTTCAGCGACAATGATTTTTTCTTGGATCCCCAGTGGCCCGCCGGTATCAACATGAGTTTCCACCAGGAGTGGTACGCCGGGCATTCCCAAGCTTTCTCCACTCCTCTCCCCACTCTGGATGCGGCGGCGCTGGCGCAGGCTGGGGGGTGCAGGCTTCTCCAGCATGGTTGGCCTCGCGGGCTGGATAAGACCGCGACCTTGATTCGCAATTCCCTGGCCTGCTCCGGATTCCTGGAACTGGCGACGCAGGCGGTTCTGCGGTTTTTGGAGGACACCTGGGACCTGGCGGCCTCGACCCCCCCCCCCCCCCCCCCCCCCTTCCGTGGCATCCATTCCGTCTTAGTGGCGGCGAACCGGGCCGCGTATCACTCGTCGACTAACGCCATGGCGGCGGCGGCCAACTGTGACCTTTGGCGCCGGGACACCCTCCTGCACTACTGTGCGGACCTTCCCAAGTCAGTGAAGTCTCAGCTCCACCAGGCCCCGGTTGGTGGCTCGCAGCTTTTAGGAACACGTGTCAGGCTGTCAAATAGGCTTCCAAGGATCTTTGGTCCCGGGCCGTCGCCACCTCCTCCGCCTCCCACTTTCTCGCTTCCCGCAAGGCTGTGGGTTGCGCCCTGCGGTCCGCCAGACCCTACCCTCGTTTCTCCGGTGGCTCCCACGGGAGATCGCGCCCCCCCCTCCCCCCCCAGGGTCGCCAGTGCTCCTTCCCCGCCACAAACCCCACCTGGCCCCAAGGCGCCCGCAGGTCGGGCGCAGATGGGCCCGCTGACTTCCTGCCCCCGCCGACGGTTGTAGGGTCGCCAGTCAGTGGGCAGCTGGTCCTTCACAGCGACGCTTGGCGCCCGCTGTTCCTGGACGACCCCTGGATCCTCTCGACTGTTTCCGAAGGCCTCCAGATCTCCTTTCAGTCCCCTCCACCTCTGCGGCGGTCCCCCCTCTGGACCCCAGTACCGGGCAACCCGCTTAAGGCAGACGCCCTTCTCGGGGGCCCTGCTCCGCAAGGTGGCCACAGAAGTAGTCTCCCTTCTACAGCTGTCTGTTTGTCGTCCCCAAGCCCGGCAGCAAGTGGCGTCTGGTCATCGACCTGTCGGCGCTAATCAAGTACATTTTGGCGCCGCACTTTTGGATGGAGACGGCCAGGGTCCTATGGTCAGCAGTCCAGCCTATGGACTTCGCGATAAGCCTCGATTTGGCAGACGCTTATCTCCATGTTCCCATTCACCCAGCCTCCTGCTGGTATCTGCGCTTCGCCTTTCGTGGGGCCCTGTACCAGTTTCGGGCACTCCCCTTCGGCCTCAAAATCAGCCCCTGGGTTGTCACGAGGCTCCTTGACGCAGTGATGGCCAGGTTCCGGCAGCGGTCCGTGAGCCCAGCCTCCAACTACCTAGACAATATGCTTCTTCGCAACCAGATCGCCGTGGCCCTGGATGAGGACAGGGACTCGCTCCTCGCCCTTCTCCGCCATCTCGGGTTTCTGGTCAATCAGGGCAAGTAAGATAGCCGAGCTCGTGCGTCAGATGGTTCAAGGGGACTCGTTCCGGGCCAGGGTCTGGTTACAGCTTTTGGTACTCCTCAGTGCGGCGGCGGATCTGTTGCCCCTCGGCAGACACTACGCCCGCCCGCTGCAGCTACACCTTCTCCTGCACTGGCGCCCATCCTCCGGCGGTCTGGCAGACCCGGTCTCAGTTCTTCCGCTGGTCCGTCCCCACCTCCAGTGGTGGACGGACCTGTCCTGTCCCCTCCACCCTGGTGGTCCATCTGCACCGACGCGAGCCAGGCAGGCTGGGGGGGCGCACCTCTTACCGGACTTTGTCTCATCCTCGGGTCTCTGGCCCTGGAAGCTCGCCGACAAGCACATCAACTGGCTGGAATTGAAGGCGGTGTGGTTAGCCCTCAGCGCCTGGCAGGAGCGTCTGGGGCACCAAGAGATCCTAGTGCTCTCGGACAACACGATGGTGGTGGCCTACATACAGAACCAGGGGGGCACTCACTCGCCCTCGCTGTGCATCCTCCTTTACCAGATCCTTCTCTGGTGCAGGGACCGAGGCATTGCTCTCCGAGCCCACCACATCCGAGGCCGCCTGAATGTCCTCGTGGACTCCCTCTCCTGGTGTGGCCAGCTTCTCCATACGGAGTGGTCCCTGCGCCCAGACATCTTTCGCCTGATCTGCGGTCGGTGGGAGATGCCGCGTATCGACCTCTTCACCACCAGGTAAAACAAGCAGCTCCCGCTTTTTGTTTCGCCCATCCCGGACCCCTTGCCTGGGCGGTAGACACGCTCTCCATCCCGTGGGACGGCTTGGTCGCTTATGCTTACCCTCTGTCCATCCTGGTGCCCAAGATCCTGCAGAAGCTCCAGGGATGCTCCAAGGTTCTCTTTCTTACGATTTTGGTTGTGTTGTCCTGTGAGAGCATACATGTGTTAATCGGAGGAATCAATCTGATATTTATTTGAGCTATCTTGGTTATGATTCACGTACTATTTTAGTAAGATTTTCTTTTGTTCGCGCGTGGAAGGGAATTCGCTTTGTTATTATGCTAAGTTTAACCGGAAGCTTCTAGAAAAGTCGCACGGAGAATAGCGGCCGATCTTTGTTTTGCGTAGATTCGCGGAGTATAGATTAGGACCTTCGAGCAGGTCGCTCTGTCTTTTGGCCGCATACGTGTGTTGTCAGAAGAGTAAGAAACTTTTCGCTACTTTGTTTTATAGACGAGTCATAGTTGTTTACTGTTCGCGTGAAGTTGGCAGCCAGTCGGTACGGTTTTGGAAAGATCGTGCAAATTCTGGAAGATTCCGACTATGTCGTAAACTGTCTGCCATACTTTTGTGAGATGTCATTTTACATTCGGATTTGTAGCTGAATTGAGCAGCCGAATTTTTGTAGCCTATTGTAGTTATTCCAGAAAATTCTTTCTTTATTAATATTTATGAGTTTCGGTTACGGGTTCCTTTTTGATTGCCCCACCCGGGTCTGCCCTGGGGGACTTGGGTGGGGTTAGGTATTTTTTAGTTCCCAGGGTCACCCTGGTCAGCCCCACAGGGTGGGGTTTTCTCTCTATTCTGGGGCATGTGTTTCTGTCTACCCGAGGTCCATTCACCTGTATTTGCCTTTTTTAAACTCTCCCTACTGTCTGCACTGCATGTAGCTCTTGATATTGGATGTGTGTTTCTAAATGGTCTTAGCTTTATTTAGGCCCCATGTGTTAGGTTTATTTAATGTGTTTGACCGGCTGGCGACATACATTCAATGTTCTGTTTAGTTGGTTGTTTTTTTTTCACAAGCAGTGCAGGCACGTCCTGAGAAAGCCTTGTTGCTGTCGGGACGTTAAGCAATGTACAATCAATCAATCAATCAATCCTTTTTGATTGGTTGCATTGAATGATTTTCTTGGATTATTCTAGAAAGTTGTCTTACTATATAACGTTGGTGCTAGGAGAGCACAGACATACATTGTCTTACATTGTATCAGTGTTAGTGCATTTGGGAATGCATTGTGTGGAGATCGCATCGCTGAATTAAAATATTGTTGGAACTGTTACTCCAGTATTGTCTACATCCTTAAGCCACATATGACAGGTTGCAGATGAATGAAGTTTATTTAAAAGAACCTTATGTGCGTGCGTCTGGTGTATTTATCATACTACGACTACGACCCCACCACGTAACATTTTGGCACCTCCGACAGGACTTCTTCAGTTGGTTCAGTGGAAAGGGTAGCAGGAGAAAACAGCCAGCAGTGAAACGCAGAGATGGCGACATCGGAAATGGAGACATTCCTGAAAATTGGAAAGGAATGTGGACTCGAAGGAGCTCAACTCCTTGAGTTTGTAAAGGAGAGAGAGAAGGAGAGATTAGAAAGAGAAAAGGAGAGACTGGAGAAAGAAGAAAAGAAACGAGAGAGAGAAGAAAAGGAGAGACTGGAGAGAGAGGAGAAAGCAGAAAAGAGACAAGAGAAAGAAGAAAAAGAGAGATTGGAAAGAGAAGAAAGAGCTAAAGAGCGTGAAATTAGGAAACTCAAAATCCAAGCAGAAGAAGCAGAGAAACAGCGAAGAGAGGCAGAGAAACGGCGAGAAAAGGCGGAGAGGCAGCGACAACATGAAATTCATTTGAAGCAGATGGAGATTGAGGCACAGAGCCAGAGAGCCAATGAAGCAACAGCATTAGCCAGCAGAGCACAAACAGCCCGTGCGCCAAAGCTACCACCTTTCACAGAAAATTCAGATAAGATGGACGCTTACCTAGAGCGATTCGAGCGCTTCACAAGCAGTAATAATTGGAAACAAGAAACTTGGGCTATCAAGCTGAGTGCACTTCTAACTGGCAAAGCGCTTGAATTTTACACCCGCTTGCCAAGAGAAGAAGCCGAAGATTATACGCAGTTGAAAGCAGCCCTGCTGAGACAGTACTTCACTGGAGAGGGTTACAGGCGACGATTTCGGAACTGCAAGCCTGAAGAAGGAGAAACACCCGGCCTATTCATTGAGAGAATCAGGAGCTACCTGGAGAAATATAATTATTTTAAGATAACTTATAATTATTATAAGATAAGCGCATTATAAATACCGTAATTATTATTATTATTATAAATGGATAGAGCTGGCTGGCTTAAACAAAAAGTACCAAGACCTGTGTGACCTCATTATTAAAGAACAAGTCCTCAACGCATGTTCTAAGGACCTAGCTGCCCGACTCGGAGAGAAAAAGAACCAGTCCCTGAAGGCCCTGGCCGACTTCGCCCAAAGATACCTTGACGCACACAACATGAAGTTCGGGCCCAGTAAGCCGCAGCGTGCGTCTGCACCAGCAGAGGAAATCCACAATGTCAGAAATACCCTGAAATACAAGCCGGTGGAGAACCTGACATGTTTTCTTTGTGGAAAGAAAGGTCACAAGGCGATACGGTGTCCTTCTAAAGATGTTCCCCAAGGCGACAACATCAGAAGAACCAACCAAGATCGCAGGATAGCAGGCAGAAGCAGTACCACGTCTCAACACAGAGCCGCTGCTGTATTAGCCAATGATGTGATGTCATCCAGTGACTTTGAATCTGGAGAAAGGCGAGTGACAGCGGAGCTGATTGAATCTTTCGAAAAGAATGGACGCATCCCAGTAGGAGATGGGGCTACATTTTTACCAGTCTCAAACATCGCGCTACCTGAGAATGAAGTGCCGAACATGCCGGTGGTGTCAGGATTCGTCGAAAACACACCAGTGAGAGTGCTGAGAGACACTGGTTGTAGCTGCGTTATCATGAGAGAGGACCTAGTAGCTGAAGACCAGAAACTACAGGAATGGACCACCCTCATTTTGGCCGACGGAACTGTGAGGATTATCCCCATTGCCAATGTCAGCGTCGACACCCCGTACATGAGAGGAGAGGTGAAGGCGTTGTACGTGAAGACACCAGTCTACGACCTCATTGTCGGAAACATTGATGGTGCCAGAAACGCAGACGATCCAGATCCAGAGTGGAGACCTGAAACGTGCAGTTACCACAAGAAGTCAGGCAAAGAAGAGTCACCAAACCATCCCTTTAAAAGTGGCGGACAACACGGAAGCAGCTGTGGTGAATAAGGAAAGGCTGGTGGAGCTACAGAGAGCTGACCCCACACTTGATAAGTTTCGAGGTCAGACCGAGCCCGTGACGCGAAAGGGAAAAGAGATAACCTTCGAGACCAGAAAAGATATCCTGTACCGGATATTCGACAGCAATGGAGATAAACCTGTACATCAAGTAGTAGTTCCTGAACCTTTGAGAATGCAGGTGATGAAATTGGCCCATGATTCCATATTGGGAGGACATTTGGGAATCAACAAGACCCTCGATAGAATCCGAGCCGTCTTCTACTGGCCTGATATGGGAGGCGACGTCACCCGATTCTGCAGGTCGTGCGACATATGCCAGAAGACAATCTCCAAGGGAAAGGTGCCCAAGGTTTCTCTAGAGAAAATGCCACTGATCGATATGCCTTTCAAACGCGTAGCTGTGGACCTGGTGGGGCCAATATCCCCTCCAAGTGAAGACGGTCATCGTTACATTTTTACCCTGGTGGACTATGCTACACGTTATCCTGAGGCCATACCACTGAAGAAGATCGACACTCCAACAGCAGCAGAGGCGCTCGTCAACATGTTCAGCCATTAGGGATTCCTGAGGAGATCCTGAGTGACCTGGGAACTCAGTTTATCTCCGACTGCATGGAGGAAGTCAACTGGCTATTGAGCATCCGACACCTTACTACCACCCCTTATCACCCCATGTTTAATGGGCTGGTTGAAAAGTTTAATGGAACATTGAAGGCTATGCTGAAGAAACTGTGTGCTGAGCAGCCAAGGTTGTGGCATAGATATATCAATGCCTTGCTCTTCGCATTCCGTGAAGTTCCTCAGGATTCGACAGGGTTTTCCCCTTTTGAATTACTGTTTGGCAGGACTGTAAGGGGCCCCATGCACATCCCGAAGGAGCTGTGGACCAAGGATATCGACGCGCCTGAGGTGAAGATCAGCTACCAGTACGTCTTCGACCTGAGAGAGAAGCTGGAAGATACCCTCAGAATGGCTCGAGAAGAACTAGGGAAGGCGCAGAACAAGGGGAAGCATTACTATGATCGTAAGGCGAAACCTCGACGATTCCAGCCAGGTGACCAGGTGTTGGTTCTTCTTCCTACCAACAACAACAAACTCCTGATGCAATGGAAGGGACCCTACGTTGTCGACATGGTGGTTGGCATCAACGACTACAGAGTCAAGGTCAACAACAAGGTGAAGAACTTATCATGCTAATCTGCTGAAGAAGTATATTGAGAGAGGTCATCAAGACAAAACACAAATGGCCACATCGGTGCGTCTTGCTGATGACGAAAGACTAGACGACGAGAACCTGTTTGACCTTAATGAACTCCGCCACAAGGAGGATGTAGAAGACATCTAGTTCGGTCAGAATCTGACCCAGACTCAACGAGAAGAACTGCGCATCCTGACTCAAGAATTCAAGCATCGGTTTACACCTGACCCAGGAACAACAGATACCAACCAGCACGAGGTTAATCTGACATCAAACGAGCCAATTCGCAACGAGCCATGTCGTCCGCTTCACAACAAAAGAGAAGGACTGAGGGAGAATGTTGGGGAGACGCAGGACCCGGGAGTCGACAGAGATTCTAGATTACCAGTGGTCATCAGGAATAGACCAGAGAGTCACTACTGACTCGCACAGCTGACTGCTACGAAGACGTGAAAAACTGGATGACAGCAAACAAGCTTAAACTGAACGACAAAAAAACGGAAGCCATGCTGGTAGGCACTCGCCAGAAACTCTCCCAGCTTCCTCCCTCTCTCCACCTTCAACTCGATAGCACCCCCATCTCCCTCTCTGACTCGGCCAAGAACCTCGGCGTTATCCTCGATTCCTCTCTGTCCATGACCAGCTTCATCTCCGCCACGGCCCAGGTTTGCTATTTCCACCTCCGCCGCATCAGTCAGATCAGAAAATACCTCACTACCGAAGCTGCCACCAAACTTGCTGTCTCTCTCATCTTATCTCGCATCGACTACTGCAACTCTGTCCTTTCCGGCCTCCCTCACTCCACCACTTTCACTCTCCAACGCGTCCAGAACAATGCTGCCCGCCTCGTCCTCAGAAAAAAAAAATCCGACCACATCACACCCCTGCTCAAACTCCTTCACTGGCTCCCCATCCCCCAACGCATCCAATACAAAATTCTGTCTCTCTGCTACAAATCCCTGAACAACTGCGCTCCTGCCTATCTCTTCAACTTACTTCACCCCTACACACCTTCCCGCTCCCTCCGCTCTGCCTCCGACCCTCTCCGCCTTCACATCCCTCGCACCAAACTCAACACTTTTGGCCCCCGCTCCTTCTCCGTCTACGGTCCATCCACCTGGAACACTCTCCCTCTCTCTCTTCGTCAGAAACTCTCTCCTCCTTCCAGTCCGCCCTCAAAACTCACTTCTTTTATTAGTTTTAGCACTATATCACCACACTCCCCACCGCAAGCTGACCGTCGTAATGTATTTCACTATTTGTGGTATGTGAGTCATTGTCTAAAGCGTGCGCATGCGTGCGCGAGTTGTGAGTGCGCGCTTAAAGTTATAATTATTATAATATAAGCGCATTACAAATACCGTAATTATTATTATTATTATTATTATTATCTAGTTTGGTGTGTGGGGACTGTCGTACTTTCCGTGGGCCGACGGTGTTTGACCCAGGACCAATGACTGCGTGAACTGTGAACTGTATTCTTGATTTGACGATGTTCCAGAAGTGAATTTTGACATTAAACTACAATCTATGAAGGGTTCGCAGAACTTTGGAGCGGATTACCTGAGCAGAGCAGTTTAAATGAACATTTCTGTGAGCAGAACAGTTTAAAGAAACATTTAGGTGTCCAGAACTGTTTAAAGGGACGTATGTCACGTATTCGCACAGGATAATTTAAAGGAACTGTGAGACGTTTATTTGATTTTGATTTTTCTGTGAAATTGTATTTGTTTTGGGGTTTTGTGTATGTTAACACAGCCACAACTGTTGTTTTTTAGATTTGAAAAGAAATTTTTGTGAAATTTCATTCTAAAGAGGGGGGTAATGTTACGATTGTGGTTGCATTGTCCTGTGAGAGCATACATGTGTTAATCGGAGGAAGTGATCTGATATTTATTTGAGCTATCTTGGTTACGATTCACATACTTTTTTAGTAAGATTTTCTTTCGTTCACGCGTGGAACGGAATTCGCTTTGTTGTTATGCTAAGTTTAACCGGAAGCTTCTAGAAAAGTCGCATGGAGAATAGGGGTCGATCTTTGTTTTGCGTAGATTCGCAGAGTATAGATTAGGACCTTCGCGCAGGTTGCTCTGTCTTTTGGCCACGCACGTGTGTCGTCAAAAGAGTAAGAAACTTTTTGCTACGTTGTTTTATAGACGAGTCATAGTTGTTTACTGTTCACGTAAAGTTAACAGCCAGTCAGTACGGTTTTTGAAAGATCGTGTAAATTCTGGAAGATTCTGACTATGTCGTGAACTGCCTGCCATACTTTTGTGAGATGTCATTTTACATTAGGATTTGGAGCTGAATAGAGCAGCCAAATTTTTGTAGCCTATTTTAGTTATTCCAGAAAATTCTTTCTTTATTAATATTTATGAGTTTCGGTTACGGGTTCCTTTTTGATTGGTTGTGTTGAATGAATTTCTTGGATTATTCTAGAAAGTTGTCTTACTATATATAACGTTGGTGCTAGGAGAGCGCAGACATACATTGTCAGTGTTAGTGCATTTGGGAATGCATTGTGTGGAGATCGCATCGCTGAATTAAAATATTGTTGGAACTGTTACTCCAGTATTGTCTACATCCTTAAGCCACGTGTGACGAGTTGCAGCTGAATGAAGTTTATTTAAAAGAACCTTACGTGCGTGCATCTGGTGTGTTTATCATACTACGACTACGACCCCACCACATAACACTCTTGCTGGTGCACCCTTCAGTTGGTTCAAGAGCTGGACCACCAACCTTCTCGCTCTAGCAACAGACCCTCCCCCCCCCCCCCCTCCCCTGAAGCTCTCCATTCTGCCCTCGATGCTCAAGCAGCCCCGACAGGATCTCCTGCTGTAGAGACCCGCGGTGCCCTGCCTGCCCGGAGCAGCTCCTCCTGCACGCTTGGGAGGTTGTCCGGCAAGCCCTCGACGCTAGAGGTTTCTCGGGTGCGGCAGTGGAGGCGATCGCAGCAGCCCGCAGACTTTCTACCAGAAACGTCTACGAGAGAAAATGGTGGGTCTTCCAGTCCTGGTGCTCTGCCCAGCAGCTCCCCCCCCACGGATCTGACTACTCCCCAACTGGCAGATTTCTTCCTGTGGCTCTTCGCCGATCAGGACTTAGTGCCGATTACTATCAAGGGATACTGGGCCATGATTGCGGACACTTACCGCCACCTGGGCCTCCCAGATCCAGGCGCTTGTGAGGACCTCTCGGACCTTATGGCCCACTTTGAGCTCTGGCGGCCAGTCTCCCATTCGCTTATCTCTCGTTGGGACCTTGCCTGGGTGCTGACTTGGCTGAACTCGGACCGCTTCAAACCTCTGCCCTTGGCATGGTTTCTCCGACCTGACCCGGAAGACGTGTTTCCTCCTTGCCCTCGCCACAGCGTCCCGAGTGAGCGAGCTACATGTGCTTTCTGTGCGCCCTGCCTGTTTACAGTTCAGGTCCGATGGCTCAGCACAGCTCCTCACCGACCCGTCCTTTCTGGCCAAGAACCGGCCTCCCTCAGCTGCACCCCAGGTGCTTAACATCCATCCACTCAGAGCTACGGATCAATCCCGCGGGTCTCAACAGCAGACCCGGTCCGGGCGCTGAGAATTTACCTGTGTCGCACAAAGCCGTGCCGCCAGGGGCGCTCCTGCCCCTTCGTGCCACTAACACCGAGCAGGCCTGATATCTCGGCACAGACGATTTTGTCCTGGCTGCGGTGGGTCATTTGGTTGGCTTACAAGGACCTCTCCCCTGACGGAGATAAGAGGCTGCATATCAGGGCGCACGAAGTGAGAGCCGTGGCCACCAGCGTGACTTTTGACTGCAACTGCTCCGTGAAAGACATTGTGGTGGCGGTGGGCTGGCGGGCCGACTCCACCTTCACCCGCTTCTACCTCCGCGACCTATACGGCCAGCATGACTCCCTGGCCCTGGTGGGGGACATCTCCACGGCCCAGCAACACTCCCTCCTCGCGCTGGAGGCGCCCTAGATAACTCTTAGCTGAAATCGTCAGGAGTGCTCTGCTTGGGGCCTTCGGGGCTTATAACTCGCAGGGTGTTTAGGGGGCGGCACCCTCCTCTTCTTCGTTATTCTTCCATATAGTAATGCCATCATTAACCCTTATCATTCGGAATACACCAGTGTGTGAAATAAGTTTGGCTAAAATAGTTCAAGGGTAGTGCCACAATAGCTTGGTGCCTCTAGGCTCCATGCTATTCTGGCACCACCTTTGAACTAAAGCCATTGGTCTATATCCTTATCTGTAAGTACTATAATGTAGCTTGCATATGGCAGTACACAAATTTGAAGCTTTTAGCCTCAGTATGATATGGGTTAAGGGTTTTGAGAAAACAAATGAATTTTTCTCTAAAATGTATTTTTTCGAAAAATATTTAACGATGGCACCACTCGGAGGACCCTCCCTCCTGCCCCGCTTGCCGCTTGTCAGGTAAGAGTAAAACTGGCGGGCTTCCGCCCAGCATGTGACCGGATAGGGAGGGAAGGGGAGGCCACCCGGGGCTCCTAGGCATGGATCCCCAGTGACTCCTCCCCAGTTGTGCAGGGGACACCACAAATGCATAAGCTGAAATCGGTAGGCTAAGGGGTATCTTCCATATAGTAATGCCATCGGTAAGTATTTTTCGAAAAAATACATTTTAGAGAAAAATTCATTTTTAATTTAAAATCATCTCACAAACACACCTCTCAAAAGAATGACGCACAACTTGGTATAAGAATTCTTTATTCCTTTCCAATTCAGCTGCAAAACAAGCAAAGTTATATCTATATTTAGTGAGTAAATACAAACTTATTTCTGAACAGGGTTCCGGACAAGCGACCTTTTGAGATTTGCTCATATGCGATATACACTATTCGTTTCATGTTTATGGTTTTAACTGTTTTATTGCAGATACCAAGAAGCCCTGACATCATTAGTGTCTAACATTTTACAGAAGTTGTTGTTCCGATTCAACCAGTCTCAGTTGGAGGAGCTGGATGATGATACATTGGATGATGATGTAAGTTCCATGGAGATAAAATTTCATTTGCCATGAGGGAACATATTTTTTTATCACATTCTGACAAAGATAAAATTTTTGCTGTTGCCCCACAGTTTTTCAGAAAATAAAAGAATAATAAAAATAAAAGAAGGTTGAAGAAAATTGTAGTTAACTGTGCTGCTGCTTCACTGTTGAAAGCATTTTACTACAGTGTTTCAAATTCACACTTGTATAATGTTCAGAACCTAAAATACTTCATTGAAAACCAAGAATCTGCTTTTGCTATGCATTATTTTAAATTAGAAGCAGGAAAAACACTGTCATGTTTAACACATTCTGCTCTATGACCGAAAACCTCAAATTTTGAAGTTGCCCTCTGAAGACTATATTACACTTCTGGAAACAGATTGAGTGGGATAGTTCAAGGGTTGTGCCAGAATAACTTGGTGCCTATGGGCACCAAGCTATTCTGGCACAACCCTTGCCCTATCACGCTCGATCCATGTCTTGCCGTGGCGTGTCGGAGTTGAATGAGTTAAGATTAACATTAAAATCTGCTGAATTAATATATTGACTCTTTTTGACTCCACAGTGAGAAATAGACTGGCTCTGCTAATTCAAGGGTACTGGTAGTACCAGATAGCGTAGCATCTTAGAAGGTATTGTCTGTGAACTGTCATAGCCTCTCAATCTCGCACATCTTGTACAGTCATGGTCTTTTTAGACTCTCGCAGAGTTGCAAAAGTCATTCTTAGGTGTGAATGAGTATAGCCAGTTATTAGAGTTGGAGTTTTATTATGTTTACTCACAAGTGATAGCGAAACTGAGTGCATGCACTGAGCCATCGATCATGTGCATATCCATCACCATGTTATTGCTTTCTGTTGAAAATAGAGTGAAACGGAGTGGCAGCACTTTTTACGTCAGTGTCTGGAAGTGGTGGCCAAAGTTGCAGAGCTGATGACAGCAGAAACTTTTCAGCTGATTGTAAGTAATTTTAATTGTGGGAATAACTACCTTTTCTGCTTTTGTATAAAACTGATTACATCAAAATACACCCCCACCTTGTCCTCCAAAGAAATGTCAAGTAACAGTAATTTGTACTGGCTGATTTCAGGATTTGTGGTAACAGTGTTTGCTAGCCTCATACATAAGTTTCTTTTATTTATCCTTTATCATTCATTTATTTAAAAGAGGCAATAAAGAGCTTTTGTTGTATGTGGTTGATCAAAATATTTGGTTAGCTTGAAAATAATCATCAAGCATCAAGATTGAACACTACCACAACCCATTCAGCCCTGACACACTACAAGATATGGATCGATCAACTCTGATAGTTCAAGGGTAGTGTTAGAATAGCTTGGCGCCAAACCATTCCAACATTACCTTTGAACTGTCATGGTTTATACGTTTCCTGTACTGTAGTCTAGCTTTTGGAGTTTGACCATTGTGCTCAGCGTGATAAACATGATGACGTGAATGAATCCTGTCTATAGAAGCAGCCTGTATAACTGTGAAACCAGCTTTTATATACCTGTACAACTTGCATCTGTGTTTGTTCTGATTTTCAAGTGGGATCCTTTCCAAGAGCTTGTGGAAGCCTACTTTGGCTTGGAAAAGTACATCACTAATGGAGTTTCTGGCCGCCGGTTGGGAGCCATGGCTGAAAATGATTGTCGCCGACTTCATTGTACTCTGCGAGACCTGTCGTCTCTTCTGCAGGCGCTTGGTCGACTTGCAGACCATTTCATAGGGGAGCATTTTGGAGAGAGATATGCAAATGCGAGGCTACTTGTGGAGAGGTAGTATTTGTTGATTACTTATGTTTTCACATGCAGTGTACATATTAAAAATTCAATACACATGGTCATTTGTCCAGAGTGTACAAATCAAATGGGTTATTATTTTCTCAAAATCATTACCGACGGCATTACTACTAGGAATGCTTGGCTTAGCTTAACAATTTTAGCCAAAAAAAACCTCATGACTCATGACAGGGGAGGCAATCACAAGGGTTGTCGTTACCAGGATACCCCGAGAGGCCTCCCCTGCCTCCCTATCCAGTGGTGCGCTCACCGTTTCCCGCCAGTCTCTTCGCTTAGCTCACCAGGATAGGCTGTGTGCATATCGTGTGCTCCGGCTGTGGGTGGTGGGGTTACCGTTGTGTACTCTGGATACTTGGATTATTTGTGTTACAGACATTCGTGGACGTGTGGTGCATTGTGTTTTGTGCTTGGATTACCTAAGTGTTCTGTGGATTACTTGGTGTTGGGTTTGTTTTCTCAAAATACATTACCGATGGCATACACTATATGGAGTACACTCAATAGCCTATCGATTTCAGCCTAAGCAAAGTTGTGTCCCCTACACAACTGGGGAGGAGACACCGGGGATCCATGCATAGGAGCCCCGGGTGGCCTCCCCTTATCACCGTATCCGGTCACGCATTAGGCGAAAGCCCGCCAGTTTCACTCTTAGCTCGACCGTGGACGGTCGGGTGTTGGCCTTGCTCCGTGTTAGTACCGGTTTCTTCATTCTTGTGCTTGGATTTATGGCGAACTTTACCTTGGCTTTTCCTTGTTATTCAGCTGTGACTAGTGCTGAACTGTGCTTCGTTTTGGTGTGAATTCTGCACCTTCAGTGGACTCCTGCGTGTGGGCTTGGTGCCAACTGGTTCTTCGGCCCGGTACTTGACTTTCCGTGAACTCTTACGTGGGCTGCGGCCTCGTGACTCGGCTTGTGACTTGTACACACTCCTTTGTTACTGTGTGAAGCCTTGTGGAGTGAGTCTCCGGCGCTTCGGTGAGCCCTTCCCTGCGGACTGTGGGCGGCGGACATTATGGCAGCTTCACTTGTGAGAACCTGCCTTCGTTGTGGGGATTTCCAGTGACCTTTGGACGCTGACAACGCCTGCCTTCCATGCTCGTGCTGCTCTTCCGACAGGACCTGTGACGTGTGTGCCATTTGGAGAGAGGACCGGTGGTCCCAGCTGTGGGATTTCTAAAGACGCGACTGTCCTTCCCAGCCCCAGCAGGCTCCCCGGACTTCCCCGCAGGATGGTGTCGCTCCTTTGGCTCTTGGGGCCCCACTTCGCTCCGTCGTCCGGGCTGTCCGGCCCGCAGGTAAGTCTCCTTCTTGTACCTTAACCACGCAGGAACTCCCTCCCCGCTCCGAATCTTCCGAGCAGGGCAGGCAAGTCTTAGAGTCACGCTCCCCATGCTCCATTTGTTCCGAGCCTGGCCTGAGCGCCTTGGTATTTTGCTCTCCCCCAGAGCGGGCCTGGCGAGCAGAGCGTATGTTCCCCCCCCCCCCCCCCCCCCCCCCCCGCTCCGTTTCTTCTGAGCAGGCCCGGCTGAAACATAGAAAGAAAGAGAAAAAAAGAAAGAGAGATAGTAAGAACAGAAGCTCTCCCTCACGCTGCGAATCGTCTGAGCGTGACCTGAGAGCAGAGCGAGCAGAGCGTATGTTCCCCCCCCCCCTCCCCCCGCTCCGTTTCTTCTGAGCAGGCCCGGCTGAAACATAGAGAGAAAGAGAAAAAAAGAAAGAGAGATAGTAAGAACAGAAGCTCTCCCTCACGCTATAAATCGTCTGAGCGTGACCCGAGAGCAATAGATGTGCCGACCCCCCCCCCCCCCCCGCTCCTAATCGTCCGAGCGGGCCCAGAGAGCCACACTTACGTCCCCCCTCCCCCACCCCCCCTGTGGCGAGTTGGGGGCATCCAGAGCCAGGCTTTGCCTCCAGCTGTCGTTCGACCGCGGTCCCTCTTTTTCCGCGACGCCCTTCCTGGCAGGCTTCGCGGGTGGCTCTGACTGTCCCGCGCTCACGCCGTGGCCCGTCACCTTCGGTGGACCAGCACTCTCGGAGCCGGTAGCCCCTCCTTGTGGCACCGCGCGTCAGGCAATCCTTGGACCTGGATCCGGACATACTCAGCTTGCATCCAGGGGACTCCGCGTTGGCGATCTTCCTTCGGGACTCACCCTCCGGCTCCCCCGTCCCCCGCTCAGCGATTTCGTTGGTTTACTCAGCTTCTAGGGATGACGGCCCTTCACTCGGCTCACAGACCGTCTGCACACTAGTGGAGGCCTCCTGTCTTATCTCTACCTTCCTCCCGCCTGACTTCTGTCTGCCGTCGCACCCAGTGAAGAGGCAAGCTTCCGCCATGGTGGATGCGCAGAGGCCTGCCAAGCGTCGCAAGTCACTCCCCGTCCTGAAACGCCAACGGTTCACTTTCGGGCTACCCGCACGGCCGTGGGTCGCACCCTTCGGTCAGCCAGGCCCGTCTCTCATCCAGCCGGCGGCTTCAACGGTAGAGCTTGCCCCCTTCAGGCCCCACAACAGTCCTTCCCCGCCTCCCGCCCCTCCTGGTCCCGTGGCGACTGTAAATAGGGGCGCGGTCGGGCCCGCTGACTTGCCCTCCCCTCTGCCCCTGCGGACAGTTCTTGGGTCTCCAGTTGGCGGGCGGCTGGCCGTCTTCAGCGACCAATTGAGATCACTGTTCCCGGACGACCCATGGATCATCTCAACTGTTTCCACAGGCCTGCAGCTGTTGTTCCAGTCCCCTCCGCCGTTACGCAGGTCCCCCCCTTTGGACCCAGGCTCCAGACGACCAGCGAGAAAATAAATGAATTTTTCTCTAAAATGTATTTTTCCGAAAAATACTTACCGACGACATTACTCTGAGGTCCCTCCCACCTTCCACGCTTGCCGCAGTCGAGCTAAGACTCAGAGATTGGCGGGAAACCGTGAGCGCACCACCGGATAGGGAGGCAGGGGAGGCCATTTGGGGTATCCTGGTAACGACACCCCTTGTAATTGCCTCCCCTGTCGTGAGGTACATGAGTTTTTTTGGGGGCTAAAATTGTTAAGCTAAGCGAAGCATTCCTAGTAGTAATGCTGTCGGTAAGTATTTGNTTTTGAAAAAATACATTTTAGAGAAAAATTCATTTTGTGTAATTGGATGGGCCGAGCATTGACAAAAGCTGCAAACAAGTGTATGAAAATGTTTTCAGTTTCACACATTCATGCAATGCTGATTGTTGCTTTTTTGGCAGGGGGTGTGTGTGTGTGGGGGGGGGGGGGGGGGGATGGATTCCTGAACAGGGTTGAATTCCTGAATGTCAAGATTAAAGATAGAAACATGCCCTTTTTGGCTCACGTGCAAAGCAAAAGTGAGTCTATGTTCTGCGCCACTGTTCGTCCGTTGGGCGTCGGGCGTCGTCTGTCCGCCGTCGTCCGTGGTAAAAACTTTAATGTTGGCATTTTCTCGGAGACTATTCAAGCCACAGTCTTCAAACTTGGCCCAAGGATGCTTTTGGGCAAGCCCTTTCTAAACATACCAATTTTAGTGACCTCACAAAGGTTAAGGTCACAGGGATCAGAAAATATATTAAAAATAGCTATATTTTGTCATAATTTTTTTTTTCTCAATTACTATTTACAACTTCAAACCCAAACTTGGTGCACAGACGCATGCCGTCCCGGCTGCCATGTGAGTGAAATAAGGTCAGTGCTCGATCCACGAGCACTGTTTTTTGTATGTAAATCTTATCTTTGTGTCGTACATCGGTGGGTTTATTTTATTTTATTTATTTATATTTTTATTATTTTTATTTTATTTTTTATTTTATTTTTTTGTATTTTTTAAAAAATTATTATTTATTTTATTTTTTTTTTTTTTTCTTTTCTTTTTCCCGCCCTCATTATCGGTTTCCCCCAACAGCGGTGTAATAATTCTGGAAAGCTCTGTCACCTCTGCTTTCTCTTCATATACTTAGACATCTGTCACCTACTACCCCCCCCCCCCCCACCCCACCCCAACCCCCCTCCTCCCACCTCTTCCCCCGCTCCCACCCTTCTCCACCCGTATTCAGGTTTAAACAGGCTGCATTTTTTATTGTAACGTAATTTAATTCAGGATATTAGGTCAGCACGGCCTAGCCGATTTTTTATTAGTTCTTGTCTCGTGAAGTATGTGTTGCTGTATATTCTTTTATATACTTGTACTATGTTTGAAATTCATGTTCCTCTTTTCTCTGTGTCTCTTTTTTTTTCTCTTTTTTCTTGTCTATCCTTCCTTCTCTCTGTATGCTTGATGAGCTCGATGGGTTTGGATGCAAGACGGACTTGTAATCTAGTAGACATGAAAAAAATTCTGTACCCAGTGAACCTTTTATGCATGCATTTATTTGTCTGGTCCGGGTGCAAACGCGCATGTATTTTTGTTCATATGTTGCCTTTCAGTATTGTAATCTTTGGCGTGTATCCGCCTGCAGGTCTTTTGTGTTATGCGTGGCCACCTTTTCAATTACGAGATGCTATGATAACTGTGAGATTGTCTATTATTATGAGTCATCTCTTGGCTTGACTTCGCGAACGAAGATTTTATAGGAGTTGCCCACGACGTCTGCAGGCTTGTTCGTGGCTGCGGAGGCCAATCCGAGACAGGCAGGTTCGACCGCAGTGGCTGCAGGGGAAGGTATGGCCAGGGTTCTGAGCTGCGGCATCTCTGTTTTCTCTCCTGAGCCGCTTGTCCTTAAGGCTAGCTCTGTGAGAGTCCTCAAAGGAGACAGCTGCCTTGTAAATGGTGGAGCGCCAGGTGTCACGGTCCGCAGCAAGCGAAGACCACTGGTGGTGGTCGATTTGGCAGGCACTAAGTGACTTCTTGAGACAGTCTTTGTATCTCTTCTTTGGTGCCCCTCTGTCACGGTGTCCAGTAGCAAGCTCGCCGAACAGGGTGATCTTTGGTAGGCGATGATCCTCCATCCTGGAGACATGCCCCGCCCAGCGGAGCTGTGTCCGCAGCAGCAAAGCCTCGATGCTCACAGTTTCAGCCTGTTCAAGGACCTCGACGTTGGTGACAAAGTCACTCCAGTGAATGCCCAGGATGGTACGCAGGCAGCGCTGGTGGAAGCGTTCGAGGAGTCGTAGTTGGCTGCGGTAGAGGGCCCAGGACTCAGAACCATACAGCAGGGTGGTGAGGACCACAGCTCTGTACACGCTGATCTTGGTGCCTGTTTTCAGCTGTTGATTGTGCCACACCCGCTTGAAAAGTCGCCCGAAAGCGCTGTTCGCTTTTGCCAGCCTGCTGTCAAGCTCCTTGTCCAGCTTGGCGTCCGACGTGATAATGCAGCCAAGGTAAGTAAACTGGTGCACTGACTTTAGTTCAGACTCGCCAATGGTGATGTGAGGAGGGCGATACACTGTCTCGGGTGCCGGCTGATGGAGGACCTCTGTCTTTTTCAGACTGACCTCGAGTCCAAAGAGCTGGGCAGCATCTGCGAAGCAAGACGTGATGCGCTGCAGGGCTCTCTCTGTGTGTGCAACGAGGGCAGCATCATCAGCAAAAAGCAGCTCACGAATCAGTTGGTCTAAGGTTTTCGTGTGGGCCTGCAGTCGTCTGAGGTTGAACAGGCTGCCATCGAGACGATACCTGATGTACACTGCATCGTCATCATCGAGGTCCACTGTGGCCTGCTTCAACATCATGCTAAAAAAGATGGTGAAGAGGGTCGGTGCCAGCACGCAGCCCTGCTTTACGCCGTTGAGAATAGGGAATGGTTCCGAGAGGTCATTGTTGAGTCTGACCTGGCCTTGCTGGTCCTCGTGTAGCTGGACAATCATGTTGAGGAACTTTGGGGGACAGCCAAGTCGCTCCAGGATCTGCCACATGCCTTGCCTGCTCACAGTGTCGAACGCTTTTGTTAGGTCGACAAATGTTACGTACAGACCTTTGTTCTGCTCGCGGCACTTCTCCTGTAGCTGTCTCAGCACAAAGACCATATCGGTGGTGCTCCTGTTTGCTCTGAAGCCACACTGGCCCTCTGGGAGTTGGTCTTCAGCGATGGCAGGTACCAGCCGAGTCATATGAGTCATATATGCCTTGTAAATGACTTGAATGGCTAAGTCAAGCTCGCTGAAAATATGTTCATTCAATTGTAACGGGCTATCTGATTTTAGGAAACGGCGTGATATTTTTGATCACCTTCGAAAGAAAAACGCAAGTATTTACTTCTTACAAGAAACACACCTGAAAGTTCACCTAGAAAACACCATCAGAAGTCAGTGGGGTTATGAATGTTGGCTCAGCGGTAACGAGTCAAACAGTAAAGGCGTAGCTATTTTGTTCAGCAATAATTTTGAATATAAGGTTCACAATATAATTCGGGATGGTGGTGGTGGTTTTATTATAATGGATATCGACATAGCCGGAAAACGTTGTACTCTTGCTAACGTCTATGGCCCTAGCGGTTGCGACTCACCGTCTTTTTTCCAAAAGCTGTGCAATCATGTAACGAACATGGATAATGAAAACATTATTATGGGTGGTGACTGGAATGTCATCCTCAACCCAACCATGGATTCCTTTTGTTATAGGGGTATACATCGCCCGAGGGCAAGAAAACAAATTGTGGAATTGATGTCACTTCTTGAACTGGTGGACATATGGAGAGAATTAAACCCTGATAAGAGGGAATATACATGGAGAAGGTTTAATTCAACACAGAGGGGTAGACTAGATTATTTTTTGGTGTCAGACGTTTTGTTGCCAAAACTCAAAAAAGTGGATATAGGTATAAGCTACAGATCTGACCATTCTTTGATCTCTATGGAGCTGATGACCGATGAAGTAAGAAGAAAGGCGCGCTCCTATTGGAAATTCAATAACTGTCTGTTAAAAGACAAAGTCTACGCTGATTCCGTAAAACAGGTTTTGGTGGACCTTAAAAAACAATATGGGGCACTTGTCTATAATTTCGACAATGTACATACAATTAACAACGAGGATTTTCAATTAACCATCGATGATAGTTTGTTCTTTGAAATGATACTAATGGAGATCAGGGGGAAAAGTATCTCGTATGGCTCATTCAAGAAAAAAGAAGAAGACAAACAAGAAAAGAGACTAGAAAGTGAAATTTACAAGTTAGAAAAGAATTTAAGTGATGTTAATTCACAAGGTCTCCATACTTTAAAAGAAGAACTGCAAACTATTAGAAATAAGAAAATTGACGGCATGATAGTTCGTTCGAGAGCCAGATGGATATGTGAGGGTGAGAGAGCAACGAGATACTTTTGTAACCTTGAGAAACGACACTACACACATAATGCAATGAACTGTATTGAGAACGACAACGGTGAATTAATTTTTGATCCTGAGCAAATAATTGAAGATACAAAGTGTTTTTATGAAACATTGTATAAACCTAATAAGGTGCTAGAGGTTGACTTGCCATCTATTGTTACTGCTCCACGTTTACCACAAGAAGAGAGTGATGGCATTGAAGGTCCTATATTAGACAGAGAAGCCCTGTACGTTCTAAAAAACACGAAGCATAATAAAAGTCCAGGCTCAGATGGCTTTACTAACGAATTTTATAAATTTTTCTGGAATGATATCGGTGTGTTTTTGGTTAGATCTATTAACCATGCTTTTGAAGTAGGGCACATGTCAATAACCCAAAGGCAGGGTATAATAACATGTATACCCAAGGAAGGTAAGGATAAGAAATACATTAAGAACTGGAGACCAATAACATTACTAAATACGTCATATAAGATTGCTTCCGCCTGCTTAGCGGAACGATTGAAGTCTGTCCTTCCTGGCCTCATACATGATGATCAAAAAGGCTTCCTAAAAGGACGTTATATTGGAGAAAATATCAGATTATTATACGATGTGCTAGTAGCAACAGAGAAACATCGTATCCCGGGCCTTCTTCTCCTGATAGACTTTGAGAAGGCCTTCGATAGTGTGTCGTGGTCTTTTATTGCTAAAGCACTAGATTTATTCAATTTCGGTCCCAATATCAAACACTGGATTAAAACATTTTACACAGATATCAGTGCTTGTGTCTCCTTAAATGGACGATACTCTAAATGGTTCAGTGTAGGCAGAGGAGTCAGGCAAGGGGACCCCGCATCGCCATACTTGTACTTAATTGTGGCAGAAGTTCTGTCCATTATGATTAGAAAAAATGAGAATATTAAAGGTATCAATATTGGAAATATCAATATTCTGTTGTCCCAGTTTGCAGACAACACCACTTTGTATTTGGATGACGATGAAAAGTCCTTTTGTGAATGCATAGAAACCCTTGAAAGGTTTGCTGTTATTTCAGGGCTGAAAATAAACTATGACAAAACGCATGTTATATGGGTTGGGTCAAGGAAAAATTCAAATAAACAATTTATGCAAAATTTGAATTTATCGTGGAACCCAAGTATATTTACAGTCTTGGGAGTAAAATTCTCTACCAATACTGAAGATATTGTGGAAATAAACTACTAAAATAAATTAATAGAAATTAGGAAGATTCTTTCAGTCTCGTCCAGAAGGGACCTGACACCTTATGGAAAAGTAACTGTTATAAAAACCCTTGCATTGTCCAAAGTTGTACACTTATTTCTTAATATTCCGGATCCAGCAGACACTTTTCTGATGGAAGTAAATAAAGTATTTTTCTCGTTCCTGTGGAACAATAAAAGGGGAAAGGTTAACAAATCTCAAGCTTGTTCCTCTTTTGAGCAAGGTGGTTTGAAAATGGTGGATATTTACTCATTCCTCTCTTCTATGAAGGTGAGCTGGCTAAGAAGACTGTACTGTAATGACTCTTGTGAAAACGATTTTGTTCTTGTTATATCCTAGGTTTGTAAACATTTTTCAGCTTGGAGGGGAGTTTGCTAATATACTGATGTTAAAGTGTGCAGACAACAAGTTTTGGTTTGATGTTCTCAGACATTATAAAAAAAGTATACAATAAGTGTACGATAGAGTGTTTTAGTGATTTTGCAAATGAATGTATTCATTATAATGTACATATTGTGCTTGATAGAAAAATTGTACATGTCCCCCAATGGGTATGCAATGGGATCTTTCAGGTTTGAGATCTTATGGATAATTACGGAAACTTTTTAAGTTTTGAAGACTTCAAGGTAAAATATCCTGATATAAGCACACACTTTCTGACGTATGCTGGAATTATTAGAGCAATTAGAGAATACAAAAAAAGTGTCAACATAGACGCAGATAGTTCAATAGTCATCTCGGACACTTGTGCTTGGAAAGTTATCTGCCAAGGGTGCAAGATTACTTATCAATGGCTGACCAAACTAAGATCAAATCCCATCTACGTAGAAAAATGGAATAAGCACTTTAATTACTTTAAAACTCATTTGGAGTGGGAGAAAATATTCTGTACGGCCATAAAAACTACTTCTGATCCTCAGCTACGCTGGTTTCAGTACAGACTTATCCACCGAATGCTTCCAACGAAAAGATATCTTTTTTTTTTGAGAAAATTGTCAGATTCATCTGCCTGTACCTTTTGTGGAAGTGAGGAAGAAACCTTAACACACCTTTTCTGGAACTGTGGGCATGTCCAGTCCTTCTGGACAGATCTAATCGACTGGTTAAAAGATGCATATAATCACTTTCCCACTCTCTCCCTGTCCGAGATATTTGTACTTTTTGGTAGACAGCAAAATATTGTCACAGATAAGGTGTTTGACCTTATTCTGTTATTGGCAAAATTTTACATATACAAATCAAGACTGCAAAATATTTTTCCAAATATTGTGCATTTTAAGCAGATGCTTAAATACCGCTATTCTGTAGAAAAACATACATACGTAATGAAAGGTAAATTAGAGATATTTAATCGTCATTGGTCTCTGTATTCTGAAATTACCTTGTAATTGTATTATTTTATCACTGCTTTTATTCTCTCTATCTCTCTCTCTCTCTCTCTCTCTCTCTCTCTCTCTCTCTCTCTCTCTCTCTCTCTCTCTCTCTCTCTCTCTCTCTCTCTCTCTCTCTCTCTCTCTCTCTCTCCAGGGTCACCCTGGTCAGCCCCACTGGGTGGGTTTTTCTCTCTATTCTGGGGCATGCGTTTCTGTCTACCCTTTGTCCATTCACCTGTATTTGCCTTTTTAAAACTCTCCCTACTGTCTGCACTGCCTGTAGCTCTTGATATTGGATGTGTGTTGCTAAATGGTCTTAGCTTTATTTAGGCCCCATGTTGTAGGTTTATTTAACGTATTTGACCGGCTGGCGACATACATTCAATTTTCTGTGTATTATTTTATCACTGCTTTTATTCTCTCTCTCTCTCTCTCTCTCTCTCTCTCTCTCTCTCTCTCTCTCTCTCTCTCTCTCTCTCTCTCTCTCTCTCTCTCTCTCTCTCTCTCTCTCTCTCTCTCTCTCTCTCTCTCTCTCTCTCTCTCTCTCTCTCTCTCTCTCTCCAGGGTCACCCTGGTCAGCCCCACTGGGTGGGTTTTTCTCTCTATTCTGGGGCATGCGTTTCTGTCTACCCTTTGTCCATTCACCTGTATTTGCCTTTTTAAAACTCTCCCTACTGTCTGCACTGCCTGTAGCTCTTGATATTGGATGTGTGTTGCTAAATGGTCTTAGCTTTATTTAGGCCCCATGTTGTAGGTTTATTTAACGTATTTGACCGGCTGGCGACATACATTCAATTTTCTGTTTTTTTTTTTTTTCACAAGCAGTGCAGGCACGTCCTGAGAAAGCCTTGTTGCTGTCGGGACGTTAAGCAATGTACAATCAATCAATCTCTCTCTCTCTCTCTCATACTCAGTATATTGTAGATTATAAGTAAACATTGTCTCTTTTCTTTTTTTTGTTAAGGTTGAAAGTTATGTGTAGTATATTGTATTGGATCTGTAACTCTGCAATTTGTAACTTTGGTTGTGTTAGGTGTATGTGTGTGTGTGTGTGTCATGCAAATAAAAAAGTATTAAAAAAACAACAACAACAAAAAAACCAACAACTTGGTGCACAGATACCTGATGGTAAGACCTTTCAATGCATACTAATTTGGTTGATCCCTCAGAAAGGTCAAGGGTCACAAGAGCTCAGGAAATAGGTTCCAAAAAGTCATATTTTGACAAGAGATGTTTTTTCTCAAATACTATTCACAACTTCAAACCCAAACTTGCTACAGAGATACCTGATGGTAAGACCTATCTATGCATACTAATTTGGATGACCCCTTGGGAAAGTCAAGGGTCACAACAAGAGCTCAGAAAATGGGTAAAAAATGGCCATATTTTGGCAAGAAATGTTTTTTTCTTAATTACTATTCACAACCCCAAACCCAAACTTGCTACAGAGATACCTGAAGGTAAGACCTATCTATGCATACTAATTTGGATGACCCCTTGGAAAAGGTCAAGGGTCACAAGAGATCGACAAATGTGTATAAAATGCCAGTTTTTGATAGAAGTGTAGCTAGAAGTGTAGTTACAGGTGTGATCCGACACATCGCGAATCGTTACACCACGAACCCAGATATAGCACGGGTACCTTGGATCTCCCCAAAAATTGGACCAACCGCAGACAGTGGTGAACCGCAAAATAATTTGTCACCGTCCTTGGCTGTATCGTGCTCCACGGGGTGCTGCACACGCGCCTGACGCGACAGCTGGAAGGGTGTCCACACACTGAACACTCACAAACCTTCTGCAGATGAAAAACACATACATAAATGATTATACATAAAGAGGGTAGGAGACAGAGTCAGTGTATAATGAGGGTCTAGGCTTCTGGCACATGGCAGATGTCTCCCAACTTGACTGGCTGCTGGGCACGTGGGAACAGCTTCACACAGACTACGTGACCTCCTCCTAGATATGACCACACATGTAAATGCATTAATAGGAAACACTGATTCGATGCGCATCAAGGTCTATGCTTTTCACAGGTGTCAAGTTTCGCCACGCTCGGCAGCCAGCTGTTATGACCTGGAGGGTGAGAAAACTGACCCTAAACCCTCGTTCTCCTTTAACAAAGAACACAGGCAATGGTAGGAAGACCTTAGGCACAGCTGCGAGGGATAATGAATGTCTGTGCTTGCTGCAGAGTTAGGCGGTCCGCTGTTGAAGTTAAAAAGAGGTGTCCTACCCTACTGCTGGTGCTCATCGGTCATTGTAATCAGATTTTCTCACCATGCGTGAATACTTCAAGCAAAACACACTTGTGTCACAATTTATTTTAATCATTATGCAGTATTCTCTTCTGGGGAGGAATTTCGTTCTATGTTGTGTGTTGTGGTGAGGGCATGTATGTTTTAGTGACGTCAAGAACATGTGACGTAAGATGTGTGTTTGGAACATGTGACGTAGGATGTTGGTTTGAAGAGTTACGTCACTGTGAATCGTTTGGAAGACAGTCAGTCATGAGAGATTTTGCTCTCGAGTTAAAAGTTAGTTTTTGTGAGGAATTGAGGCGGTGTGGTGTGCCTCGTGTAATCTATCGAAGGATAGAATGTTAGTGGAGCTAAATGCTCATTGTAGGCTGTGTAAAACACAGTAAGTAGTTGTCGAACTACGAATGTAACCGGCTAACTATCACAGTGACTTTGTCAACGGCCATCAGTCGTGGGCGCTGAGACAAGCACAAGATAGTCGAAGACTGAGTAAACTTTTCACGCATCTTTGGGTATGTATTTGTTTGTTAAGTAGTAGATTCGGAAAGTGTATTAGTTGTTCGGCTCTAGATCGGAACTGTGTGACATTCGGGCGCATCAGCGAGTGTGCGGTATTGTCTGGCGATCGGACGCGGGGATGTGTCGAATGATCGCGAATCGTTTCGTTGAGCCTGTTGATTTTGAAATGAATGATTCGTATCGTGGTGAGAGGTTATGTGTTGTGCGGAAATATGTCGTATTCGTGTGTGTACATAGTATTTCGAATTGATTGTTATTACGATATTTTATTCGATGTCGGAAACGATCGGGAATCGGCGACAACGTCCGGAAGCCGTTAGCGGTCGTCATCGCTACAGTGTCGTCATTCCGGCGGAAGTATCTTTTAAGCAATGGCGGATGTCTTATGGAGAGATACGTTTTATATGTTGTATAGATGCTCCTTATCACCAGCTGAGAAGTTGGATTTGTATATACTTCATCTGGAAATGTAATCAATCAACGTGGTGTACGAGATAGTCCAGTTGATCCAGGCGGTGTGCGGGTGGAGCTTCGACGTGCCATCGCGAGAGACGGTGCGACTGAATCAACGAGCAGCGACGCTACATTCATCTTTATTCCAACAAGCAGCGACGCTACATTCATCTTTATTGATGGTCGGAGTAATCAAACTGTTTAATCATTCGAGGATCTAAGCATTAATTAGTGTCAGTTATTTTCGACAGACATTGAGATGTGACATCGTAGTGGAACAATAAGTGTAGGATGCGTGGTTAGTGCTGTGAACATTGTGCGAATGGTTAAGGGTGTGCGTGTATTACAGGTGCATGTATGAATTGAGCGAATAGCGTGTAGGTTTGTGTACGTCTTGTCTATCGTTTGTCGTGCAAATGAGAAAATCAAATTATTAAAATCGAACTAAAAATCCAACAAATTCCGTGTGGTATATACTCTTCCTCCCTGGTGTGACAACTAGCGAGGTGATCAAACTGTTCAGTTGTTTTAATTTTTTTCTAATAGTAATCCTTAGAAGTCATGGAACATGATACGGCGACTGGCATCAGCATATAGGCATCGATTTATGTGAGCCCCTGCAGTTGCAGGGGCTCATTTTCCATGCCCGTTGCAGATGGACGCTAGCTAGGAGATTGAGACGTGCCTTGTAAGTTTCGGATTTTTCAGAATTTTTGGATCTCGTGCCTGCAGTTTGCGAATGCGCGAGTGCATATTTTTGCCATGTTTGACACATAAGACTGACACTCATTTCTGTTCCTAACGTACCCTAGAAGAGCCGGCGTTTCTGATTGGCCTTTGCAGCACCAATGAAATCGTGTCTGTCATGTACAACACAATCGGTATGGCGGGCATGATCGCACTGCGAGAATGCGTAAATGTATTTTATGTCTGAATAGAGAAAGAAATGTTCAGCAAAATGGACCATTTCCGATCCTTCACAAGGTGAAAAACATTTATTTTCCGTGATGCTAACAGTGCAAGTAAGTGTTTCTGATGGTATTTGGCTTTGAAAGAAAGAACGCATAGGCGATAGGTAATGCCTACGCACAAGCCCCGATCCTCATTGGATACCATACCCCCGCTCCCTCCTCCCCCTCCCCCTCTCCCCCCTCCCCCCCCCTTCTCTTCTTTAGTCTAGTATGTTGCGGATGGATATATCGTGGCCCCATTTTGTGGACCCCGACGACCGCGATATGTCGGATCACAGCCGTATTATCAACATTTTTGCAAACTCTTCAATCAAATTTGGCACAAAGGTAGCTGATGATAAGACCTTTGATAAGACCTTCAAATGTATACTAATTTAGTCGACATAGCAAAGGTCAAGTGTCACGGGGGTTTGACAGATGTGTGAAACTGATTAAATTTTCAGAAAACATGGATTTTGTTGGTGCAGAAGCTATCCCTTATTGTCACATGTGTGGATCTGTCATACATGTGAGCTGTAAGGGCTTTGCCTTTCTTGTTTATTTTACATGTCCGTTTTCTTTTTTATAATCACAGGAAGTGCCTTTTTAACCCTTTCCCTGCCAGTGGTTGCAGATTTTTTTGTGTTTCTCAATTTAAGAAAAATTCATTCCCGGTTTTGCAAGGAAGATGGTTCCAAAGTAGTGTCAGCAAGAGGCATGGATTCTCAAGAGCTCCCACATCTGCGGTGGATCATGAGCATCTGTGGCTTTTGCAGCTGGATTGTGTTCATTTTTTTGTCAGTAGTGAAAGGGTTAAAGTGATTTTTTTTAAAAAATGAAATGGCATCTGTTTGCAGGTTAGTCCAGGTGGTTTCCTATGGCAGCAAGGTGAAGCTGTTCGAGGTATCCACAGAGACGGAGGCTGTCCTGCAACAAGACTTTATCCAAGTGTACGTTTAGCATATATATGTTTGGGAATCTCCAACAAAGACAGAAACACACTTAGGCTATGCTTGTCCTTTCTGAGCATGTTTCTTTCTTGGTAATTTATGTGCTTTTTCTATGCTTAACAGTCACCTTTTTGTTTTTTCAAAATACATTACCGATGTCATTACTATATGGAATACACTCTATAGCCTAACGATTTCAACCTAAAGTTATGTCCCCTACACAACTGGGGAGGAGACACCGGGGATCCATAAGTAGGGCCCCGGGTGGCCTCCCCTTATCACCCTATCCCGGCAAGCAAAGGGTGAGTTCATGTCAGTTTTCACTCTTAGCTCGACCTGGACGGTCGAGTTTGTGCCTTGCTAACGTTTTGGAAGAAGGATAGACTTGTGTCTTCTTTGGCTACGCTTTTGAACTTTTGACTGTTGGGCCTTGGACTTTGTTTCACCTCGGACGCAGTTTTCGTTGATGTGTTCTCTTCAACTTTTACTGTGTGGTTTGGCGCCATCCGGTTTCAACCGGTTTGACTTTCAGTGACCTTCGTACTTGGCACCAGCTTGTGACTTTGCTCCCTCGTGTGTGAGCTCGGTGCTTGAGTGTGTTTCCTCCTGCGGACTGTGTGCAGCGGACTATGGCTTCTCTTTTGAAGTCCTGCACCATTTGTGGGGATTTTCAGTGGCCTTCTGACGCCCACGATGCTTGCCTGCCGTGCTCGGGATGCTCTTCAGACAGGATGTGCGCCGTGTGCGTCGAGTGGAGTGAGGACTGGTGGTCTCAGCTGTGGGACTTTTACAGACGTGAACACCCTGCCCGGACAAGTCAGGCGCCCCGGACTTCTCCGCAGGTTGGTGTCGCGCCGTCGGCTTCGTTCAGTCGTCCGGGCCGTCCGGCCCGCAGGTAAGTCCCCTTCGTCTACTGTAACCGCTAAGGAACTCCCTTCCCACTCTGAGTCTTCTGAGTAGGGCAGGCGAGGTTGAGAGTCTCGCTGCCCACGCTCCGCTTCGTCGGGGCGTGGCTTGAGCTCCTTGGGTCTCCCACCCACCCCCTGCTCCGGTTCGCCGGAGCAGGCCAGGCCGGCTGAGCATTCGTCTACGCCCCCTCGCTCCGTTTCTTCTGAGCAGGCCCGGCGTGACGAGCGCAAACGCAATAAGAAAGAGAAAAGAAATAGACATAGAGGCTCTCCTTCACGCTCCAAGGCTTTGAAGCGTGACCAGAGACCTGTAGAGGTTTTGCCCACCCGCTCTGATTCGTCCGAGCGGGTCCGGCATCCTACGGCGTCCACCCCGTTTCGACCAGGCGGGCCCGGTGTGACTCTGACACGAGAATCCCTCGCCCCGAGGCTTCGGAGCAGGGTCCGTGTGTCCCTTTTCGGTCCCCTCCCCACTTCAATTCGTCTGAGCGGGCTAGGAGAGACACGTTACCGTTCCCCCCTGCCCCGTTTCGACCAGGCAGGCCCGGTGTGACCTTGTTACACGTGCCCCCACGCTCCGAGGCTTCGGAGCGGGGGTCGCGCGCCACTATTTTGTCCCCTCCCCACTCCGCCTTTACTGAGCGGGCTTGGCGTGACACTTCTCTGTCCCCCCCCCCCCCCCCCCCACCCCGAACTGTCCAGGCGGGCCCGGCGTGACTCTTGACTATTTCTCACAGGTGCGGACTCGCGGCGAGCGGGTTGGGGGGGGGCCGGGGTTCCGCCTCCCCTCTTACAAAAGACACGCGCTTTCCCCGTCACTAGTAGCCCCCCCTCACCTCGCGCTTCGGCGAGTCGGGGGCTTTCGGGGCGTAACCTCCCTTTTGGCCGTGGTTTAACCGCGGTCCCTCCTTCCTCGCGACGACTCCCCGTTGAGGTTTTGCGGGTGGATCCGCCTATCCTTTGTGCACGCCCTCGCCTACCGCCTTTGGCTTTCCCGGGCTCTCGGAGCCGGTCGCCCCTCGCGGCAGTGCATGATAGGCGGGCGGTGGAGGTAGACCCTGACATTTTAAGTCTGCTCTCGACGGATTCGGCGTCCGCCATCTTCCTGCGGGATTTGCCCTCGAGCTCTCTCGACCGCTTCTCTACTGTTTCCGCGTCTAAGGAGGTCGCCCCTTCACTCAGCTTACAGACGGATCGTGCTGTGGAAGAGGCCTCCCGTCTGATCACCAACTACTTACCTCCTGACTTATGTCCTCCTTCACCTCCTCTGAAGAGACAGGCATCCGCCATGGTTGACGCGCAGCGGCAGGCTAAGCGTCGCAAGTCTCTCCCTCAGCCAGCCGGTTTCCGGGTTCTCATCGATGCTTTCTTGGCCCGACTTCGCCAGGACTCCTTCGGCGACGAGGGTTATTTTACAGATTCGCGTTGGCCTGAGGGGATCAATATGACTTTTCGACAGGTTTGATACGCTGGCCACTCTCAAGCCTTCGCCATCCCTCTTCCTTCGGTGGATGCAGCAGCCGTCAACCAGGCGGGTGGGCGCCGGATAGTCCAGAATGCTTGGCCTCGACCTCTGGACAGAATCGCTTCTCTAGTCCGGAATTCGCTGGCGTGTTCCGGTTTCCTAAAAATGGCAACGCAAGCGGTTCTACATTGCTTGGAGGACACTTGGGACCAGGGAACCGCGTCCCCGCTTCAGGACGTGCATTCCATTTTGGTAGCTGCTAACAGGGCCACCTACCATTCCTCAACCAACACTATGGCGGCGACCGCCAACTGAGACCTTGGAGGCGTGATTCGCTCCCACGGCTTTGCACGGATCTCCCCAAGACGGTGAAGACGCAGCTCCGCCAGGCTCCTCTCGGCGGTACCCTCCTGTTTGGGGAGACGTGGCAGACGGTAAAGGAGGCTTCCAAGGACCTGTGGCCCCGTCCTGCCTCCACCCACGGTGCTCCTCGCTTTCGCACGACCTGCCAGGCCGGGGGTCGTGCACGACGGTCTGTCAGACCCACTTTGCTTCCAATCGGCGGTGCCCGCGGTAGAGCCCGCCCCCTCCAGGCTCCTCAGTCCTTTCCCGCAGCTCGCCCCTCTTGGTCTCGCGGCGCCCGTAAGTCAGGGCGCGGTCGGGCCCGCTGACTTCACCCCTTCTCCGCCCCCGTCGACAGTTCTGGGGTCTCCAGTCGGCGGGCGGCTGGCCTTCTACAGCGACCATTGGAAATTGCTGTTCCCAGACGACCCTTGGATCATCTCGACAGTTTCTTCAGGCCTTCAACTTTCGTTCCAGTCCCCTCCACCTTTGTGCAGGTCCCCCGTGTGGACCCAGACTCCGGTCGACCTTTTCCAGGCAGTTGCTCTGCGCGGAGAAATTGTGTCCTTACTCGACAAAGCGGCGACAAAAGTGGTGTCTTGTCAAGATTCGCCGGGGTTCTACAGCCGCCTCTTTCTTGTCCCCAAGCCGGGGGGCAAGTGGCGGCCAGTCATCGACTTGTCGGCCCTAAACAAGTTCATTTCAGCGCCTCACTTTCGGATGGAAACAGCCCGGACTCTCCGCGCAGCCATCCGGCCGATGGACTTAGCTATCAGCCTCGATCTGTCAGACGCATATCTCCACGTTCCGATTCATCCGTCGTCTCGCCGGTATCCGATTTGCCTTTGCTGGGGTCGTTTACCAGTCCCTTCGGCCTCAACATCAGTCCTTGGGTCTTCACGAGGCTTCTCGACGCGGTGATGGCCCTCTTCCGACGGAGATCTCTGAGTCCGGCATCCAACTACCTGGACGACTTGCTTTTGTGCAATCTGTTCCCCTCGGTGCTCGAGGAGGACAGAGACGCCCTTCTTATCTTTTGCGCCGACTTGGGTTCCTCGTCAACTCCGGCAAGTCAGATCTCACTCCGTCGAGCCAGTTTCTACATTTGGGGATGGAATTCCTGACCGACCTCAACCTAGTCCGCCTTCCTTTGGCACGACGGCAGAAGATTTTCCGATGCGCTCGCCCACCTTGTGTATTCTCCTTTACCACCTCCTGATCTGGTGCAGGGACCGCGCCATTCATCTTCGAGCCCGCCACATTCCCGGTCACCTGAACGTGGTCGCAGACGCCCTTTCCCGCCGCGGCCAGCTTCTATACACGGAGTGGTCTCTGCTTCCTGACATCTTTCGCATGGTTTGCTCACGTTGGGAAACACCTCTAGTCAACCTGTTTGCCACCAGATGGAACAACCAGCTTTCGGTTTTTGTCTCCCCATTCCCGGATCCGCTCACCTGGGCGGTGGACGCGCTCTCCATTCCGTGGGACGGACTGGTTGCGTATGCCTACCCTCCTTCGGTCCTGGTACCAAAGGTCCTACGGAAGCTGCAGGGATGCTCTGTGATTCTCTTCCTGGTAGCCCCCTTCAATTGGACCAAGTGCTGGACCACGGACTTACTTGCGCTAATGACGGACCCCCCTCTCGAGTTACCGGCTCCGCCCACGATGCTCAAACAACCCCGCCAGGCTCTCTTCCACTCTTGCCCGGAGCGCCTCCTCCTACATGCCTGGAGGTTATCCGGCGAGCCCTCGCCGCTGCAGGTTTCTCGGGTGCGGCGGTGGAGGCGATTGCGGCTGCCTGCAGACAGTCTACGCGGAAGGTGTATGAAGGAAAGTGGAGGGTCTTTCAGTCCTGGTGCGCCGCTCGGCGGCTCCCCCCCTCGGATCTTTCTTCCACCCAACTAGCGGACTTCTTCCTCTGGCTCTTCGATGATCAAGGCTTAGCCCTGATTACCGTTAAGGGTTACCGAGCCATGATTGCAGACACATACCGCCACCTGGGTCTTCCGGATCCAGGCGCTTGCAAAGACCTCTCGGACCTGCTGGCTAACTTCGAGTTATCACGTCCAGTTTCCCGTTCCCTCTTACCTCGGTGGGACCTCGCCTGGGTGCTGACGTGGCTAAATACGAACCGTTTTGAACCCCTGCCTTTGGCACAGTTCTCCGACCTGACCCGGAAAACATGTTCCCTTTTGGCGCTCGCCACCGCTTCCCAAGTGAGTGAGCTTCACGCGCTCTCGATACGTCCTGCATGTCTGCAGTTTCGTTCCGATGGATCTGCGCAGCTACTCACCGACCCGTCTTTTCTGGCCAAGAACCGCCTACCTTCGTCGGCTCCCCAGATGCTGACCGTACGTCCGCTTAGAGGGCCTGACCTTTCCAGTGAGTCGCATCAAAAGGATCCGGTTCGGGCGCTGAGGATTTACCTGCGTCGCTCTAAGGCGTGATGCCGGGGGTGCTCCCGCCTCTTCCTCCCTCTGTCTCGTTCGGCATCCTGTCTCGAAAGACAATGGAGTATGCGCTTGCTGGGTCAGTCACTGGAGTGACCTCTCCAGTGCGCAAGCCTGGGCGAAGTGTATGGAGATCCTGGGATGTCTAGTCGTCAAGATCCCCCTCTCGGCCTCGCTGATGTATCCAAAGGAATGCAAAGCAGTACGTTTGGCACCAGTTTGGCTGCAGGAGCTGCCAGAACAGTGCGTGAATACAGGCAGCTGTCTGCCTTCGGGGCTCCACTCCTGATTTGAAGGGTTTACTCCCCCACATTTGGCCGTTGGATCCAACCTGATCTCCTCCGTCCTCTAGCCGTTGGCTGTCAGAAACAGCTCATCCGCCTAGTGGTGCAGTGTGAACACCACCCCCTCACATGGTTTAGCCCACCAGCTGAGGTGGTTTGCCAGGGTGTGGCGCTTGGAGCCAGCACGTGAGAGATTAAGGAGATGGATGAGGACCAGTGATACCCGTCCGTCCTATGTAGGACGCAGCTGCCGAACAGCAAAGGTACTACCTCTATCCAGAGCCCCCTACACCCCTACAGGCAGGACAGATATCTCGGCCCAGACGGTTTCGTCCTGGCTTCGGTGGGTGATTAGGTCGGCCTACCGGGACCTCTCCTCTGACGGGGATAGACTCTTGCAGATTCGGGCGCATGAAGTAAGAGCAGTTGCCACCAGCGTCGCCCTGGATCGTAACTGCTCCGTTAAGGACATTATTACAGCGGGCAGCTGGCATGCAGACTCCACCTTCGCTCGCTTCTACCTCCGTGAACTATCCGGCCAGCGTGACTCCCCACGGCTGTTCAAGGCCTCCCATTTAGTTTTGAGGCACGCGCGCGTGCCGGCGCTGTAAGGTAAGGAGCCGCGCATCGTGTCGCCTCTGTTAATACCGCCAGCTGGCAGCACAGAGCTGAGTGTAATCTGTTACGGCTGTGCATCTAGAGTCGCGCTATTTTTGCCACTGTTTTACTCGAGCACGCTATGTGTGTACACGCTCAGCGCTGACCGTGTGCCACACGGGATACATTTTAATGGCACCGGTCATTTACGGCATGTTGTTTAAGCTGTACTGAACGTATGTTGTATTTAAGACATACACTTAAAAGCTAAGAAAATAAGCTTTCTGTAGACACTAGACATGCTTAGGAAAATGAAGATGAGCAATGCATGCAACGGACTAGAAGACAGGCAACCGGCGCGCAGTTTACCGTGAAGACAACGCAAATCTGTTGCAAATGCACGTCTTTCAACTGTTGTAACTCATGCAAAGTACTTTTGCAAAAATTATGGCTCAGGCCAGCGATCATCGTATACAGCCACTACGCTATGCACTAATCAAAATGTCAGATAGATTTACCTTGTGATCTCGGTGGGTCCTGAAATGGGATGATGCGTCATTGGTAATCCAGTGTTAGACAGACGGAAAGTTCTTGGGTTAACGTAATCTCCACACGTAGTTGATTTCGGAGTGAGTGAGTGAGTATAGCTTGCTTTACGTCCCGCAAGCGACAAAGGCCTTCTCAGGACGTGCCTGCGCTAAATGAAGAAAAGAACTGCAAGAAGCGCAGACAGGAGGGAGAATTTCAAAAGAAAAATACAGATGAATGGACCAGAAATAGTTCATTTCGGAGGCAGTGAAAATGTTCGAAATAATTCACAGTTCATATGCAGGATTAGCGGCAGTATCAGTTGCACACTTTGTATAGGTGAAGTTGTCTTTAGCATTCCACTAAATCTTACAAAATCGGAAGAGCAATCCGGCCACTTTACTAAATCTTACAAAGCGGATGGGACACCCACAGTGAAAATAATAAACACTCTTAATGGTGATCAAATGGCTATTTTGACTAGGTGTAAATTAGATAAACACAGAACAGTGCAGGCTAAAATGTATCAGTCTCAAGACAGTTTATTTCACAGAGAGACTGAGTCCTGTGTGTGCTTGTTACCGGCGGCTCTCTACACATTCCCTTCAGATGTTTGTCTTCTTCATCTGTACATACGTCAATACCATGAAAAGCAGAAAGATCGTCTACATAATCAACGCACAGTTTTAAGTGTTATAGTCCGTCTTTCCTTTGCCTTTTACTCGCTCTGCACAGCAAATCCTGCACAAACTACTCAATCGTTCCATGTGGTTTGAATAGGAACATTGTGTCAGACTCCATTCTAAATGTCTGCGAACTACACTCACATGCTGGTCTATAAAACTTTCTATAAAAAATCACAGGTAAATCTAGCCAGTAAAAGAAAAGCACTTACTTGTAGCACTATGTTACTCTAACACATGTCACTCATTGAAAATCCAAACAAAAGTATTTTGAAAGCACAGTCAAGGTTTAAAGACAGCACAAATTTGGCACTCTGCCCACATAAAATAGTAAGCGTAAAGAGGGCCTACTATCAGGCGGTACCAGATGCCCCCGGAATGCCCTGTAACTAGGTCACTCGCCACTTGATAAGCTAGCGTGGCACTCCTTAACTAAATGTGTCGGTTTGTAGAAGAACTGAACAGCCGTGTCCCTGGCCCGGGTGGGCAACATATCCGCGGCCCAGCACTCCCTCCGAGCTGCACGTGCCTTAGGTACGTCTTAGCTGAAATTGTCGGGAGTGCTCCTTTTGGGCCTGTGGGGAGGGGGTTAGTTCTGGGCTTTTAGGGTCGGCACCCTCCTCCTCTTTGATATTCTTCCATATAGTAATGACATCGGTAATGTATTTTGAAAAAACAAATGAATTTTTTTTCTAAAATGTATTTTTTTGAAAAATACTTACCGATGTCATTACTCGGACAGCCAGCCCTCCTGCCCCGCTTGCCTCTTTGGCTAAGTGTGAAAACTGACATGAACTCGCCCTTTGCTTGCCGGGATAGGGTGGTAAGGGGAGGCCACCCGGGGCCCTACTTATGGATCCCTGGTGTCTCCTCCCCAGTTGTGCATATTTGTGCGTGTGTGTCTGAGAGAGAAAGGGTGTGCTGTTGTGCATGCGCAGTGAGTCCAGTGTTTTCCTGGAGAACAGCGCTATACAAGAACTATGTATTATTATTATTATTTTTGTGTAGGGGACACAACTTTAGGCTGAAATCGTTAGGCTATAGAGTGTATTCCATATAGTAATGACATCGGTAAGTATTTTTCAAAAAAATATATTTTAGAAAAAAAATTCATTTTTTGTTTTAGATTCTGTTCTTCAAGTTTGTGTTCAGAAAAAAAGTTAGAGTCTGCTTTGGTACTGCTTTCTTGACTTGGTTCACTGTGCTCCGTGTGGAGCACCGGGCCACAGTACTAAAGTGTCAGCCATGTTAACTGAGCGCACAAATTACTGTTGTTGTCTTTATTATTATTATTATTATTATTATTATCACCATCATTATTTTATGATCGATTTTTATCATCATGATTATTATCATTATTGTCATTATCATCATTGTTAACACATTCTTTCTCCTATATGGAGCAGAGACATGGAGATTGACAAAAACCACAGTCAACAGAGTACAGACCTTCATGAACAGTTGCCTTAGAAGAATTTTGAAAATCCACTGGCCAGAGAAGATCAGCAACGTCAGACTCTGGGAGAGAACAGAGCAGATAACAGCAGAGAATGAAATTGGGCAAAGAAGATGGGGATGGATCGGTCACAGTCTGAGAAAGCCAGCTTCCAGTATCACTAGGCAGGCATTGTCATGGAACCCCCAGGGAAAGAGGAAAAGAGGTAGGCCGAGAAACTCCTGGCGTCGAGACCTCCAAGCAGACATCAAGAGACTGGGAACCACCTGGAGTAGAATCGAAGGAGAAGCACAGGACAGGAGTTGCTGGAGGTCTCTCGTCGACGGCCTATACCCGGGTAGGGGTGACAGGCGTAAGTAAGTAAGTAAGTAACACATTCTACCCCAGGACCAAAATCCCCAGATTTTGAAGTTGTCCTCTTAAGGACTGTATGACAATTCTAGAAACAGATCGAGCATGAGAGTTCAAGAGTGATGCCAGAATAGCTTGGCGCCTATCTATTCTGGCACCACACTTGAACTATCATGCTAGATCCATGTCTTGCTGTGGTGTGTCAGAGCTGAACGAGTTAATACTTTAATGCAGACATGCTCAAGCCCTTGCTGCCATCAAAGCATATGCCCACTGGCTGGGTCAGCTGTACACAGAGTCTGTTCGTACTAACCAGCAGAAGGAGCAGTTTTACAACCTCATTGTGACGCTAGTCGATTCCATGGCCCCCATCATTAACAAACAGGTAAGACGTGGAAATGGGATAGAGTGCAAGTGGGCTATCATAATGCCCCTGTACACCGGTAATCCATATCATACTGAGGCTAACATTTTCAAATGTGTACACTGCCATATGCAAGCTACATTACAGTACTTACAGATAAGACCAATGGCTTTAGTTCAAGAGTGGTGCCAGAATAGCTTGGCGCCTCGAGGCGCGAAGCTATTCTGACACTACCCTTGAACTATTTTAGTCAAACTTATTTCACACACTGGTGTATTTCGAATGATAAGCCCCCACCGGGTTTGCCCTAGGGGATCTTGGTGGGTTGTTTCCTTTTTAGTTCCTAGGGTCACCTTGTCTAACCCCTGCAGGGTGGGTTCTACTCTTTTGGGGGTTTGTATTTCTGTCTTTCTGGTCAATTCATCTGTATTTTTCTTTTGAAATTCTCCCTCCTGTCTGCGCTTCTTGCAGTTCTTTTCTTCATTTAGCGCAGGCACGTCCTGAGAAGGCCTTTGTCGCTTGCAGGATGTAAAGCAATCTATACTCACTCACTCGAATGATAAGGGTTAATAGGCAGTTGGGAAATGCTGTAGTTGCATATTGCGTAACTGGAGCTTATGAAAAAAACATTTGATACCTATTTTGGGACAAACGCAACCTTTGAGCGATGTCAATAGAAATGGCTGGGTAAAATCCCTGTAATCATTACTCTTTGTGATGTTTTTCATGTTACAGGTTCCGGAGCGCGTAGTCCACTCTGCAGCACACTTGTTGCTATCAGTCACCACTACAGTGAGACCTGCATTTCTGCTGCAGTTATCACCAGTTCAGACGCTGTATTCCGCAGCTAGTCAGGGAGCTTGTCAGGGACTCACAATAGAGGTAACCTATCAAGACCTTTGCCTCGTCAGTTGTAAATTCTTGGATAAAGTCTTCTTCGAGATATACAGCAGAAACTTGTAGATTTCTGCTTCGGCTATTTCACTCATATTTCTAAATTGTGTGTGGGTTCACACCTGGATGGATTTACACTGGGTAGATTTATTCAAATATGGCCTCACAAATCTGCACTGGCTGGATTCACGTCTGTGTGGATTCATGCCCGGTATATTCACGGTTGGTGCGTTTACACCTGAATGTAGCAATGTTTGTTTTCTCAAAACTCTTACCGATGGCAGTACTATTAGGAAGTACACTTAGCTTACGGATTTCAGCCTAAGCATCTGTTGTGTACACTACACAACCAGGGAGGCGATTCCAGGGAGTCGTTACCAAGAAACCCTGAGTGGCCTCCCTTGCCACCCTATCCAGTCACGTGCTTGGTAGTATCCCGCCAGTCTTTATGCTTAGCTCACCGTGAACGGTCGTGTTCAGCTTTCATCTCTACACTTGGCTGTGTATGGTGGGATTACCAGTGGACTTTGTGTGGTGTTGTGTTCAGCTTGAAATACCTTTCGTGTGGATTACTGCGTGGTTGGTCACTGGTGGAATTACCTAGTAGCTTTGCTGGAGATGACCAGGTAAAGCCTTGGCTAATGCCTCTGAGCCGCAACGTTTCCCAGGCGGTGGCATTGGCCGGGTACTCTTGTCAGCAACCAGTTGTGAGCACGCGTCCTCTACGGAGGTCCTGCGCCCACCCGGCAGCTACTGTCTGCTTTCTGTTACAGTACACAGTCATGACCTGCACCAGGTGCGGATAATTCCAGGGGCACAGTGACACCCACGATGTTTGCCTGCCGTGCTCGAGTTGCTTCTCCGGGCAGATGTGCCTACCTGGCACCGGCCTCCACGTGGCGTGGGTGGGTAGTCCGCTCAGTCCCTGACTGAGTGGGCTAGCAGACGGGTGCCATCTTTGTCCAGGATTAGGACTTGATGTCAGCAGATATGTTGTTCAGTCTTTTTAACTGGTCCGGTTTTTGAGGAGCTGTACTAACCCAGGTCGTACCATGTTGGATTGGTCCTTAAAAATACTCGTGACTTTTTGGTACTTTGGATCCCAAGTGTTTGCCGTGCTTGGAGACCCGTGTCGGGGGAGAAGAGGATCCTGGTGGCTGAAACACTCCACTTTGGCCTTGACTTCTGCCTAAACGGGAGGCTAGTCGTACCGGCCTAGTCAATCGGCTCTTGTCACATCGAGCCCTATCCCCCTGTTGACATGCGGGTTGTTATATGGAGCACCATGCTATAGCCTCTGATGCTGATTAGGTGCTTTACGCCAGTATTCCCCTGCATTCAACAGAAGGCGGTGGCTCAAACGGTTCAATCGGGCTTACCCCCTTGAGTATATCTTTCGGGCAGTCTCCATTGTGCGTCGGCTGGAGACCCGCCGACAATTGCACTTTCCCTTGTTGGGCTCGGTGGCGGGCGTTGACCCCCGGGGGATGAATATCTATCATACTATAATATGGAAAATATCAAAAAACCAAAACTGGCACCAAAGCGGCACATAGCCGCCGACATTGTCATTGAGAACGATAGTGACTCTGACTGTGAGGAAGCGACACCTCAGGCGTCAGCCGCCTGGCCTCACTTTCTCATTATCCACAGCAAAGTCAAAGAGAAGCCTGTTTCCAAGCTGCACCCTTTCCTGGTAGGGGAGACCCTCAGGAGCCGTGTTGGCAGGCCTGAGGCCCAGCGCCTCAGGTCTGGTGACTTGCTGGTAGAGTGCCGCACCCGGGCACACTCCAATGGGCTACTGAGGCTCTCCTCCATCGGAGACACTCCAGTGGCGGTCACTCCCCACAAAACAATGAATTCCTCTAGAGGAGTGATTAAAGATCAAGCATTGGCCGAACTATCTGAAGATGAACTTGTACGGAACCTTAAGTCACAGGGGGTGACCTACGTCAGGCGCTTCATTTCCAAACGAGGTGGTAGGGAGATCCGTCTCCCTACCATCATCCTGACGTTTGGCACCCCCACAGCTCCTACTACCAAGTGAAAAAGTACGTCCCTCTCCCCCTCCGGTGCTTTAAGTGCCAAAAATATGGCCATGGGCAGAAGACATGCCGCCAGGCAGAGGCTCTATGCGCCCGTTGCACTAAGCCCGGACACTCTGCTGAGTCCTGCACAGCCATCCCCCTGTGTGTGAATTGCCAGGGGGCGCATATGGCTTCGGACAAGAAGTGCCCTCGTTGGATCTCCGAGTGCAGGATTCAGCAGGTGCGTGTGGAGAAGGGGCTGTCCTTTGCGGACGCCAAAAAACTGGTTGATGGCCCTGGTGCAGTAGAGGCTGCGCCAAACTCAAATAACAACTTTGTGTATACTTTCAGTGCTGCGGTGGCAGGCAAGCGCCCCACCAAAGACTTCTCTTGTCAAACCCCAACTTCTTGGTTGGGGGCGGAGCCTCGGATCCTCTCGCCCCTGGAGAGTAACCCTCCTCTGGTGGTGACGAGGAGCCAGGGAACGCAGAGGGCGGACGCTACCGGTCCGGTGGCACCGCCTTCTGCTGCTCCTAAGCCTCAGCCCCCACCCAAACCTGCTAGTTTGTCAACGCCAAAGGTTTCTGGCTCTGGTCAGCCTTCTAAGGCCGCTAACTCTAGCGGCAGGACCGCTGCCCAGGACCAGAAGTCTAAAAAATCTATGGGACTGCCGTGCGCACGGGCCCAGAAGGGGAACACTGATGTCCCCCTTCAAAACAAATATGCTGCATTGGAGGAGCAGATGGAGGGAGTGGAAGTTGCCGATGCTGCGGCAGCTCCACCCCCTTCATCTCCGAAGAACCAGAGGAGGCCCGGGAGCCGGCCCCCCTCTGTTTCTCCAACTCCTTCCAAGGCAAAGGAAAAAAGGGGGAAAAACTCTGCACCCCCAGATAAGACATAATCATGGACTCTCTGCTTCAGTGGAATTGTCGTGGTTTTCAAGCTAACTTTGAGGAATTACGTCTTTTATTCAAGTGCTATAACCCCTCAGTAATATCTCTTCAGGAGACTTACCTGAAGACTTCTGACCCTGTGTCCTTTAATGGTTTTAACGTTATACATAAAGGCTCTGATTCGGAGAGGCGCTCGAGTGGAGTGGCTCTTCTCATTAGTAGCCAAATTTTATGTAGCCCCGTTAGCATCCACACCTGTCTTCAGGCTGTCGCAGCTCGGGTTACCTTGAAGAAGACCATAACCATATGCAGTATTTACCTGCCACCATCCCTGCGGGTCTGTAGTAATGATTTTTTTAATTTAGTTGATCAACTGCCCCCTCCCTTTATTCTCATGGGGGATTTTAACGGTCACGCTCACCTTTGGGGTAGTGACCACTATGATGGCAGAGGTCAGATGTTAGAAGATGTTTTTTCTCAACTTAACCTATGTGTCTTTAACGATGGTTCACCTACATACTCTAACCCAGGTTCAGGATCTAGTTCTGTTCTAAACCTCACTGTGTGTGATCCTTCTCTCATGCTGGACTTTGACTGGAAGGTTCACAATGACCTCTGTGGTAGTGACCACTTCCCAGTAGTCCTGTCATCGGTCAGCTGTGGGGAGGATCCGCCGGTGGGGCGCTGGAATCTTAAGAAAGCTAACTGGCCTCTGTTCGCCTCCCTCTGTCAGTCTCGTATTACAGAGGAGGCGGTCATGTCATCTGAAGAACCTATTTCTTCTTTTACTACTATTTTGTTGGATGTAGTGGGTGAAACCATCCCTAAAACTTCCGCATCAGTCCCTCGAAAGCCGAGAGTACCATGGTTCAACGAAGAGTGCCGCAAGGCCCAAATAGCACGCAAATCTGCTCAGCGACGTGCTTTCCGTAATCCGTCGCAAGTGAATATTTTAACCTTTAAAAGACAGAGGGCGAAAGCCCGTTACATTTTTAAACGTGAACGCAGTGCTTCCTGGAGACGCTTTGTCTCATCTTTATCTTCTCGGACTCCGTTCCAGAAAGTATGGAAGGCTGTTCGGAGAATTAGGGGCAGAGGTGGCTCGGCTTCTGTTGGCCATCTTAGAGATGGTGCCAGTTTGGTTACAGATAAAAAAGCTGTGGCCAATTTTCTTGCCTCCACCATTGCCCATAATTCTTCAACGGAGCATTATTCACCTTTCTTCCAGAGAGAGAAGGAGAAACGAGAGTCTCGTATTTGTGATTTTGAGTCCGATAACTCAGAAGACTATAATGTCCCGTTTACATTATCAGAATTGCAGCAAGCTTTGCAGAAATGTAATGACTCTGCTGCTGGCCTAGATACCGTCCACTATCAATTCCTAACGCATCTGCCTGAGAGGTCACTCCTTGTACTTCTCAAGGCCTTTAACCATATCTGGAGAACTGGCCATTTTCCGCCGTCTTGGCGCCAGGCTGTGGTTGTACCGATCCCCAAGCCGGGTAAGGATCCTTCCGACCCGGGCAACTACCGGCCTATTGCTTTGACATCATGTTTATGTAAAACTATGGAGCGCCTGGTCAACGCCCGCCTGGTGTGGCATCTTGAGTCACAGGGTCTCCTCACAGACCTCCAGTGCGGTTTCCGGCGCTTCCGTAGTACAACTGACCATTTAGTCCGCTTTGAATCATTTATTCGAGATTCTTTTGTCAACAAGCAGCATGTCTATGCAATTTTCTTCGATCTTGAGAAGGTGTATGACACTACCTGGAAGTATGGCATAATATCTGACTTGTTGGACATGGGTTTTAAAGGGCACCTGCCCGTTTTTATTCACAATTTTTTGACTAACCGGTCGTTCCATATCCGTGTGGGCTCCACCCTCTCCGACTCCTTTGAACAGGAGATGGGTGTCCCACAGGGCAGCATTCTATCTCCTGTTTTATTTAGTATTAAAATTAATAACATTGTAAAGGCCGTCAAGGATGATTCTGAATGCTCTTTGTTTGTTGACGACTTTGCTTTGTGCGCAGTGGTCGAGGACTTGCATTCCTTGAGAGGCGCTTGCAGCTGTGCGTTGATCGCATCCAGCGGTGGGTGTCTCTCAATGGATTCAAGTTCTCGCCCTCCAAGACTGTTTGTGTGCATTTTACTAACCAGACGAAATTTTTTCCAGAATCTACCCTGAGCATTGCTGGAGTGCCAATTAAGGTGGCCGAGGAGGCAAAGTTTCTGGGGGTCATTTTTGACAAAAGACTTACCTTCTGCAACCATATTAATTACCTTAGAACCTCTTGTCAGAAGGCTCTCGACATTCTTCGTGTCGTCGGTCGTACTGACTGGGGTGCGGACCGTACTGTCTTACTTCGTCTGTACCGGGCCCTTGTTCGGTCCAAACTGGATTACGGCTCTGTGGTGTATGGCTCAGCTTCCAAGTCTGTGCTACAGCGTCTGAACACAATTCACCATCAGGGTCTGCGGATATGTCTTGGGGCCTTCAGGACGTCTCCAGTTCCTAGTCTGTATGCCGAGGCAGGGGAGCCTTCTCTCAAGCTCCGCCGCATCCGCCTCATGCTCAGCTACGTTCTGAAACTGAAGGCCCATCCAGACAATCCTGCCTATGATTGTGTTTTTAAACCATCGTTTGCAGAGATTTACGATACCCATCCGGGAGCTGTCCGTCCACTTTCTTTCCGTGTCCGACCTCATCTGCAGGCGGCCGGATTGGACCTGGACAGAGTTTCGGAATCCCTGCAACACATCACTCCACCTTGGCTCTTACCAGTTCCTGACATCTTGCTGGACTTGACTGCCCACAAGAAAGACTCTACTCCACCAGCCATATACCAACAGAGCCTCAATGAACTGCTTTCAATTTTTCCTGGCTATTGTCGCATCTATACCGATGGGTCAAAGTCTGAGGATGGGAGAGTGGCTGCGGCCGCAGTGTCCTCTCGCCATCCTAGACGCCCATTTAAGCACCGCCTCCCAGACCACTCATCTGTATTTAGTGCGGAACTGCAGGCGGTTCTGCTGGCACTCAAGCATGCTTATCGATCTAGAGAAAGGAACTTCCTGATTCTGTCTGACTCTCTTTCTGCCCTGCAGGCCCTTCAGGGCACGGGAAATGACCACCCACTGCTGGTGCAGATCAGAGAGCTCCACGCGGACTTGATGAAGGAATATTATGATATCATTTTTATTTGGGTGCCAGGGCATGTGGGCATCGAAGGCAACAGGATCGCAGATTCTGCTGCCAACGATGCCCGCAATGACCCTTTCCCTGACACACAGACTGTTTATAGTGATTTTAGACATGTGGCTAGTGCGTACATAGCCCGTGAGTGGCAGTCCGAGTGGGACAAAGAGGAAGCTAACAAGCTGCATGAAGCCCTTCCTAAGTTGTCCGACGGTCTACCTTATCGCTGCGGCAGCCGCCGTGAGGAGACTGTCCTGGCTCGGCTCCACATCGGCCACACGTATGTTACGCACTCTTATTTACTTAAACAGGAGGAGCGTCCATGGTGTTATGCCTGCGACGAGCAGTACTCTGTTCAACACTTTTTGTTGTCTTGTGCTGATCTAATCGACACAAGGTATAAACATTTCACAGCAGACTCCTTGAAGGTTTTGTTCCGGGATGTGCCCCCGGACAAGATCTTCAGTTTTCTGAGAGAGTGCCATATTTTTAATAAGATTTGAGCGTTTATAGATTATGATGTTTCTATTATTTTGACCTTTTTGAGAGTCTTCCGACGTTTTCTTTAAAGACCTGTGTGACATTTTAGCCTGACATATTTTTAAGGTATATTTACATCATGTCTTAAGACCTTTCTTTTAGTCTGGCTGACCAGATTTTTACCCTTCCCGCCGTGAGATGGCCTTAGTTGCCTGCTCGGCGTTAAACCCAAATAACTAACTAACTAACTAACCGGGCAGACGTGTAGTACTCGCTCTACATGGGCGAGGAGGGCCTTCTACACTATACAGCATCAGAAACGCCAGCCTGGTGCATGGAGCCACCGTTCCCGGGCTGCAAAGGCGCGCCATCTCTGGTATTGTGGGCTTGTCAGCGTCGGGCCCTGCCCCGGTTTTACGGACCATTGCCTCTCCGCAAAGAGAGAGAAGCCTGCCAGCCGCTGATGGGACTTGGTCCCCTGTCGAGTCCAGGCATCAGGAGCCCTGACCCACCACTCGGTGAGAGATTTGCCAGTCAGCCTCCGACGGGACATGCTCCCCAGTCGAGTCCAGGCACCGGGAGCCCTGATCCACCACTTGGTGAGAGACGCCTGTCAGCTGCCGACCGGACATGCGTCAAGTCCAGGCCTCAGAATCCCGGGATCACCTCTCAGAGGGAGAGAAGCCTGTCAGCCACCAACCAGACATGCGTCAAGTCCAGGTCTCAGGATCCTGGGACCACCTCTCAGAGAGAGAGAAGCCTGTCAGCCACTGACCAGACGTGCGTCGAGTCCAGGCCTCGGGATCCTGGGACCTCCTCTCAGAGAGAAGCCTGTCAGCCATCCACCGGATGTGCGTCGAGTCCAGGCCTCAGTAGCACGGGACCACTCCTCTGAGAGAGAGAGAAGCCTGTCAGCCACCAACCAGACATGCGTCGAGACCAGGCCTCTGGAATCCGGGATCACCACTCTGAGAAAAAGAAGCCTGTCAGCCGCCGACGGGACGTGCTTCCCAGTTGAGTCCAGGCATCAGGAACTCTGACCCACCGTTTGAGACAGAGGATCCTGTCAGCTGCCGACGGGATATGCTTTCCTGTCAAGTCAAGGCCTCCGGAGCCCTCCCCCCACCCCCGCCACCCCTCTCCCCCCGCTCTGGGAGTGCTGAGAGGGGTGCACAGCGACCCTGGTCGCCACACTACGCGGTGGAGGAAGCTCTTCAGCCGGATGTACCCCGCCACTCCGACAGAAAGGAACCGGTCAGGCACAGACGGGATGTGCTTCCCCATCAGGACAGGATGCAGAAGCCACGTGGCACGGATAGACCAGACAGGGACTGGCAGCGACCTGGGACATCCCTCCTTACGGTGGTTAGCAGTCCCCCCAGAGCCTGAGGCATCCACTGGGACCTCACGTTTGACGAGACTCAGTCGGCGCCAGTGTTCACCCTGCGACGAGGTTCTGAGGAATCACCGTACACTGGGGGCTACCATGGTTTGGTTCCTGAACTGGCTCGACGGCAGCGGAGATCCCCTTGTTCGGTCTCCAGTAGACGCTCCAGTACGGATTGACGACCCAGCTCGCGGGATCCACATGACCAGAAGGTACGTTGCGGGGAAGGCTACAGACACCGGGCTCGTTGGATCTCTCCGCTCCCCGCTCCTCCTCCGCCTCCCTGATGCGTAGGAGGGACACTCACCCGTCACAGCATCCTTCCCCTTTCCGGCTCTGGCTCTCCGTTGCGACACCTCACCCACGGCTGTTTCAGATCGGCCACTTAGTTTGTTCCGGGCGAGCCGAGAAACTGGGTCACAGGTGGTGCTGGCGCGCTGAGGCAGCGAGTCTCTCAGCTGTCAGGCTAGCTGATAAGCGGGCTTCCTGATAAGTGCAGTGTTATTCATGACTTTCTTATTTACCGTGTGTGATGCAAAACTTTGTTTTTTTAAAAGCGGACATTCTGCCCAACACACTGACACCAAACACACTATAGTTGTGACAAACCAGTAGCCAGCAGGATAAAGTGGAAATAAAGAGAAAAGAACAGATTTCACTGTCTGTGTTGATTTTTTTTTCCCAAAATAGATGAAGTTCCAACATCAATAACACAAATACGATACAAACTACATCAAAACAGACTTGCATGTGCTAGAAGTAACATGCCTAGAGTAAGTATGACTTACCAGATCAGAGATACCGTGAAAGGAGCCGGAGAGCGGAGGGTGATAATGAGGTCACCGCTAGTGCCAGTACTCTCAGTCACAGGCATGAATCGGTAGCACGGATCAATGTTATCATTTCTTTCATATACTTCATTAAGTCTTTTTGTAATGTTCATGCAAAGCATTTAGTCAGACATTACATTCTTTGTACATAGTTAACAATACTGCAGACATACAGCCCACTGACACTAAAATGAATGGTCTGGTTTGTAAGAGGCCGAGAGTTGGGAGCAGAAAAGGGATTAATAAGAACACTGACGAGACGATAGCCAGAAGACAAGTGGTATCCAAGATGCCACATTCCTTGCTATTAGCATTAGTTTTAACCACAACTAGAGATTCTTGTTGGAAGGTTTTTAGTGGGATAAAAACATTCAGGCAGGCAGTCACGGGAATATGTGACAGTCATACTCTCCTGTGAGTTTTCTGCTTTTGTGACGGAGTGCTTGCTAAATGAATGTGACTTTTTATTTAGTCCCTTTCTAGCTATTGGACCTATTATCAGTTGTAACGTATGTTTATGTGAGAGTTTGCATCAATTTAAATGAACTGTATTCCAAAGTTCACAAGGATGATTCACATAAACTACCTATCAGAATGTTACGTGGTGGAGTTGTAGTCGAAGTATGATAAACACACCAGACACACACGCACGTAGAGTTCTCATTCAGCTGCAATCCGTCAACCGTGGCTTAAGGATGTAGACAAAACTGGAGTAACAGTTCCAACAATATTTAATTCAGCGATGTGATATCCACACAATAATGCACTCTCAAATGCACAAACTACTGAATACAAAGTCTCTCTTGCTATGTCCACACTACGACTCAAAGTCTCTCATACACAGCGTCTCTCGCAATAAACTGCGTATCTCTACAACTGACAAAGCAAGACAATGTACTGACGGGCTTTCCCAGCGCCCTCCTTATATACACTATCAAAATCTAGAATCTTCTACGGAAATCATGAACTCAAACAACCAGAACGAAACGCGCAGCCGAAACTCATTAACATAAACTTTCCAGAAACAAAATATCAGGCTACAAAAATACTGCTGCCCACTTCAGCTCTAAATTCTAGCATATAATAAAGACACATAAAAGTATGGTATCCCTATCTATGATAGCTCAAAAAAGTACGAGAACATTCACCAAACAAAATAAAAGCTGCTCACTACACGCGCACAGGAAAACAAAAAGTAACGAAAAATGTTGCGATGTCACCTAACCGATGTGACACTTACGAGGCCACTAGACAGTGCGACCCTTCTACAACGTTCCGGACTAAACTTAACAAAACGAAATCGGCTCTACTCACGAACAAAAGAAAATCTTACTAAAAAAAAAACACGTGAATCGTAACCGTGATAGCTCAAATAAACAACATATCATTACCTACGAATAACACATGTACGCTCTCACAGGATAATACAACCACAATCGTAACATTACCCCCCCTCTTAAGAATGAAATTTCACAAAAATTTCTTCTAAAATTTCAAAAATACGGTTGTGGCTGTGTAACCTACACAAAACCCTAAAGAAATATAATTTCACATCAAAATCAAATTAAAAAAACGTCTCACAGTTCCTGTAAACAGTCCTGAGCATCGAAATGTTTCATACAAAAGTTCTAGACACAGAAATGTTCATTTAAACTGCTCTGCTCAGGTAATCTGCTCCAAAGTTCTGCGAATCCTCGATTAAACTAAAATCAATGTCAAAGTTCACTTCTGGATATCATCAAATCATGGGGTACAGTACACAGTTCACACAGTTATTGGTCCTGGGTCAAACACTGTCGGCTTAGGAAAAATGTTACAGTCCATACATATCAAATTGGATCTCTCGTATTCCTTCGTGATAACAACTGGCGATCTGGCATCCATGTCGACTCTCAGGTCCGGCGTCTCTCGAACATTCTTTCTTGGTCCTTTACTCGTATAGCGAAACATACGACACGACTCGTTGCGAACGGGATTGTCGGATGTTAGATTAACCTCGGGCTGGTTGGTGTCTGTTGTCCCTGGGTCAGGTGTAAACCGATGCTCGAACTCTTGAGTCAGGACGCGCAGTTCTTCACGTTGAGTATGGGTCAGATTCTGACCGAACTGGATATCTTCTACATCCTCTTTATGTCGGAGTTCATTAAGGTCAAACAGGTTCTCGTCGTCTAGTCTTTCGTCATCATCAAGATGCACTGATTCCACCAATTTTGGTTTGTCTTGACCTCTCTGTAGCTCCACCAGCCTTTCCTCATTCACGACAGCTGCTTCCGTGTTGTCCGCCACTTTAAGAGGGATGTTCTGGTGACTCTTCTTTGCTTGACTTTTCATGGTAACAGAACATATTTCAGGTCTCCGATCTGGATCGTCTGCGTTTCTGGCACCACCAATGTTTCCGATGATGATGTCGTAGACTGGTGTCTTCACGCACAACGCCTTCATCTCTCCTGTCAAGTATGGGGTGTCGACACTGACGTTGGCAAGGGGGATAATCCTTACAGTTCCATCAGCCAAAATGAAGGTGGTCCACTCCTGTAGCTTCTGGTCTTCAGCTACTTGGTCCTCTCTCACGATGATGCAGCTACAACCAGTGTCTCTCAACACTCACACTGGTGTGTCGCCGACGAATCCTGACACCACCGGCATGTTTGGCACTTCATTCTCAGGCAGCGCGATGTTTGAGACTGGTAAAAATGTAGTCCCATCTCCTACTGGGATGCGTCCATTCTTTCTGAAAGATTCGATCAGTTCTAGTGTAACTCGCTTTTCTCTGGATTCTGGATTCAAAGTCATTGGATGACGTCACATCATTGGCTAATACAGCGGCAGCTCTGTGTTGAGACGTGGTACTGCTTCTGCCTGCTATCCCACGATCTTGGTTGGATCTTCTGATGTTGTCGCCTCGGGGAATGTCTTTAGAAGGACACCGTATCTCTTTGTGACCTTTCTTTCCACAGAGAAAACATGTCAGGTTCTCCACCGGCTTGTATCTCGGGGTGTCTCTGATATTGTAGATTTCCTCTGCTGGTGTAGACACACGCTGTGGCTTACTGGACCCGAACTTCATGTTGTGAGCGTCAAGGTATCTTTGAGCGAAGTCGGCCAGGGCCTTTAGTGACTGGTCTTTTTGCTCTCTGAGGTGGGCGGCCAGGTCCTTAGAACATGTGCTGAAAACTTGTTCTTTGATGGTGAGGTCGCACAGGTCTTGGTACTCTCTGTTTAGGCCAGCCAGCTCTATCCATTTCTCCAGGTAGCTTCTGATTCTCTCAATGAATAGGCCGGGTGTTTCTCCTTCTTCAGGCTTGCAGTTCCGAAATCGTCGCCTGTAACCCTCTTCAGTGAAGTCGTACTGTCTCAACAGGGCGGCTTTCAACTGAGTATAATCTTCGGCTTCTTCTCTTGGCAAACGGGTGTAAAATTCAAGCGCTTTGCCAGTTAGAAGTGCGCTCAGTTTAATAGGCCAAGTCTCTTGTTTCCAATGGTTGCTATTTGCGAAGTGCTCGAATCGCTCCAGATAAGCGTCCATCTTATCTGAATTTTCAATGAAAGGTGGAAGTTTTGGCGCACGGGCTGTTTGTTCTCTGCTCGCTAATGCTGTTGCTTCATTAGTTCTCTGGCTCTGTGCCTCAATCTCCAACTGTTTTAGATGAATTTTGTGTTGACGCTGCCTCTCCGCCTCTTCTCGCTCCTCTCTTCGCTGTTTCTCTGCTTCTTCTGCTTGGATTTCGAGTCTCCTGATTTCACGTTCTTTGGCTCTTTCTTCTCTTTCCAGTCTCTCCTTTTCTTCTTTCTCTCGTCTCTTTTCTTCTTTTTCTTCTCTCTCCAATCTCTCCTTTTCTTCTTTCTCTCGTTTCTTCTCTTCTCTTCTCTCTCCAACCTCTCCTTTTCTTCTCTCTCTCGTCTCTTTTCTTCTTTCTCCTCTCTCTCCTTTACAAACTCGAGGAGTTGAGCTCCTTCGAGTCCACATTCCTTTCCAATTTTCAGGAATGTCTCCAATTCCGATGTCGCCATCTCTGCTTTTCACTGCTGGCTGTTTTCTCCTGCTACCCTTTCCACTGAACCAACTGAAGAGATCTCGTCGGGGTCGCCAAAATGTTACGTGGTGGAGTTGTAGTCGAAGTATGATAAACACACCAGACACACACGCACGTAGAGTTCTTTTAAATAGACCTCATTCAGCTGCAATCCATCAACCGTGGCTTAAGGATGTAGACAAAACTGGAGTAACAGTTTCAACAATATTTAATTCAGCGATGTGATATCCACACAATAATGCACTCTCAAATGCACAAACTACTGAATACAAAGTCTCTTTTGCTATGTCCACACTACAACTCAAAGTCTCTCATACACAGCGTCTCTCGCAATAAACTGCGTATCTCTACAACTGACAAAGCAAGACAATGTACTGACGGGCTTTCCCAGCGCCCTCCTTATATACACTATCAAAATCTAGAATCTTCTACGGAAATCATGAACTCAAACAACCAGAATGAAACGCGCAGCCGAAACTCATTAACATAAACTTTCCAGAAACAAAATACCAGGCTACAAAAATACGGCTGCCCACTTCAGCTCTAAATTCTAGCATATAATAAAGACACATAAAAGTATGGTATCCCTATCTATGATAGCTCATAAAAAGTACGAGAACATTCACCAAACAAAATAAAAGCTGCTCACTACACGCGCACAGGAAAACAAAAAGTAAGGAAAAATGTTGCGATGTCACCTAACCGACGTGACACAAGGCCACTAGACAGTGCGACCCTTCTACAATGTTCCGGACTAAACAAAACGAAATCGGCTCTACTCACGAACAAAAGAAAATCTTACTAAAAAAAAAACACGTGAATCGTAACCGTGATAGCTCAAATAAACAACATATCATTACCTACGAATAACACATGTACGCTCTCACAGGATAACACAACCACAATCGTAACACAGAATTACAGGTGTTGGCATCCAAGAGATCAAAAACAGCATTGACAACTACATGATCTTTAGAACCAACTTTCCAGCAGTAAAGATAATCCCAAAACAGCACATACTTGAATGCCACTGTGCAGACTTTATCGCACAATGGGACTTTGAACTGGCACTCCATGGTGAGCAGGGAGGCGAAGAGATGCACGCAACAATAAACATTCTAAAGAGCAGGAAATACGGCTTACAAAAGGAAGCGGAGAAGCTCAAATGACTCATTACAGAAAACATGACACTAGTGTCACCTGTGTTGTACGCAGTCATGCCACCTGTGAAGAAAAGAAAACAGTAAATGGAAGCAGGTGATTGTTATTCTGTCATTACACACACACACACACACACATACGGCAGTGTTTTTTTTAAAATAAATTTTTTATATCACATCGTCAGATTTCTATTGCTTTCTGTCAGACAATTAAGCTAATATTTTTTTTTCTTAGTCACTAAGTTGGTCGCAGTTGCTGTCAGAGGACGTTTTAGTGTGCCAAGCAGACTGATGTGCATAGGTATATTGAATTTCTGTGCTGCTTTGGTGGTCCGTTCATGTTCAAAGCAGACTTTTCCAGATTAAAACATTTTCGTCGAGAACCTATCCAAGAGTGAGATCCTCTTGTTTACCACTTTCTTTAACCCATTTAATACCATGAATGCATTTCCCAAATTTTGGAGGTTTCATCTAACAACTGAGTACCAGTTGTAGTAGATGGATTGACCATGATAATGTTACTTCTAGCACATGCAAGTCCGTTTTGATGTAGTTTGTATCGTATTTGTGTTATTGATGTTGGAACTTCATCTATTTTGTGAAAAAAACTCAACACAGACAGTGGTTTCCACTTATCCTGCTGGCTACTGGTTTGTCACAACTATAGTGTGTTTGGTGTCAGTGTGCTGGGCAGAATGTCCGCTTTTAAGCAAACAATGTTTTGCATCACACACTTGAACAGTAAATAAGAAAGTCATGAAAAACAAAAGGTAGTCATTTTCCCTGCTACACTGCGCTTATCAGGAAGCCCGCTTATCAGCCAGACTAACAGCTGTGAGACTCGCTGAGGCAGCTCGCGAGCACCAGATGTGACCCAGTTTCTCGGCTCGCCTGGAACAAACTAAGTGGCCACTTCTAGCGCTGGGCCAAACAGCCGTCCAGCCCCAGCGGCTGCACCCTCTTAGGACTAGCGGCTGTATGGAGTCAGCAGAGGCGTCCCCTCCCTCGACCTCTTCCCAGCCACCCCTCCCCACCAGTACGCGGGAGCAGGTGTTCGGCGGTCGACACACTGCGCCTTCCCTCTGGGACTCCCCACGTCGGACGACATCCAAGCTCTCAACCTCCACCTGGAGGTCTCGGCGTCTGCTCTGTGTCAGGAGGACCTTCGCTCGGCGCCCCCCAGCGTGTGTACTTCCCTGGCGGCTTCTTCAGTCTTCGCAGTTCTGAGCTGTCAGTCATAGCGACGCATTCCCTCCTTCAGCCGGATTGCTTGCGGACCCCTCGGAGACTGGGCAAGATGCGATCTGGGTCCACAACTCCTTGGCGTGTGCAGGCTTCCTAGGGCTGGTGCCGCAGTCTGTGGTAAGAGGCGGGGAAGACACCAGGGATCTTCCTTCCTCGGCTCCTCTATGCGGCATACACTCGGGGCTAGTGGCGGCGAATTGGGAGGCATATCTCACCTTGGCCAACTCCAGGGCAGCTGCCACAACCTGTGACCTAATGCCTCAGGATGCCTGGCTTGGGCTCTACCCATCCTCCGTTGTGACTCTCCCCCCTTGGGACGCAAGGCAGAATCTCTTCAAGGCGAGATGGTCTCACTGCTCCGGGAAGTGGCCACGAAGGTTGTCTCTCATCACGGCCCCAAGTGGCGGCTACTGGCGACCCCTCAAAGACCTCTCGGCACTAAACAAGTACATTTTGGCCCCTCGCTTCCAGATGAAACTGCCAGAGCCTTGGGAGTGTCGGTGCAACCCCTGGACTCCGCCGTAAGGCTCGCCCTAGCGGAAGCATATCTACACAGTGCTTTAACAGTTGCCACATTCCTTCTGCCAATGAAGATAAGTAGCGGCTAATCTCTCTGTTTGTTTGTCTATTTTGACAAAGGGTATTTACCTGAAATATTAATAAATTGTGTTGTACCCGTCTTTTCTAAGCGTGTTTCTTTCTCCGTTGGGTACTTCTTTGCATATTACACGCTTGGCAGTCACCTTTTTGGTCTGGATATCTAAACGTGCCCATGCACCCGGCCTCCCGTCAGTATCTGCGCTTCGCCGGTCACGGAGGGGTGTACCAGTTCCGGGCGCTGCCCTTCGTCCTCAACCTCAGTACGTGGGTTCCACCAGGGTAATCGACGGGTTCGTCACCAGGTTCAGACAGATGGCCTCTGGCCGACTCCAACTACCTGGGCGATCTACTCCTCCGGAACTGGATTGCGGCAGCCCAGGAGGAGGACGGGGACATTCTGCTGACCCTCCTCCGCCAGCTAGGATTCCTGGTCAACGCAGGCAGGTCCAACCTCACGCCGTCGCGCAGGTTTATTCACCTAGGCATGGCGTTCCAGACCGACCTCAACCAGGTGCAGCTTCTCAAAGGGCAGATTCAGAAGTTAGCGAGGCTGGCGCGGAAACCTTACCAACTTCGGAGACTCCTGAGCGCAGCGGCGGACCTCTGGCCCCTCAGCGGGCTTTACTCTCGGCCAATCCAGCTGCATCTGCTTCTCCCCTGGAACCCGTCCTCCGGGCGTTCTTACGGCCCTGATCCCAGTGCCTCCTTGGTCCTGCCTCATCTCCAGCGGTGGACGGATCTGTTCTGGCTAGCATCGGGTGTTCCACTTTCCTACCCTCCACCTCCGCTCTCCATCTGCATGATCTCTCCCAAAAGTGGGGCGAGGAAGATATGCATTCAGGCACACGAGGTCTGAGCAGTGGCTGCGAGCATCGCCTTGATTGCAACTGCGCAGTGAGAGGCATTTGGGTGGCCGTGGGCTGGCGGGCTGAATCCACCTTCGCCCATCTTCTGCCTACAGGACCTATCTGGCCAGCGTGACAACCTGGCCCAAGGGCGAGACATCTCAGCAGCGCAGCACTCCCTCCCGGCGCCACAGGCGCTGTAGGTCACGCTTAGCTGAATGTAACGAAGGTGTTTTTTTTTTTTAGTGTTGTACTAAATTAAATTGTTACATATATAAACGTTTATGGAATGAGTGTGTGCGTGGGCTTTCTGCCAATCTGTATAAAGGTGGGTGTTCTATCTCTGTTTACTACACTCTTTCATCCACCACACACGCGCTTACAAACACGGACAAAGGCCACACAGTTATCTCTCTTTGCCCTCTGTTTAACTATTTCTCATACACTCATAACATACATTAAACCACACAATTCACATCATATAAACCAATCTACACAAATAACTAACAAGTGGCATACAGGTTATTCACAACTTCGGCGCTCACACATTCACTCGCTACCGTAGAGGTCGTCGTCTCTCGAGAGAGACGTCACTCGACTCCTCTTTATACTAGTGTCGACACAGTCAATGTCACATCGGCGACTTGGCGAGATTCCCAAACTGAATATTACTAGTCAATGACTACTCACAGATTTAGAACATTCCTAGGCGTGAAATTATCAACGGCGCTAGGCGACAATAGCTACACTGACAGAACACTGCATGTGGTCCTGTAGCACGAATCTGTGGCTTACTTCGCTACCGTTGCTGCTCGTAGCACCAGTGATGGTAGGACGAAGGAGAGATGAAGGCTTGATGATGTCCGCATCCGGTCACGTACGTGATGCTCTCAGGACAGCTTCATCGGCCCTACACCAGGGGTTTCCGCTCCGTACCGGCCCCGCTGTACACAACATTTATACACTCATAAATGTTCGCTCTTACACCTAAAAAGTCTGACTGTGTCTTCGACACATTATTATTCTTCAGAGCGCTCTAGATCATTTCCTCTGAAAAATGTCTTCTTTATGCCACCATACTACAGTCACTATTTTCCCAATTCTTATGACAATTCCTATAGCCACTTTAACACAGTGCACACATTTTGCGTACCTGCACCCAATGGATTATGAGCCAAATATTACAATCACAGCTCACCTTCAATTTATAACATATTACTGCACATTCATTCATCATTAGATATACCTAATTATATACTGAATTACATTCCTATTTCCGTCCCACATTTTCACACATGAATGAATACAACATAACATCATAGTTTTAAACTGTATCACATATAATAATTACACGACCAAACAAGTATTTACACGAGCCATCGCACTTCCTTCAAACATGCGCTCCTCTGCACTCTAATCATAATAATTCATAAAAAGCAATACTTTCCCTTTTTGTCTGACTAGCCTTACAGGTCATTATAAATACCGGTAATAAAAGAATAATACCTGTATTCAATATACAGCTATCGAATTCTCTAGCCAGAATTCTTCCTCAGAGCCCCAACGAAAACGACCGCTCGGCTCGACTGGTATAGCATCTCTAACTGGCAATTATTCCCGATACCACACTGTCACTCCCACACGTGACACGTGAACATCGCTCACCGCTACATTACCGCACGTGAACATTGCTTATCTGTACATTACCGCTTGTGAACATTCGGTCCAACCGCTAATGACGTCACACCATCGTCCGACCGAAACCTGCACCAAAGGCGTTCGTTACACTACCCCCCTCTCAACGAAAGAAAGAACCGACCGAGGGTCTTTTTTACAAGCTCGGAGGATAATGTCAAAATACAGCAACGACTACGAAACCTTGATCTATGGAACCGATTGATTACGATCAGCGCGCGACAACAGATCCGCGAACACATTCTGTGTACCTGGAAGTGGTTCAAGATGGAATCTAAACTCTTGTAAGGACAAGGACCAACGCATGATGCAAGAATTTTTAAAGCGACTTGTATGCAAGTACGTCAGCGGTCTGTGGTCAGTCTGGAGAATAAAATCAACCCCCCAAAGAAATTTGGAAAATTTCGAAATGGCCCAAACAATAGCTAAACAACATGAGAGGAATAGTGGGAAGACCACCAACATCAACATCTTGGACAACATCAATAGCCACTGATGGGACAGTACGCCAATCTGAAACGTCCACACGAGGAACATCACACTGAGGCTCCATACCCTTGACATCTGGAAGCAAAAAAGGAGAAAAGGCCCAACGAGATCAATAGCGACCCTCTCGAATGGAGTCGAGATAAGAGGCATAGTCGCCAAAGGAACAGGGGAAACTTTCCCTTTCGAAATTGTGTTCTGGCAAATGTCGCAAGTGTGAACGTAAGTACCCACATCAGCAGAAACACCAGGCCAAAAGAATTGGGACAAAATCTGAGTCAGAGTTCTACGAACTCCACAATGACCAGCCAAAAGTTGATCATGCGCAGCAATCATAACTGAAGCACGAAGTTTCTCGGGAACAACAACCTGTTGCAAAATATCCCTCGATTTCCGATACCTCCTGTACAAAATATCATCTTGAAAATAGAAAGAATAAGTAGCAGAACCAACTACCTTTTCTTCACCTGAGGCAGCTAAATTGAAACAACCTTGCAGAGTAGCATCACCTTTCTGCAACTGAATGAGTTCAGCACGAGTGACCTTCAAATCATCGCACACAGTGACAAGAGGTTTGTGCGGGAAACCTTGTTTCCTAGCCTGAGCACGAGTAGTGACAGCAGCAACAGGGACCTCATCAGCAGCAGCAGCTACTGGGGTATCTTGGGTCTGCTGGACAATCAAACCTGGAATATTTCCTACAATCAAGTCAGCAACTGGATCCTCAAGAACACAACAAACCAACTCTCCAGCAAAATATGGACAAGAAACAACAACTTCAGCCTGCTGGTAAATGTTGATCTCTCCACCAAAAGTTTTACAACGGACAGTACCTGGTACATACTGTTCATCAGAAACCAAACGTTTTCGAACACCACAAATGGTAGCACCTGTGTCTCGCAGAACTGAGCAAGCAGTAGAATTAACAGAACCAACTTCTAAATGCAAGTAACCAGCTGACTGATCAAAAATAGAGCAAACAACTTCAGAGTCTACAGGGACAACTGCACAACCGGAGCTTGAGTTATTCTTATCATCTGAAGTTGTGTTTTTTTTCACAACAAAGGGACAAGTTTTTCTAGTATGACCACCAATGTTGCAAACAGAACAAGGGTTTGGACTGTTTCGAAGAGGACATTGCCTGGGACCATGACCTTTACCATCACAAAGAGGGCAATTATCAAAATTGGTGTAAAATGAACCACCTCCACATCCACGTCTCAAAGATCCTCGAGTTTGATCAAAACGACCTTCGACCCTTTGGTTCGAAACCGAGGGTGTTTGGTCTGTCTTTCGAAAACCACCACGATTTCTCCAGTAGCCGCGACCTCGATAGTTTGAGTAACCACCGCGAGAATCTGCAGAGCCAGCAACAGCTTGTGACTCTTCAGCTACATCAACCGATCCTACTGAACCGAAAACTGTAGCAGCCGATCTGCGTGCCAAGTTCTTTCCGGGACGAGCAAGACGATAACTTTCAGCGGTTTTAACCATATCATCTAATGTGACAAGTCCACGTTCGCGAATGAAAGTAGCAAGATCCTGTGACACACATTCTAGAAACTGCTCACCTAACACAAGATTCATAATTCCCTGCATGTCTCTAGGAACACCGGACAAAGCTATCCATCGATCAAACAATCTGTTTAGCTCAATACCAAAAGTTTGGAAAGGTTCGTTCGAGTCTGGTCGGATTTCACGGAACTTCTTGCGAAAACCTTCTGCAGTACACTGGAACTTCTTAAGCAAATTGTCCTTCAATGTCTGATAATCTACAGGACCATGAGCAGCAAGACTGTGGTACAAGTTCAATGCGTTACCTTCTAACAAAGCGGAAAGAAAGGTAACCCATTTGCTTTGATCCCAGCCAAGGGCTGTAGCATGAGTCTCAAAACGAAAAAGGTATGAATCAATATCATCTTGTCTTTCTTTGAAAAGAGGCAACTTGGGGTAAACAGGTCTAGCACCAAAAGAAGAACTATCCCTACCTCTGTTTCCATGACCAGCATCTTGTTCCTCAAGTCTACGTTCAGAACGTAACTCAAGTTCCATTTGTTTTGTTTTCTCTCTTTCCAGCTCTAATGCCAACTGAACATCGGCTTGTTTATTCGCTAGCTCAACATCTAATTTTTTCTGTCTTGTTTCTTCTTCCAATTTTTTTTCATCCCTCAATCTTTGTCTCTCCAGACGATCAAAACAGTCCTGTACATATTTTCCACGTTCCTTATCAGGTATACCCAAAGTTGTAGCTTGAGCAATAAAAGATTGGAACAACTGATCATAATCATCAGACATGGCTAAGTGCAATGTAGATCAACAAACAAAACAAAAAATTTACTATAAAAGTATCAAAATATTTAAACAGGAAATCGGTAAAGTACTAAAGTATCACAATGAAATGGCAAAATGCAATCAATCACAACAACTATAAATTGTTCTATAAACCTTATGAAAAAATTAAGTTTTCTTCACAAGTAAATTCACAGGACAATGCACAGTCGGAGTTACAATGAAAACAGTAAAGTCTTAAAAGTATACTCAATATGTCTATAAATAATGCAATACCAATTTTATACCCAATGGAACACACTATATGAATATATCCTAAAGAACGTCAACTTTAGTTGATAGAAGCACAAGAAATGTACAGCGAAAAAGGAAGTTACTAAGTGAAAAGTTTTAATCTAAATATATGTTCAAATAAAAATAAAATAAAAATTACGTCAAACACCTCACACACTATAATCGCTAATACTAAATACCAAATGCACGGCGAAAGGGAAATAAACCCAATCAATTTATCAAAGTCTCAAACAAAAATGAAACAATTATGACCACATACATAAAGACACAAAAAACCCTAAATCAAAATCAATACAAATCAAACAATAAACAAAATAAATGAAATCAAATGAGGCTGAAATCCCAACACGATAATCTACTTAAAATAAGGGCAAAGAGAACACACACCCAAACACACGCATGAAAGGACAGAACCCTACAACAGCAAAGAACTAGTAAAACAAATACAATCCCCTAACAGAAGAATAGAGCCGAAGAAGAGAATAGGAACCCCCAAGACAGAAAAGAAGCTAAATCCTTAGTGCCCAGAAACTGTACACAGACACAGCCGTTAAACTGGAGACGGCAAATATCACACAAAACACATCCCAGTCATACACAATATAACAAAATGTCCTGCGTATCTCTCCAACTTACTTCACCCCTACACTCCTCCCCGCTCCCTCCGCTCCGCCTCTGACCCTCTCCGCCTCCTCATCCCCCGCACCAAACTCAGCACTTTCGGCCCCCGCTCTTTCTCAGTATACGGTCCAACCACCTGGAACACTCTCCCACTCTCTCTCCGTCAGAAACACTCGCTCTCCTCCTTCCAGTCTGCCCTCAAAACTCATCTCTTTCAACAGTTCTAGCACTATATCACCACACTCCCCAGCCCAAGCTGACCGTCCTAATGTATCTTCACTATTTGTGTTATGTGAGTCATTGTCTAAAGCGTGCGCATGCGTGTGCGAGTTGTGAGTGCGCGCTTAGAGTTATAATTATTATAAGATAAGCGCATTATAAATACCGTAATTATTATTAATTATTAAAAGAAGCAGCCCACTAGCCTACCTACATATACCTATAAAAACTAGTGGTGCCCTCACTAAAGATGAATATGTATGATTTAATGCTAACACAGAGAAAGTCTAGGGTCACCAAATGTAACGAAGGTGGTTTTTTTTTTTAGTGTTGTACTAAATTAAATTGTTACATATATAAACGTTTATGGAATGAGTGTGTGCGTGGGCTTTCTGCCAATCTGTATAAAGGTGGGTGTTCTATCTCTGTTTACTACACTCTTTCATCCACCACACACGCGCTTACAAACACGGACAAAGGCCACACAGTTATCTCTCTTTGCCCTCTGTTTAACTATTTCTCATACACTCATAACATACATTAAACCACACAATTCACATCATATAAACCAATCTACACAAATAACTAACAAGTGGCATACAGGTTATTCACAACTTCGGCGCTCACACATTCACTCGCTACCGTAGAGGTCGTCGTCTCTCGAGAGAGACGTCACTCGACTCCTCTTTATACTAGTGTCGACACAGTCAATGTCACATCGGCGACTTGGCGAGATTCCCAAACTGAATATTACTAGTCAATGACTACTCACAGATTTAGAACATTCCTAGGCGTGAAATTATCAACGGCGCTAGGCGACAATAGCTACACTGACAGAACACTGCATGTGGTCCTGTAGCACGAATCTGTGGCTTACTTCGCTACCGTTGCTGCTCGTAGCACCAGTGATGGTAGGACGAAGGAGAGATGAAGGCTTGATGATGTCCGCATCCGGTCACGTACGTGATGCTCTCAGGACAGCTTCATCGGCCCTACACCAGGGGTTTCCGCTCCGTACCGGCCCCGCTGTACACAACATTTATACACTCATAAATGTTCGCTCTTACACCTAAAAAGTCTGACTGTGTCTTCGACACATTATTATTCTTCAGAGCGCTCTAGATCATTTCCTCTGAAAAATGTCTTCTTTATGCCACCATACTACAGTCACTATTTTCCCAATTCTTATGACAATTCCTATAGCCACTTTAACACAGTGCACACATTTTGCGTACCTGCACCCAATGGATTATGAGCCAAATATTACAATCACAGCTCACCTTCAATTTATAACATATTACTGCACATTCATTCATCATTAGATATACCTAATTATATACTGAATTACATTCCTATTTCCGTCCCACATTTTCACACATGAATGAATACAACATAACATCATAGTTTTAAACTGTATCACATATAATAATTACACGACCAAACAAGTATTTACACGAGCCATCGCACTTCCTTCAAACATGCGCTCCTCTGAACTCTAATCATAATAATTCATAAAAAGCAATACTTTCCCTTTTTGTCTGACTAGCCTTACAGGTCATTATAAATACCGGTAATAAAAGAATAATACCTGTATTCAATATACAGCTATCGAATTCTCTAGCCAGAATTCTTCCTCAGAGCCCCAACGAAAACGACCGCTCGGCTCGACTGGTATAGCATCTCTAACTGGCAATTATTCCCGATACCACACTGTCACTCCCACACGTGACACGTGAACATCGCTCACCGCTACATTACCGCATGTGAACATTGCTTATCTGTACATTACCGCTCGTGAACATTCGGTCCAACCGCTAATGACGTCACACCATCGTCCGACCGAAACCTGCACCAAAGGCGTTCGTTACACTGAATTCGTCGGGAGTGGGCGCATGGGGGGGGGCCTCGATGCCTTAAAGCATTAGGGGTGCGATTGTTGCTTGTGAATTACCGCTTGGGGGATGGCATAGGGGGTGGCACCTAATAGTAATGCCATCGGTAAAAGTTTTGAGAAAACAAATGTATTTTTCTCTAAAATGTATTTTTCGAAAAATACTTACCGATGTCATTACTCAGAAGTCCCTCCCTCCTGCCCCGCTTGCCGCTTTTGAGCTAAGGCAAAGACTGGCGGGATACTACGAAGCACGTGACTGGATAGGGGGGCAAGGGAGGCCACTCAGCGTTTCTTGGTAACGACTCCCTGAAGTCACCTCCCTGTTTGTGTAGTGTACACAATGGATGCTTAGGTTGAAATCGGTAAGCTAAGTATACCTTCCTAATAGTACTGCCATCGGTAAGTATTTTTTGAAAAAATACATTTTAGAGTAAAATACATTTTTACACCATCAGCGTAACATGCCCCATCCCCTGCCTCCCAGTGTTCTCTGTTGAAGGCATATCTTTCATATTGATACTTTATATAGAGATACTTATGCAGAATGAAGCTCAAAGTAAAGAAAAGCGCACAGAGACAACAAGAAGACAGCGCTATAATGTAGGCCTCCTGAGAGAAACTGGAGTTAGAGAAGAGTTCAGACTGGTGCTGTCCAACCGGTTTCAAGCGCTACAGGAGCTAGTAAATGAAGAGGAGGCGGTCACCACAGAGCAGCAGTGGAAGGCAGTTAGAGAGGCGCTGAACTCAACCTGCAAAGACACTGTAGGGTTCAGGAAACACCATCACAAGGACTGGCTGTCGGCACAGACCTTGAAGAAGATAGAAGTGAGGAAGCAGAAGAAAGCAGTTGTCAACAACAGTCGCACGAGAGCAGCCAAAGTAAGGGCACAGGAGGAATACTCGGAAGCCAACCACGAGGTGAAGAGGAGTATCAGGGCAGACAAGAGGGCCTACACAGACAGCCTGGCAGCAGAGACAGAAAAGGCAGCAGGCAACGGCAACATGAAACAGCTCTACGACATTACCAGAAGATTGTCGGGCAAGTATGGCCATACAGAAAGACCAGTAAAAGACAAAGAAGGCAAGCCTATTGCAGACAAAGCAGACCAACTCGACAGATGGGCCGAGTATTTTGAAGAGTTACTGAACAGACCTAGCCCACCCGACCCCCCAGACATCCAGCCGGCAGAGACCGACCTACCCATCAGCTGTGACAGACCCAGCCGGGAAGAGATCAGAAGAGCAGTGGCATTTTTGAAGAACAGCAAAGCAGCAGGGCCAGATGGCATCCCAGCGGAGTCTCTGAAAGCAGAGCTAGAGACAACAGTGGAGATGCTGTACCCACTGTTTGGAAAGATCTGGGAAGAGGAGGTGATGCCGGCTGACTGGAAGGAGGGGTACCTAATCAAGCTTCCCAAGAAAGGCGACCTGAGTAAGTGTTCCAACTACAGAGGAATCACCTTGCTGTCAGTACCAGGAAAGGTCTTCAACAGGATCATCCTAGAGAGAATGAAGAGCTCCGTTGACCCCCAGCTGAGAGACCAGCAAGCAGGATTCAGGAAGAACCGATCATGTACAGACCAGATTGCCACTCTCCGCATCATCGTGGAACAGTCTCTGGAGTGGAGCTCCCCGCTGTACGTCAACTTTGTGGATTATGAGAAAGCATTTGAAAGCGTGGACCGAGAGACTCTGTGGAAACTCCTACAACACTACGGTGTACCCACAAAGCTCATCCGCCTGATCAAGAGCAGCTACGATGGCATGACATGTCACGTGATCCACGAAGGGCAGTTCACCAGGGAGCTCCAGGTCAGAACTGGTGTCAGGCAGGGGTGTCTGCTGTCTCCGTTTCTCTTTTTACTGGCCATAGACTGGGTCATGAAGATGACCACAGAGCACAGTTACATTACTGTCCCACACTCATCAACAAATGCAGGACAAGACCACGAGGCTTGCTGACATCTCGTCCCAAGTGGGCCTCACCATTCACAAACAGAAAACAAAGACAATGAGGCTGAACGCAACCAGGGAAGAACCAGTCTTGCTTGCTGGCACCCTGTTGGAGGAGGTGGAGTCCTTCACCTATCTCGGGAGCATCATAGACAAAAAAGGCGGCACTGATGCAGATGTCAGAGCACGAATCAGTAAAGCCAGAGCAGCCTTTCTCCAGTTGAAAAAAGTGTGGAGTTCCAGAGAGCTGTCACAACACACCAAAGTCCGGATTTTCAACTCCAATGTAAAAGCAGTTCTCCTATATGGAGCAGAGACTTGGAGATTGACAAAAACCACAGTCAACAGAGTACAGACCTTCATGAACAGTTGCCTTAGAAGAATTTTGAAAATCCACTGGCCAGAGAAGATCAGCAATGTCAGACTCTGGGAGAGAACAGAGCAGATAACAGCAGAGAATGAAATTGGGCGAAAGAAGATGGGGATGGATCGGTCACAGTCTGAGAAAGCCAGCTTCCAGTATCACTAGGCAGGCATTGTCATGGAACCCCCAGGGAAAGAGGAAAAGAGGTAGGCTGAGAAACTCCTGGCGTCGAGACCTCCAAGCAGACATCAAGAGACTGGGAACCACCTGGAGTAGAATCGAAGGAGAAGCACAGGACAGGAGTTGCTGGAGGTCTCTCGTCGACGGCCTATACCCGTGTAGGGGTGATAGGCGTAAGTAAGTAAGTACTTATGCGGACCTTGTTCGGGTCTGTTTACACTTTTCTTGTTTCTTCAGGTACAGAGTTTCTTGTTTACTGGTCATTAATGCACTACATGCTTTTGAAATGGCCTGGTTAGGCAAGAGAGGATCAGGACTGGATTCATGTGTGCTGGTCTGTGATTTTGGTCTTAGGGCCTATGGCTGTAAGGTCCAAAATCACAGACCAGCATAAATTTCACTTTTGTTTTCATTAACTCTGCAGGTACAACTTCTTCTATATCGGTCATTGTCACACTATCTGCTGTTGCCGTGGCCTGGTTTATCTGAGGGGGACCAGGATTGGACCAGTAGAGCTACACACCACCAGACATTCACAGCCCAGCTTACAAAGGACTACATCACTCTCAAAGACAATCCTAATCTGGCGGGCAGCAAAGATTTGCAGGAACGAGGTGAGGGGTGATTTCTGTGTGCTGGCGTGTGACTTTTGACCCAACAGCCTAGCAGCACACAGTGCTTTAACTCACAGGAGTATTGTTTCCTCAAAAACATTACCGATGACATTACTGTATGGAAGTGTCTACTAGCTTACCCAAATTCAGCCTAAGAACCTGTTGTGTTCCTACACAACCAGGGAGGCAACTTAGGGAACTGTAACCAGGGCCGTGAGTAGCTTCCCATCCCTACCCATCCGGTCACGTGCCACGTGGTGTCACGCCAGTCGTTCTACTTAGCTTACAGTGAACAGACGTGTTCTATAGCCTACAGGACCTTGACCCTGACTGTGTACGGTCGCCCGGTTCTTAAAGGGCTGGTCTTTGGGATTATTGTGTTCCTTGGATTACGTTTTCCTGTGGATTATTGGTGGTGCCTTTCCTTTTGGAACTTCATGGGTGCAGTGGTTTCGGGGTCTTGGTGTGACTCGTGACTTCGTTTCCCGCCTGGCGCCCTCTGTGGGTTGTGTGGAGCGCCCTTCTCCCCCTGTCCCCGCTACCATGGAAAGGTAAGGCATTGGTCTTTGCCCGCGACTGGCCCTGGGGCCCAGGCGTCGGCTTCGTCCATGGATCCTTGTATCGCTCGTCACAGTTCGTGTTTCGCTCGTATTCTTTGGCGTGTCCTCGGGGGGCCTTTCACGTTTGATGTGTGTTGCAGTTGCCAAGTTCGCACCTGCCCACGTTGCGCCGACTTCTAATGGCCGAGCGATAACCACAAGGTCTGCCTCCCCTGCTCTGGCTGCGACTCCGACCATCTTTGCGATGTATGCTCCTCCTGGCTTGAAACTGCTGGTCACAGCTTTGGAACTTCTACCACCGCGAGCGCCTAACGCTGGCAGTTGACTGCCCGACCATCATGGCGCGCCCCTCCTTGCCAGGAGAAGAGACGAGACGCGTTCGCTCAGAGTTTGGGGAAAGATCGACATGTCAGGCCCGTATCTCCACCTCAGGTCCTAAGGCCTCATCTACCATTGTGCCCTCTCGGACCTGGCACGCCCGCTCCTTGGAGGAGTCTGCCTTACAGCAAGCCTTCCTCACTGAGGTCTGCCCGCCTGTACCCCGCACTGCAGATATTGATCCTAAGGATAAGCCTGCTCACTCCCGCCGGGAGATTAGCTGACAACGAGCCTTCCTCACTGAGGTCCGCTCGCTTGGACCCCGCACTGCGGATATTGATACTCTGGGCCGTGATGCTTCACGTTCGGACAAGCTCGCTCCCTCCCACCGGGAGGATAGCTGGCAACGAGCCTTCCTCACTGAGGTCCGCTCGCAGCTACCTTCGTCGCTACGTCCCAGGACACAGGACAGAGCGCACAGATCGCGAGACGACGGGAGCTCCATGAACCCCGCTCGGTGGATGGGACCCCTATGAGGGACCAAGATGTGCGATGCAGCCCCCGGCCCTCCTCATCATCTTCTCACTCGGCGGCTTTATGTGACTTGGGACCGTGCCCACCTTCGCGCTCGGCCCGGCCCGCCTCCCCGCGTAGGACCCGGCCCCCCCCCCCCCCCCTCCCTCCGCTTGGCACCTTGGACAGAGCTCGCCTGATTGGACCCGACAGCTCCGCTCACCCTGTCGCAGTTGCTCCCCCCAGCGGCCAGCACGTTCTAGCACTGCCTCGCCCTGTCGTGCCCAGCGAGACCCCTGGCTCCCTCGCCTCCTCCCGGGACAGCTCCCGGCTTCCCCGCCACTCGACTCGCCTCCTGGTAGAGGATGACGCCCTGAGTCTGCAGCCAGATGACTCCGTCTCTGCTCTCCTCGGCGCGGACAGTAAGTCTCCCTCTCCCCGCTCGCATTCTCCTGCCAGCCCCTCGTCACCCGCAGCCCGCTCCGGTCCGAGGGCAGAGACTCCATTCCCTAGATGAAGTGGCTCGTCTCATTGCAGCTTGTCTCCCCGCTGAGGCCTGCCCCCCATCCCCCCTTCCTATTGATGCCAACCGTCAAGTCAAGAGGATGAAGATGCTTCCCCAGCCCCTGGGGAAGGATCTTGCCACCGCCTTCTCCGTGCAGCTGCTATGGGGTTCTTTGCACGATGTCGACTTCTTCTCCGACCGTAAATGGCCTGCTGGCCTGGACATCGCCTTTCATCAGGACATTCCCAGGCTTTCTCCTGTCCCCTTCCAGAGGTGGATCCCCCAGCGCTCCTTTTGGCAGGCGGAGCTGGACAGGTACGGCGTAGCGTTTCCTGCGGCTTAGACAAGATGGCGTCCCTGGTTCACAACACCTTGGCTTGCTCAGGTTTCTTGGAGCTTCTGACTCAGGCGTTCGTCCATCACGTCGAGGACGCCTGGCACCCGTCCATCTCACCCCTGTTGGGAGATCGCCTCGCTCTAGCGATGGCAGCTAACCCGGCAGTGTATCACTCCTCTGTCAACGCCATGGCCGCCGCCTCGAATCGTGACGATGCATCAAGATGCCATGCTACAGACCTGTTGCGGCCTTCTCTGGAGGTGAAGTCGCAGCTCCGTCGCGCTCCCCCGGGTGGCTCCCTCCTCTTCAGCCCAACATGGCAGGCGATGAAGGAAGCAAGCAAGGACCTCTGGCCCAGCAGCACCGCTCCTCCCTGCTTTCAGTTCAGGCAGCCTGCAAGGCCGTGGGTCGCACCCTGCGGTCCGGCAGACCCTCCACCCCCCCCCCCCCTCTCGCCTCCCGGGCTCCCACCCATGCCCCTGCCTTCGGCCGATCCCGACCTCTCTGGACCCTGGCTTCAGCTTGGCCCAAGCCCGCCCGCCGCCTGGGGCGCGGGACGGCCCCCTGACTCCTCCCCGCTTCAGCCCTCGCTGATCGTCTCTGGGTCTCCAGTCGGCGGGAGGCTCGCCCTCCGCAGCGAAGTGTGGCGTTCGCTGCTACCAGACGACCCCTGGGTCCTCGCCACCATGTCCGAGGGCCTCCTGATCACCTTTCTATCTCCGCCTCGGCTGCGACACTCTCCCTTGTGGACCGAGATTCTGATCGACCCACTCAAAGCTGACGCCCTTCGCGGTGAAGTCGCCGCTTTACTGCAGAAGGACGCCACAGAGGTAGTCTCGCGTCACGACTCCCCAGCCTTCTACAGCCACCTCTTCGTGGTACCCAAGCCGGGTGGCAAGTAGCGACCCGTCATCGATCTCTCAGCACTGAACAGGTTCATCTCAGCCCCGTCCTTTCATATGGAGACAGCCAGGGCCCTCCGGGCCGCCGTGCAGCCCATGGATTTCGCCGTCGGTCTGGACCTGTCCGACGTGTATCTCCATGTCCCCATGCACCCTGCCTCCCGACGGTACCTGCGCTTCGCCTTCGATGGCGTGGTCTACCAGTTTTGGGCCCTACCATTCGGGCTCAACCTCAGCCCATGGGTCTTCACCCACATTATGGACGCCATCGTTGCCAAGGCCAGACAGTCATCCACCAGTTCGACCTCGAACTATTTGGACGACCTCCTTCTGAGGAACCAGTCGGAGACCACTCTAGTGATGGACAGAGATGCTCTGCTCCTGTTGTTGACGCGGCTGGGCTTCCTGGTCAACGCCGGCAAGTCGGATCTCACACCTTCCCACCGGTTTGTACACCTCGGCATGGAATTTGCAACCGACCTCAACCGGGTGAGTCTTCTAGAGCCTCGGATCCAGAAGCTGGCCGCCCTGGGCTGCCAGGTGGCCCAAGAGGATGCAGTTCCCGCCAGAGTTTGGCTCCAGCTCCTCGGCCTGATGAATGCCGCGGCGGACCTCCTGCCACTCGGTCATCTTTACTCCCGGCCTCTCCAGCTGCATCTCCTTCCCCAAATGCGTCCGTCCTCCGGCGATCTCATTGTCCCGTTACCTGTTCCTCAGATGCTTCGTCCCCATCTGCGACGCTGGTCGGACCATTCGTGGCTTGCGTCAGGAGTTCCTCTGGCCTCACCCCCGCCCCAGCTTTCGCTCTGCATGGATGCAAGTCTTGCCGGGTGGGGTGCTCACCTGCTACCGAGGTTCCTCATGGCGTCAGGCCGCTGGCCTCCGGACCTGGTGGACAGGCACATCAACTGGTTGGAACTGAATGCAGTTTGGCAAGCCCTGATCGCGTGGGATTCTCGCCTCCGTATCCAGGAGCTCCTCGTCCTCTCGGACAACTCCACGGTGGTTTCCTACATCCAGAAACAGGGCGGTACGCACTCCCCAAACCTAAGTATGCTCCTCTACCAGGTCCTGTGCTTGTGCGAAGACCGCGGCATCTTCCTCGCTGCGCGGCCAGCTACTCCACACGGAATGGATTCTGCAACCGGACATCTTTCAGATGATCTGCGCTCATTGGGAGACTCCCATGTTCGACCTCTTCGCCACGAGGTGGAATCGCCAACTTTCCCTCTTCGTTTCCCTTATTCCAGACCCCCTAGCCTGGGCAGTCTACATGCTCTCCATTCTGTGGGATGGTCTCATCAGTTACGTGTATCCCCCGACGGTTCTAGTCCCCAAAGTCCTGCTCAAGCTCAAGGGATGCAATGCGGTGATGTTACTGGTGGCCCCATTCTCCTGGAACAGATCTTGGACCACCAGCCTGCTCAGTCTTGCCACGGGACCCCCCCCTCCCCCTGCTGCTCCCCACCCCAAGCACTATGCTCAAACAGCCCCGCCAGCGGCTGTTCCACCCGTGCCCAGAGTGGCTTCTCCTTCATGCCTGGAGATTGTGCGGCAAGCCCTCGCCGCAAGAGGCTTCTCGAGTGCAGCAGTGGAGACGATTGCTACGGTCCGCAGACCCTCGACCAGACGAGTCTACGAGGGAAAGTGGCGAGTACTACGGTCCTGGTGTGCTGACCAGCAGCTCTCCCCCACCGAACTGACTACCTCTCAGCTCGCCGAGTTTTTACTCAGGCTCTTCAGTGACCAGGGATTAGCCCCCATCACGATCAGAGGATACCTGTCCATGATTGGGACACTTATCATCATCTCAGCTGCCCGGACCCCGGTAAATGCAAAGACCTCGCTGACCTTATGGCACACTTTGGCCTCCAGCGCCCGGGTTCCCCGTTCGCTGGTTCCACGCTGAGACCTACCCTGGGTACTCACGTGGCTGAATTCGAGGTTAGAGCCATGGCAACTAGCGTCGCCTTCGACCGCAACTGTGCCATCAGAGACATCGTGGCAGCTGTGGGCTGGTGGGCAGAATCAACCTTCGCCCGCTTCTACCTCTGGGATCTGGCAGGCCAGCGAGACAACCTCGCATTGGTGGGGAACATCGCTGTGGCGCAACACTCCCTCTCGGTGCCAGAGGCGCCGTAGGTAATACTTAGCTGAAATTGTCAGGAGTTTGCTTGTGGGAGCGCGGGTCTGGCTAAGCCCTTTACAGGGGGTATTCTTGGGCGGCACCCTCCTCCTGTTCGTAATTCTTCCATAAAGTAATGTCATCAGTAATGTTTTTGAGGAAACAAATGAATTTTTCTCTAAAATGTATTTTTTCGAAAAATACTTACCGATGACGTTACTCGGAGCACCCTCCCACCTCCCCCGCTTGCCGCTGGTAAGCTAAGCATTCCGACTGGCATGACACCACGTGGCACGTGACCGGATGGGCAGGGACGGGAAGCTACTCACGGCCCTGGTTACAGTTCCCTGAATTGCCTCCCTGGTTGTGTAGGAACACAACAGGTTCTTAGGCTGAAATTGGGTAAGCTAGTAGACACTTCCGTACAGTAATGTCATTGGTAAGTATTTTTTGAAAAAATACATTTTAGAGAAAAATTCATATTTCGATAAGCAAATATTTGCTGGAAAGATGTAAGGGTATTGCCAGAATAGCTTGGTACCTCTAGGCGCCAAGCTATTCTGGCACCACCCTTGAACTAAAGCCATTGGTCTATATCCTTATCTGTAAGTACTATAATGTAGCGTGCATATGGCATTGTACAAACTTGAAGCTTTTAGCCTCAGTATGATATGGGTTAACTCACAGGGGCAATATCGATCAGCAAATATTTGCTGAAAAGACATAAGGAATAATTTTTAATGGTGAGCATTCTTTTGCATATACCACACTTAGATGTAACAACAGAAATATGTTGGTAGGTCAGTCTGCCGTATATCTGAAGTTTACTGTACATATTTTAGTCCAGCAGCTTTTCGCAATTTCTGCAGACTAAGTAGTTCGTCAAAAGAGTAACAATGGTTTGCAGGTACGAAACGAAAGTACTAATGCCATATAGTTTATGCATGGCAACAATATTTGTCCTTAGGATGGAGACATTTTTGTAGAAGTGTTTTTCGAAAGCTATTTTTCGATGTGAGGGAACCAGTCCTCGTACACCGCCCGGATAAGGTGCAAGACATTTTTTGTGCATAACATTGAAAATTTCAAGCATACAAGTTACAAGTTTATTCCAGTGAGTAAATTAAAATCATCAGCAAGTAAACATGCATACATATATACGATAAAATATGTTTAAAAGTATTATTTTTAATGCGGTAAGCATAGTCGCGTCGCTAGTTTCAAAATGGCGGTCAGCGAGAAGCCTTCTAAAGAAGTCAATCAGACGCGCACGGTTGATGAAGCTTTACTTTGCTCCTGAATTGAAACAGAGATTATTTTCGATTTGAACATCTTATCAACGTCAAATACGTTATTTTTCCTGGTCTTGAAAACAGCCTTTTCCATAGAACTCGGTCTTTTGTGGGAGGAAAGCACATATCGAAAGTAAACTCTCTTTGTGGTGTCTGCCAACCATCTTCAACATTCTTTGGCCGGATACAACATGCATGTTGTTCGTCTGTTTTTCAGCCTAACGGCTCTAAGTGCAGGTCTGCTCTTTTTTTTAATTTATTTTATTAGTGGAGATGGGATTTTTAACTGGTCAAGCACACTTGTATCCGACTGGTCTTAAGCACAAGCCAGGCAGAGTGAAATCCATCTCCGAACCATTTCCATCAAAATCACCATGTTCAGCTAAACACCTAAATATAAAATTTTAGTTTTTGCAACCAATTCAACCAATCCGCACTCAAGTACTCACAAGGACTCTTATGATTAAGCTTTATCAGGACTGCATGAGACACACTACAGATAGTAGCCCTCTCTATTATATTACATGTTTTATTTATTTATTTTTTATTGATTCATGTATGTATTCACTTACATATTTATTTATTATTTATCCTTTTAATTATGGATGGAAGGAATTCCTTGATGCACATGATCACTATAGTGGTATGGTAGTGGTCACCAAGGAGAGGAAATTTGTTTTCAATATGCATACATCTGTGCATATTCATAATCTATCCTTTACTTAACATGCATATTTATAGGTCCCAGGTTTCCCCAACTTATTTTATTAATTTATTATTTTTTTGTTTGTTTGTTTGTTTGTGATGTATGTTTGCACATACACATCAGCATAAAATGATTGATTGTACATTGTTTAACGTCCCGACAGCAACAAGACTTTCTCAGGACGTGCCTACCCTGCTTGTGAAAAAACCCAAACTAAACAGAATATTGAATGTATGTCGCCAGCTGGTCTAATACACTAAATAAACCTAACTAGACCCTTTAGCAACACACATCCAATATCAAGAGCTACAAGCAGTGCAGACAGTAGGAAGAGTTTAAAAATGGTAAATACTGGTGAATGTACCAAGGGTAGACAGAAACACACGCCCCTGAATAGAGGGGAAAACCCACCCTGTGGGGCTGACCAGGGTCACCCTGGGAACTAAAAAGTAGTTAACCCCGCCCAAGTCCCCCAGGGTAGACCTGGGTGGGGGACATCAGCATACAAGATGAAAACATACATATATACACATATATGATGTGAACATAACATGTACACATATGGTAATAGGTGCATACCACCCGCTCCCCACCCCACATACAAAACCACAGAACAAACATCTGTGCATGTTCATAATATATCCTTTACTTGGTATTCATATGTCCTAGTTATTTAAATTTATTATTTATTTTTATTTGTTTGAAAAGTAGGTTTTGTTCATATGCTGATGTTCAAATACACATATATGGTAATACTGCCCACTCCCAACCCCACTCCACAACCAGAGAACACCCACCAAACGACACATCTGTGCATGTTCATAATCTATCCTTTACTGAGCATTCATATGTCCCAGGTATCTTGACTTACTTTATCTTTTTTATTTAACCGCCATGAGATGGCATTGGTCGCCTGCTCGACATTAAACCCAAATAAGTATATATTTAAATTATTTATTTATTTTGTTTGCTTGTAATGAAGGTTTTGTACATACACATCAGCAAACAATGATTGATTGATTGTACATTGCTTAACGTCCCGACAGCAACAAGGCTTTCTCAGGACGTGCCTGCACTGCTTGTGAAAAAAAAAACTAAACAGAAAATTGAATGTATGTCGCCAGCCGGTCAAATACGTTAAATAAACCTACAACATGGGGCCTAAATAAAGCTAAGACTGTCTAGCAACACACATCCAACATCAAGAGCTACAGGCAGTGCAGACAGTTGGGAGAGTTTTAAAAAGACAAATACAGGTGAATGGACCAAGGGTAGACAGAAACACATGCCCCAGAATAGAAAGGAAACCCACCCTGTGGGGCTGACCAGGGTGACCCTGGGAACTAAAAAGTACCTAACCCCACCCAAGTCCCCCAGGGCAGACCCGGGTGGGGGCATCAGCAAACAAGAAAATATACACATATATAGATGGTAATAGGTGCCATACTGCCTGCTCCCAACCCTTACCTAAATACACACATAAAACCGCAGAACACCTACCAAAAGAAGGACATACACATCTGTGTATGTTCATAATTTTTAATCTATCCTTTACCTAGCATGCATATGTCCCAGGTACCTTAGACTTACTTTATCTTATTTATTTAAATTATTTATTTATTTTGTTTGTTTTGTTTTGTTTGTTTGTAATGTAGGTTTTGTACATACACATCAGCATACAGCTCAAGAACATACACCATGGTGCCCCTGTGCATGTGGCCACCAGTACTATTCTGTCAGATCTGTCACACCCAGCCAATCATCTCTTCGAGCTTCTGCCCTCTGGCCGGCGGTTTCGTGCTTTTAAAGCCAGAACCTCTCGATTCAGATGCAATTTTTTTTCCAGAAGCTGTCCTCAATACATCACCATGCACGGAACAACGTGATTCCATGATTTGTGACATATGACTGATTTGTGTTTAATATTGTGTTTATCTATCTTTTAGTGCTGTATATAGGATGATCGCCAACTAAGTGTATGACATGATGAATGCTCTACAAGTGAGGACATATTTTACTGTCGCCATGCCACACAAAAATCCTTGTAACGTTTTACTTGGTGAATAAATGTCTTATGTCTTATACACGTACATGGTAATAGGTGCAGTATCACTCGCTCCCAACCCCAATCCAGTTACACACACAAAACCGCAGAACATCCACCAATGTACATCTGTGCATGATCATAATCTATACTTTACTTAGCATTTTTATGTCCCATGTATCTTTGACTTACTTTATCTTATTTATTTAACTGCCATGAGATGGCCGTAGTCTACCGCGCGGCGTTAAACCCACATAACTATTTATTAAAATTATTAATTTATGTTTGTTTGTAATGAAGGTTTTGTACATACACGGTAATAGGTGCCATACCACCCCACTTTCAACCCCAGCCCACATACAAAACCACAGAATACCCACAAAAGACATGCACAATTGTATACTGATGGGCATTAGTGGACTGTAAAATCTATATATAGAGACTTCAGGTTAAGCAAGTGGCTTGTATTGACTGCCTGTATTTTAGCTGCCCACCTACAAATTTCATGTGTCCAGTTAACCACACTGCACATGCAGCCATCAGTTCTGTGAAAAGTACTGTTGGCCTCATGCATAGGGGCACCAAAACTTAGAGATAAGGCCACACCTGATAACAATAACAGTACTAATAATAATATGCCTACTCAGCCACTAGTTCTGTAAACAGCACCTTTGTAAACAGTACCAGTGGCCAAATGCACACATACATCATGGATGTTGCTACCACTGATCACTTCAAACAATAGGCTGCCCAGTTCACATTTTGATACCGTGAACTAGCCTGCACATGCAGTCATCAGTTCTGTAAATAGTACTGGTGGCCACATGCACAGCGGCACCAAACTTAAAGGTGAGGCCAAAACTGCCACCTCAAACAAAACCAAACGCTACCTACACACACGTATCAATGATACAGTCAACCTCTGTGTGCGTTAGGGGGAACACGCTTAAAGTATGTGACTGTAAATCTTACAGCGAAATGTCAAAACCAGTAAGAAGATAATGTAACAGCAACAAGTACATGTATTTTGTAAACCACTCAAAACATGACAACTCATCGAGTCTAATGGTGTTATGAGTGGGTGATGGAAACACTGAAAGAAATAGTACATGTACATTATAAAGTATGTGCCTCCTTCACCCCCCTCCCATAACTAGCTGTTTATCATAAAACATAGATATCTCATTCATTTGATCACTTGACTGATTTATTAAATCATCTCTGTGTCACCTTTCTCCGTTTTCTTTCTCGTTTTAATCCCAATATGTCAGTGCTAATGTCAGCTGCTAAGAATCCTTGCAGCGAACTGCAAATGTCTATATGCAGACAAACTGCAAATAACACAGCAGCAAAATAAATTCCTCTTTTGTGCAGTAGGCTACTGCTAGCAAGATAGGGTTCAATTTTAAACAAAGCATTGCATGAACTTCCAAGCGTGTTCACATTGTGCTGTGTATTTTTTTTTCAGTGTGAAGTGTACTGTACCATCAGTGATCACTGAGACTGCAAAATTGGCACTGGCAGTGATCGCAAATCACAACATAGCTTGTCAGTGCAACTGATTAAAATAAATGTTACTGCTGCATAAAATAATTAATCAAGTTCCGAAACTTTGCTCAGCCATGACAGTTAAAACCAAGTGGTGTGGCACTCTTTTTCTTTTACAGAATGCAGCATAGGTTTTGAAGATAGCGTTTGTGTTGTGGGTTACGTTTTGTTTTGGTGCTGTGTTGTCGAAATGAAACGGGCAAAGCGATGGTAAAGTGAATGGAAATAAACGTGACAAACCTTTATCAAGCCGTAAAAATGCACACAGCAACTTGACACGTTTGCTTTTTTTTTTTTTAAGAAACAAGCTTATGTAGAACAAATAAAAAAGAACCCGTCGGCACACAGAAATTCACGTCCGCGGAAGTCGTGGCATCACGTGATGTTTTGATCACGTGATTTTGGGATACCTTATTGTTGCGAAACGATATTAATTTTGCGTTCAAGGCAAGCGTTTTCGTAATTGTTTCTTCTCTTAATATATCTAAGTGTGAAAATATTACTTTAAAAAATGAAATCCTTTTAAGTGACATATAGTGCATACTACCACTGAATACAGGAACAATGAGACCCGTGTAAACTACTGATCCCCTGTAAACATGGCCGCGAAGGTCCTGGTTTCGTCTGCAGCCATACTGGAAACAAAATGTGCTACAGAAAAATGTCTCCATCCTCCGGCGGTTTAAAACGAGTGCGCACTGCTTTTATTCATACTAGACTTCATTTTGATATACCCAAACCTTTGTTACTCTCTAGAAAATCACTATCTCGTAAACGGCTGATCGTCTATGAAGGGCAGCTGCTAGACTATTTCTTGTTTCTTTTAATGTGCATAGTGGTCTGTGGATTTGGACCTTGTGGCCTAAGTCTGTAAGAGGCTGTAGGATCTGAAATATAGGCTACCATGCATGTGCATATTTATTCATATTATGATGCATGCATTTTCTGCGTGATTGCAGCTAAAGTGGTGATACGCCGTACTTTGAAGGTGTGTCAGGACTGGATAGAGTCGGTAGCTGCAGAGGTTGTGCGCACGAAACAGCTTCTGTACCAGTCCATCTTACCCATCATTCAGACTACGCTGGCCATATTCTCCGTCTACCTCAGTCAGACAGGTTAGCCTGTTAACCCCTTTGTGCATGCAGTCGCCGGTACTGTTCGCAGTACTGGTGGCTACATGCACGAGTGGATTAACTCATTCAGCCTGACGCATGTAATTCCCAAATTTTGGAGGCATCGTCTAACGACTATGCACCTGTTGCAGGAGATGGATCGACCATGATAATTCAAGGGTAGTGCCAGATTAGCTTGGCGCCGACAGACGCCAAGCTAATCTGGCACTACCCTTGAATTATCATAGTCGACCCAACTCCTGCTGTAGTGTGTCAGGGCTGAATGGGTTAACATAATACTGTTGAGAGCAGGCAAGAATCATACTTACGATAACCTATTTGCCATGTTAAAGGTATCAATTATTTTAAATTGAGGAGTTGCACCAGTTCAGGAGAATATGGAGCACAGTAGTTCAAGGGTAGAGCCTAATGAGCTTGGCACCTTCAGGTGCCAGGCTCATTAGGCTCTACCCTTGAACAGTAGTGGTAAGTTCTTCTCAAGCTGTGGTGTTTCAGGTGTGGATGGGTTAAAGAAAAAACAAAGTGGGCGTGTGATGTATTGTGAAACAAGATGACAGTAAGACCTTGAAGGCCTCCACATCTGTCAGCTGCCTGTGCAGTACAAGCACGGTGTGGACAGAGCAATGCTTTAGCAGTGATGGCTAGCATTCAGCTTTGTATATTCCAGCTTAGTGTTTATCAGTTAACTTGTTTTTCTTGTTTTGCAGATGTTGTGGATGAAATGATGGGTTTCTTCCTGGCCTTGTTCCAAGGCTTGCGCATACAGATGGGGGTTCCCTTCACCGAGCAGACCATACACACCTTCATGAACCTCTTCTCTAGGTAAGAATAGGTAGTTTGAGAAAGGGGTGCCCCTGGAGCAAAACGTCTTCAGGCCCATGGCGGCCACAGTGGGCCCACAAAGGCCATGCGCGGGCCCACTGCAGCCATCATGGGCCCGAGGAGCTCTGCTTACTGGGTGGTGACTTCGTTGTACAGGAATACCTAATTTTCATCATATGTGTGCTGGCCTGTGACTCATCCGGAGCTGTAAGGTCCAAAGTCACAGACCAACACACTTTGGTAAGAATAGGAGGTAAACGTTTTCAGAATCAGGTCAAACAAAGCTTGCAGCCCTGTGGCGCCTTGAGCACCTTGAGAAAGTGGGATATATGTGTCTGGGAGATGCTTGACCTTACCTTCTAGTGTTGTTGTTTAACCATTTAGCCCCAAGGCCCTACAGCAGGAGATGGATGGACCTTGATAATTCAACAGGTAGAGCCAGATGAGCTTGGCACCTATATGCGCCAAGCTTATCTGGCACTACCCTTTTAATTATCATGATCGATCCATCTCCTACAACTGGTACATAGTCGTTAGATAACACCTCCCAAATTTGGGAAATGCGGCTCTGGGGTTTATGGATTAATTTGAATGGGTTGTTTAGAGATTGTTTGTGCTTTTGTTCAGTGCATTTGACAATTTGTTACAGAGAGCAGTTGGCAGAAACCATCCACCAAGAAACAAGTGTTGCCTTCAGAGTTATTGAAAAGTAAGTCATACTTTTGGTTAACCCTTTGGCTGCCGGTAGCAGCTTTTTGGCTCACGTGCAAAGCAAAAGTATGTTTTGGGCCAGTGGTCTGTCCGTCCTTTGTGGTAAACTTTAACGATGGCATTTTCTCAGAGACTATTTAAGCCACATTTTTCAAACTTGGCCCAAGGATACTTTGTGGTAAGACCTTTCTAAACATACCAATTTGAGTGACCTCTGACAAAGGTCAAGGTCACAGGAGATCAGGAAATAGGTAAAAAATAGCTATATTTTGACATAATTTATTTTTTCTCACATAGTATTCACAACTTCAAACCCAAACTTGGTACAAAGATACCTGATGGTAAGACCTTTCTATACGTACTAATTTGGTTGATTCCTCGGAAAGGTCAAGGGTCACAAAAGCTCAGGAAATAGGTGAAAAATAGCCATATTTTGAAAAAAAGATGTTTTTTCTCAAATACTATTCACAACTTCAAACTTAAACTTGGTACAGAGATACCTGATGGTAAGACCTATCTATGCATACTAATTTGGATGATTCCTCAGAAAGGTCAAGGGTCACAAGGGCTCAGGAAATAGGTCTGAAATAGCCATATTTTGACAAAAGATGTTTTTTTCTCAATTACTATTCACAACTTTAACCCCAAACTTGCTACAGAGATACCTGATGGGAAGACCTTTCTATGCACACTAATATGGTTGATCCCTCAGAAAGGTCAAGGGGCATGAGAGCTCAGGAAATAAGTCTAAAATAGCTATATTTTGACAAAAGATGTTTTTCTCATACTATTCACAACTTCAAACTCAAATTTGGTACAGAGATACCTGATGGTAAGACCTATCTATGCATACTAATTTGGATGACCCCTTGGAAAGGTCAACGGTCACAAGAGGCTGGCAAATGTGTGTAAAATGATGATTTTTGATAAAATTGTAGGTATTGACAAATTTTTTCAAATTTTTTCAACCAAATTTGGTAAAAAGATAGCTGATGACAAGACCTTCCTATGCATACTAATTTAGTCAACTTATCACAAAGGTCAATGGTCACGGGGGGGGGGGGGTTTGACAGATGTGTGAAAAATGCTTACATTTTCAGAAAACATGGATTTTGCTGCTGCAGAAGCCAGCCCTTGTCACAAAGGTCACACATATATGTAAATCGGTCATACACGTGAGCCATAATGGCTTTGCCTTTCTTGTGTTAGGATGATACGATGATACCTGCAGAAATCGTCATGAGAAAAACCGCTACAGACAGCCAAAGAGTTTAAATTATTCCTGTATTGGCATCAACACAAATTCACCAAGAATGTATGGCATGAAGACATCACTTCATATTTTATTGGAGCACGTTTGGATATGCTTTGTTTAATAAAACAGGTATAAATACATGTATGCAAATAACAAAATTGTTCAGACGCTTTTGCTTTTAGTGTACAATGAAAGTCTTTGTGAACAGGTATCCAAATCTGTTGTTCAGTTTGCTGGATTCATGCACATGGAGATTAACCCTTTTAGCCCATGATTCCTACAGCAGGCGATTTATTGACCATGATAATTCAAGGCAAGTGCCAGATTAGCTTGGCGTCTTCAGGCACCAAGCTAATCTGGCACTACCCTTGAATTATCATGGTCAATCCAACTTCTGCAACTAGTACACAGTCGTTCAGTAACATGTCCAAAATTTGGGAAATGCACCTGTGGGACGAAATGGGTTAAACTTGAACATTTCTAAAAGAATCTGATCTTAGTTGACTTAGCATTGATGAGTGTCATCTTCTTTTTAGGTTCCTAAAGATTCTGGAGCTGATTGTGGCGGAACCTGGCTCGGCCTTCAAAGCATTCCTGCCTCGCATTATAAACATATGCATGGAGCAGATCTACCCCATGGTCTCTCCAGTCAGTACTGTTTTCCTGCAGCATTTGTCTCAGAAAATAATTACGATAACCAGTTATTTACCAATTCTATGAATTAACTCAAAAAGTGCCTCGTACTGAAGCTAGCGCTTACTCTCATGCGAAACACACATTCACTCACACACATTTACGTGGTGGAAATTGATCGGCTCAAATTTCTTAAATTTAGATTGTGTACATTTGACATGTTCGATTAGAATAAATGACACTACAAGACAAACCACAATTGTTAGGATATCCATATACATTAGTTCTTTCACTTTCTGCATCAGCTGTGGTTGTTTTGTATTTTGTCTTTTCTCAGAGAATTAATTATGTGTCTGTTGTGTTCAGAGACCTACACCAGACATCAAGACGTCACTGCATGAGTTGCTTCATACGCTGGTGGCCAACAATTGGCGCTACTTTTTCCCCAACAGTGTGCTGCGGACCATGCAGAAACAAGATGACACTGTGCAGCATGGACCAGAATTCACTGCCATCTTTCAAGTCTGTGTTTTGTTTAGTTTAATTATATTATAATAATAAAATAATAATTACGGTATTTAATAATATTAAATTAGATTTTATTTAGTTTCATGTTATGTGTATTCTGATGTATTCAATTTCATTTTTTTAACCCATTTAGCCCCAAGTCCCTACAGCAGAAGATTGATTGACCATGATAATTCGAAGGTAGTGCCTGATTAGCTTGGCGCCTGAAGGCGCCAAGCTAGTCTGGTACTGCCCTTGAATTATCATGGTCAGTCCACCTCCTGCAACTGGTACAAAGTCGTAAAAAGCACTTCCAAAATTTGGGAAATGCACCCATGAGGCTAAAAGGGTTAACCCTTATTCAGAATACACCAGTGTGTGAAATAAGTTTGACTAAAATAGTTCAAGGGTAGTGCCAGAATAGCTTGGCGCCTCCAGGCACCCAGCTATTCTGGCACAACCGTTGAACTAAAGCCATTGGTCTGTATCCTTATCTGTAAGTACTATAATTTAACTTGCATATGGCAGTGTACAAATTTGAAGCTTTTAGCCTCAGTATATGGGTTAAGGTGATGGTTGGGGTAAGTGAAGTTTGATTACAATACAAATATGTTCAACCCTTTGACTCCAGAACTAAATGACTTTTGTAGAATGCAAGTCGTTTAGTTCCGGGAGTCAGAGGGTGAAAAATTGATGACCTCATGCACCTGAGGAGCACTTTTGGAAGTCAGTGGAGCCTCTCCTTTGCAAAGAGAGGCACAGATTTTCATTGACCTCTGCACCTGCAGGTGTCTATGAAAATGTATACCTCTTGTTGACATCTGTCAGATTGTGCACTGCTGGCTAAGGTTTTTGTGTTGTAAGGGTTCATTGAGAATTTATTCTGCTTACAGGTGGCAGCTTTCACATGCAGTTTAACCCATTCACCGCTGACAAAAATGGAGCAACACCTGACTGCAAGAGGTATAGATCCTCATGAGCCCCGGCAGTTGCGGGGGCTCATGAGGATCTATACCTCTTGCTGTAACTGCTTAGTGTCCATGTTGAGCTTCAACCATGTATTTATAATGATTAATAAAAAAGAAGCCAGCATCCCCTAGCAGAGCAGGGGTCAAGTGTCATCAAAGATTTTGTTCTATATCAAACATTTTCTGTTTGGTTTCAGGCTTATGGACAATCCTTCCTGCAGCCAGATATTGCCATTTTCAGGCAGAACCTGGAGTCTTTGGAAAATCTCAATTTCAAGTGGAAGCTGTACACAAAGGTAAGCATTTTGAATCCGTTAACATTTGTATTTTGATTAACCCTTTAAGACACGGATCCCTGCAGCAGGAGATGGCTCGACCATGATAATTGTAACGCACGCAGACTTGCCCACAGTCGCACGTACAGAATCTCACGCAACAGACGCATACACCGCCACTGACTCAGGCGGGCGCATTCATGCAGTAAAACTCAACACACGGGCTCCCTTTCTAAAGTAACTTTTATACACTAGTAAACAATAAAAGAAAAATGCTCACAAAACTATCGAGCTATATACATCACTCCTTCCCCACTATCACGTCTTAATATCACATACACACACACAATATCCTTGCCAGGCTACGATTTTGAATTTCCAAAAACTACAGTAGCTCGCTTGAACTTGCCCTTAGCACCACGTGAATGTTCTGTGTTTATGTACAGTGTGTGAGTAAATGCGCGTGATTCACGTGAGCGTGCTTGTTGGGTTCAGTTCGCGGCGGCGCTTTGAGCCAATTTTCAGTTGGGATAAAGCGCCTATTTAATGCGCTTATTATTATTATTATTATTATTATCAGTTCTCACAGTCTTCTACCTGTTTGATGTTATTGCCTGGTTACGTTGGTCCTTCTCACGTCCAGGCGTGCAAGTCCTTCGTTGTACGCTTCTTCTGTCGTCCTGTCTCTTTATCACGGACGTACTCGTACCGTAGCGCAGTTCTCGCTTTGACTCGGGGTATCTCGGTCCCGATCGCTTCACTCCCTGAGTGAAGAGCTGGAGGGATGATGACCTCACATTAGGTCTGGTGACTGACGTCTTGGCGTCCGTCGCTCCCTCTTTACAAGCACTCTAAACACAACAACAAGGATCCAAAACGTAACGCTTGCTAAACACACAACATATTGGATGACATGAGAAACATTATGTAACCTGGCTGATACAAACAACTCGCACGTTCATTGTTACCCTTCTTGTTAGGATAGTATATTGCGTCGAGTAGTCTTAAAAAGAAACTCGGTCGTTTCTTTTTTTTTTCCCCCGAGGAAGGGGGAATTGTGATGAAGCTCATAACCTGTCTAGTTCCGTAACACCCCCATATCTCTGTCACTATCTTGAAACAGACTATAGCCTAACACTCTTGCTATACACTACTCTATACACTGGAAAAGACTATGCTTAACCAACCACGTACTACCTTCCTAGCGACTTAGGCATACACACCTTACATTCTTTTAGTTATCTATCTCGGTAAATAACTGTATACGAAAACACCGGCTAACTCACTGAATTCTAAACCAACATAACTGAACCAAACCGGCCAACACTATACAAACAAATTACTCTTAGCAACGCATACTGTCTTTAACTACAGTGGAGTCCGCTTAACACGAATTTCTGGGGACACGGAAAATCACTTCGTGTTAACCGTATTTCGTGTTAACCGATATGGCCTCAAAATTGATCACGGCCCTCCCGGCAAAAAAAAAAGTGTGTAAGAGATGCGTGCATGAATGAATACGAGGTTAAAAGTGCACATTATCGTACTTTGATGTGCATACCTTCAGCTCGCTAGGAAAACACAAGGAAACGTGTTCAGCTCACATATTTAATGTAAAATCCATCAGGTAAAATCCATAGTAAGTTACAATCCATCAGGTAAAAGCAACACAGGCTGAATTACAATCCCGCATCGGTAAAAGGGTTGTGTTGGTACACGAATGATACAACATGAATACAGTTCAGAAGTGCTAGCCAATGAGAAGACGGATTACAACAGCCGAAGGCTATTCAGCCAATCACAGACTAGAGTTCGCTCTGATCTGTTATGTGTACTCCACAGCGCGAGAGCGACACGTGAATTTGGTTTTCGGTGAATGGAATCTGTGTTCGTGTTAAACAGGTGAATAATAGTGAAGTTGCTCTGGTTGGGAACCGAAAACAGCTTCGTGTTAAGCGAAATTTCGTGTTAAGCATTTCGTGTTATCAGTGGAATTTTAATACAGAATAAGAAGGCCGTTGGCCGGGAATGCAAAAACGTTTCGTGTTAACCGGAAATTCGTGTTAAGCGAGTTCGTGTTAACTGGACTCCACTGTAAGCAACTATCAATACTACATATATAGAAACATACCTGAATTCTAGGTTTCAGAGTCTTGGAATACGGGCTAGGTGTCTCACACACATCCGTCCAAGCTGACGATAACGCCCCATACTAACGCATTTACTGCTCTGCAAGACAGCTTCCGCCTAGAACTCACTATAACAGTACTCACTAAATTCCCCGTGTTAACCATTCCTTAAAGATTTCACGTGGGCCACGGCCTCATGTACTATCGGCACAAAACAAACCGTTAACAAAAACGGTACCGTATTTAACCTAATGTGTGAGCACTATCCTCGCGCTGGGACCATACGGCATTGAGGTGCGTCCCCTGGGTGGTGGATAGGGGGTCCTTCGTGAGAGGGGTGCACCGAATGAAATAAGGTGCCATGAACCAACATAGTCTAAGGGAAGGTGACCCCGACAGAAAACCCCTGGTCCTCCTAGTAAGGGGGTTGGGCGTGGGGGTAGCTTCCCCACCCTGCAAAAAAGGAAATAGCTACAAAAACGCTGACGAAAAGACTAACAGTAATTCCATTCCTGGAGGAGGAAGGTTCTTCTACCAGAAGACTTATGACGTCCTGTGGTGAAAGCCGGAAGTCTTCGGAAGCCACAGGACCGAGCCGCCTCTCTCTATCCAGGGATACAACCATGGGCACATGGAACGTCAAGACCATGTACCAGAGCGGCAAGGCCGCCCAGATAGCAGCGGAAATGCAAAAGTACAACCTTTCCCTGCTAGGTATCAGTGAAGCCAGATGGACGCAGTCTGGCCAGAAAAAGCTGTTAAGTGGGGAGATGATTCTGTATTCAGGTCATGAAGAGAAGAATGCCCCCCATACAGAAGGTGTAGCATTCATGCTGTCGCCAGTGGCACAGAGCGCGCTGATGGGCTGGGAACCTCTTGGGCCAAGAATTATCACAGCAGCCTTTAGAACCAAGAAAAAGCTCAAGCTGAATGTCATCCAGTGTTATGCGCCCACTAATGACAGTGACGAGGAAGAAAAACAAGAGTTCTACGACCGACTCCAGAGTGCCTTGGACAAATGTGCGGAGCGAGACATCACCATCGTCATGGGCGATTTTAATGCCAAAATAGGGGAGGACAACACTGGATACGAAGAGGTGATGGGGAGACAGGGACTAGGCTCGGAGATGAGTGAGAACGGGGAGAGGTTTGTAGACTTTTGTGCTCTAAACCGACTTGTCATTGGAGGCAGCATCTTCCCACACAGAAGAATACACAAAGCAACTTGGGTCTCACCTGACCATGCAACAGAGAACCAAATAGACCATATCTGCATTAGCAAGAAATTTAGAAGATCCCTTCAAGATGTTCGAGTGAGGAGGGGAGCAGATGTCGCCTCCGACCACCATCTGCTTACCTTAAGAATGAAGCTCAAGCTAAAGAAAAGCCGCACAGAGACAACAAGAAGACAGCGCTATAATGTAGGCCTCCTGAGAGAAACTGGGGTTAGAGAAGAGTTTAAACTGGTGCTGTCCAACCGGTTTCAAGCGCTGCAGGAGCTAGTAAATGAAGAGGAGGCGGTCACCACAGAGCAGCAGTGGAAGGCAGTTAGAGAGGCGCTGAACTCAACCTGCAAAGACACTGTAGGGTTCAGGAAACACCATCACAAGGACTGGCTGTCGGCACAGACCTTGAAGAAGATAGAAGTGAGGAAGCAGAAGAAAGCAGCTGTCAACAACAGTCGCACAAGAGCAGCCAAAGTAAGGGCACAGGGGGAATACTCGGAAGTCAACCGCGAGGTGAAGAGTAGTATCAGGGCAGACAAGAGGGCCTACACAGACAGCCTGGCAGCAGAGGCAGAAAAGGCAGCAGGCAGCGGCAACATGAAACAGCTCTACGACATTACCAGAAGATTGTCAGGCAAGTATGGCCATACAGAAAGACCAGTAAAAGACAAAGAAGGCAAGCCTATTGCAGACAGAGCAGACCAACTCAACAGATGGGCCGAGTATTTTGAAGAGTTACTGAACAGACCGAGCCCACCCGACCCCCCAGACATCCAGCCGGCAGAGACCGACCTACCCATCAGCTGTGACAGACCCAGCCGGGAAGAGATCAGAAGAGCAGTGGCATTCTTGAAGAACGGCAAAGCAGCAGGCCCAGATGGCATCCCAGCGGAGTCTCTGAAAGCAGACCTAGAGACAACAGTGGAGATGCTTTACCCACTGTTTGGAAAGATCTGGGAAGAGGAGGTGATGCCGGCTGACTGGAAGGAGGGGTACCTAATCAAGCTTCCTAAGAAAGGCGACCTCAGCAAGTGTTCCAACTACAGAGGAATCACCTTGCTGTCAGTACCAGGAAAGGTCTTCAACAGGATCATCCTGGAGAGAATGAAGAGCTCCGTTGACCCCCAGCTGAGAGACCAGCAAGCAGGATTCAGGAAGAACCGATCATGTACAGACCAGATCGCCACTCTCCGCATCATCGTGGAACAGTCTCTGGAGTGGAGCTCCCCGCTGTACGTCAACTTTGTGGATTATGAGAAAGCATTTGACAGTGTGGACCGAGAGACTCTGTGGAAACTCCTACGACACTACGGTGTACCCACAAAGCTCGTCCGCCTGATCAAGAGCAGCTACGATGGCATGACATGTCGCGTGATCCACGAAGGGCAGTTCACCAGGGAGCTCCAGGTCAGAACTGGTGTCAGGCAGGGGTGTCTGCTGTCTCCGTTCCTCATCCTACTGGCCATAGACTGGGTCATGAAGATGACCACAGAGCACAGACGAAGTGGAATACAGTGGACACTGTGGACACAGCTTGACGACCTCGATTTTGCAGACGACTTGGCATTACTGTCCCACACCCATCAACAAATGCAGGACAAGACCACGAGGCTTGCTGACATCTCGTCCCAAGTGGGCCTCACCATTCACAAACAGAAAACAAAGACAATGAGGCTGAACGCAACCAGGGAAGAACCAGTCTTGCTTGCTGGCACCCCGTTGGAGGAGGTGGAGTCCTTCACCTATCTCGGGAGCATCATAGACAAAAAAGGCGGCACTGATGCAGATGTCAGAGCACGAATCGGTAAAGCCAGAGCAGCCTTTCTCCAGTTGAAAAAAGTGTGGAGCTCCAGAGAGCTGTCACAACACACCAAAGTCCGGATTTTCAACTCAATGTAAAAGCAGTTCTCTTATATGGAGCAGAGACTTGGAGATTGACAAAAACCACAGTCAACAGAGTACAGACCTTCATGAACAGTTGCCTTAGAAGAATTTTGAAAATCCACTGGCCAGAGAAGATCAGCAACGTCAGACTCTGGGAGAGAACAGAGCAGATAACAGCAGAGAATGAAATTGGGCGAAGAAGATGGGGATGGATCGGTCACAGTCTGAGAAAGCCAGCTTCTGTCTACCCGAGGTCCATTCACCTGTATTTGCCTTTTTTAAACTCTCCCTACTGTCTGCACTGCCTGTAGCTCTTGATATTGGATGTGTGTTGCTAAATGGTCTTAGCTTTATTTAGGCCCCATGTGTTAGGTTTATTTAATGTGTTTGACCGGCTGGCGACATACATTCAATGTTCTGTTTAGTTGGGTTTTTTTTTTCACAAGCAGTGCAGGCACGTCCTGAGAAAGCCTTGTTGCTGTCGGGACGTTAAGCAATGTACAATCAATCCAGTATCACTAGGCAGGCATTGTCATGGAACCCCCAGGGAAAGAGGAAAAGAGGTAGGCCGAGAAACTCCTGGCGTCGAGACCTCCAAGCAGACATCAAGAGACTGGGAACCACCTGGAGTAGAATCGAAGGAGAAGCACAGGACAGGAGTTGCTGGAGGTCTCTCGTCGACGGCCTATACCCGGGTAGGGGTGACAGGCGTAAGTAAGTAAGTAAGTGAGCACTATGCACGAGCATAGAGCTTCATCACAATTCCCCCTTCCTCGGGGGAAAAAAAAATAAGAAACGACCGAGTTTCTTTTTAAGACTACTCGACGCAATATACTATCCTAACAAGAAGGGATCAACTGTCTAGAACACGCCACCAGGTCCACCATGGAAAACGCGGATCCGCAGCCTCGTCCGTCCGTCCGGTTCCCCCCTAGCGCGGCCTGCGGGCAGAACTCGAACTCGTCCCCCACAAGTGAATAGTACGGCTCGGTTGCCCCAGCCATGAAACACGCCAGTGCAGGCCATCATGGTATTTCTTCAGCATGTTAGCATGGTAGATCTTCTCCTTTCCCCGCACAGAAATGAGATAGTCATGACCATACTCGCGAACAACTTGGTACGGCCCCTGCCATTGAGGCACGAGCGCCTGCGTGGTTGCGGGCGAGAAGAGCAAGACTTGCTCTCCTGGAGTAAACCGCCTCATCTTGGAGCCCTTGTCCCGGTAGTGCTTCTGCACCTTTCGGGTCGCATCCACATTGTTGTGGGCTATCTCGCAAGATTCCCTGACAATGTTTTTCAGGTCCAGCAGATGCTAAAAGATGGTTTTGCTCTCCCCCGCATCCTTATCCCCAGACCACGCGTCCGCAAGTAAGTCGATCGGCCCTCGTGCTCGTCGACCAAAGAGCAACTCAAATGGGGAAAATCCCGTGCTTTCGTTCGGAAGCTCCCGATAAGCGAACAGTAGCGCCGGGAGGTAACGGTGCCAGGACCGTGGCTGTGTTTGAACGACCTTCTTTAGCGACTGCTTAAGCATGCCGTGAAATCGCTCGACCATCCCATTAGATTGGGCGTGGTATGGTTAGGTCAAAACTCGTTTGACCCCCAGCATGCGGTGGAACTCGCCCATCATATCAGACGTGAACTGGGTGCCCCTGTCACTCAGAACCGACTTCGGGAAGCCCATTCGAGCGAAGATTGAAAACATGGCTTCCGCCACTGACACTGTATCAATCTTCTGCAGTGGGATAGCCTCCGGGTACCGTGTCGCCACATTGATCAGAGTAAAGATGTAGTGATGGTTACACTCCGATGGGGGCAACAACGGCCCCACAATGTCCACCGCCACGCGATCGAAAGGCACCTCAATGCGCGGCATCAACTGAAGTGGCACATTCGGAACCCAACCCTTCGGGGTTGTCCTCTGACAAATGTCGCAGGAGCGACAATATCGTGCGACGTCAGTCGACACCCCTGCCCACGAAAATCGGAGACGAACCCGCCCCAGCGTTCGCTTAACGCCGAAGTGACCCGCCAACAACCCATCATGGGCCGCCAACAACACTGTGTCACGCAGCGTAGAAGGCACCGCGACCTGCACGGCTGTCGGAACTGTGCTCGGCGCGCCCTCCCTCCAAAAATGACGGTGTAACAAGCCAATCATAACCACAAATCGATAAGCGTTAACCCACTCTCCCTGATCGTACCCCCGGCGGATTTTCCGAACCAGTCCTTCAACGACTCATCTGCCCTCTGTAACTCACCAAGCTCGGCAGGCGAGATAGCGTCAAAAGGCGAACTAGCCACACATGGCAGTGCCACCTTTTCCTTGCCCTCGCGCCTGACTTGAGCTCTCGTCGCGACGGATGCGACCGCCTTGTGAGTGACATGAGTCCGCCGTATCGCTCCGAACATACCAATGACTGGCTCGACATCTTTCATGTTACCGAGGATTAAATCAACTATGGGCTCGTCGATCACACAAGAAATCAGATCTCCTGAGAAAAATTCTGTGTCAACCTTTATCTTCGCCAAAGGAAAAACTTCTACCTTTCCTTTGAATGAAATTACCCTCTGCGTCTCCCCTGTGTACTGATCCTCCCTAACTAGGCTACGTCTGACCCCCGCGGTCGTGGCACCTGAGTCGCGCGGAACAGAAACAGGGATACCGTTTACCACCCCCTTCACTACCGGCAAGTAACCTCCGCCATCAGCTGAGCACACAATGCCCAGTTGAGGCTCGTCCACGACAGGCACTGCAACACTGGCCGTGTGAGTGAGTTGCGCCGTCCCATCCCCCCACCAGTGACGCCAGGACACTGATGAGCAAGATGGCCGTGCTCCTGATACCCAACATACTGCGCGCCTGCACTATTGTACGGACAGTTCCAACTGAAGTGTCCGTACCCACGACACGCAAAACACTGAGTGTCCGAATTCGCAATACGACCACGACCATACCCACGCAAAGATGTCCCTCCACGTGCGTACAGATCGCGACCGCCATTGCTGTTACCTCTATCACCGCGTCAAAAACGCAAAGTACCTCTTCCGTTAACCAGCTGGGCTCCACGTAAAGTATTGACGCCCCGGTAACCCCCAGTCGTGTTAGCAGCGCGGTCCTACGCGCGAGGTTTTTCGTAGGATGCGCCATCCGAAAAGCCTCCGCGTTCTGTACTAACTCGTCCATAGTCTTGAGGTTACACTCCCTCAAGAATACCGCTAGATCCTTGGAAACGCTACCAAAGAACTGTTCAGCCAACATGAGATCAAACAATGCTTCGTACGTGTGGTCGATCTTTGACAGTTCGACCCAACGTACGAGCAAATGGGACAATCGTTTGCCAAACGACACAAACGATTCCCTTGTCTCTGGCCGACAAGCTCTCAAGCGTTCTCTAAAACTCTCCGCATTACACTGGAACTTCTGCAAGAGACACTCCTTCAATGTCTTGTAATCTACGTTCCCCGAAACGTTCAAGCTATGGAAAAGACTCAAGGTCTGACCTTCTAGCACAGACGAAAGTAAAACGGGCCAGTTGGCAGAAGGCCAACTCAACGCCTGCGCGTGAGCCTCAAAACGACACAGAGTCAATAGAGTCCACAGACTCCTTAAACATCGGCAGTCTAGGAAAATTCTGTATGCCCCGGCCTACCGAATCACTATCTGGAGCTGCCCTAGACCCCGCATCTTGAGCTAACTGTAGTTGTACCTCCCTATCTCTCTCCTTTTCTTTCCTCTGATACTCTAGTTCCTTCTCCCTTAACACATGTTCCCTCTCGTCCTTCTCTCTCTGAAACGCTAGAGACTTCTCATCTTTCTCTCTCTGAAACGCTCTCTCTTCTCTTTCTCTCTCTCTCTGTACTTCTCTTTCTCCTTTAAGACCCTTTCTTTCTCTTCTCGCTCTCTCTGAGCTTCTAACTCTTTCTCTTCTCTCAGTATCTGCATTTCTAACTCTTTCTCCTCTTTAAGTTTACGAATTTCTAATTCTTTCTCGTCCCTCACCCTCTGAACTTCTAACTCTTTCTGTTTTAACTCTAATTCCTCCTTCTTAAGTACCCTTTCCCTCTCTTCTCTCTCTCTCTGAACTTCCCTTTCTCTCGCCCTATCCTCCCTATCCTTACATTTCTCCACATAGTCAAAAAGCTTCTCATCCCTAAGTCCTAACCTTTCACCTTGTTTAATGTACGCCTCTACCGGGTCTGACTCCATACTTACTGCAACAATTTTCCACACTTGAAAACGTAAAAATACAAATACCACAACCAAATGAATGGCAAAAACTTAAAATGAAAACTCACAACAATTATCAACAACCTACGCAGAAAACAGTGACCTACTAGACGTCCAGATGGAATGAAAAATAAGAACGATAGAAAGAAGAGCAAGGAAAAAGAACACTACCTATACAAAAGGAAGAAACCAGAACTAGCTCCTCGTAAGATCCAGAAAACTACAGAAACAACGGATCTTACCCCTTAGAATCGGAGAGGGGAATCTAACACATCAACATGCACATAGCAATGAAACGTTACCCTAACTCCACTACTCCACTATCGCTCGCAGCTACTCTAACCTACCGCTAAAACAGGGTCACCACTGTAACGCATGCAGACTTGCCCACAGTCGCACGTACAGACTCTCACGCAACAGACGCATACACCGCCACTGACTCAGACGGGCGCATTCATGCGGTAAAACTCAACACACGGGCTCCCTTTCTAAAGTAACTTTTATACACTAGTAAACAATAAAAGAAAAATGCTCACAAAACTATCAAGCTATATACATCACACCTTCCCCACTATCACGTCTTAATATCACATACACACACACAATATCCTTGCCAGGCTAGGTATCAGTTCTCACAGTCTCCAACCTGTTTGATGTTATTGCCTGGTTACGTTGGTCCTTCTCACATCTAGGCGTGCAAGTCCTTCATTGTACTCTTCTTCCTGTCGTCCTGTCTCTTTATCATGGACAACCTCATACTCGTACCGTAGCGCAGTTCTCGCTTTGACTCGGGTATCTTGGTCCTGATCGCTTCACTCCCTGAGTGAAGAGCTGGAGGGATGATGACCTCACGTTAGGTCTGGTGACTGACGTCTTGGCGTCCGTCGCTCCCTCTTTACAAGCACTCTAAACACAACAACAAGGATCCAAAACGTAACGCTTGCTAAACACACAACATATTGGATGACATGAGAAACATTACGTAACCTGGCTAATACAAACAACTCACACGTTCATTCACACATACACACGTGCTTCATAACCTGTCTACTTCCGTAACACCCCCATATCTCTGTCACTATCTTGAAACAGACTATAGCCTAACACTCTTGCTATACACTACTCTATACACTGGAAAAGACTATGCTTAACCAACCATGTACTACCTTCCTAGCGACTTAGGCATACACACCTTACATTCTTTTAGTTATCTATCTCGGTAAATAACTGTATACGAAAACACCGGCTAACTCACTGAATTCTAAACCAACATAACTGAACCAAACCGGCCAACACTATACAAACAAATTACTCTTAGCAACGCATAAATACTGTCTTTAACTAAGCAACTATCAATACTACATATATAGAAACATACCTGAATTCTAGGTTTCAGAGTCTTGGAATACGGGCTAGGTGTCTCACACACATCCGTCCAAGCTGACGATAACGCCCCATACTAACGCATTTACTGCTCTGCAAGACAGCTTCCGCCTAGAACTCACTATAACAGTACTCACTAAACTCCCCGTGTTAACCGTTCCTTAAAGATTTCACGTGGGCCACGGCCTCACGTACTATCGGCACAAAACAAACCGTTAACAAAAACTGTACCGTATTTAACCTAATGTGTGAGCACTATGCACGAGCATAGAGCTTCATCACAATAATGAATTATCATGGTCAAGCCATCTCCTGCAACTGGTACATAGTCATTAGGCAACACCTCCAAAATTTGAGAAATGAGACCTTGGGGCTAAAAGGGTTAAGAGAGGGCTTCTGATGACTGAAGTGATAATATGTTTTGTTTATCACATCAGCCTAAATCAAAATGCACCTGAAACACACTCGGTACAATGTATGAAAAATGTGTCTTAAGGTTGAAAGTGATGATAAAACCACAAACCAAAATTGGTCCATTGATTCAAAGTGATCCTAATAAACTAATCCACTCTATCACATGTACAGGGGATCTTCCGAGAGACAATGTTGTGGCAGTTCCTGACAGTGCTCATGCAGGTGCTGGTGCATAAGTCACACGACCTGCTTCAGGAGGAGATTGTCGTCACTGTGTACAACATGGCTGCTGTTGACTTTGACACCTTCTACACCAAGTTTCTGCCACATTTCTTGTCCTCCACGGAAGGGCTCGATGACAATCAGAAACACGTGCTGGCCCAGAATTTCAAGATGGATAAGGTATGTCGTTGATTAACCCTTCAAACTGCCAGCTGATGCAGACTGTGTTTTTGCATGGTTTCAAAGTGGTGTTAGCAAGAGGCATAGGTCCTCATGAGCCCCCACAACTGCGGGGGATCATAAGGATCTGTGTCTCATGCATTTGGTTTGTTTCTTCAAAAACATTACCGATGACATGACTGAATGGAAGTGTCTACTACTTACTCATTCTAGCCTAAGAGCCAGTTGTGTTAAAACACAACCCGGGAGGCACTCAGGGAACCCCGAGGGGACCAAGAGTTGTCTCCCTATACCCACCACCCGGAAGCCGGGTACCCATAATCCCTCAGTCTAGTCTACTTAGGCGCACGATTCGGTCGTCTTGCGCTCTGCTCTAGCCTACGGACTTTGGTTTTTCGACCGGTTCTCTGGTTTCGGACTTGCTGTTGGAATGAAGAGCGGGAGATAGGATCGTTTCGTCGGCCCTGCCTGTGCTGCTGCGTGGCTTTCTCGTCCCCACTGCTTAGCGCCTATGCTTCGACCTCTGGTGAGCTGTCGGTGAGCTTTGCCGGTCGTGCCAGGCGGGTTTTGGACGTCTCCCCCCGTTCCCCTTTGGCGGAGAGGTAAGGTAGCGGGGTTGACCCTCGGCCGGTTCCCGGGCTGGGCACTGGTTTGTGCAGGTACGAAGTTTTTCGTCTTCTTCTCACTGTAATTGCGCGCCCACTCACCTTCGGTGAATCGTAGTGAAGTTTCCTACGCATTTGTACCTTGGGTGTGGAGAATTCTTTTACTCCATGGCCTGATTAGCTGAGTGGCACAGCTTGGGTCACGCCTTGTCATCGCGTAGTTTGTTCGGTACCAGCGCCTGTTCTGGCCTCTTTTCTGTTTTCGCTTGCGGGATGGTTGTATAGATACGGGTGATGAATTTAAGCGCACACTCGCATACGCAGGCATACGCTGTGGACAAGTGCTCACGTACCTTAGAGAGTGGATATACGTTCCGGCGGGCAGCTTGGGGGTTTACGCTCCTTAGCTGGGCGGGCCCCTCGTGACATGTCCACATAAAGTGGTGATTTACTGCCCCAGATGTTTTTCTTGTCTTGGTTGTCATTGCGTATTGAGTTGTACAGCATGAGGCCGGTGTTGTTTTTTCCACACGGTCACCCTGACTCCTTTTATGACAGGGGTTGGTACATATGTTGTTGCTCACCTTAGCTCTTGACGGCGGTGAATCTACCTCGTTACTGCACTGCTAGATTGCAGACGTGCAGTTTGGTACCTCGCTTCCGTCATGACGTTTCGTCTTTTGTGTACATATGTTGTTCCCTCGCCTTAGCGCTTGGCGGCAGTGGGCCTACTTGCTTACTGCACGGCTAGTTGTAGGCATGCAGTTTGGTACCTCGCTTCTGTCATGACATGTTTGACTTATGCTACAGATGTTGGTTGCTCACCTTAGTGCTTGATGGCAGTGAGTCGACCTTCTTACTGCACTGCTGACGTGCAGGCTTGACAGTCTGTTACCCCGCTTTGGTGCTTGTGTGTTTTGTTGTTACAAAGGCTACCTTTCGTGGCTTAGTCCCACAGGACTCGCCCGCAGGCCTTCGGGTGTGTTATCTGTTGCAGGGATGTGCTACCCATTCACACAGATGACAGTGGCTAGTTCAGCCCCCAGGGGTCTTTCGCCACTGCACCGGATGCCCCGCCGACCATGCTTGCGTTGCAAGCGATCGGCACCGGTTTAGGCTCCTTCCGGACACTGCGGGCTTTCCGCACGACAACGGACTGACCTGGGAGAGAAGCCACACCGGATGTCACGACTAGTGCGCGAGCGTGGATCGTGGAGGCCGCTGCCAGGGGGAGCGCATGTGAACAGCCTCTGGCAAGGCCCACTCGGTAAGACAATTACGCACACGTCCGACTTCTTAGGACGTTGCAGTACACTACCACCTTCAGAGGACAAGCAGCTTCTCGGCTGTAAGCACCAGCCCTGGTGCTTGGGGGAAAAAACTTCAACTCCCTCCGTGCGTGACGCTACCTGGACCGATGGTAGATCTGGGCCAGTCTTCCCCGGTGGGACCAGTGGCTACACACGGAATGCACCAGGACACCTTCGGAGGATCGGCGCATGAGACCAGGATGATCCTGTGGAGGGTATCCACAACGATTTCAGTGGACTAGGGCACAGGGTGGGGTTTTGACCGAGGCCGCTACCCGGACGGAGTGAGCCCGGACACAGCTTTTGAGAAGCAGAGAACTCGCCTCACAGAGCCCAGTTCAGAGAGTCGCGCTTGGCGACGTCCCACGTCCAATCTCGGTACCCACTCGTCTCCAAGTAAGCCGCCGGGATCCTGCTGGGGGTCCACTTGCCGGCAGATAACCCGCCTCTCCTCAGAGCCCGGTTCGGAGAGACTTACACGCGCTCGTCCGGAGCCTCCTGTCGACTCCCCTCGTGAGGAGTCATCGCATGCTACGTCTTGCCCTTGCAGCCTTACGGCGCCTGAGGGATGTTGCCATGGTGGATTGGTTAACGAGCTTCAGGAGCTACGACTCGCCCGGTCTGCCTACAGTTCGAGGGAACAATTACGTACAGCTCCGCTCGGACCATACCTTACCTGGACCGGCTTACGGCGCCTGAGGGATGTTGCCATGGTGGATTGGTTAACGAGCTTCAGGAGCTACGACTCGCCCGGTCTGCCTACAGTTCGAGGGAACAATTACGTACAGCTCCGCTCAGACCATACCTTACCTGGACCGCCGCGCCTTTGGTCCACGGGTTCACGTTGCGCCCGCTTACGGGGCGCTATTCCACCAGGAGACCACGTAGCAAATCCCTGTACAAGCCTCACGTGTGCCTACGACATAGCCGTTCGCTACGGACGCGCTCGCCTCTTTGCCGGTTCCGGCACCACTGACGCTACATGCCAGACGTTCTTCCTGGCTACGCTCAGTCATACGTTCTGAATTACAGGACCCCTCCCTCAGGGAGGTTAGAGGCTACAGGTACGTTATCAAGGCACTTGCATGGCCACGAACGTCACATTCGTCAGGGACTGTACTGTCTTACACTTCGTGGCTACTGGAGGCTGGCGGGCAGGATGACTTCGCCCGCCTCGATCGCAGAGTTCTGCCAGGCCAGCGAGACTCCTCGCTCTGGTGGGGGCCTTTTTGCGGGGGGCACAACTCCCTCCTGGCGCCTCAGCGCCGTAGGTATTCACCTACCTAGGGTCGTCGGGAGTTTGCGTTAGGGAGGACGGCCCTTGGGCCCTAAGGTGTGCTGGAGCGCGGCACCCACCTCCTATTCGCAATTCTTCCATTCAGTCATGTCATCGGTAATGTTTTTGAAGAAACAAATTCATTTTTCTTTAAAAGGTATTTTTTTCGAAAAATACTTACCGATGACATGACTCAAACGACCCTCCCACCTGCCCCGCTTGCCGCTGGTGCGCTAAGTATCCTGACTGAGGGATTATGGGTACCCGGCTTATGGGTGGTGGGTATAGGGAGACAACTCTTGGTCCCCTCGGGGTTCCCCGAGTGCCTCCCGGGTTGTGTTTTAACACAACTGGCTCTTAGGCTAGAATGAGTAAGTAGTAGACACTTCCATTCAGTCATGTCATCGGTAAGTATTTTTCGAAAAAATACCTTTTAAAGAAAAATGAATTTTTGTTCACTTTCTCTCAGCAGTGTTATTGATTAAGTTTTGATGATAATGGCATCGGTTTGTTTGTCAAGTATGATGTATGCTTGTCAGTGATTTCGTACCTTGCAGCCCTAGGATGGTAAGGTCCTAAATCATAGATCAGCACAGAGCAATGTGTATCATGGATATTGAGTGCTGGTTTGTGATGTTGGATCTTACAGCTGTAGAGCCGCAAGCTCGACAGTCACAGACCGGCACAGTGGGGGAGACTTTATTCTGGGGGAGACTTCTGAATGATGGGATTCATTGGAAGGCCTAGAATTTCTTAGGAAAACAAAAAAAAAAAGGTATATTTTAACACTCGTGGGCTGATATGTGATTTGGACTGTGCATCTTAAGTAAAGTTTTACGATACAAAATCACAGACCAGAACATAATTCGTGTGTTCAAACATTAACGTTAATATAAAATATTAGCACTGGCAGTCTCCCCTTTTCTTTTCATTAACGTTAAGTCATTTACGCCCAGTGCAGTAAAGCAGGAGATGGATCAACCATGATAATTCAAGGGTAGTGCCAAATTGGCTTGGCACCTGATGGCACAACCTAATCTGTCACTACCCTTGAATTATAATGGTCGAACCATCTCCTGTAACTGGTACATAGTCATTAAGTGACATCTCCAAACATTGGGAAATGTAGTTGTGGGGTTAAATGGGTTAAGAAGAGCATATTTCTGACCCTGTCATACAGCTTTTTTGCTTAACTTAACCCCCTTGTGCATGCAGCAACAGGTACGGTTTACAGCAGTGGTGGCAAAGGATTAAGCCTCTTGACTCCTTGCGGAGCAATGGTCCCCCCCCCCCCCTCACCTCCCACTCACCCCCCCCCCCACTCCCCTTCACCACCACCACCCCAAATTTCTTTGTGATCTTGGTGCTTTGGCATAAAAGGCCAGCTGACTAGTCTGTTGCATCAAGCTGCTCCCTGTTTGCTTAGGTCAGCCTGTGTACCCAAGGGTATTCCAATCAAGAGCTTGCTTCTTGACATTTTCGTGCTTAATCAGCCTTGACACGTCTCAGCAGAAGATCAGCCAACCAGGTAGTTTAGAGTAGTGCCTTAATAGCTTGGCGTCAAGATATTCAGGCACTACAATGGAACTGCCATGGCTGATCCATCTTCTGCATATGTTCATAATCATTTTAGAACACCTCCCAACTCCAAGAGAGTAGGTCTTAGGGCTGCATGAGTTGAGTTATTTTCCAGTGTTGAAGAATGATCCTTTTTAAGTCCCTTCTATTTATAGAAGGGACTTTTTAGGAAAGGTTGTGGTGGGGCGAATTGAATAGCATGTCCAGGATGTCAAAGGCGGGCAGGCCTAAACCTCTAACAAATGAAGTAACAAGATAAAAATTACGTCATGTCTAGTTACGCTAACCTCGCTGCTGAACTACATTTGCCACAAAACGCGGTATGTGCGTATGTATGTATGTATGTATGTATGTATGTATGTATGTATGTATGTGTGTGTGTATGTATGTAAACAAGAGAATCTCCTATATTTCTGTACACACAAGCTTGAAACTTAGCAAAATACTTTCTTAAGTGGGTGGCTAAGAGAGCCTCCAAGCATATTGTAATTGAATGTCTCATTGAAGACATAAACAACCGTTGATAGGAAGTCGGTTGACCCAGATTAGAGTCTGTAATTTTTGTCATATTTACTTGAACTTTTGGATATAGCTAGTTTGGAGAAAGACATTGGATGAGTTCGTTAGCCAGCTTTGTATCCTTTCAACTTCTTTAGTAAAAAGTAATTCTTTTCAGAAAAAAAATTAAAACGGTAAAAAACCTTTACTTCTAGAGAAAGTCAGACAGTGGCGGTGATGTAAAAGAGGCAACTCAGTCTCCATGCAGACATTGACATAATACTCTAATGTGACATAATTTTCTCTCACGTGCGCTCTCTCTCTCACACACACAAATATGCGTGCATCTCCAGGAGGAATAGATCCTCATGCGCCCTCTGGGCACATGGGGATCTATGCCTTTTGGAGATGTTTGGAGCGCGCACGCACGCACTAACACGCACACACACATCGATGTGCTTTCAGAAGAGCATGCAAATTGACCCGTGTACTTAGTATATCATGTAGCTAGGTAAAGTCGACCTGCTTTCACACAAATTATAGCAAGACTGAAATTGTACCGTGAAGTTCTAGTTTTGTCACCATTTTCTCAAGCCTATGAAGCGAAAGTGAAACTCAAATCACGTAAAATATAAAATTACATAAAACTAAAACTTATGTCAAGACAAATGACATTTGACAAATCAATAACGCGGAGGTTTTGCCCCTCCCCCCCCCCCCCCCCCCCCTTATGAAACTCACTGATGCATTGGCAGATCTGCGAGACTTTTTCAATAGGAGATAATTCAACATCAGAATCAGGTCAAAGACAAAAAGGTAGAGACCCTTGACAGCGAGGACAGCTCTCATATAGAAGGGACTTTGTGGGTTATGGTTCATCCCATCTTGTTCATCTAGTGAATAATTTAACACCTTTCACTGCATTTGTTTGTGACTGATTTTTTTTTTTTGGTTATGTTTTCCCCATTGCAGGATTTGCCATCATTCACACAAAGTGTTCATCGGTTTACCAATGACATTCGCTACTACAGACAAATCAACAGCAGCCTACCAGCAGGCTCCGTCACATTCTGAGGACTTACTGCACATAGATCCTATCTGGGTTATCTACATGGGCATTTGACAAACTGCTGTACACATCCACACATTATAGTGGCTTTCACAACTTTGGAGAGGCGTTTGTAAAGACTTTGCCAGTTGTTGGAGACATATCAGTCCCGACAGTGCCAGGGTGCCAGAAATATTCCATGGAAACAACATGATACATATGTGACTCATTCAGTTGCAAATCAAGAGTAATACTTGTAGATTCCACGGTGGCTGCAAGGGCTCATGCGAATCTACGTCTCTTGCTGGCAGAGCGCCACTCTGTCCCTTCATTTGAGACATGCCGCATCCGGATACACAGCTTAAGCTGCGTATCCGGATACAGCATGTCTCAAATGAGTTAAGCTCACAGAGACGACCGAGTGTGGGCCAACACTGGCCAGAAGGCTTCTTGCACATTGGGAAGGTGGTATTGTCTATCTTTTGATGCAGCCTCTGGTTACGGACACTGAGTTTTCTATGACAAGTGGCGGTGTCTGACAGCATTTGACTCGGTGCATATGCGGTAAGTGGGCTATGGTGCTAGCAGTCTCAAAAAATCCAGAAGCAATTCACGTGCTGAGTAGGGCTTCGGAATGATGCAGCTCACAATGTGCGTGTGTTTTGTTGTTTATTTTGTGAAAAAAGTGAATTGCTTACACTGGAAGTCCAGTCCAGTTTGGTGAGTGCCTATACTTCTGAAGAAAGAGAGATACTGCGTGTGTTCACCTGTTCCATGCCTCAGGATTATTGGGAAGACTCATCGTGTCACGATGCATGGTTTGTGCCATTTTCTGCACTGGTAATGTACATATTCTTTGAAGTGATCTGCTCCATGAGTCGTTAACCCCTTCACTGCCACAGTACTACATTGTACGTCTGAAATTCAACGCGAAATTGCTCCAGCCGTCCAAGGAACATGGATACAAAGTGGTTTCAGGAAGAGGCATATATCCTCATGAGCCCCCACAATTGCGGGGCTCATGAGAATCTATACCTCTTGCAGTTGTGTGGTGTCCATTTTTTTTTTTTAACAGTATCTGCTCGGCGTTAAACCCAAATAACTAATATTATCTAAGACATCTCCACCCTTCTTTTGGCAGTCCGTGTAAGTATGTACATGTGACAGAGGTTTTCTACTGATCCTTGTGCGTAGCGGAAGAACTCCTCTGCGTACAAGGCAAAAAAGAAGAGCGGAAACGTCGTTCATTTTATGACATGCAAACTTTGTAGGTTAAGTCTGCCCTTTTGTCCAGAATTATTGTAAGACATACCAACAGTTATAAAGACTATATTGTGAAGTATTAATCCTCTCCTGGAGCAGCTCCCTTTTATATGCAGTACCGATATATGTTGTTGCTGCTGGGATGCAAAGCAAAATACAAACAGTGCCAACTGTGGGAGATGGTTCAGCTGTAAAAACGCGAGAATAGTGCTGCTTGGCTGAGTTGTTACAGTTGATCATTCTCCCTCACCTTGTAGGTAGTGCTTAGTGGAAAATTCTAAACTGAGAGCTGTCTGACAGTGGAAATGAAAGGGCTACCAGCTATTGTACATTATGTTTAGGCTGCAGGTTTTATTTCCTATTTTGCGCATAAAAATCTTGTGCAGACATTTTTGGAAGAGCTAGTGCTGTTGCTATTCAGCTAACTGTCTGCACACACAAAAATGTTGGGAAAATAAACCCAGCCAGATGTAACCATTTTGATGGGTGACAGTCTTGAGTCAAAATCCAAGAAAGCTGAATTTCAGCTTTTTGTTCAGACAGAACAGGCCTTTAGACGGCCTGTTTCATCTTCAAGAGACATAAATTATCATGAGCCCCTACATTTGCAGAGGCTCATGAGAAAGTATGCCTCTTGCTGGCCATGGATCATAGTTAGTCCATGGACTGTTGCCAGTCATTGCAATTTCTCGCACTGTCAGCCATGCATTTCATATTTGAACTGAAAATTCTTTTTTTATTTTTTAATATACACAAAAGCAGCTAAGGAAGTGAGGACGTGTCATGTATGGATGCCTTCTGTTTCTCAGTCTTCTTCTTCATCTTCAGCATTCCCGAGTTTCAGCCTCAGATGTCAAGATTAATATCCACCTGAGGCATAATCCATGAGGGTTGCGTGTGTGCTCGTTTCCCCCAACGGGTTTCCACACTATACCAGATGGCATAGTCAGAGACACTCCGACTTCGTTGGTCTTTGGTTGTTTTTTTGTCGGGTTTTGCTCCCCTAGCATTTGCCTCTCCCAAGGCACCCACAATGCAGTGGGGCAATTTACCCATAGTTGGGAGTCAGGTTCACGGGCATCAGGGCCTATCCACACACTGGTGGGCCTGTATGCCGCGTGTCTTGGGGCCAGACCTCCTCCGAGTCCCCTGTAGTTCAGCCTGAGTCCGTGAGGTGCTCAGTTATCATGTGTCGCTGTGAGGAGGCACTACATGAGGCTTATTGTTGGAGAGGCTATGTACTGGCATAGAGAGACTGACGCATTCTGCCCTCCTTTTCGCAATACTGCTAGCTAGCAGTGGGAGCTGAAAGCGAGAAGTGACCACACTGAACACATCACAACAACCATTTTGACACACTGTTTCTCAGTATGTGCTTGTTGGTGAATGAGGAGAGAGAAAGATGCCAAATTAAACTTGGAGGGGGGGGGGGGGTGGGAGGGGGGGGGGGGGAAAGGAGGAGCTGTTTGTTGTTAAAGTCATAGTTATGAGTTATTGTGAGAAAAGTTGAATCAGTATTTTACTGCTATAAATAAAATAGGGTGTGCTGGTCCGTGATTTTGGACCTTTTGGCTCAAAGCTTTAAGGTTCAAAATCACAGACCAGCACTCGGTTAACTTGAGAATATTTGTTTTGTTATTTTCAGCAGATGATTTTTTTTGTGTGTATTATTTTAGTGTTACACTTGACATTTTGGCATCAGTGATAGTATTATAGGCCGTTTAACATCGGAGCACACATTTTTTTTTCCAAATATCTCCGTAAAGACACACTTTTCTGTACCTCTTCAAGAGCAAATATCATTTAGCGTGTGTTGACCTGTTATGGGCTATTTTTATTTAACTCTAATTTTTGGTTGATTTTTTTTTAGGTGAAAAGACAAAAACAAGCCATTTCTAGTATCCTATTTGAGCCCCAGTCAGATTTCAATATCGAGGTCAAGCGTGCAGACTTTATGTATGCCTGTACTGTTTCAGGTTGGAAAACTTTGGTCAACTTGCTCATTCACGTAAAAAACAGATCTTTCTTATACTGGGCTGACTATATCTGGGGCACGTTTAGGGATGTAAAACCAGTCATTTTATGAAAACTATTCTTTATTTTTTTAAGAGTGTACAGGAAAACTGGCACATTTGTGAGTTTATTGAAGGTAAATTGTATTAGGTCAACTGGCACTGAATGATATTTGTTCTAAGAAAAGTGGTTCTTTGCCAAGATATTTCCGAAAATGTGCTCTCTGATGTCAAACGACCTATAGGTGCCAAGCAAGAAAAGAAGATCAAAAGAAATGTAATACTTTGAAAATAGTATTGACATGTTTCAACATATATCCTTCAGTGTATTATGTACAGTGTACGTTCTGCATAAAAGTTAACCCATTTAACTCCATGGGCGCATTTCCCAGATTTTGGATGTGTCACCTAATGACTATGTACCAGTTTCAGGAGATGAATCGACCATGATAATTCAAGGGTAGTGCCAGATTAACTTGGCGCCATCAGGTGCCACGCTAATCTAGCAGTACCCATGAATTGTCATGGTCGATTCATTTTCTGCTGTAGGGTGTTGGGGCTAAATGGGTTAACCCCCCATGTGCATGCAGTCGCCAGTACTGTAAATAGTACCAGTGGCTGCGTCTGGCGTTACATCTTTTTACTGAACGTAAAGCATAGAATGTACACCAACTTGCATGTATAACGTCTCTAAACTGAACGTACAGCATTGAAATTGGAATGCACATACAATGTGCACACATGTGTTTTTATTACATGTCAGATCATGAGCTCTGAACTTTTGTCATTTTGGTTATACTGTTCGCAAGGTAAATGTATGTATAAAGTGAAGTACATGTGAAGTGCATTGTTATTGTTTTTGACATTACATGTTGCTCTGCATTTAGTAACAGTGTAAAATTAAAATTTTGTAACTTGTTCACAGAACACGAGTTGAGTGATACTTTGAACTTTATTTTGTCAAAGAACAAAAATCTTCATGTCCATCTTTTCAATTTTTAACCTGTCAACCACACTTCATCATGGTTGCCTTTTATGTGACATCAAAGAAAAATCAAAGAAACTCAGTGCAAGTTTGTCTTGTTGCCTTCAAAATGGAGGAAAACATACTGAGATGTGTTTTATATTTAACCCATTCAGTCCTGACGCACTACAGCAAGAGATTGGGCGACCAGGATAATTCAAGGGTAGTGCCAGATTAGCTTTGCGCCTGTTGGCGCCAAGCTAATCTGGCACTGCCCTTGAATTATCATGGTCGATCCATCTCCTGCAACTGGTGCGTAGTTATTAGATGACGCCTCCAAAATTTGGGAAATACAGCCGTCGGGCTGAATGAGTTAACATTGTGCCAGAAATATTGGCTATCAAACAGTGTGAAAATAACAGCTGTATTCAAAGAGTCATAGGTAGTTTTCTGACAGAGACAGAACTGCACTGAGTTTCTTCAGCAGTGAAAGTTTAACCCCCTTGTTCATGCAGCCACGGTATATTCAGAGACGGCAACTCTTCTAATTTCGCCGTATTTTCTTACGCCAAAATTAATTTCTTAAGATTTTACGGCCAAATAAATTATCTTCTGCCGAAAAAAGCACTGAAATTGTCCGCTAAAAGTTACCAGTTTCTCGCTGACTTTGCTGCTTTTATACTGCCGAGCCATCGCGTTTCCCTCGAGATAAATAATGAGCCAATTAGAAGTGTCCTCTGATTACCGCAACCAATCAGAATCTGAAATATACATGATCGGAAAAAGTGTGATTTCAGTTCAGTTCAGTAGTTTTTGGGATTTCGCTGTTTTACACTCTAAGCATGGGTGATGAAAGTGAATCGTTAAAACGTAAAAGTGCTAATTGCAGCAGCAATAATGAGGCAAAAAAAGCGAAAACAGTGTATCAGCAGAATTTTTTGCAACGTTATTCCAAAGACTATCCGTGCAATAACCACGTCCAAAGTGTCGCAAGGACATGCTCGCTGTGTTACATGTGAATTAAATTTCAAAATATGTCATGGTGGATTAGACGATGTCACGCAAAATCTTCCTGTCAAATTTTATTTCTTCCTGTCAAATTTTGAAAATGGGTAAGGTCAGGTAGTGAAAGGGGTTGGCATCTCTGTATATTGTGAACACTACAGGTGGTTGCATGCACATGGAGGTTAAAATTTACAACATAAAGACAAAACTGCGCTGATTTTTTTCAGCAGTAAATGCTTAGAAGCTGACGACGTGATCACAGCTTGGGACGTTCGCCAGACGGTCACACTGGGCAATATCCGGGTTGAAGGCTGTGCCTGGTGCACATTGCTTTCGGTACCTGATACAAATAAAAATACATGTAGAGATTCTGTACAGCGACATTCAGTGCAGTACAGGAACTGGTTGTCCGCATATTATGGCGATACCTGGGATCATAAACTTGGTCTGCTTTATTGGTGTTTTCACTAACCCTTTTAGCCCTGGGACCCAGCAGCAGATGGATTAATCGTGATAATTCAAGGGTAATGCCAGGTGAGCTTGGCGTCTGAAGGCACCAAGCTCATCTGGCACTTGCTTTGAATTATCATGATCAATCCATCTCCTACAACTGGTACATAGTCATTAGGCAACACCACCAAAATTTGAGAAATAGGACCTTGGGGCTAAAAGCGTTAATGTGGCGTTAAAGTTACAAAGGATGTGAAGAAAAAACAGTAAATAACCTTAGTTGGTCCACGCACAGCTGACTGGACTTCGTACAGCCAGCTGTGCATGGGCCAACTAAGGCCGCAGTTGGCCAGATAAAGTTTTGCTCATTGGGTATATACTTGGGAGCCACAGACCTGACTGCAGAATATCTGATTTCACAATAATCTGATGCACATAATGCTGAGGCTGCAGATAGGTAACGTACATCATTTCACACCCAAACAGTACATGGGCTTGTTTACGAGAGTTTCCCCATATCCCTACCCTATACTTACTACAGTATGTCAACACAGTCTTTGTGCCTTGCCTCTACCGACCAGCTTCAATGTACTGAATATTTTTATTGGAACTTTGTCATTGCACATCTAATTCGTCTGTATTCCCACCCAATGGCCCAGCTGGGCCATCTCTTTTTGAACAGTGAAGATGGAAGTTTTTAATGCTTCTGCTTGTTGATTGTGTGTGCTGTGTACACGGAGGTGGACAGGCATCATAATCTGAGTCTGCACGAGATCTGGACTGACTGAAATGAGGGAATAACCCACCCATTCCTACCTTGCTGGGTATCAAACTAGAACACTCACACTACTAGCTATAGTGCTAATAAAGAGATTGACTTGGTACCTGATTCCGTTGGAACAGTGGATGAAATTGGCACAGTCCATGGGATCGGTGTACAGCCCGTCGGGAAGATTTTCACAGAATGTGTTGTAGCTGGTTAGGGCTTTATTTTCAAGAAAGAAAGGAAGAGGGGAAGAAAAAATGTTCAAGTTAACAAGGTTGAATTTCCAAACTTGCTCAGTTTGTTTATAAATATGCAGCCCACCTCTTAACACATTACATCCTGAGGCTGATTTTTTTTTTTTTAAATTGCTTATTGTCCTCTGAAGGCTACATTACAGATTAGGAGATAGATCAACCATTTTAGTTCAAGGGCGGTGCCAGAATAACTTGGCGCCTCAGGTCAAATTTATTTCCTGCAATAGTGTTCAGGATGATAAGGGTTAAAATACAATGATCATCTCGTATGAGTGTCAGCTTACATAGCATTCAAGTCAATGTGGCCACACATATATGCAAAGAAAATAACGGAGCGACATTCAGATTCATTCTTTCTTGCTGGGTCACGTCTACAAATGCCGATACCCATTGGGCTGACCCTAGCGCAGGTTGGCCAGACTTTTACCTTTCCTGCCGTAAGATGGCTGCATTCATAGGGGCATGATGATAGTGCTTTGACTAATGCAAATCTGCTGTGCCACCGCCTACTAAGCTCGAGTCAGAATACAAGGGAGGAAATGAAAGGCACACAAAGCGACAAAGCACTGTGATTCCAGAGCAGTTTTCAACCCTCACAGCAACCATCCGCCTAAAACCTCAAACTCAGTAGATATTTCACCACAGATCTATACCGACCTTGTCCTCGATCAAAACTGATAGTTTAGTATCAAGGCTTTTTGCACAGTCAAACATCATTCATAGCAGATGTCGAGTTGTAGGGTTTTAGATGTGGCCGGAAATACGGGTTTATGTAAATTAGCATATCCAATGAAATTAAAACAAGAGTGCGTCTTGCTGTCAACATGAACTTGTGACCTGCACGCAGCAGTCGCTTTAGGTAGGTATTTCCCCCAGCCTGAAAAGGTCTACTTTTATGGAGTCTGGTTTAAACACTGCTCAGTTGTACATATATCTTTTCGAGTAATTCTCTTTGACTTTTAGAGTAAACACAGCAGAAAACAATGGATGCACTGCAGTGCATAGTGGCCTCTTTCACGGCACTCTATTAAAGGGTTTAACGTTCAACTCAAGATGTTCAGAAAGAGCTCTGGGATACTTCCGGCCACAACTAGAATTTCGCGGGTGTGCTTCGTTACCTCCCTTGTATTCTGACTTGAGCGATGTACACGGTGGCCGCGCGCACGCGGTGGCACAGCGGATTTGCATTACTGACTCGTCGGGCCCCTATAGTTGCATTATCCTGCAGGAATCACCTCCACAAAAAGCGCTGCCGACAGCCAAAGGGTTAACCCCTTCACTGCCAGTAGATGCAGTCTGTCTTTACTGTGAAATCTGTTATTTCAACCACAACGAACCCGCTCTGTCCAAAGTACACAGATCCAAAATGGGCTCTGCAAGAGGCATAGATCCACAGGCGCCCCAGCGGCAACTGCAGTGGCCCGTGTGGATCAGTCTCTGTGGCAGTAGAAGGGTAATCGCCTTCTCTCAGCAGCTAAGGTGTTAACTCGTTCAGCCCGACGGCAGTATTTCCCAAATTTTGGAGGCGTCATCTAATGACCGTATGCACCAGTTGCAGGAGATGGATCGACCATGATAATTCAAGGGCAGTGCCAGATTAGCTTGGCGCCGACAGGTGCCAAGCTAATCTGGCACTACCCTTGAATTATCATGGTCGACCCATCCCCTGCTGTAGTGCTTCAAGGCTGAACGGGTAAAGTGTCTTTCTAATTGTTTTTTTCTTATCCACAGAGTACACTTACCAGGCGTGGCTAGATTCTTTGACCCGGCCACAGGCTGCACCACCGGGTCTTGCACGTAGTAGTGTTGGCAAGCGGGCACGTTTCTAGGTGCGTCACATTCTCCCAGCTCCTGATTGTAGACGGTGCCAGGCGCGCAGAGCATGCGGTAGGCGTGTCCGGTGGAACACATGATGAAGTGCGCGCAGTCTGTAGGGTCCGCGTATTGGCCGTCAACCCTGTGTCGGCAGAACGAAGCCAGCTCTGTTGACGAAACGAAAAATAAAAAAAATAAAAATTGAGAAGCCTATAACCCAATGCGCACAAGGCCATCGGGGCGACGTCGGCCCGAAGGCCTTTAGCGCATTGGGTTAAGGCTTTGTCCCATGCTGTCTAGGAACAACTTGCCGAGGGCATCTCTGTTGATGAAAAAGAAAATGAGTGAGCGTCAGGCAATTTCATGTTTGCCTAGGAGAAGAAACCGGGCGGTTCTGTTACAGGCGTCATTGCTCCTAACACAGGTAGTAGTAAATAGTACCTTTGTTACTATTTACTACTACCCGTGTTAGGAGCAATGACGCACGATCATCCCGCGCCTGTGGGTTCTGTCCCCCAAAAGATAATCATTTCCGGGGGGGCGGGGGGCATCGTTCTCTCTGCCCCCCAACGCCTCTCCGCCCGCCTTCTCCCGTAACATTGGAGAAAAAATTGAGAAAGAAATACAGTCGACTTCGCTTATTACTAGGTGGGATATAACGAAAGTCGGATTAACAACACTTCTTTCACTGGTCTCGACAACTTTCTGACAAATTCGCTTATCACAAACTTCGGATTTAACAACGAAAACATTTGAGTCCGTTGACGGTTATATCCCCCCCCCCCCCCCAAATTTGTTTTGTTTTGTTTTGTTTGTTTGTTTTGTTTGTTTGTTTGTTGTTTTTGGGTTTTTCTGGGTTTTTTTTTTTTTGTTTGTTTTTTTTTTTGGTGGGGGGGGGGGGGGGGGAGGGGTTGAGGGAAATCATAAATTTTAATATTTTAATATTTATGTTGATTCTTTCGAGGCTGGACAACCATCGTCTCTCGACCATAACCCCACCTACCCCCGCCCCCCCCCCCCCCCCCCCCCACCCCACTGAGAAAGTCTTGTTGCTGTAGGGTTGTGAAGCAATAACTCGCCGATTAACACGACCCCCACCCACTCACCGCCGTGAGATGGCCTTGGTTGCCTGCTGGACGTTAAACCCAAATAACTAACTAACTAGCCCACCCACTCAGTTTGATTTTTTTTTTTTTTTTTCGGTGGCTGAAACCCCCACCCGGGTCTGCCCTGGGGGACTTGGGTGGGGTTAGGTATTTTTTAGTTCCCAGGGTCACCCTGGTCAGCCCCACAGGGTGGGTTTTTCTCTCTATTCTGGGGCATGTGTTTCTGTCTACCCTTTGTCCATTCACCTGTATTTGCCTTTTTAAAACTCTCCCTACTGTCTGCACTGCCTGTAGCTCTTGATATTGGATGTGTGTTGCTAAATGGTCTTAGCTTTATTTAGGCCCCATGTGTTAGGTTTATTTAACGTATTTGACCGGCTGGCGACATACATTCAATGTTCTGTTTTGGTTTTTTTTCACAAGCAGTGCAGGCACGTCCTGAGAAAGCCTTGTTGCTGTCGGGACGTTAAGCAATGTACAATCAATCGGTGGCTGAAAGTAAGGTCCCCCCCAAACACACACATACACACACACACACACATTCATGAAAATATCTTCCGACGCTATTATTACTACCTAGCAATTTGCAGCCGAGATTCAGGGCATAAATACAGTTGCAGTCGCTACCCAATGCGCAAAAAGCCATCGGGCCGACGTCGGCCCGTTGACCTTTTGCGCATTGGGTACAGGGTTCGCGTATCCGAATGCAGCATGTATCGAATGGGTTAAATCATATGATAACAACTAGCCCATCCCAGAGAAAATTATGACTATGTTAAATACTAAAATGCATAACGTTAATGTCCTCACCGAGAGCCGAATATGGGGCAGCGGTCGTTGGTCCAGCAGCAGACGTGGTCGTTTCGGGCGGGTGTGTCGACGGAGCCTGTGAGGTGGGAGGGTAGGTACTGGGTGCTTGGGAAGTATGAGCGTCCGTGCCGACATGAGTTGTCGGCGCGTGGGATGTGGGTGCTTGGGAAGTGGGTGCATGGGATGTGGGTGCTTGGGTAGTGGGTGCGTTGGAAGAAGGTGCATAGGTGGAAGGGTAATCAGTAATCTTGGTAGGCAGAGAAAAAACAGGAATACGTATTACTTTTTTGCCCTTGAAACATTCATGCTTTTAAAAAAAAAAAAACAGCAGCAGCAAATGGATCGGCCATGAACGTTTAAGAGTAGTGTCATCTCATTATGTTCTTCTGTGAATGATCAGCACCTAGAACAGTGTTGTTCCCAATGCTCAAAAGACTATCGGGCCGACGTCGGCCGCCGGTGGCTCGCACACGGCCGCAAAAGGCCTTTGTGCATTGGGTTGTTGTTATACGGCTGGGGATACTGAGACTTCTCGACATTTTGAACAAGATCTATGTGGTGCATTTCCACCTTCGCCACCCTATATATGACCTAGCACAATTTCAAGTTTACCAAACGTGTGCTGGTCCGTGATTTTGGCCCTTAAGGTTTGAAGCCGTAAGGTTTAAACTTACAGACCAGCACATTTAGGGATACTTTTTACTTCGTACAACTTCAGCATGTCATGTCTGCAGTCTGCTTTTCGTTAACACTTTCTACCACTTATACAGTGTCTGTCTGATATGATTTAGGAGTAGGACACCCATTTTCTTACCGGCAGTGCATATGTAGACACAACGGGGGTCGGAGGATGAGTGGTAAAAGCGACAGTTGTTGAGGTAGGCCTCTGTGTTGTTGCACTTGCAGAGGTGGGGCTGTCCCCGATGGAGCATCTGTATGTGTCAGGCCAGTCGCATCGGCCGGCGTCAACGTTGTAGACCAGGCCTACCATGTAAAATTACTGGTGTCAATATTTTGTACACAGCTTTATCAGTGTGCAATATGATGCGGAAAAAAAAAATGCAGCATCATTGTGGTAAACCGTCGTACTTACCATTCTTTAAACTGAATCTCGGTATTTTACCGCTTTGAAACACTACAACAGAAAAGTAGCAGCCGGTAGAAAATTCCGGTTAGAATTGAAATTACTGGTAGTGTGGAAGCGTAGATACGAAAGAATACGAAGTTATAAAGAAGACGTATAACAGTAGTTGTAATGGAGCTAAGGAAAAGTCAGTCATCCTTTTTCCCCCCGCCATACCACGGTGTCTATTTCAAGACAAACTGATTTTTTTTTTTCCCGTGACGGCTCTAGTCTCGTTAAGTTAAACAAGAGCAGGGCGGAAACGGCAAAGGATGATGTGATTTTTTTTTTTTTTTTTATTATTAAAAAAAAAATCAGAACAATGGGTGTATCGGTTGTCAATAACCCAATCCCGAACACACACTGGTTGTCTCCCTCGATTCGCTACCGCTGGCCCGCTGCCAGCGGTAGCGAATCGAGGGTGCAACCGGTGTGGCGCGGACACTGACCTTCGGCACAATCCACGGTGTAAGTGATGCCGGAAGCGCAGATGACGTACTCCACACAGGAGTGGGGGCTCGGGTAGAAGCCGTCGGCGTGCTGACTGCAATCTAGGTCGTCCGAGTGTTGCAAGGGGTGGGGAGCTTTCTTGGTAGTCGCTGCAAGCAAAAACGATTTTGGTGAAGATGTTCTGGTTAATTCATTCAAGGATACCATACGTCTTATTACTATAATAATAATAATAATAATGAGTATTTATATAGCGCTTAATCTTAATCAAAACCTCGAAGCGCTTTACAATCTGTACACAAAAATAAAAATACAATGACATATGCACATAACAAACACAACACAATACCCGAACACATCACTTTTACCATGAACTAAACAACAATGCATACATACTAATTATGTTCTAATTAACATTCAGTCTAAAACAAGGGATTACGGAACTATAACTAAGGCATCAAACACTGGCAATTATTCAAAGTAAAGCGTGAAGAGGTGAGTTTTCAACGACCTATTGAAGTCAGAGACACCTCGAGAAGAAGTGTATTCCATAACACTGGGGCTTGATAAACAAAAGTGCGCTGACCAAATGTTTTAGTTTGGACAGAAATAGACCTACGGAGGTACGGATACTCATTAGCATCCGTACATTGCACGTCTCGGATGAGTTAACACCAATGAAAATACACTTCTATGTTGAGTCCCCTCGGCAATGACCCTTTTCAGCAATATTATGGTGTAAATTGGTTTCAGGAAACGGCATAGACTCTCGTTACATGCCTTCGCACGCGTGGGTCGAGAGAATCTATACTGCAGGGCCGTTTTTAGCTAGACACAAACAACAAAATGGCTTACTTGGTTCTGTGGTAGCTTCTGTGGTAGCGGCTTGGGTAGCGGCATGGGTCGTCGCACCGGCACTGACGGGAGCTCGTGTCGTGGTTGTGGTGGTGGTGGTGGTGGTGGTGGTTGTGGTTGACACCGCTGGGGCGGCGGTGTGGCTGTCGGGGGGGAAAATACGAGTGAACATCTGAAGTATGTACACGTTCTTGTATGTGCATGCAAATACAGCTTCCAGCAAGTTAGCTCATGGGTAGATGCCTCACAATTTCCGCAACAACAATGTGAATAAATATATGAATGAATGAATAAAATAAATAAAACAACAAAGGCAACAATATAATGGTCTCGTTAAATAAATAAATAAATAAATAGTAAAACAGCAACAACCCAATGCGCAAAAGGACATCGGGCCGACGTCGGCCGCCGTTTGCCCGCGCACGGTCGTGCGCGGGCCAACGTCGGCCGACGTCGGCCCGATGGCGTTTTGCGTATCGGGACTATAATGGTCTCGTTCTCGTAGCGGCAGACACGTACCTTTCCCGGAGGCATCGGCATTTTGCCGCGGGGCGCTGATCTTGACTAACGGCTGAAATCAGTGTGGCTCGCGAGAACCGCCTGTGCCTACTGCATATTATCGACGCTGGTTACGTGGACATCATTATGTTAAACTACAGCAAAGACCTTATATTACAAGGTATTTGACCAGAACGATCACTCCGTTGTCGTTACGACAAAGTGATCGCTCGCATTGGCCCTCATTAAAATGAAGGCTAGACATTTTGTCTCTAAAACCTTCACATATTTTTCTCTCGAGAATCGAGGCGTACGGCTATAAATGAACCACACTTGGCATAGATCCGGCCTGATGAACCCCCGCCAATGCGGGGGCTCATGAGGATCTATGCCTCTTGCATTAGGGTGTTGCTTGATTTCCCGCTCATGATGGAACGATGAGGATCCGGTTGCGCATTTTGCAGATGATTGCCTTGGAGTTTACTCACAGATCGCCTGTGTTGTGCAGGCATTCGTCGTTGATCGCGGTCATGAGAGGGAACCTCCCCTGGCCACAGTGGTTGCCGGTGAAGTCGTCCAGAGGCAGTGCCCAAACCATCACACCGCCAAAGTTCTGCTGCTTCACGTAGCGAACCTGCGCAAGACCGTCAAAACTGCCATTTAACAATCCAGACCAAACAGGTGACTGCCAAGCGTGTAAATGCAGAGAAGAACCCAACGGACGGGAGCAAGAATAAATACTCTTCTTTGCTGACAAGATAAGTAGTGATTGAACGTTACACTTGTTTGTCTGTTTTGAAGACGGGTATTTACCCAAAATGATAATAAATTGAAATTGTGTTGTAACTGTCTCTGCTAAGCGTGTTTCTTTCTCCATTGGATTCTTCTCTACCATTTAACACATTCACGGCTTCGGCATCCCGACGGTCGACCGTCGGGGGACAGACGCAAGCGTATGTTTTTTAATCACGTCACAGCTTCGCGGCTGAGGTCGCAGTAGCCGCACTTGTGTTCGTAAGCCTACATAGATTAATTATTGCTTGTTTCCATATCCGGCCCTTACCCCATTTACCGTGCACTATCGAGAAAATTGAAAACCACACAACTGCAAGGAGGTATAGTTCATCATGAGCCCCCGCAACTGCGGGGGCTCATGATGAACTATACCTCCTTGCAGAGGATCTATGCCTCTTGATGAAAAAGTTTGGAATCCACGTTCTTTTGGCGGCTGGGGATCTTTGACGCTGAATTTACAGTCATGTAACAAACCGCAATAATATATATGTGCAGTGAAGAGGTTTATACTGTTAGTGTCTGTGACCTCACGATTGTTCAGATGGAGAAAGCTCTGTTACTGTAGATGGTTTGATATACAGTGCAAACAATAGAAGTAGAAGTCATGTTAGCAGCACAAGTAGTGAGTTCCATTGGTCTTATACACATTGAGATACTATGAGGATGTCGTGAGATGTCTTCACTCGGTCACGCACCTTCTCCCTGAGACTGGCCGTGTCGTCAAAGCCGATCCACTGGTCCTGGTAGTGGATGTACGGCACCCGCTGCTCATCAATAAACTCCACCACACCCCCCTGGCGCTTCAGGTCACAAATCTGCAACAGACAAGACATGGGTCAACGAGCGATGCCTTGATTTATCGATACAACACCAACACGTTCTGTTCACGGCGGATAACCAGTTTCTACAACACTCCAAACATCTCCAAGAGACGTAGATCCCCATGAGCTCCCCCCCCCCCCCCCCCCCATCTGCGGTCCGAAAGCCAATACGCGTCCCACCTCATGTCTCAGAAGTCTTTCTAGAGTATCTTTCGATGTCCGCGCGCCAATATTTGTCTGACTAAACACCCAGCAAGCGGAGTAACACGAGTGTTCTCAGTCCTTCCCCCAAACAAACAAGCAAACATGATGAATGGATCACCTCATAGTAGGACAGGAATCCCGACTCCCTGGTGTACTGTCCAGCCGTGCCTCCTCTGGGTGCGCTGGCTCCAACGTGATGGGCCGAGGAACTTGCCAGGGTGAAGGATCGCCCGTATAGACCCATGCCGATGTTGAGCTTGTCGCGAGGGGCACCCTGCTGCACCCAGTACTGCGCTGCCCAGTCCTGTGTGCGCGATTAAACAGCGTCATTATATTTTGTGCTGGCCTGTGATTTTGGACCTTACGGCTTTCAGCCGTAAGGTCCAAAATCACAGTCCAGCAAACACGTCTTGTCACTTTAAACAAACGCATGTGCACGTCGTCAGTGCGTATTTTCCGTAGTCACTTGTAAGGTTCAGGTTTCGGTGGGGAGGGGGGGGGGGGGGAATCATATCCACATACATGTGCTGGACTGTGATTTGGTACCATTTTTGCTTTATTATCCCACGAGGGAGAATTATTCTGGGCTGCCCTCCCCGGAAAAAAAGCGACCGGCCGGCCTACGTAACCAATATTGCTTAGGGAGGAAAGCCAAAGTTCCCAAGTTTCCCGAAGTTTTCTTACCAAGTTGAGGTATCGGTCCTCTCCGGATTCCCAACTGCCCGCGTACAGAGGGCTGTTGTGACCCGTCACGTCTTCCCAGGCCCCGTGAAGGTCATAGGTCATCAGATTGATAAAGTCAAGGTCCCTGAGAAAGAAGAAGGCATTGGTCGAAGTGGTTTATACATTCTAATGATCCCCAAGAGTACACAAAAAGAAGGAGCCTCGCTTTCCTAAGCGTCCTCCGTGGAGTGCAAGTCTTTACCCATCCTGTTAGAACACGACACTCACTGCTTCGTCCGTCTACGAAGGAGTGATGACCCTGCTCTAACAGGATCCGTGGCGTTTGTCTGTCCGAGATGCAGTAGAGGTTACAGTTTACGAATCGGACGAAATCGAGCCGATTTCTTCTTCCCTAGATCATTTCTTTTGAGCCGAGAAACAGACAATCTTATGTGCTATTTTTGTCACTTTGTTTTTAACCCATTTAGCCCCGGGACCCTGCAGCAGGAGGTGGATTGATCAGTCATGATAATTGAGGGTAGTGCCAGATGAGATTGGCGCCTGAAGGCGCCAAGCTCATATGGCACTACCCTTGAATTATCATGATCAGTACATCTCCTACAACTGATACATTGTCGTTAGACAATGCCTCCAAACTATGGAAATGGGGTCCTGGGGTTAAGAGGGTTAAACAGCTAAGTGAAGCCTCCCCTAGAAATCACATAAGCCCCAAGTGATTAACTTTGAGCTAACAACATTCTCGACTGAGATGGTTTAACCAATTCAGCACGGCTCTGGCACATCAGTCACATGACAAAGCCGATAATGATGAATCGACCATAAAGGATTATAGCACAATAGCCCGGCCTAGGCGCCAAGCTATTCTGACACCACCTTTCAACTATTATGGTCGATCCGTCTCCTGAACATTATTGTAGTCTCAGTTCAGAAGACTGGCTCCCAAACTTGACAATTTCGACCTTAGGACTGAGTCTCACCTAGAAATGGCGGGAATATCATAGCCTGTATCGATGTTGCTCTTCCCAGCAGCCACTGCGGTCGTAAGCAGCAGACGTGGCTTGCCCGAGGACGTTGCTTCTGCTTCGAATGCTGCGCGCATCTCCTGCAAGGGTCAGTATGCAATAAGATGGTGCAACATATATAATAATAATAATAATAATAATAATAATAATAATAATAATACATAGTTTTTATATAGCGCCCTTCCCCACGAACAGCAAGCTCGGAGCGCTTTACAGCACATAAAAAACATTAAAAAGGAAAAAAATTAGAACACACTCACTCTTTAAATAAACATCTGCTCGCACCATGTAGGCGCATTTCTAACACAAAACACACACACACACACACACACACACACACACAGACACACACACACACACACGCACACACACACACGCACACACACACACACACATACACACACACAGCCTATCTACATGGGCTACCCACATACACATACGAAACAACCAACATTTCCAGGCAGCACATCCAGACTAAGATAACCTTGATATGCTACCAGAAGCTATACCCAGTACGCAGAATACCACGGGGCTGACAACGGCCCGAGAGCCTTTTGCTTACAGGTCATCGTGCAATATTTCCAATTATCATATGATCTGGACCGGCACTACTTGAGTGATGTATTGCCACAAACTGAAACGGCACTGAGGATTGAATTGGCTGTTGCGGTGTACAAAAACTGAGTCAGTGGAGCAGTCAAAATGAGGCGACATAGTTTACATGTCATTGTGTTTACGTAAGCTGGTTTTCCTCCCTTGGATCGTACGACCGCTTGAAGCTGTAATCCAGTGCGACGTTGGCCGCCATTAGCCCGTGCGCAGGCCAAAGCTGGGCGGCCGCTCACGTCGGCCTGACGATCTTTGGCGCATTGACTGAGCAGGTCCCGCAACGACACCAGTAGCAAGACGTCTTCGACCAGTCGTGCGCGGGCCGGCCACTGCGGTCCGTCGACGGCCCGAGGACCTTTGCAAACTGGGGAGGAGGCAGACCGGTAGCGGCGGAACACATCTATTTTTTTCATTCCAGTTTTCACACGCGCTGCAGGTGTTATATATTGCAAGTGTACCCTCATTAACTAAAGGGTATGTTATGTTGTTTACTTGCTCCCGTGACTGACGTTCGCGCCGGGGACCCATACCAATCCCGACACCCACAGCCAGTGTGACTCATACGAACTTAACTTGAACCGGCTAAAGGGGACCCATTTGTACGCATGCCCTTCGTTCTCACAGTATTACACCGCCACATTTTTGTGATGATGCGGAGAAACGGCGAGGCCATCATATTCTGTGGAGTATTAGATACGACTAACTTTCAAATCAGCACACTGGTTACTGATTTCCCTCGATTCTCTTGCGCGGCAGCGGTAGCGAATCGAGGGAGATAACCAGTGTGTAGAATATGGCAGTAGTCTACGGTAGCCGTTGCGTTTATTAACTCATTACATTCTGAGGATGAGATTATCATATTATTTTTAGCTATGAGGCCTTTGGGGTCTATGCCACAATTCTGGAGACAGATCGACCATGATAGTTCAAGGGTGGTGTCGGAATAGCTTGGGCGCCTATAGGCGCCAAGCTATTCCAACACCACTCCGGCTTCAACTCAGTATCATGGTCGATCCACATCTTGTCGCAACACTGATGTTATGGCTTTATGGCTAAATCAGTGAAACAAATTATGTCTTACAATCTGTGGCATTGCGATTCCTCGTCAGTGCGGTATTACATATGTACAAAGCTAGGCAGAACCGTCATAGTTCACGCGCTGCCTCGTAACAGTCTGCCGGACGTGACTCAAGACGCAACAACAGCCTGCTCTGATTACACAGGCCTGCAAAAGGCTTTTACATAATGACATTGTCACGTTCTTCTGACGTAACAAAATACCAGGCGACTGAGATTTTCGTTGTTACGTCGGAAATTTGTTATAAAAAAAAAAAAAAAAAAAAAAATTCATTGTCGAAAAATTGTGGTTCATTTCGGTCTCTGAAACAATGTTGTAAAATCTGACTTGTGTTCTATTCGACCTCACGATGTTTTAAGCGAAGCCTACTGTGCCAAGCCGTGGAATAGCGGATCTTCCGTAAGAGGTGAGCTTGTTGGCGCGGTGGTAGAGAGTTCGACTCTCGTCCGCAAGATCGCGGGTTTGAATCCAGCTGGGGTAAAAATTTGTTCCGATCTTATTTGGTGCCCCGTGTTTGAAATCACCTTCGTGGTGGACAAAAGATGTTAAGTCCTAAACGTTCGACGTTTTCTTCCTTGGGAAGGCAAAAAACAGTAAGTGCATTTTTGTGTAAGGCGAGATTTCCATTGTCATATTATGAAATTCTCGCTTTTGTCAAAAATGGACTTGCTGTCGTTTGCCTTCCTAGGGCAGAGATTCTTTTGAGTCGCACGCAAAAAGGTCGGACTAGATAACTGAATGTCCATGACCTACCCTGACTAGATCAGTGAAGCGGTCCTTATCCTCGGGCGGACTGCCTCTGTTCGCGGGGTACTCCCAGTCCAGGTCCAAGCCATCGAAGTTGCGCTGCCTCAGGAAGGTGATGCTCTGCTGAATGAACTCGCGTCGGTTGGCAGGCGACTCCACGATCTGAGTGAAGGGGGCAGAGCCGAGGTTCCAGCCGCCCACAGCCAGTAGGGTCTTGACGGCAGGATTCTGCAGTTTTAGTTTCTGGAATCGCTCGAACCTGAAATGTAGGGAGGGTACCATGTACGCCAAAGATCAGTCGTCGGGCCGACGTCGGCCCGAGTGTCATATGCTTCCTGGGATGGTCGGTGATCATAAGGGTGAGAGGGTGGTTTGACACGTGAAGTATCTGTCCACGTTACAAATTCAACATAGACAGATACTTCACGTGTCAAACCACCAACGTGATTTATGTCATCTCCTGTGTTAAATGCGGCCAACTCTATGTTGGAGAGACGGAAAGAACCATCAACGACCGTTTCAAAGAACATCTTCAGTCTGTCAAGTACCAATACAACAGACCGGTCGGACGACATTTCAATCAGGCCGACCACTCCGTCTCAGACATTCGAGTTAAAGGCCTCTGGCTTATGCAAGCCAGTAATGTCTGGGCCATGAAAGACCGTGAAAAATTTCTGATTAATAAACTGGGCACTGTGGCGCCACTCGGGATGAATATGAAAGATTAACATTGTTTACCTTGCTTGTGTCTGCTACTTTACCTCACTGATTTACTACTCACTAATCAGTTAGGTGATGTTGGCGCTGGTTGATATGTACATTTCCCTTGGGGACTTTCTCAGCGCTGGCCGAACGTTTAGTTGGATCCCTTGCCCTTCCCTGTCGGGCACCGGGTCTCCGGCTCACGTTTTGATACGCGGTTTTGGGGCGGGGCGATCGTGTGCATCCCTTGGGGATGTATGTGGTCGTCTTGTTGCGTGCCTGTGTGTTTTTCTGTGGGCTGGTGGGTGCCTGTTGGGTGGGGTTGGTGGCTCTGGCTGGTTGTCTTCCGCCCCCCCCCCCTCCCTTTTTTTTTTCCTTCTTCCCCTTCCTCCTTACTCCTTCCCCCCCCCCCCCTTCCCCCCCCCCCCCCCGCCCCCATCTCTCTCTCTCTCTCTCTCTCTCTCTCTCTCTCTCTCTCTCTCTCTCTCTCTCTCTCTCCCCCCCCCCCCTTATTTTTTGAGTTACCCTTGAAGACGGTTTCACAACTACCTACTCTCCACTTATACCAATATTCTCTTACTGAATTTGATTATTTGCTTTGTTTTCATGACTTATTACTTGTTGTGTACCGTGCTAAATGCTGGGTTTTTTTTTTCCCGGGGTCCTCCCGTTTTTCCCCGAGGTAGTCCTCAACTTGAAGGTGATATAAAGTTTGCCTTCGGGTTGGTGTTTAGCAGGCTTTGTGTATTAGACACTCAGCCTACTTCGTGCCCAAGGGTACTCCCCATTCGTTCTCTCTCTCTTTCTCTCTCTCCGTCTCGCTCTCTCTCTCTCTCTCTCTCTCTCTCTCTCTCTCTCTCTCTCTCTCTCTCTCTCTCTCTCTCTCTCTCTTTCTTTCTCTGGCCTCATCTACACGCCTTTTCTTTCGCTCGCTCCTGCACGTGCTTGCACACACTCTTGTCTCTCGTGTTCAGGTTCTTTCCGAGTCTCTCTCTTACGCGATTTTTCGTTGACGTCATTTTTACTTTTTCCGCACTTTTGTTCTTCATTTTCTTTTATTTTACGTCACCTCCTTCAGTTGCCACATTCCTTCTGCCATTGAAGATAAGTAGCGGCTAATCTCTATGTTTGTTTGTTTGTCTATTTTGACAAAGGGTATTTACCCGAAATATTAATAAATTGTGTTGTACCCGTCTTTTCTAAGCGTGTTTCTTTCTCCGTTGGGTACTTCTTTGCATATTACACGCTTGGCAGTCACCTTTTTGGTCTGGATTAACTTACGCTTTGATTTATAGGTAAGCTTCAATAGCTAGTTTTCATTTTATTAATTAACGTAGCATAGTGGGACACTGCGCTGGCAGTCGTAAGATCCGGGTTCGAATCCCCTGGTGGGCAGGCACTGGATGTCGACTTTTCCTCCTTCCCATTGAGTCAAATCAGTTTACGTACAGACTCGGTTTACGGTGCCTGTCTCGCCTTTGTGTGTCAGTACGCTTAATCATCAAGTGCGTACGTTAAAAATCCCATTACCACAATTCGAAAAGTGAAGGCCCGTCAGTGTTTGGGCCGCTGAAATGGAAACAGAAATATATCGGCACCGAAGTTAATAGCAGGGTGAATGTTTGCACATAAAGCAGCGCTTAGTAGCAGCAGGCTTTCAAAGTTCCAGCATCGTCCATCCCTGCGGCGCCTTGAGCATCTTGAAATAGATGGATATGTGTGCCTCGGAGACACCATACCGCACCATACCATATTACATGTATTTTAAGAGATTGACGTTCAATAACGACTTCCAAATGGGAGTACTAAATGCTTGTCTGACATGTTTGTACCAGTTTTAATCATCAGTTTGTGGTGTCGATATATAGTTGGGATGGTTTTCAAATACGTCTCTAAAGTCCATCGAACAGTGGAATGGTCCGGGCATGAGAACCGAGCCTTGCGCCACAAATGAGCGACTGTGCACGTTTACTTTTTTATTTTAAGCTCATGAGAGTGGACAAGTTATGGATGTTGGTTAGGGAAATAGCAGTGGTTTAGCTGACGACTGACATTTCGTGTGTGTCAAAGGTTATCTAACACACAACAGGCGAAAATTCCGGGCTAGTTTCCCTGAGACCTTCGTATCTTATTAGTTAGTCACTCTCTTTGTCAGTGTGTTGGCCTTGCTGGCACAGACGTTATTACAGTGTGGCGCTCAGCCGTTGTTATCTTTGCAGTGTAGTCTACTTATTCACTAGCGCATCTACACGCGCAGTGGGCGTCAACAGATGTTCCGCTGCTTTGGGGAGATCGTGCCGTCATGCCGCAGGTCAGTTCCCCACAACCTCCATAGAGCAAAAGGTCTTCGGGCCGATGACGGTTGTAGTTGGCCCGCGCACAGTCGTGCGCGGACCAACTACGGCCGACATCGCTCCGAGGACTTTTTGCTGACTGAGAAAGGCGTCTGTCAGTTGTTCGTTCAGTCATGTAATAATAGAATAATTTGGCCCAAAGAGAAACCTCGCCTGGCAAGTGTAGATACACTGAGACACTAATCTCTATCTGTTATTGAATGTTATTTATGGCAGACAAGTGCAGCGCGATGTTTTGTTACTTGAAGATCATGTCTTCCCGATCTCAAGATAAAAATCCCAGCAAATAAAGAAGGACGCTTAGAAAGGACAAGTACGTTGTACTTGTCCTTTCTAATCGTGTTTCTTTCTTTGTTCGCCGTTGTTCGATTTTTCGGGCACTGGAAGCAAGGTCAACTCTAGCGTCGGGAAGGCCTTTTGAGTCAGGCGGTTGAAGAACACAAACAAAAAGTTGGACCCAAAAACAAAATGTGAAGCTTTTGGCCTCAGTATGATATGGGTTAATGATGCACTCCCTTCAGAAAGTCTACTATATGTTCTTGCGCTCAGGCTCTTCCCCTGAGCGCCAGGTCAATCACTGATCAACTCATGACGTCGGGCGATAAACTCAAGATAAAAAAATACGTACAGCCCCACACTCCAGTCAGTGCTGTCGTCGTTCCATTCGAAGGCTGACAGGTGGTTGCCGCTCAGCTTGGCGAAAGCGTAGATCATGTGAGTGCATAACCTGGGGTCGATGTTCTCCGGGAAGAACTTGCCATCCCCCGGTCGGTACTGCGACCAGTTGGAGTGGTAGCACACGATGCGGCCGCAGCTATCCCCTAGGGGGAGGAGGTGAAATTGGGAGGGGAGGGGGGGGGGGGGAGGTGGAAAAATCAGTGCGTGTACTGGTCTGTGAATTTGGACCTTTCGGTTTACAGCCGTAAGGTCCAAAATCACAGACCAGATTACAATTCAGAGTCAGACAACTTTATTATCCAAAATAGGAAATTGTTGCGTGGTGGTCATTGTAAGAAGATCAATAAAAGGTAAAAGAGAGAAGCAGTATCACAACTTTACAGTGTTACAATAAGACACGTAAGAAATAGTAGCACTTTTTACTATGCTATACACACACGCGTGAGCGCACACACACACGCACACACACACACGAGGAAACTCAATGAACTGAATAATACCCTGTTAAAATAATTCAATCACAGACGGACCAGCAGACAAAATTTAAACAATCACCCAGTTACAGTGATACGTCACCAAGCAAGCGTTAGTTCGTCTATTTTTTCCTTCATTGGGTTTCCTCGTTTTGGTTTCTCAGTGTCAACAGCGTGTATGTCGGGTCAGTTGTGTTTGCTAACATGAAGGACCAGACAGTCACTTTCAAGAACTCATTTCTTTTTTAAAATATGTCTATGGCTTCAAGGAAGATTCGGTCGTTTTTCGGCCGAGTCATTGCGTTCTGGGAGGGGACACATTTTCTTTTTCATTACGGTCATGTTTTTTTCCCACTTTCCTTTCACCGAGCGTTCCCGTGCTTGGCCGCCATGAGATGGCCTTAGACGCCTGCTCGGCGTTAAACCCCAATAACTAACGTTCCCGTACTTACCTTCAGCGCGGGGCAGGGAGCCGACGGCTATGAGGCCGAGTAGAAGCACATACAACATCTGAAACGTGAACATGTTTTATCATACTTATGTGTGGTAATGAAATTGTGTGTCTGACATGCTGCATTGCGGCCTGTCATCTCGCTACCTTTTATTTTTTTTCATAAAAAAATCTTCTGCTTGCATGTATGCACCGCCGGCATGTCAGCCCATTGTTTTCACCGTCCCTCTTACATCTGCCTTTCTTGTTAATAGTGAGGTTTCGTTTGCAACGAACGACTACTAGATCTGAATTTCGTGCACTCAAGGGGCTGGGAATGAATGTCATACGCCCCACTTTGGGGGAGGGGGGGAGGGGGGAGGGGGAGGGGCTTCCATATTCATTGCTTCCAGTCACTTACTTAGTGCACTCCTCTTTTCTATCGTTTTTGTCCCCACCCGGGTCTGCCCTGGGGGACTTGGGTGGGGTTAACTACTTTTTAGTTTCCAGGGTCACCCTGGTCAGCCCCACAGGGTGGGTTTTATCTTCTATTCTGGGGCATGTGTTTCTATCTGCCCTTGGTCCATTCACCTGTATTTGCCTTTTTAAAACTCTCCCTACTGTCTGCACTGCCTGTAGCTCTTGATATTGGATGTGTGTTGCTAAATGGTCTTAGCTTTATTTAGGCCCCATGTGTTAGGTTTATTTAACGTATTTGACTGGCAGGCAACATACATTCAATGTTCTGTTTAGTTGGGTTTTTTTTTCACAAGCAGTACAGGCACGTCTTGAGAAAGCCTTGTTGCTGTCGGGACGTTAAGCAATGTACAATCAATCAATCTATCGTTTTTGTGCTTTGACCGAACTAGATTATGATCATTAGTCGATAATGCACACTTCCCAGTGCTTTTTCCTACTTGGTATTTTCTTCTAAATTACAAGCACTGGCATTCAACCCTTTTAGTCTCATTTATGACTACTATCAACGAACGACAGCGAAATCCCGGTAGATAACCAGCTTCTTCCATAAGCCGCGTAGACTACACTCCAAAAGTCTCCAAAAGCCATAGATCCTCATGAGTATCTTTGCCTCATGGAGAGGTTTGGGGTGTCGTCTGCCCGCCGTTACTAAGATATCACACTCGTTCGTTGTTGCGAGTCGTTCGGCATTGTAAACGAAACCTCACTAGAAGAAGAAGAAAACTGCAATTATTTCACTCGGCCAAGCTCTGATGCAAAGACGTAATAATTATAACTTTGGACGGCCAGCATACAATTATCTTTGCCGAGGTTTCAAAACTGAAGACACACTGGCTGCCGTTAATGACAAAAGCCAGCATGTCCTTTTTTTAAATAAAGCACGATTTTCATTGTACAACTATGAAAATCTCGCTTTTCAAAAAAGATGGACATACCGCCTTTTGTCATATAACGGCAGCAGGGGTGTGGTATGTGTAGTGTTTGCTAACAGTTGTAAAGCTAACAGAGAAGGCTTTCTCAGGAATTAAGAGTGGCCATAGCATGAGGTATAGATTTTCATGAACCCTTGCAGCTACATTGCCTGGTGCCCGGCACTATGCCTTTAGCAGACGGAATTAAGTCGCACGGCTTTCAGTTTCAAGTACAGGCCTGCCCTGAGAAGGCAAAAGACAATGAGTACTTTTTGTGAAAAGCGAGATTTTCATTGCATTCACACCAAACCGAAAAAAGAAAACTCATTTTCTTTTGCCTTCACAGGGCAGACGCTAATTAGTCAACAAACCCGGTCAACCGACCAGCTGAACGAAACGATAAACAACCAGACAACCAACCACTGAGATAACTAAGCAGCCAGCTAAAAGGCCAAACAGGGACACTCAAAATTCAAACCAAAGAAACATTTCACAAAAATGCAAAATACCGTTTGAAAGAGATAAGAGGGACATACACAATGGTTGTCTCCCATGCCAGTAGCGGCGAGATCAGCGAAGTGAACGGAGAGAGACAACCAGAGTGATGGGCAGACAGACAGAAAGACTGACAGGCGGACAAACAGACAGGGAGACACACCAACAAATGAACTGACACTGAGACAGGCCGACTGGAACGTACGTACGTACACACAATTACACTGCGTCAGTCTTACCTTGAAAGAGGAAAGCAGCAATTTATTACGTCCTTATGCAGCGACGTATGACAAAAGGATCAGTGTCCAGATTACCCAGCAGGGGCCTTGTCTTATCTGATGGCCCCAGCTGACTTTGAGGTTTAAAGTATTATGAGAATTGAAATGACTGACGGACTGACGATAGAAGCATGACTTATCTCTTATCGACAGGTCATGATTTGTAAGGGGAAAAAAAACACGTTCCTGGATGGTAGGATGGTCATAGTGTGTATGGTCAGTTAGTCAAGCAAGCTCAGTAATAAAATTTTAAAAAGCGTTGAGGCAAAAGTGTGTGTGTGCGGGGGGGGGGGGGGGGGGGGGGGGGGGGGGGAGGGGGGGAGGGAGCGAAGAACAGACTGACGCAACTCCCGTAGACTAAAGCTAAGGCCGAATGTTGTGTGTTGGTCTGTGATCTTGGACCTTACAGCCTTGAGCCGTAAGGTCCAAAATCACAGCCCAGAACATATTATGTTGTGTACTGATCCCACGCACCACATGCTTGAGTGTTACGCAGAATTATAAATTATAGCAATTGGACCATGTCGTAATGTATTGTCTTTGTTAACCCTTTGCGGTTACGGTTTTTGTCGCGATGATTCTTGAAGGAATCATCGCAACAAAAACCGCTACCGACACGCCGAAAGGGTTAAAGGACAGTTGTGAGAAGAATTAATTAGACAGCTGTATAGGCGTCACAGGCCCAACATATCCGGCTTAACTGAGTTCACTTCTATTTTCTTCAGTTTTAGGAACTGCTCAAGGTCATTGTGGCGACCGGATATAGGACACAGGGGGTGGGGTGGGGGTGGAGGGATGGTGGGCGGGGGAGGCTCCGTTGGGGGTGGGACTGACAAGGGGGTCAGCTGATTACCAAGGTCGAGCCAGCGTATAAAGTTGATGTGCACTAAATTCAGTTCCCAATGTGCAAAAGGCCTTCGGGCCGACGTCAACCCGATGGCCTTTGCGCACTGGGTTGTCGCCGCGCATCTGCCTTGCCCGGGCCAACCGGCAACTCGGTGAACAAATAACGACAACAATTCAGCAACTGACAATCGTACACTGCTTGACGGCCGTGGCACTGAACAGCTGACACAGTCTACTGTGAAATAAATACATGTAACGTAAGATTCAGTTGCCCATTCCGGCACTGTGCTGCCACAACTGACTAAAAAACAACAAAAAGAAGCAATGCACGCGGCATCAGTGTTGCAGGCGGTTTTGTCAGTTTAGTAAGGTAAACCATAGCCACAACCTGGGGAGGGGTGGTGGTGGTGGGGGGGGGGGGGGCGATAAAATGACAATCACGCAATGGGGTGGGGGGGTAGTCGATAGTCGCTGAACATTTAAACGAGGAAGGGGGGGGGGGGGGGCAGAGCGACAAGCGTGTGTGAGCTTCAGTGCACCTTTTCACCGCAAAAACATAATATAGCGAGAAGGGGAAAGGGGGGGGTGCGGGGCGGGGTGAGGGGGGGGGGGAGGGAAGGAGCGAAGGATGGATTCAAAATACCTAAACAGGAACTTTATTATAGCATTTTACAGGGGTTTTTGTGCCTGGGGGCAGGGTTCCGGAAACACCCCCCACCCCCCCCCCCCCCCCCCCCCGATCCACAACTGCCGTCGTACGGTTGACCATGCAGATTTCGGTCCGGCCAGGCAAACTGACGACGGGCTTGTCCACATAGCATATCCGCCGTTTCAAAGGTCAGTCATGGTAAATCAAGTGGCACATTTGCAGTGCGCCTGAACTGATCAGTGTTCAGGTCGTACTCCATAGGCAATAGCTATCCCTGTCTCCCATAATGATAACCCGCCCGTTAAGGCCGTCCATTATTAGTCACTGCGGTGCCGAGGACGTTAAACCCCGCCCAAAACTTACTAACCCGACTGACCAACTCGGTCACCGGTAAAGAAACTAATGTCTAAAAAAAAGTATTATTAATCCATTCAGCCCTGACGCACTACAGCAGATGGGTCGACCATGATAATTCAAGGGTAGTGCCAGATTAGCTTGGCGCCTGTCAGCGCCAAGCTGATCTGGAACTACCCTTGAATTATCATGGTCGATCCATCTCCTGCAACTGGTGCATGGTCATTAGATGACGCCTCCAAAATTTGGGAAATACGGCCGTCGGGCTGATCGAGTTAATAGTCTCTTAGGCAAAGTTTGTCAATAATTAACAGTATTAGGAACATACAGAATCGGATAACATATCTTCGTCCCAAGTACTGTATCACCAAACGTGTTGAACTGAAAGATCACAATGCTGGAAGGTGGTGGCACGCCGGCTGAGGAGTGGGGTGGTCAGCGACGACTGATGATGAAGATGATGATGATGTCGACTTGTTATGCGCATCCACTCCATGCTAGCAGCATACTCAGGGCAGAGCCCCCCCCCCCCCCCCCCCCAAAAAAAAAAAAAAAAAAAAAAAAAAAAAACCCTCACACATCAACAATAAACAAAGCGGAAATATAAGTCTGCTTATGACTTTACATCAGTTAAAGGTCACTTCCGCCATCAGAAAGATCCTCTGCGCCATCGCGAAACTAGAAATGTTCGCCTACTGATTCACTTCCAAATAACCGGGCCATGTTCTGCGTTTTGCTAACGACGAATGACGTCAGTGCAAGATAACTTTTCATGTGACCCCTAAAGTCAAAACCCAGCTTTTTGTATTTAAACCTGACTTTCCGCCGTGATTCCCCTTCATACCCGTGTACTGACGTGACTGATAGTTTTATCTTTTGTACTGAACCAGCATCTTTTACCCCTGCCATTTAGTATCCCCACCTTTTATCGCCACTGCCCGGTTGTAAGTCAACGCAGAGTCATCAACGTTCGCGAGAACCCGACTCTTATTGGGAAGAAGAAGAAGAAGAAGAAGAAAGTTATTTATCGTGAACGACGGTCTGCCCAACCTATGTCAGTAATTTCAATGACACTCAGTGAATGAACCAATCAAACGGTAGCTAGTTGTAATTAGGTAAACTTTGACCTGATGGAATTCGCTCCACAGTCATGGATTCCAGAGCAGTTTCCTCAGCTCTGAAAAACTTGTATTATTATTATTATTAGTAGTAGTATTTTTATTTTTTTCCGTTCTGCTTTTCCCGCGGCGCCGCTAAACACCCCCGTTGCGGACAGTTCTCATCTGAAAAATCGGGCCACTGCAGCATACCCGATGGAATCGAAAAGTACAGACACAACTCCAAACATCTGCACGATGCACGAGGGCTCATGAAAATATACGTCTTAATTTAATTTACCTCTATTTTATTTTTATACAGGCGGAATATACCGAGCCATGCGCTTTACTAGTTGTACTGATATAATTATTTAGTTATTATGGGCTTAAAGCGCGCCGAACATTCAACGAGTTTTACCTGGGAAAACTGAGCTTTGAAGAACCAAATCCTCCCTTTCCTGTCGCGTATACACAAGAGATGCCGCGGCAACTAAATGATACAAGATACAAGAGAGAGAGATACAATATACGTTTATTTACCATATTGACAATGCCAGTTAGGACTATGTCCTGGTGCTGACTGAACACACACACTCACAGCCGTTCAACAAAAATACAGACATCAATAATTCAATACCTTAGAACAGAAACGGCTAAATGAGATCAGATTTATTGCAGTGATGATTTTTTTCCCCTGGGAAAAAGGAAGAGTTATAGGGTCATTTAGAGATCACTTTTCATGTACAATTCAGAGTATGTTCGCGCGCCTTAACTCATTCTACCCCAACACCGAAATCCCCAAATGTTGCCGTTGTCCTCTGAAGACTGCAGTGCAGTGCAGGACACAGATCGACAATGCTAGTTCAAGGGTGATGCCAGAATAGCTTGGCGCCCATAGGCCCATAGGCGCCAAGCTATTCTGGCATCACCCTTGAACTAGCATGGTCGGTCCTTATCTTCCTGTGGTGTGTCTGGGGTAGAATGAGTTAAAACACGAACAGGCGACCAAAGCCATCTCGCGGCGTTTTTAAAAATTTTTATTGTTTGTTTTGTTTTTTACTGCTAGGGATATTATTGTGATGAGAGACATACCATGGTATGCGACACCTTGCAATTGGAACCCTGGTTAGGAAAGGTCCGCGGGTCTACGACGGCCGCAGTGGGCCCGCGCACGGTTTGTGCGCCGGCCCTCTGTGGCCGACGTGGACCCGAAATCATTTTGCTACTGGGGACATCAAAGAAAAATACCCCCCACGTTTCTGACCTTAGAGCCTTTCTCAAGTGAACCAAATTCCAAACGCCGAATTTCTTGAAACAGGTTCTAAGTTCCGCATGGAAACGCCGTGTAGTTTCTGTATGTGCTCTGTATAAACCCTTTCACTGCCAGATTAAGTGTTTGAAATCGTTGTGCTTTGCACTTCAAAGATCCTCAACCGTCAAAGCAACACGGATACAGTTGAAGTGGTCTCAGCAAGAGGCATAGATCCTCTTGAGCCCCCGCGACTGCGGGGGCTCATGAAGATCTATGCCTCTTGCAATTTGGTGTTGATCACAATTTCTCGGCAGCAGACTTTAGCGCCGTCTGAACCAGAGGTCAGCCTCAGTGTTACGCGCTCCAATACATCTGATATAAGGCGCTCCGTTCTCTGGCTCCTATGGGGATGCTCAGTGAGATAAAGGTGCTCGCGCCGACGACAGCCGGCTGGCCAGGCCGCGCACAACTCGAACTACTGGTCGCCGGAGTATCAGTGAAACGCGCTCCCGAGTATCTGCTATAACGCGCACAAAGTCTCTGGCCGGCTCCCACAGGAATGTACAATGAGCAAAATGTCCTCGGCCGCCCCACGTCAGTCGGCCAGAAAAAAAAATTGCTTACCAAGTGGTTTTCTTCACACGTCAGTCTACGTCATTCAGCACTACACGATCTTGAATTACGCGGTCTGTGACTTGAAAAATGGCTCAAGGGTACAGCGATATATTGAGGCTGATCAGTTTTCTTTCATATCTCTAAAATTAACTTCCTGAGGAATAAAATGTTCAAAGACCAAACGTGCTTTGATTCATATTTCAACAAAACGTCGGGTTTTTTTTTTTTTAGGATGGACAGGCCGGTAACCTAATCCTTCAAAATATTTCAAGATTGCCTCCCCTGATTCAACGTTTTGTTTGCGGTAAGCCATCCACTCCATGAAAAAGTATGGGACGTCCACTCGAGCGATCAACTTGTTAGAACAGCGCAGCGCCAGCCACTCTGACGCCTCAATGTCTATCTTGACAAACACACACTGTGTGTGCATATAGGGCACGAGTAAGGTTACTTTAATATTTTATTATTCACTTTTCTTCGGCGGTGAAGGGGATTTAATTAAACGATACACTAACACAGATCAAGAATCACAGAACAGCACACAAATATCGTGAACAGTGACACATTTCTGTGAAGGCTAAATGCTTGAGCTAACGACCCCCCTCCCCCCTCCAACCCCCGTAGTGGGTTTAAATGGGAGGGATCGTTAACTCAAGCTCCAAGCCGCGAATCCCGATGCAGCGAGCCGAGATCGAGTTAAAATCGTAACACGCGATTGCTGCATTTTTTAAATCCCTCTCTCCCCCCCCCCCCCCCCCCCCCCCAATTTTCATGCGGAAACGTCTTGGACAAACCAGGAAGCGACTGCAGATGAACTGTTGTGTTTGAGTTTCATAGTCACACAGGCATGGGATGATCCTTGCGTAATCGATTACCTCTGGTGTACTGCCTGCGATCCTGACCCAGATATTGATTTTTAAATTTATTGAAAGAAATCGCGTGGTGGCAAACATTGTAACTTTAAAACACAAACACACACACACATGAGCAAACAAACCAAAAACAGATGCACTACTTTTTTTTTATTTTTTTAAGTATATATTTTTTTAATTTTCACTACCATATTTACAATCAAATCGTAAAGATTATTGGCTATACTTGTGTAACCGGCTGATGCGGTCCCTCCAGCTGAGACGCTATGATGTGTTTTTTTTTTTATACCTTTACCCTCTGGCCACCCAAGTCTCTTAGCCTTTGTGCTACCCACGCTTAGCCAGGGGCTACAACCCCGAGCCTAGTAGAGTCAGCTAGTCATTTTGTAGTACTCTAAAAGTTGTGTTAGTGAGTCCGTGTTCTAGCCTCTATAACTTTTTAACGGCTTTACCGATCGAGAATCCGTAACTCACACCAGTTTCCTCCTGCAACTCCCCTTCTACTCATATGCTCTGTGTTTAGTGATTTTATGACCACCATAGTTCAATTGGCGATTTTCTTACTTTTACAAATTTGAATGAGCTCTCTTAGCCCATTTTAAAATTTAATAATAAATTCCTAAGACTTCCCTCCTGAATATAGTTTTTGGTAGTTTGTAGCTATTTACATTTCCTGTCTTTTGCTTCAAACCCGACGCCTTTGTGGTAAGTAATTATTGAGTTATGGCTCTTTTTGTAGTACCTAGGAAGCACAGATTTACCCATTTTTCGGTCTGTCTGGAACCGTTTCTTGGTCCGCGCCGTGTTGCTTCCTTTGCGGTTCGCTCGCAGAGTATTTAAGCCGGTCAGTGCCAGAGCGGGAAGTCTTTGTCCTAAGAGTCGCCCCACTGACAGTATAGCTACTACCACTCTGAGCCATCACTGAGCTTATCTTCAACCGTATCTCCACTGGGATATCCGTAAGTTAAATTCTGGTTACATTCTGTATTGATGAATGGCTGTTATATTATTGATTGATTGTTTATTGGAACGGATGAAGAGTTTACGAGCTACAATCGTTGTTTTGCCCTGTGTCTGATAATCGGCCATTAGCGGCCTTTCTTTTATGGTGATCGCAACAAGTTGCCACTTCGCTACTTTGTTTGGGAAAACCTTGTTCCCATTTCGCCTGATGTCTAAGTGCTAGCCGTCGCCTCAAGCACCAGACGGCGCAGAGAGGACTGAACTGAACTAAGTGCTAGTTTCCGTTGCTTTAGAGTAACATATTTTCAGTGCCAGATTATCCACTGAATTTATGACTCTTGTGGCTGGTCAACTGAAAGTTGAAGGAAGAGAGAGGCAGGACTGAGTGATCAATTCGGTGCAGTATGATGCACAAGTTTTCATTCCGCTTTGCTGGCCCTGTGCCAATTTTGTTTGTGACACTCCGAGTTTATGAAGGAGGTATTTTAGATCTGTAGTTTAGACTCTAACCAGGGCAAAACAACAGGACAGCTATTGTTATGCTCGCTTGATTGTTCTACAGACTTGTACTGATCGAAGATGCTTTCAGTGCTTGTCAAGTTGTTTTGCTTGATTCATTTGTTGGGCCTTTGCCATCGAATGTTTGTTTTGATATGATTTCGATACGTTATTTGTATTGTGTGCTTGATGCATTTTATTTCATGTTTTATTGGGCTTTCTTGCCGCTGCTATCCTTTCTTACCTTGTCGTGCTTAGTTCCTCGTGAATTCCACTCTCAGGCAACACGTGTGACGTCACGAGGTGCTAAAATAGACAGCCATCTTGGTCTAACCTTTGACCCGCTATTTGTCGTCTGCTTGTTTACATTGGGTCGAGCAGAGTAACGCGACCGATGTCTACCTTTTCAAATTTAGCGTATGATCGGCAGTGTTTGATTTTAACGTTAAATACATTCAACTAACTAGCCACGGCTTTTATTTTTGATCGGTTACAACAAGTGACAACACTCGCTGATTTTCTGGGTAGTCAGTTGCCCACTTCCGGGAAATAATCCTTTTCTCTATGGATTAAGTGCATAGTAGTTATCAGAGAGTTTGACATATGCGCACATGGCGCCCCTTATACGTATACTATGTGACTGGGATTAAAGGCACCGGCAGCCTGTTCTAGTAAAAGTTCTTAAGGTCCGGATCCACACTCTTGATGTCACGATAATTGTTCATGTTTTAAGATGCAGATTTCTTCTCTCTCTCTCTCTCTCTTTCGCATGTTGTGTCGGTCTGGGATTCTGCATTATATGGCCTAGTGTCGTTTGGTCCGGGATTGCAGATTGACACAATGTTTGGCCAGTATGCATCACTTAGTAATTCCAGTGTAGTGTTTGTCTGTGATTTTGCATCCTGCGGCCTGGTGTCGTTGGGTCCGGAATCGCAGACCGACACATGCGCTTATCGCGTGCTAGGTTGTGCGACATCTAAGTTGGTCTGTTATACTGCATTCTATGGCCTGGTGCCATGGGGTCCGGAATCACAGGAACAACACACAGTATTTTCTGTGGCCACTAGTTGTGTACGACACATTATTCTTTTCTTTCCTTTCACTCTCCCTGCCTTGAACTTTCTGTTTGTTTATAATATATCGTTTGACGTATTCTTTTGATTTGTTTATTGAGGTTGCTTTGCTTTGCATGTTGATGCCTGTTTGCATTAGGTCTATTATTGTTGCTTTTTGCATAGACTTAGGTAACTACTTTTGCACATGCAAGTAAGCCACAACCTGCACTTAAGTTTTCTGCCTATCTCCTCCTTTGTTCTGTGTTACACACACTGAATGAGAGTGACTATTGATTTAAGTATGTGACATCTCTTCCCACTTGATTGTGCCCAAGGAATGTATGTGATGTGTTGTGTTGTGTATATAGCTAGGTCTGAGTAGGGATGTTATGTATGAACGCGGTGTGAGTACTAGTAAGTAGTATGACTGTGCGCGCGCAAGTGTCCCTGTCCCTATTGTACCCATTGTATGGATGAGTGAGAGTGTGTGTAACAGGCGCAAAGTCACAGCAAGGGTTCCTTTCATTTATTAAGCAAACCCTGACAAAGACAAATCAACATAAATAAATAAACATCGAAAGTACATATTAACACCACATAAATATAACCGATATAAATAACAATAACATTCACTTTTCTATATAAATCATGTAACCATGCACACAAAATAATGAATCGATAACATTGACAAAATAGTTACAAAACCAAATGATTCCGAATCAAATCCAGAACAATCTACAAAATTCACTTAAGAATGAACACTATAAATATTAAAGAGCACACACTGATCAATCTGCTCCAAGACTCACGCAGTCTACAACAGATTGATCAGGGAGAATGCTATAAGCATAATCAAACGACACCATTCAATCCTAACACCAAACACACAAAAATCATTCTAATCCGACATACATACGATCATAATTATAATAATCAAAAATATAATAATCAAATAAAATAGACAATAAACTTACCCCACCAGCAGTCGGGTGCAGCATGTCAAGAGTACAACCGGTGGCAAGCCAATGTCAAATACAGTATAGCGAGTATAGATTGCTGTGAAATATAGTGATGGTGAGTACAGATCAGACACTGAGTTCAGTTCACTATGTTACAGACTCCCCTGCTAACAGTTGGCGTCCTCGACAACATCTAAATATCCTGCCACGCCTCTTTCTAGGAGAATCTTCATCAGGAGAGTTTGCGTCGTCAACAGTTTCTCAAACAGTCCCATTTCTTGCTGGATGGCCGTAACGGGGAGATGGTGAGGGTTGCTATGATACCCCTTGTTGTGGCGTGTCGATCTCCGGGGAATGCTGCGCTCCCCTGCTTGAGCATTGCCGGAGTCACGTCCTGAGGGTGAACCTCCATCTCTGACCTGTTGTCTCATGTCACCAGCAGTGGTATCACAGCTCTGGTTGTTGTCGCTGTCACCGTTTGTGGTGAGAATCTGATGGTCACGCACAGAGTCTGGCCTTGATGGGGACTCCGGACTGTCGTCACCAGTGTCGCTCGTTGACGACGGTGATGGAGAAGAGGCTGTTGGCTGAGGTCTTTGCTGCACTGGCGATCGCGGTACGAGTAGTTCGGTACGATGTAGTGTCCTAACAGATCCGCCACCGTCCGCAGAGTGCACCATGTAAGTGTTTCCTTGTGAATCTGGCCTCCGTAAAACTGTGTACGGTTCACTATTCCACGCGTCTTGGATCTTGTTTCGACCTCTGACCTGACGATTGCGAGCGTAAACAGTCGTCCCCTCTGCAATGCCGTCATCATTAACCCTTGAGGCCGCAGCTTCCTGTCGCCTTGAGACCTCTCTATCCGTCAGCTGCTGTACCAGTTTGTGGGCTTGCTGGAGACGCTTCTGGTGCTCCGCGAGCCAGTCATCAACCCTAACGGGAGAATCCGTCAAAACTCCATCACCAGGAATTCCAAGAAGGCTGTCGATGGGCAGGTAAGGGTCTCGGCCAAAGAACAGGAAGTATGGGGTGTATCCAGTTGTTGAGTGAACTGTTGCATTATAGAAGAAGACCAGCTCTGGCAAATGTTCCGGCCATCTTCGTTTCGCTCTTTCGGGGAGTGTTCGCAGTCGGTCGTGCATGGTTCTATTGAAGCGCTCACATTGGCCATTTCCGCTTGGGTGAAATGGTGTGGTGCGACTCTTGTCGATGCCATACAGCTTGCATAGTTCCTTTATGACATCACCCTCAAAATTCCTCCCTTGGTCGCTGTGCAGGCGTTTGGGTATGCCATACTTGAGAAACCAGCTGTTTACCAGGGCTTTCGCTACACTCTGTGCTGTTTGGTCTTTGCAAGGGACTGCTTGAGTGAATTTCGTGAAGACATCGGTCAGTACCAACACGTTCTCCAGGCCACTGGTTGAACGTTCGAGAAGAGTGAAATCCATTGCGAGGACTTCTAGGGGATGGGTGGCGGTGAGCGTTCCCATGGTAGTGTGGACTCTTCTCCCTTCCTTTGCAAAGAAACATCTTTCACAATCATTTGTGTACCTGGTGATATCAGCCATCATGCCTGGCCAAAAACACCTGCCCTGGGCAAGCTTGCAAGTCTTCTCCGCTGCTGGGTGCCCGGCGTCATCGTGGACTGCTTTCAGAACGTCTGGTTTCAGTGATGAAGGAAGGATGACCTGGAGTACGTCTCTACCGTTGTCCTGCGCCACCCTATAAAGGGTTCCGTCCCTGTCCCTTAGCTGGTTCCAACAGCGGATTATTTTCCGCACGTTGGGGTTTTCCCTAGCTGCTTGTCGTTTGGTGGGTTTGTGACCAATTCTGTAGAGCTGCCAGACCCTTTTTAATGTGGGATCATGCTGTTGCAACCTGGGCAGGTCAGCTGCTGGTAGGGAGGAAGGAGAAGAAGTATGCGTAGACCTGACCTGGATTTCGTGCAGAACAAACTCTGGAGTGAGGTTTACGATGGCTGTTCTAATTTCATTTGGTACGGCGGTGGCTGCAGCTTGAGGCTCGTCGCATTCTGCCATCAATTGCTCGACATGGACTTCCCTTCTGCTGAGTGCATCCGCGTTCCCATTAGATCGCCCAGAGCGGTATTTCACTGTGAAATTAAAGTTGGCCAGTTCTGCGGCCCAGCGAGTCTCTGCTGCACCTAGCTTGGCGGATGTCTGGATGTAGCTGAGAGGATTGTTATCAGTATAGACCGTGAAGGTGCTGCCCTGCAGAAGATCTCTGAATTTCTCCGTGACTGCCCAGCGGAGCGCAAGCAATTCCAACTTCATGCTGCTGTACCTTTTCATGGATGTCTCTTTTTCCCTGAGTCCCCTGCTGGCGTAGCCAATGACAACTCGCTTTCCGGTCTGTTCTTGTGATAACACAGCTCCCAGGCCTTGGAGGCTGGCGTCAATCTCCAGGATGTAGGGTAGAGTAAAATCTGGGTAGCCGAGGACTGGGGCTGTTGTTAGCTTTTGCTTCATGGTCTGAAATGCCTGCGTACATTGCTCGTTCCATCCGCTCAGACGTTTGCTGTGTCCCGAGCCTGGTGTTTTATTCAGCAGAGCGTGCAAAGGGGCTGCGATCTGAGCAAAGCCAGGTATAAATCGGCGGTAATACGAGGTCAGCCCGAGGTAAGCCCGTAAGTCTTTCTCGCTGGCGGGCAGCTGCCAATCTGCCACTGCGGAGACTTTGTCTGGGTCGGGTAGTATTCCCTCAGGTGTAACCATATGACCAAGATAACGCAGACGGCTGAAAAACAGGTGGCATTTGTTGGGCTGTGCCTTTAAGTTGAAGTTTGAGAGCCTTGATAGCACCATTCCCAGTCTTTCCAGCGTCTCGTCGAAGCTTTTCCCAAATACCAGGAGGTCGTCAACGTAAATGAGTAGGGTCTGGAAGTTCTGATCACCAAAAATCTTGTCCATTACCCTCATGAATGTGGCCGGGGCATTACAAAGCCCGAAGGCCATTCTGGTGTATTCATAGAGACCTCCAGTGCCGACCCGGAACGCCGTTTTTTCTATATCTTCTTGCGCCACTGGAATCTGGTTAAAGCCATGAGCTAGATCCAGGCTGCAGAAGTATTTAGATCCTTTCAGCACATCCAGGGCCTCCTCGATTCTGGGCAAAGGGTATGCGTCTTTGTGTGTCTTAGTATTCAATCCCCTATAATCAACGCAAAAGCGGATCTTGCCATTTTTCTTTTTCGCAATAACGCACTGTGAGGCATAAGGGCTGCATGACTCTCGGATGATGCCCTGTTTCAAAGCAGACTGCAAATAGTCCCTCACTTCAGCCCAGTACTGGGGTGGGATCCTGCGGTGTGGGACCTTGACGGCCGTGTCATCATCCGTTACGATACGATGATGGATTAGATCGCAGAAGCCAAGGTCATCCTCGCCTCTGCTAAAAACATGCTCATAACTGTGGAGGAGTGTAGAGAGACGCAGGCCCTGCTCTTGGGTGATGTCGCCGACAGATACTTCAGACATGATGTCTCTAAGTGCATCGTGTGATGGCAGTACTGTGGCTTCCTCGATGAGGATTTCTTCCTGTGTTACAGTCACGCTGTACTGGTGCGGGGTGTCGGCTTCAGCTGCACATGCTATAGGGACGTAGGGTTTCAGGTAGATGTCTCTGTCACTGACATTAGCGACCTGAACTGGTACGACCCCCTTATCGCTGAGTTGAGAGAGGCATCTCCCAACTCCGATTCCGGCCGGAAGGTACAGCTTGTCCGATGGCTCGACTAGAATGTCGCGCGTAGTACCCGGCGCAGCTGGCTTGGTTGTGCATGAGATTACTTTTAGGCTGCGTGCTGGGATCAGAACGGGCCGTCTCCCCAGTGGTTTCACGTAACTGTCGCTTGACACGGAAATGGCGTTCTCTTCATACAGGGCACTTACGCCTTGCCATAGAGTCGAGTCCGGATGGCTACCTCCCTCGACAGTCTTCAGGTGTCTTAAGATGTTGGAACCGAGCACACCGGGTACCTTCTTCTTCCTCTCGGCCATGACACCCTGAGGATCTCTAACCACTAAGAATGCCATATTGGGTAAAGTTCTATTCATCACTGTAATGTCTAGCTCTACATAACCAATAAATGGCACCTCGAGGCCTTGAGCGCCGGAAACCTTTAGGTAAGGGGAAACATCATCAATGTGTGTTGTGTCACTAAAAACATGTCTAAAGAATGTCTCAGTCAAGGTTGAAACCTGTGCGCCTGTATCAACAAGACATTTTACATCACTCCCCCCAATGTTTATAGTTACCACGGGACACTCTCCAACAGCTTTCTCCAGCCGTGATGAGCCACTAGCATATTGACCTCGTCCACCTGTCATCTGGCTCACAATGGCAGGTGTCTCCCGTTTAACGGTCGTCTTCGGCCGCTCTGCTGACGCTGTGGACAGTGCCGTTGAAGGTGTCCTGTTGCATGACAGATGTAGCATCGACGGGCTTCCCCTGGCTGGCTCCGTGCTGTGCCCTCTGCTTGGTGACGGCGTGTAAGGCCCTCCAGCTGAGCTGTGAGCTGAGCGATCTGCTGCTGCTGAGACTTTAGGATGTCCAGGAGCTCACTATGGGTCTGTTTCTCTTCCAGACGTGGACGCAGTGCCGCTGGGGTACCCATCCACTGGACGGCTTTATCACGGAGATCAAAGAACGTCAGTGTAGGGACCTCCTCATTCAGCCGTCGCAGCTCTCTCCTTAGAGTAACATCTGCAACTGCTTCCGCAAGCCTCTCTTTCAAAATAATGTCCTTCCGCTTGGAAAAAGCAGAGTCTTTTTCTACACCTTGAATCTTGTCCGCCAGAACAGCAAGATTGTGTGAGCATGTCAGCAGATCCTCCCTGTCCTGTCGATAGGAGTAGAACTGCGACTGTAATATGGGAAGTGATGCGCCATCACCAAAAACTTTCTCCAGGATGGACAAGATCCTATCCCCCGAGAGGCTGATGCCACCTCTGCCCACGATCTCCCGTCTCGCCTTGCCACCAAGGTGTTCCAGAACGAAGGCTGATCTGTCGGTGCTCTCGATCCTGCGCGAACTGATAGCAGCATGGATGTCGTCCAGCCAGTCTTGCAGAGTGATGTCGCCTGCATCACGTGGCCTGTCACAGAAGCGCGCGATCCTCGCTTGGTCAGAATGGACGAAAGCGCTGGGCTGTGCTGTTCTGCATGACGCTGACAGTTGGCCCCGGTCTGCATCCAGCTGTGCCTGAAGCTCGGCCACCTTCCGCTGGAGGTCCTCGACTGCTGTTGTGTCCACCTTCCGATCCTCCATGCTGATGGGGGTTGAGTCACTTCTGACACCAGATGTAACAGGCGCGAAGTCGCAGCAAGGGTTCCTTTCATTTATTAAGCAAACCCTGACAAAGACAAATCAACATAAATAAATAAACATCGAAAGTACATATTAACACCACATAAATATAACCGATATAAATAACAATAACATTCACTTTTCTATATAAATCATGTAACCATGCACACAAAATAATGAATCGATAACATTGACAAAATAGTTACAAAACCAAATGATTCCGAATCAAATCCAGAACAATCTACAAAATTCACTTAAGAATGAACACTATAAATATTAAAGAGCACACACTGATCAATCTGCTCCAAGACTCACGCAGTCTACAACAGATTGATCAGGGAGAATGCTATAAGCATAATCAAACGACACCATTCAATCCTAACACCAAACACACAAAAATCATTCTAATCCGACATACATACGATCATAATTATAATAATCAAAAATATAATAATCAAATAAAATAGACAATAAACTTACCCCACCAGCAGTCGGGTGCAGCATGTCAAGAGTACAACCGGTGGCAAGCCAATGTCAAATACAGTATAGCGAGTATAGATTGCTGTGAAATATAGTGATGGTGAGTACAGATCAGACACTGAGTTCAGTTCACTATGTTACATGTGTATGACTGCGGAACCAGAAGTACAAAGCGCGTTAGTTTGAAAGTGATGCGAGTGCATGCTACCTAGTTGTTGTTATGTGTCGCTGGATGCGTAGGATTGTGTTTGCGGTGTGACTTGTGATAAAAGCGACCAAAAGGACTGTTGTGTGTATGTTACTTTATAGATTTAGGAAAGACTATATATTTAGGGAGATAAATGGTTGCTGTGTTGTAGTCGTTTCCCATTTCACTACATGTTCGGTTACTGGTAGCGTTCGTATGATTTGCTTACTCTATGGTCATGATGCCTTAAATGCCCTGATTTGCATGCTGATTTCATGTTTCGTTGCCATTTAATATCATGATGTGTGGTATGTTCGATCATGTGTATCTTTGATGATTATGTGACGCCGAATAGTTATGACTCGAATTAATAAGTTGGTTTGTTTAGTGAATACGATATTTGTATGATGCAACTTTCTGGCACCAATTCTGATATGTGTTTTGTTGTATTTGTCCTAGGTGCTGTTTTTCTGCTATTTGATAAACGACAAATAAAAGTACGTCAACGCGACCTCTGCTTCGGCTTCTTATATTCCCCAACCTAATTCACCCACAAACACCGGGTGCACACAAGTTCACACTTGTAACTTCAGAAACACCAAACGCACATGACACATACATGTACCAGAAACGAGGAGGGTTGGACATGCACAGTCGTCCGCACGGTACATGGTATTCGTCTGAGCGAAAGTCACAGGATAATTAAATTAATATTTAAGGTATTTTGTTTGAGATACTATGGAAAAGAGGATACACTGTTACACAATTCACACGAAATAACTACTTTTTTTACGAGATGCATTAGAAACAAACAGCTAAAAATACACACAAAAAAACACACGCACAAGAAAACAACAACTGACATTGTCCCAGGTACACGGTACAATAATATACTGAGGAGCAAAACAGTATACGTCACTTAACCTTTATCATTCGGAATACACCAGTGTGTGAAATAAGTTGGACTAAAATAGTTCAAGGGTGGTGTCGGGATAGCTTGGCGCCTCTAGGCGTCAAGCTATTCTGGCACCACCCTTGAACTAAAGCCAATGGTCTATATCCTTATCTGTAAGTACTATAATGTAGCTTGCATATGGCAGTGTACATATTTAAAGCTTTTAGCCTCAGTATGATATGGGATAAATATGTTGGGAGCGATAGACAGAGGTTAAAACAAAGCACCACGCACAAACAAATGAGATTTTTGGGGGACCGCTCCGAGGAGGAGTTTGTAAATAGATTAACTTTTAGAAAACGTCGTCGTGAATATGCTGTCTAACATCACAATTTCATATTGGAAAAATCCATGGAAATATTAGAGAAACATGTACACAACAAAACAGAATGTGCACATGGGGTTTGCAATATTAAAGACTGCTCCAACTTTGACAATAGGCCGGTCTCAGGCCACTTTACATGATGATTGATGATTGTACATTGCTTAACGTCCCGACAGCAACAAGGCTTTCTCAGGACGTGCCTGCACTGCTTGTGAAAAAAAAACTAAACAGAAAATTGAATGTATGTCGCCAGCCGGTCAAATACATTAAATAAACCTACAACATGGGGCATAAATAAAGCTAAGACCATTTAGCAACACACATCCAACATCAAGAGCTACAGGCAGTGCAGACAGAAGGGAGAGTTTTAAAAAGGCAAATACAGATGAATGGACCTCGGGTAGACAGAAACACATGCCCCAGAATAGAGAGAAAAACCCACCCTGTGGGGCTGACCAGGGTGACCCTGGGAACTAAAAAATACCTAACCCCACCCAAGTCCCCCAGGGCAGACCCGGGTGGGGACAGGCCACTTTACAAATTTCAAATACAAGCGATCAAAATTCTCTGTAACTTCAGTAGCTGACTGGCCCTTCGTTTGTCTTGTACTGTGTTTGTCTTAAATGGCGTAAATCCGTGTCTGTTTCGCGAGTGTGTGTGTTGGGTTTCAGGCGCGGCGCTTTGAGTCGATTTCCCCAAAAATTGAGAAAAAGCGCCTATATAATAACGGTATTATTATTATTATTATTTAAATAATAAAATCATATCGCTCTTAGGTGGATCTTGGGGTGGGATGAACCGGAACGCCCCACCCGCCCTCCCTAGCTCCCCCACCAAGCTGTCCTCCCTAGCTCCCCCACCACGCTGTCCTCCCTAGCTTCCCCATTAACCTGCCCTCCTTAGCTCCCCCACCAACCTGCCCTCCCTAACTCCCCCACCAACCTGCCCTCCTTAGCTTCCCCACCAAACCTCCCCTCAAAACAAAGACCCGAGACACAGACACGTCTCAGCCCCCCCCACCCCCCACACACACACACACATCACCCCAAAACACTTTTTATGTCTATATGTGTTGCTGTACTTTAAGCCGTAAGGTGCAAAATCAGAGACAAGAACAGAAGTATGCCCTTATCTCCACCCAATATACACCTTTTCACAAAATTTCCGCTGAAATTAACCCTTTCAGCCCCAAGGTCCCATTTCTCTAATTTTGGAGGTGTTGCCTAACGACTATGTACCAGTTGCAGGAAGTGGCCTGACCATGATAATTCAAGGGTAGTGCCAGATTAGCTTGGCGCCTTCAGGCGCCAAGCTAATCTGGCACTACCCATCTCCTGCTGTAGGGATCTGGGGCTAAAAGGGTTAATTCAATGCAACAAAGCGCCAGCCGTTCAAGAAACACGCCGCTGGAGACAAAGCGGTGTCCGCAAGAGTCATAGATTCTCATCAGTCCCCGCGACTGCGGTGGCTCACGAGGATCTGTGTCTCTTGCAGATGGGTCACGCTCACTTTGTTCTCTGCAGCGAAGGGGTTAAAATATTATTTATGCTCCGCTGACACAAAAACATTCTCTCGCGCACAGAAACGTGCAGCTAGTACAAGCAAGAGCCATCAAGCCTAAGACAGCCGTGTTGAAACAGAATGCGAACCAGAAGAGGGTGGGGTCACAGAAATTGCGGTCTCCTGACGCGTTGCTTAAGTTGTCTGCAGTCCGGTAAATCCACACACTGCCTGTAAAACAAACAGAAAACGAAAAGAAGCGTCAGTGGTGCACAGGTCCGTAATTTTGGATCTTCCAGCCCTTGGACGAGCTCTAAAACACAGACCCATAAACAAAATCCTGAACAAAAAGGTGACTAACAAGCGTGTAAAATGCAGAGAATTACCCAACGAAAAAAGAAACACGTTTACAAATGACAGTAACACAATTCGCTACTTTACCTTGTCAGTGTAAAGAAGCTAAGTCAATCTAAGGTTAGCTTCTTCACGCCAGTGACAAGATAAACAGCGAATTGTACAGTTGTTTATTTTTTACATGAAATAAACTGTTGTCTTTTCTAAGCTTGTCGTTTTCCTCGATGGGTTAATCTCTACAGACCAATAAACAATTTATTCTAATAAGAAAAACGCACTATTTTAGAAAACAAATCTGATTCATTCAAAACAAGTAAAATCGAATGATCTATGCGTAGGGGTACTGAAGAATGGCTGCGCATTGGGGTGAGATCTTTAGTATTGCTCCTTCACTACAGACGTGTGGCACAAATCGTTCGAGTGCCTCAATTTTCAGGATGAATTATTCTAGCTGACCAACCGTGAATTGTATCGAAAGTCACCTCTCACTGCGCAAAGATTCTCAACGACTGCCGCAGTTGGCCCGAAAACCTTTTGCTCTCGGGACTGTCAGTGACACTTCCCAAAATGAATGTCACTATGGATGGGCGGGCTTATCTAAGTGCACTCGCCAAGGATTCGCCAACTGAATTAAATGTAAGTAAAAGGTTAAAGGGTCTGGTCCCGCAGGTGCACCTTCGGTCGAGACGCTAAGCCGGCGGCGCGCGGCGCTATGCTTTCGCGTTGACGGCTAGGATTCAAATGATTCATCGAGATTGTTAGTTAGTTCGGGGTTTAGCGTCCACGGCACCGGCCGAGCGTGATAATAGACGGCCCTAGCGGGCGGGTTACGGGGGACAGGCACAGCTATTGCCTATGGAGTATGACCTGAACAACTGATCCACTCAGGTGCACTGCAACTGTGCCACTTTGATTTGCCACGATCTTTTAACTCATTCTACCCCAAGACCGAAATCCTTAAATGTTGCCGTTGTCCTTTGAAGACTGCTTTGCAATGCATGACACAGATCGACCATGATAGTTCAAGGGTGATGCCAGAATAGCTTAGCGCCCATAGGCGCCAAGCTATTCTGGCATCACCCTTAAACTGTCATGGTCGATCCTTATTTTCCTGTGGTGTGTCTGGGGTAGAATGAGTTAACGGACATGCTACGGACAAGCCCGTCGCCGGTTTTGCCTGGACGTGACTGCTCACGCATTTAATATATGCCTGCCGACGGTATAAATGGGAAACGTGGCATCCTTACCAGCAATGAACCATGCGAACAAGAAGACGTTGAGGATGGCGATAACAATGGACAAAAAGGTTCTTATGGCTGGGCACCCTTCACGCACGGCGAACCAGGCGAAGGCCAGCATGATGCTGAGAGTTCCTGATGTGCCCGATGTCATCAGGTACACAGGGATGTGTTGCTCCGCCGGACAAGCTGCGTGGTACACGGCACCTGGAGCCCGAGTTGTATGAGTGAGCTTAGTCCTGCGCAAGCCACTTAACAGTAAGGTGCTCCGCTATAGCTCTATGTACCCACTCCATAAAATTTCCGCTTCTTTGACAGTGTACTGATATTATTGTATAACAGGCAAATTTCATGAACTGGCTTGATATAATTTCCTTGCCATAATCTCGGCCTTGCAGACCAGAAAGACGCAATCTTATGCTTGCCTCTGTCAAAACAAAAACGCTAAATATGCGCATACTGTCACATTAGCAAGCTCCTTATGCTCACTAGTAATGAATACTTATTAGTGTGTACGTACGCTCGACATTTCTTTCCCATACAGACACATAAACGGAGAATAGACAGCAGCGAACACACGAATCGAATCGCCATACTGTTGAGATTGACGAAACTGATGTCCGCTAGTGATAGTAACAACCTTAGAAAAGGACTAAATAAACAAACCTGCTGGCATTTTCCGCCATTATCCGTGTTCTAATCACGATTATAGAAAGCACCATGTCTACACAGTCAAACAAAGTCTCCGCACTGAGTCAGTCGACAGCCCAATACGTGGCACACAACAGGTCACCATTTGGACAGACAAACACATATCGGAAACGGTATCACACCCAGGTTCATAAACAGACATATTTATTAATGTCTGTGGTCGCACCTAAGGTAGCTTATCCGCCTGTTTTCTCCAACATCAGAGGCGTGCGAGAGGGAATGTGCGCGATGAAACATGTTCAGCAGTATCAGATTTGCTGGCGGTCTGACATCTGGTGTTAGACGGTAAAGTTCCCTTCAGCCTATGCGCATGTAAACTTTACGTTATGTCACCTCCTTTGCAACATTTAAGAAAAGTCTGACGTGACTCCAGACTATGCGGTCCCTAGATTGTGACGTTAATGAGGTTTGTGGTGACGATTTTTTTCTAGTACGTGTAGTACACACAGTGCCACTATCAGTGGCCCTGAAAGGGTAACATTCGCTATATTTTAGCGCAAATCTTTTAAAAAAAAAAACGTACCCAACGGAGAAAGACTCGAGTGAAACACGCTTAGAAAAGACGGGTACAACACAATTTATTAATATTTCGGGTAAATACCCTTTGTCAAAATAGACAAACAAACAGAGAGATTAGCCGCTACTTATCTTCATTCGCAGTCACGCAAAATCTCTCTGTTTGTCTATTTTGACAAAGGGTATTTATCCGAAATATTAATAAATTGTGTTGTACCCGTCCTTTCTAAGCGTGTTTCTTTATCCGTTGGGTACTTCTTTGCATTTTACACGCTTGGCAGTCACCTTTTTGGTCTGGATTGCTAAAAAAAAACGTGAAAATATCCAGCGAAAGTCTACACAGCTGAATGACCCTGGGCGTAAATCTACCCAGCGTAAATGTGTGCTGTCGCTATTCCATTCAGATGTTTTTATTTGAGTAAATTCAAGCCTTTGTCGATTTATTTCTGGGTGGAATCATGCTGTGAAGATTCACGCTGAGTTTATTTAGTTCTAAAAATAAATGGAAAATCAGAGGAACACAATTGCACTGGGTACATGTACGCCTGGGTGGATTTGCGCTGAGTACATTTCGGTTAGTAATGTCACTCAAGCTGGGAAGTTTATGTCCAAATATTGCGAAATTGACCACTTCCGCACCAATGGCGGTAATAGGAAGGACTGGGGTAAAGTTTTGCTTTGGACTGGGTACATACATTACGACTCGACATTTTGATTCGGGTCTCGTAATCACATCTGCCTGTTATCGGCACTGTATCAAGCAAAATGTTGCTCGATATAATATAATAACACTTACCCCACTATAGCGGAGCACCTTGCTTAGTAGCCTGCACAGAATGAAACCCATACCCTGTCGATTGCTCGCATTGAGCGCACACAAGAAACTGCTGTAGCAAGGTGGGCCGGAAATGAAAGCAGACTTTGTCCAGGGACAACTAAACCTAGATAAGATGTGGGTTTTTTTTTTTTAACGCAATGCACGAATTTGACGCTTTCAGTAGATTAACGTCGCATATTTGTCTAGCCCGCCTTAGTAACCCCTTCATTGCCGAGAAAAAAAACTTCGAACAAAACGCAACCGCAAGAGACTCATGGACTTCCGCAGAAGCGCGGCTCGTGATGTTCTTTGCCTCTTTTGTTGGCCCGTGTTATCCATATTTCCTTCCAAAGATCGGGTTATTTCATTTTTTAAATTATTATTATTTATTATTATTATTTATTTATTTTTATTTTTTATTGGGGGGGGGGGGGGGGCTGAGTTTGCCACAGATCTGAGTCTGCGGGCATTGATGGGGTTAATGCGCTGAATATGTCAGATTCGTGCACTTCAACCTATTCCGCATCAGCTGGAAAACGCGGCGCCTTTTCTCACCAACAGCAATTTCTGCGAGCAGTACTGGTACTAGAACCAACACGACGATATATCCAACTGAAACAAAAAATCAAAATAGTTTCCACCTCTTTAACCCATTTAGCCCCAGTGTACTACAGCAAGAGATGGCTCGGCCATGATAACTAAATGGTAGTGCTGCATTAGCTTGGCGCCATCAAAGCTGGCACTACCCTTTAATTAATCACGGTTGATTTGTCTCGTCCTGCAAGTGGTACATAGTCATTAGGTAGCTCCTCCAAAATATAGCCGCCAAGCTAGTCTAGCACTGCTCTTGAAGAGTAATCATAGTTGAGTTGAGTCGTCTCCTGCAACAACTGGCACGTGGTCATTAGGTGACACATCCACAATGTAGGAAATGCGGCCTTGGGGCTAAATGGGTTAACTCCTAGCTCACGTATTTTCCAAATTTTGGAGGCGTCATCTAAAGACTATGCACCAGTTGCAGGGGATGGATCGACCATGATAATTCAAGGGTAGTGCCAGATTAGCTTGGCGCCGTCATTGAATTAACATGGTCGACCCATCTCCTGCTGTAGTGCGTATGGGCTGAATGGGTTAGTCATGAAACGATACAAGATATACATCGACTCCATGATAGTATTCAAGGGTGAGTATCCATGTGTCAGGAGTGAATGTAACGAAATGGACAGAAAGACATGGACATCTTCATAAATCACGTAGTTATAATATAAGATGATGTTCGCAATGCTGTCAGTCTTCTCTCAACTAAGACATTGCTACCCTTCTTTTCACAAACCGTGTTAGCAGGCACACGTACCAGATGCTGTACACTGCTTTATGAGCGTATCATAGTCTAAAAAGGAACTCTCATGCATACTAAGGAGACTCAGTCACAAACCAGATAGGTGAGGCTAGCGCTGGCAGAATTGTAAACAAACCAAGGGGAATCACACAGGCGGGGGCAGGGGATCTAACTGTTTGTCTGTCCAGCGCTGTGTGATTCCCCTTGGTTTGTTTACAATACTAAGGAGAAAAAGAACGAAAAAGGCTTTCATTTACGACATTCAAACTTCATAAGTCAAGTCATTTTTGCAGCATTAGTGTAGGACATGCCAAGAACACTCATAAAGGAGATACTGCAAACTATTCACCCTTTACTGCCTGGAGTAGGTTGCCTTACGTTAAAATTATTAGACAATGTTAAACAGTCTAATAATAATAATAATAATAATAATAATAATAATAATATTAATAATAATAATAATAATAACGATAATTCTTACCAAGCACTTTCCTGCACAGAACATCGTCATCCTCTGTAGGGGAGATCTGCACACACACACACACAAACATACACACACACGCGTGCGCGCGCGCGAGCACACACACGCAAACACATCAGCAAACCACATACAGTTGCATTAACTGAATTACAAGAAGAAATGTTTATAAATTTGTTATAAGCGGAATTTGTTATAAACGAAATGTCAGACTTTCTAATGTAATAATCCCAACATATCTACAAAGGCTTGATTTTTGCCTAATTTCATTCATTTGCAGGTGCATTTTAATGCAGAATCACTTAATTATGGTAGTTTGCAATTGCCGTACGTAAACGACAGTTTATTTTTACAATTATTTTTCTTTTTCTTTTTATAGTTTTAACTCATTCTACCCCAACACCGAAATCCTTAAATTTTGCCGTTGTCCTCTGAAGACTGCATTGCAGTGCAGGACACAGATCGCCCATGATAGTTCAAGGGTGATGCCAGAATAGCTTGGCGCCCATAGGCGCCAAGCTATTCTGGCATCACCCTTGAACTATCATGGGCGATCCTTATCTTCCTGTGGTGTGTCTGGGGTAGATTGAGTTAAGTGAAATCATGGGAAGGGCAGGGCGGGGGGACTTTAGTCAATATAGCTACTCTCAAAATAGACCGGCCCATTTTTTAATTTGGCTCCGCCCCTTTAATCGGGGTCCGGCAAGAATTCAATTCAATTCAATTCAAATAACTTTATTTATCCCTTGAAGGGCAATTACATTTGTGTGGACGGGGGGAGGGGGGGGGGGAACAATCAAATAAAGTCATTCAAAAATAATTAATTAATATCAGGACATTCTGATATCTCATTTGTACCGGATATTAATATACTAAATCTGTAATACTTATAATGCTAATATTAAGACATATTAAAACTCTAAACTAATACAATTACTAAAACATTATTTAAAACTTAAAGAGCATGCAACGTGTGCTTCACGGAAAGAGCGCGAGTGTAGTCTGCTAGCATAGTAAAGCGTGCTATTCATCTTCAACCCAGCGCCTGTTGTCGGTGCCCTGCTGTCCACCCCAGGGGTACTCGGTGCCCTGCTGTCCACCCCAGGGGTACTCGGTGTTTTCATCTGTACCTCAGCACATGTTTTCAGTGCTTCAGTCGCCTCACTCTTTTTCAGCCAAGTGGCCTACCCCAGTGTCGTTTCCCCCACTCCACCCAAAGCCGCTTCCCCTGCCGCGGCTGTCCCTACATTTACCACCGCCCATGCCGCAGGCCTCACCATCGCCATCACAGCAGCAAAGTCATCACATGCCTGCAGCGCCCGTGGGTCCTCCGCCAACACAATGCCTGCAGCCTGCATTATCAGTACCCGAGTGGGGCCATCCTACACCCGGTGTCCCACCGGTACCACCTCTGGTACTTCAGCCCCCACCATCACAATCATTCGTGTGGCAGCCCCCACTTCCACTTCATTGGGCCCCATTCCAACCATCACCACCCCCTCAAACCTCTCCGTCATCATCACCATCACAACTTCTTGAACGACCACACCTGTCCCAAGAAACATTACAACCCGTCTCAGTCTACATCAGCTCCAAGAGAATCACAAGCCATACTCACCAGACTGGTAATGTATCTAACCTTATTCAGGTTCATCTTCAAGACACTACCAAAGTACCAGGTCAGCTATGCTTGGCACTGTTTAACGTGCGCTCAGTTGGTTGTGCCAAGAAGCGCTCTGAAGTGTGCGAGTTTGTTACCGACCATCATGTTGACATTCTGTTCTTAACAGAGACCTGGCTTCGTGCCTCAGGTGATGAGGCCAAATGTGCTGATCTTACTCCATCTGGATACTCTGTGAAATCCTTCCCCCGCGATTCTCGTGGGGGTGGTATTGCAGTCGTCCTCCATGAAGCACTGCAGCCTTTTGCATCATTCTCAACGTCTTTTAGTTTCTCCCATGAGTCTTTTGAGCTTGTACATTTTACTCTAGCTTTAACTCAGAAAACTGTTCATTTTCTGTGCCTCTACGGACCCCCGCCAAACCGCAAGAACAAATTAACTGATTCAATGTTTGTTGATCAATTTCATGATCTTCTCGATCACTGTAATTCTCTTGCTGGCAGTCTGATAGTCCTTGGTGACTTTAACATCCACTTTGACAATCAGAAGCACCACACCACCTCTGCACTCATGGACATTTTACACATGTTTAGTCTTTCACAAGTTGTCGACAAACCAACTCATAGACAAGGGCATACTATTGACTAGATCCTTCATAGATGTGACGATGATATCTTGTGCTCAGCACAGGTTTCTGATGCAATATGTTCAGACCATTACTGTGTGATCAGTCATTTGAGGGCCATAGTCCCACCTCCAGTGCCTATGCTTACCATAGTGCGCAATGTTCGTGCCATTGACAGACTAGCCTTCAAGGCTGACCTCGTTCAGTCACTGTCTCACCATCCTAGTCCTAGTGCCGAGGAGTTTGATTCATGTTTACGCACTGTCTTAGACAATCATGCACCATCTTCAAAGCGTAAAACGTCAGCTCATAGAATCAGCCCGTGGTATAGGTTTGTGAGCAAAGAGCTGCGTTCGGCTAAGCAGATGCGGCGCCAAGCTGAGAGAATGTGGTGCTCAACTAGGTTGACTGTTCACAAGCAGATATACACATGTTCTAAGAAGCATGTAAATGAGATTGTTCATGGAGCAAAATCTTCGTTTTACAACAGGAAGATCAGTGAGTGCACAACAAGCAAAGAGTTGTATAATGTGACCAGTAAGCTTATGGTGAAGAAGACTCCATCACCTCTTCCCACTACATTTCCCCCGTGCCAGCTGCCTCAGCTTTTTGCAGATTACTTCGTTGATAAGGTCCGCGAAATTCGTGATTCTCTGGATCTCATGCCCACTTCAGTTTTGTTCACCGAAAAACGCTTTAGTGGAGAACCTCTCTCAGCCTTCGAACCTGTGCTGGAGGATGAGGTCAGAAAAGTGATCACAAACACTGCCCCCAAAACTTGTGAGTTAGACCCCATACCCACTCCCTTGTTGTACGAGTGCCTGGATGAAGTGTTACCTGCCATTACACAAGTTATCAACAACTCTCTCTCCACTGGTATTTTTCCTGAAAGCTTCAAGACTGCACTTGTGAAACCCCTATTGAAGAAACCATCTTTAGACCCAAATGTACTGAAAAACTATCGCCCAGTTTCCAATCTTACATTTTTATCAAAGATTCTTGAGAAAATTGTCCTTGTTCAAACTTTAAAGCATGTCAACTCTAATAGTCTGTTCAGTGTATTCCAGTCTGCATATCGTCCCCATCGTAGCACTGAAACAGCTTTGCTGAAGATATTTAATGACCTGCTTTGTGCTTTGGACGAGCGTAAGATCACAGTCCTTGCTTTGCTGGACCTGTCCAGTGCGTTCGACACTATTGACCATGAAATTTTGCTGTGCCGTCTTCAATCTGTATTTGGCATTGAAGGCACAGTCTTGGCATGGTTTAGTTCATACCTGACTGAACGATCCCAGATTGTTTCTGTCGACGGCTGTCGTTCTGAGCCATCACCTCTTCAGTTTGGTGTACCCCAGGGCTCGGTCCTAGGACCTGTATTGTTCTTACTGTATGTTCAGCCCCTGTCCGACCTGATTTGTAGTCGCTCCATTTCCCATCATGCATTTGCAGATGATACGCAGATGTACAAAAGTGATACTGTCGAGCGAGCTGTGAATGCCGTCCAAAGTATAAGCCAGTGCATTGACCATGTCAAATCATGGATGACCACCAACAAACTGATGTTAAATGATGGCAAAACTGAAGCAATGTTGGTAGCTAATCCAAGATTATCTTCGTCCCTGCCTTTACCGTCATCATTGTCTGTGGATGGAACACTCATTGGCTTCTCTGCGAGTGTGAGAAACCTGGGTGTTACACTTGACAGCGAGTTATCTATGTCACATGATTGTACATTGCTTAACGTCCCGACAGCAACAAGGCTTTCTCAGGACGTGCCTGCACTGCTTGTGAAAAAAACAACTAAACAGAACATTGAATGTATGTCGCCAGCCGGTCAAATACATTAAATAAACCTAACACATGGGGCCTAAATAAAGCTAAGACCATTTTGCAACACACATCCAATATCAAGAGCTACAGGCAGTGCAGACAGTAGGGAGAGTTTTAAAAAGGCAAATACAGGTGAATGGACAAAGGGTAGACAGAAACACCTGCCCCAGAATAGAGAGAAAAACCCACCCTGTGGGGCTGACCAGGGTGACCCTGGGAACTAAAAAATACCTAACCCCACCCAAGTCCCCCAGGGCAGACCCGGGTATCTATGTCACAGCATGTCAGTGCAGTGTGTAGATCCGCTTATCTGGAACTTCGTCGTATTAGTTCAGTTCGTCACCTGCTGACCGAGGAAGCCACTAAAACACTAGTTTGTGCATTTGTGCTGTCCAAGCTAGATTATTGTAACTCTTTGCTTTGTGGCTGCCCTCAGTATCTCATTGATCGCCTCCAAAAAATTCAAAACAATGCAGCCCGGCTTGTTGTGAGAGTCCGTAAGACTGAGCATGTCACACCCATCTTGAAGTCCCTTCACTGGCTACCTGTGTCCTCACGTATTCAATATAAAGTTATGTCAATCTGTTTTAACTGCCTTTCAGGCACCAGCCCAGAATACTTGTCCTCTTTGCTGCATGTGTATACACCCTCTCGTGAGCTCCGCTCCTCTTCTGATAAACGGAAGTTGTGTGTACCTTCTGTCCAAACTAAAACATTTGGTCAGCGCACTTTTGTTTATCAAGCCCCAGTGTTATGGAATACACTTCCTCTTGAGGTCAGAAACAGTGAGTCTGTCTCTGACTTCAAGAGGTCGTTGAAAACTCACCTCTTCAAGCTTTACTTTGAATAACTGCCAGTGTTTGATGCCTTAGTTGTAGTTCTGCAATCCTCCTTGTTTAGACTGAATGTTAATTAGAATATAAATTATTATGTATGTATTGTTGTTTAGTTTATTGTAAAAGTGGTGTGTTCGGGCATTGAGCTTTGTTTGTTATGTGCATATGTCATTGTATTTTTATTTTTGTGTACAGATTGTAAAGCGCTTAGAGCTTTTGAGTAAGATTAAGCGCTATATAAATACTCATTATTATTATTATTATTATTATTCGACGTTGATTTTTTAAAACCATTTTTAGGATGGCATATCTTCTAAAGTATACCATTATTGGAGCTGTAAAATAATCAGTACAAACTAGGTATTGGGTTTAATCAGTACAGCAAGGGGATATTGTTACTCAAGAGCCGGATTATATAGTTATTCGACCCTAAAGTTAACATTTTATGGCATGCGCAAATCGTCTCATTTCGCCAAATCAAGTTGTGGTTTTTAATAAAATATAAAAGGTAAAGCTTTGAGCTGCACGTTCACTCACATATCTAATCTACGATCCTATTTAGCACGAACGCATCACACACAACTGACAGATCTACGATCCAAGTTAGGAGACCAATACAAGCGATCCAGTCAGTCTGAGAATACTATGGTGGAACACGGAAAAGTAGAAATTTTACTTTGAACATACGTAATGATGTCTTGTGATTCTCTCAGGGTTCCTTTGACCATGTGGCCGACCGCAAGCTTTTCTTTCGCATTCTTTCGTGTCTGTTGGTCGTGATAAAGGCTTCGGGAACGGAAACATTCTTCACCTGAATATGGATTGAGGTATCAGGAATCTGATTTACACTCCCCATAACAATTGTGCTTTCCAATACCGCCGAAATTGGCTAAAATAATGGAAACATCGACGCTCTTCCATGCCCCGCAAGGATAAACATCTGTTGTTTTACGCCGTACCGTCTGCTTGGCACCAGAAGCCGCCGTGAGATGGCGTTAGTCGCCTGCTCGGCGTTAAACCCAAATAACTAACCAAATTGGCACCAGAAGCACGTGGTCTACAGCGTTTTGACTGGTCGAGAGGCTAAGTCTGATTGACATTTCACCCAAAAAACGGGTCGGTCTATTAGTGTCCATCCTTAGCCTAACGTACCTTCTTTGCGGTGTGGGTGCGAGTCGCCTTGCTTCGATAATAAAATGAGTGTTCCTTTTCACTGGCTTGGACGAGTATTTTTTCACAATTACAGCAAAACCGGATATACCAAACTGCCAAAGGACCAAGTTTTTTTTTATGTTATAAGCAAAGTTTTAGGTTAATAAAATAAAGTTCTACAAATGTCTTACAGATACATCGTTAATGTAGATACAGTTGATTAACACGTTTCCACTTGATTTAAAAACAGAAAATAACACGAAGTGTCGACTCACCTTTAGCTTGAATAATAATTTTACTTTTGTTTCACAAGTATTCTAGTTATTGATTCTAGGCTTGACTTCGCGAACGAAGATTTTATAGGAGTTGCCCACGACGTCTGCAGGCTTGTTCGTGGCTGCGGAGGCCAATCCGAGACAGGCAGGTTCGACCGCAGTGGCTGCAGGGGAAGGTATGGCCAGGGTTCTGAGCTGCGGCATCTCTGTTTTTTCTCCTGAGCCGCTTGTCCTTAAGGCTAGCTCTGTGAGAGTCCTCAAAGGAGACAGCTGCCTTGTAAATGGTGGAGCGCCAGGTGTCACGGTCCGCAGCAAGCGAAGACCACTGGTGGTGGTCGATTTGGCAGGCACTAAGTGACTTCTTGAGACAGTCTTTGTATCTCTTCTTTGGTGCCCCTCTGTCACGGTGTCCAGTAGCAAGCTCGCCGAACAGGGTGATTTTTGGTAGGCGATGATCCTCCATCCTGGAGACATGCCCCGCCCAGCGGAGCTGTGTCCGCAGCAGCAAAGCCTCGATGCTCACAGTTTCAGCCTGTTCAAGGACCTCGACGTTGGTGACATAGTCACTCCAGTGAATGCCCAGGATGGTACGCAGGCAGCGCTGGTGGAAGCGTTCGAGGAGTCGTAGTTGGCTGCGGTAGAGGGCCCAGGACTCGGAACCATACAGCAGGGTGGTGAGGACCACAGCTCTGTACACGCTGATCTTGGTGCCTGTTTTCAGCTGTTGATTGTGCCACACCCGCTTGAAAAGTCGCCCGAAAGCGCTGTTCGCTTTTGCCAGCCTGCTGTCAAGCTCCTTGTCCAGCTTGGCGTCCGACGTGATAATGCAGCCAAGGTAAGTAAACTGGTGCACTGACTTTAGTTCAGACTCGCCAATGGTGATGTGAGGAGGGCGACACACTGTCTTGGGTGCCGGCTGATGGAGGACCTCTGTCTTTTTCAGACTGACCTCGAGTCCAAAGAGCTGGGCAGCATCTGCGAAGCAAGACGTGATGCGCTGCAGGGCTCTCTCTGTGTGTGCAACGAGGGCAGCATCATCAGCAAAAAGCAGCTCACGAATCAGTTGGTCTAGGGTTTTCGTGTGGGCCTGCAGTCGTCTGAGGTTGAACAGGCTGCCATCGAGACGATACCTGATGTACACTGCATCGTCATCATCGAGGTCCACTGTGGCCTGCTTCAACATCATGCTAAAAAAGATGGTGAAGAGGGTCGGTGCCAGCACGCAGCCCTGCTTTACGCCGTTGAGAATAGGGAATGGTTCTGAGAGGTCATTGTTGAGTCTGACCTGGCCTTGCTGGTCCTCGTGTAGCTGGACAATCATGTTGAGGAACTTTGGGGGACAGCCAAGTCGCTCCAGGATCTGCCACATGCCTTGCCTGCTCACAGTGTCGAACGCTTTTGTTAGGTCGACAAATGTTACGTACAGCCCTTTGTTCTGCTCGCGGCACTTCTCCTGTAGCTGTCTCAGCACAAAGACCATATCGGTGGTGCTCCTGTTTGCTCTGAAGCCACACTGGCCCTCTGGGAGTTGGTCTTCATCGATGGCAGGTACCAGCCGATTCAGGAGCAGCCTTGCAAGGATTTTCCCAGCAATGGACAGCAGGGTAATTCCCCGATAGTTGGAACAGTCAGACTTCTCGCCTTTGTTCTTGTACAGGGTGATAACGACTGCATCACGGAGATCTTTTGGTAGTGTTCCTTCCTCCCAGCAGCAGAGAAAGAGGTCATGGAGCTTGTTGTGCAGTGCTGTGCCTCCATGTTTCCAGATCTCTGGCGGTATTCCATCAATGCCTGCTGCTTTGCCACTCTTGAGCTGGTGGATGGCTGTGAGGGTCTCTTCAGCGGTGGGCGGTTCGTCCAATTCAACCTTTACTGGGAGGTGTGGGATTTGTAGGACGACTGCTTCTTGAACAGTGCGCTCAGCGCTGAAGAGGCTCTGAAAGTATTCCGACCAGCGGTTCAAGATGGAGGTATTATCTGTGAGGAGTGCCTGGCCATTCGCGCTTCGCAGGGGACTTTGTACCAGGTGCCTGGGGCCATACACTGCTTTCAGTGCTTCGTAGAAGCCCCTGTAGTCACCATTGTCAGCACAAAGCTGGGTCCTCTGTGCAAGTCTGGTCCACCACTCATTCTGGAGATCTCTGAGCTTGCGCTGGAGACTGCTGCAGACGAGGCGGAAGGCAGACTTCTTCACAGGGCAGGAAGGCTGGGCTAGGTGGGCCTGATGGGCGGCTCTTTTTTTGGCTAGGTGTTCCTGGATCTCTACATCGTTTTCGTCAAACCAGTCTTTGTTGTTCTTTCTGGCGAAACCCAAGACTTCTGCAGAAGATTTTGCAATAGCAGTTTTCAGTTGTTCCCAAAGTGTTTCAGGAGAGGAGTCTACTGGGTCCGCCGTGTCTTTGAGCCTGCGCTGTAAATCTGTCTGAAAGGCGGCTTTCACATCGTCACGCTGAAGGCTGGCAACATCAATCTTTTTCTTGGGGGGGCCCCATTTCTTGGGTTTTGGCTTGAAGTGGAGCCTGAGTTTGCAGCGGACAGGGCGGTGGTCAGTGTGGCACTCTGCGCTGGGCATCACTCTGGTGAGGAGGACGTCACTGCGGTCCCTCTGACGCATTAGGACATAGTCGATAAGGTGCCAGTGTTTGGAGCGAGGATGCATCCAGGTGGTCTTTCGACTGTCCTTTTGCTGAAAAGTAGTGTTGGTGATGACCAGTTGCTGCTCCGCACAGAACTCCAACAGTAGGCGGCCATTGTCATTGCAGTTCCCCACGCCATGCTTGCCAAGGACTCCTTTCCAGGCTTCAGAGAAAAGGTGGCCTAACCAAAGCTCGTCCCCTCGCAACCCCAGTTGGCTAGCCGCGGTCAACGGGCATCTTCTCCTGCGGTCAAAAAACAAGAAAGAATAACGGATCCACTCTCATGACGACCACGACCGGACTCAACGTAGCATGCTGGAACGTCCGAACCATGCTCGACAAAGCAGACAGCGGACGCCCTGAACGTCGCTCCGCCCTCATTGCCCATGAATTGCGGAGGTTAAACATCGACATCGCCGGGCTCAGCGAAGTACGCCTTCCGGACGAAGGCAGCCTCCAAGAACTTGGTGCTGGGTACACCCTCTACTGGTCAGGCAGGCCTGCATCAGAAAGACGGCTCTCAGGCGTGGGTTTCATGGTCAAGACATCCATTGCGACTAAGCTGGAAAACCTACCAACGGGCCACTCAGACCGCATCATGTCCATGCGCCTCCCACTGAGACACCAGCAACACGTCACCCTTCTCAGTGTGTACTCCCCAACCCTCCTGGCAGAGCCTGCTGAAAAGGACAAGTTTTACACTGACCTGCGCAGCCTCCTACAGAGTACCCCTGCAGACGACAAAGTCATCATCCTTGGCGACTTCAACGCCAGAGTGGGCCAGTTATTGATTACTCCAGTAAATAAGCACCCTTCTGTAAGTTCGAACAAACATTACAGCGATCTGCTCAGTAGGGTGTGCCTTCGCCGATACAACGGACTGAGTTCTCAGTGTTGGCTTGCTTTAACTCATTCTACCCCAAGACCGAAATCCTTAAACTTTGCCGTTGTCCTCTGAAGACTGCAGCGCAGTGCAGGGCACAGATCGACCATGATAGTTCAAGGGTGATGCCAGAATAGCTTGGCGCCCATAGGCGCCAAGCTATTATGGAATCACCCTTGAACTATCATGGTCGATCCTTATCTTGCTTTGGTGTGTCTGGGGTAGAATGAGTTAACTAAGATTTGTCTACCCTTCTTTTCACAGTACATCTGAGTAGGCACACGGAGTAGGCACACGGAGTAGGCACACGTAACGGTGGCCTTCTACTGCTTCTGGTACTCATAGGGTGGGGGTGGGGGAACTCTCCTGTGTAGCAAAGGTAAAAAATAGCAGACATGTCTTCATTGTGACCACATTTGTTAGAATAGTCCTTCTGCGCAACATTATTGTAAGAACATTTATAAGGAAATTATTGTTAAAAAAAATATGGTATTGCCTGGAGCAGGTAGCTTTAATTCAACCTAGTTACCGCTGATACATCATACTTAGTCCATAAGATAAGATAAGATAAGATAAGATAAGATGGTTTATTGCCATATGTTTCCATGTACAAAACAATAAAAACATTGGAATTAAGCTAGGAAGGTCTACCGTGCACCCCTCCCCCCCCCCCCCAGTACTCAATAAGATGGGTTTCAAAGTGTTCCTTAGTATGTCCTGAGATGTTTAAGCCATGTTCCCCGAAAATCCTTAGGAACACACCAGAGATATAGCCGATGGCGCAAGGGTACCCCCATTCACGCTCTTCGCAGGTGCTAAAATGAGGTTGAGAAACATTTTCCTCTAAATAAATCAGAATTCATTCCAGAAGCCCAAATCAGGTAATATTATGTCAAGGCACACCTTCTGCATCTTCTGCAAAAAACAGAATGAAAAAATATTGAATCTCTGGCTCACAGTGAAGGTATTTGTGCACCCAGTAAACAACCATTTCCGCGAAATCGCAAAAAAAGACAAAAATAATGTGTCAGATGCCTTCAGACATTTTCTATAGCACTGACAGTCTATTTGTAGGTTTACATCATTAAAACAGGATGTCACAATTATTATAAACGTGACTAGGTGATGCTGTGATCACTGTGAGTGCCACAGTGGTTGATTTTGTATCCCTACCCCCAAGTTGTAAAAATACACAAAATTAATTAGAAAAAATTGCTCAAGTTATCCCATTTTATTTTGACCTCTCTTTACCTATTGAGTTTCAATAATGTGAGCATAAAGTGCAAGAAAATAAGGAAAGTCGGCATCCTTTACGGTATGTTCGTGGTGAATGATAGCTTTTTACCATTTAAAATTGCTGAATTGGAAAACGTACATTGTTTCTGATGCCCTCAGAAATTTTGTATACAACTGATAGGTCTTTTTTTAGGTTTTATTGTTTAGGATAGAGTATCACAGTTACTCCCAACCTGATTTTATGATGCTGTGATGCATTTAGGGGCCACAGTGGCTGAATCTGCTGCCCTACCCCCATTTTACCTGTATGCAAAGGAACGAAAAATGATCATAACAATTGCTCCTCTGATTAAATATTTTTGCTGCCAGTTTTCTTAACAAAATATGTATATTGAGCATAAACATTTGTGATCATTTCATTAATTTCAATGTGACCCATCGATTTAATTGTAATTCTTTTTATTTAAGGCATGCTTAACAGCGGCTGCCGCTGAAGCTTCTATCGTCTGCACATTCAGCACTCTTGTCAAACTCGGGGAAGGTGTACCTCAGGGAGATGTTGTGTCTGATGCTGTTTTTGGTCTACATTAATGACATCAGTACAACAGTACCAAGGTTCGTCTTGAACATCCTCCATGCAGATGACTTTGCAGTGTGGAGCGCAGCAGAACATAAAGAAATAGCATCCTCCAGAATCCAGGATGCTGCCAATAGAGTCAGCAGCTGGACTGAAAGAGGCCACTCAAACTGAGCTAGACCATCTCTTTCAATCAGACGGAAGAGGTCACCTCAAAACTGGAGACCTTCCAGTACCAAAGACAGACAGGCCAACTTTACTGGCAACAAATAAATTACTGGATTCACGTGGAGGCATAAAGAAATAGCATCCTCCAGAACATAAAGAAATAGCATCCTCCAGAATCCAGGATGCTGACTATAGAGTCAGCAGCTGGACTGAAAGAGGCCACTCAAACTGAGCTAGACCATCTCTTTCAATCAGATGGAAGAGGTCACCTCAAAACTGGAGATCTTCCAGTACCAAAGACAGACAGGCCAACTTTACTGGCAACAAATAAATTACTGGATTCACGTGGAGGCCTCACATTGAAACCATGGAAGCTAGAGCTGCAAAAAAGAAAGAGAGTCTCTGATGAAGAACTGGTGGGGACCACATTGGCGCAAATTACAGCATCCTGGCACAAGCAAACACCTGCTCGGTCAGACCAGTTGTGCGGTACCAAGATACATCGACGAGAGCTTCACCTACCTCGGCAGCATAGTCGACAAGAAGGGTGGGACGGATGCTGACGTGAAGATCAGGATAGGCAAGGCCAGGGCAGCATTTCTCCAGCTAAAGAACGTCTGGACTTCAAGAGATCTGTCAGTCAACACCAAGATCCGACTGTTCAATACCAACGTGAAACCAGTACTCCTCTATGGAGCAGAGACCTGGAGGACCACAGTGTCGACCACCAAGAAAATACAGACGTTCATCAACAACAGTCTGAGAAGGCTCCTCAGGATACGCTGGCTGGACAAAATCAGCAACGAGGAATTGTGGCAGCGGACAAAGCAGAAGCCTGCAGAAGTGGAGCTCCAACAACGCCGCTGGAGATGGATAGGTCACACACTACGCAAGCCAGCAACCAACACCACAAAGCAAGCCCTAAGATGGAACCCCCAGGGAAAAAGGAAGAGAGGTCGGCCACGAAACACCTGGCGACGTGACCTGGAGACAGATGCCAAGAAGATGGGCCACACCTGGGGACAGCTGGAGAGACTCGCCCAGGACAGAGACGGCTGGAGGGACCTTGTCGGCGGCCTATGCCCCAGAGGGGGTGATGGGCGTAAGTAAGTAAGTAAGATACATCGACAACATGAAACACTGCCTGAAACCCAAAAAGCCAGGCTTGACAAGATGCAGAACATGGGTCATTCTCATGATGCAGTGACTTTCTTAGAGCCATCTGGAGCACCCCAATTTAGGAAATGGAGGACATTGGAGCCACTGGAATGCAGAACAGCACACACGATGAAGAGACTTACTAAACACCGACAGCATGGGAGACTACAGGAGCAGACCAAGAACCGTCAGAAATGCCCAATCTGAACTGCCAACTGAAGGTCCTGCAAAGGGCTAACACTGACGTCCTGGAACCAAGCCCAAAGATGTGTGAACAGCTCCCTTCAGATACCTGGACATCTCGAAAGAGCCTTCAAGACAACATAATGTTCCAGGACTCTTTGCCAAAGGTCGCGGCACTGCACAAAGCCATCTTGCTGGAGGTTGTGCACAAGCGCTACCCTCACAGCAGCTGTGATACCACACAAGATGCCGTGTTGAATGAAGGAAGTGGCGTGTACATCTGTTGTGCAGACCGCACTAACTACCTCCCTCTCCTTACCAGCTAGCGGCAGCAGCTCCAACTATCGTACAGATCTGCAGGTGCTCAACACAGCAGCAGAGCACTAGCTAGGGAAAGGCAGCAGCTTGATCCACTGATCTCACCAGGAAGCTTCAAGATAGACTGGATGCCCTGTCCACAAAATAGTGCTGCAGTGGATTCCAGTGCATTCTGGACTAGCTGGGAATGGAGACACTACAACAACAAAGTGATTGGCAAAAGCAGAATGGCGGCTGCAGCCCGTGGGCAGATGACATCAACAAGCTGAACAGGGAGAGCCAGGCCACCATCTTTCATCTACACACTGATTACTCTGGACTGGGTCCATCCAGAAAAGCAGGAACGTTTCACAAACCCAAACTGAAGCCTGAAGCTTTACACACTTTAATCAGATCACTCTGTATCAGCAATTTTTTTAACCTTCCGTGCCTAATGCGTGAAGAGATACCAAAATAAAAGAACGCTTAGTGAATGGCGGACTTCGGTAGAAGCGTAAACAACCAATCAGAATGTTCGCCATGCAGTCACTTTATGATCAGAGCTAAATATAGATCACTTGCAACAAGCGTCAGCATGATCGTTTGCAATGGGAATAGTCACAAATTGAGGGAGAAAAAAAAAAAAGAAGTAGACAAAAGTTTGCCAGTACGTTGTCATTTTTTACAAACTTTCACAGACTTTAAGGAAAAGGACTGAAATTGACAGACTTTCCAGGGCCCTCAAAAAGCCTTGCCATTTTTTTTACAACTTTCACAAATGTTCACAGACCGTAAGGACCCTGCTGAACTCACCTCGTGAGACTGGGTCATGTGGAAACGGCCCTATGCGAATTTGGCGTAGAAAATCGGTCTCCTTAGCACATTCTCCAAACATGTCCATACAGAGAAGCGGTCTGCTGGCAGTTCTGACCAGAAGACACGCCCCTATACACCAAACTCTGAAAACATGCTGCCTAGCTCTTGACAGCTCACTTATTGGCAGCCAGAACAATATAAGATTTAAAGACGGCCATAAAAAGGATTGAACGTTGCAGAAGGTGGAAGTGGAGATCTCGTGGTCGACATGTGGAAACTAAGTATTTTTGATAACATTGTTTTGGCTATTAGGAACCATGAAACTTTATTACGCATATTCATATTTACACATTTCTAGATAAAAAATAAATGAAAGGAAAAGGGGAGACCTTACCAGACCCGCCTTACGCTAGGTAAAATATCACCTAAAAGACCAGCCAGTTAAAAATAGTTACAATTAAATTGATGGGTTACATTTAAATTAATGAAATGATCACAACTTTTTATGCTCAGTATGCATACTTAAAAAAAAAAAAAAACAACTGGCAACAAAAAATATTTAAACAGAGGAATATTACGTAAGCAATTTTTATGATTATTTTGCGTTACTTTGCGTACTGGTAAAATGGGGGTAGGGCAGCAGATTCAGCCACTGTGGCCCCTAAATGCATCATAGCATCACAAAATCAGGTTGGGAGTAACTGTGGTACTCTATCCTAACCAATAAAACCTAACAAAGACCTATCGGTAGTATACAAAATTTCTGAGGGCACCGGAAACAACGTACGTTTCCCAATTTGGCAATTTTAAATGGGAAAAAGCTATCATTCACCACGAATGTACCGTGAAGGATGCCGACTTTCCTTATTTTCTTGCACTTTATGCTCACATTATTGAAACTTAATAGGTAAATTTGTACAGTTCGCATGTCCTACCAAGAACCAAAGTTGCTGCCGCTGATCCGCACAGCTAACCTTTGTACAAGACCACGATCAAAATGTTCAGTACTAATAGATGCGCACTCGCGTGGCAGCGCGATATTACGAGACCGTAACGTGACAAAGCAAAACGCACGAAATGTCTGGTACACAGCTAGTTTTAAGTCGGCATACAAAAACACACAAATTCTGTGAAAACGGAGCACTCTTCGGTTTCCTTTGCTGCTTTGAGGATCTATGCCTCTTGATGACACTATTTTGTGTCCGTGCCTTCTTTGGATGGTTGTGGCTCTTTGGCGTTCAATTAACAAAGATTTCAGACACATACTCTGCGTATAGTGGCAGATAGGGGGTTAAATAATTTGATGTAAACTTACCAGGGGTATGTTCTCATGATCAGCCTCGCGTTCTGTGCTGCGTTCGGTGCAGAAGGTCCTGTGTTGCTGAATGTGCTCATACCGACGAATGTGAACACCGCAACGTCCACAGGTAAACAATGGATCCTGCCATCCCAAGAAACAAACGCTGGGTTGGCTGTGGCTGGATAGGGCCGCAGTGGGTAGATGCAGGGATGGACGGACGGACGGATATATGGATGCATGGATGGATGGATAGGTGGGTGGGAGGGAGGGAGGGAGGGAAGGCGGGAGGGATGGTTGGGTGGCTGGATGTCAGAAACATCATCTGTGCTACGTTTGCGGTTGTGTTATTCTTTTTAGAGCATGTTTGTGTTAATCATAGGAAAGGCCCCGTGTTCAGTTGAGTTGTTTTGCATAAATGTATCACGTACCTTTCGTTTTCATTTGCATGGAGAATTCCGATCGATTTTTGTTGTGCAGTTAGAATGTTGCGTATTTTCGCTACAGTGTTTAAAAGTCTGACCTACATTAGACTGGAAGTTTCGTCCTAGTGACCTCAAATATGACGTCAAAGTTGTGTAGTAATCGTTGGCAAAATTGTTATACATTTATGGTATACACCTAGATGGTAGTGGAAATTTGTAGTCAGATTTAGAGTGTTCTTTTTCATAAATATTAATAAATTTTGGTTATGTTTTCTTTTCGGATTGGTTGAGTTGTGTAATTTGCTGGATTGTTCTGAAAATATGTAAAAGTATAAAAGAGCGTGTTAGGAAATATGTGGGACGAAATCCCATATATCGAGACGGAAATCCGGAAAACTCACCCCCAAGCCAGAATCCTAGGCGCCTGACCAACAGAGAAGGCCAGCCAAGCCATCCTGGTGCAATTCCCAGGAGAGGCCCTCCCGAAAACCATCAAACTAGGTGGCGAAATAATACACATTGACAGGTACAAAGGAAAGGCACTGATGTGCCGAAACTGCCAGAGATATGGGCACCCTACAAAGGCATGCAAAAGGGACACCAAATGCGCCAAATGCGGGGATAAACACCGAACCGCGGAGTGCCCCATAACGGAACGTAGAAAGTTTACCTGCGCAAATTGCGGCGACAAAGGTCATAGCGCGACATACGGAGGGTGCAAACTACAGAAAGCACACAACAAAGCGACCCGAGTCGCCAGCCCGCTGGGGGTAAAAACCTACGCCCAGGCACTCAACGAAAGCTGGCCTCAGGCCCCCAGGACTCAAAACCACGGCGAAGAAGGAAGACACGCCAGACCACTAAACAATAGTCAAGCAGAACCAGTCATCCAAGAGACCCACCAAAGGGAAGAGCGAGTCAGGGTCCGAGACGAACCCACACTCCACCCACCCCCCGACAATCATCCGACTACAAACGCCCCACACAGCGACACACACTTAGTCGCTAGTCAGAGAGCAGACCGTCACCAACACACACCCCAGAACAACCCGAACAACACAAACAGCCAACGGAACAAGGTTCCACAAAGAGGACACTCCCCTCCGGCCAGGGAGGGAGGCAGGGCACCCGGACCGGTCGAGGACCAGGCGCGCATAGAGGCTCCAACTGCCGCCCCCACACCCATCGAATGGACAAGCCTATCCCCACATTATCGGACAAACGAAAGCGGCGAAACACCGGCCGATCTGGGGCAGCAGTTCTTCTACCAGTATGTTATCTCCTTGGTCGCTTGGGGTAACACAGTCACAGCATCTATGCGAAGAAGCGGTAATACGAAAGCATTAGAGCAATTCGTACCACTCCTCACCGGTCTACTTCAAAACATCCAATTCTAGGAAGATGGCAGGCCTACACATCCTTCAATGGAACTGCAGGTTCCTCTACTCCAAACTAGACGAGCTCAGAAACTGGTTAACCCCCAACCCCCCGGAAATCCTCGCCCTCCAGGAGACGGGTTTCCGGGATAAACCACCCCCCCCCCCAAATAAAGGGGTATAAATACCCACCTATTTATAAAAATAGGGCAGACAAAAAAGGAGGAGGCGTAGCCATCTACACCAAAACAGATCTAGCAATCACAGAAATTACCCACACCCTAAACCCACAAATAGAGGCCATAATAGGAGAAATAACCACATCAACCAACCGCAAACTAAAAATAGTAAATGTCTACATCCCCAACGAGAGAGCTTATAGCCAAATACCAATAGAAGACCTCAGAGAACTGCTACTAGCAGGGGACATAGTGGTCGGAGACTTTAACGCCAAAAGCCCCCAATGGGACGAAAACCAAACAACAGCAGATACAGCGGGTAAAAAGCTAGAACAAGCCATAAATGAAACCCAAAGATGTATATTAAATACGGGGGAACCCACCCATATGTTCGCCCAAGGTAACGCAGATACCATGAACACACTCGACATAGCAGTAGCCACCAACACCATCGCCATTAAGGCACAGTGGCAAGTGAACAACGATAACCTAGGGAGCGACCACTTCCCCACCCTGATAACTATCAATGATAGAGACGAACCCCCGCCAACACAACACCCCGGGGCCCCACAAAAAATCAACACCTCACGAGCAGACTGGAAAAAGTACCACGAACTAACCAGGTTCACCTCAAACTGGGACGATAAACACAACATAGAAGATAAAACGGCCCACATCACAGACCACATTATCAGATCAATCAAGGAGTGCACCCCCACCGGATCGGATAATGGAAGACCAGGTAAATCCTGGTGGAATAAGGCCTGCGATCGAGAAGTAAAAAATAGGAAAAGGAAGCTCCAAATCTGGAAAAAAACACAAAACGCCCGAAAATAGAATAGAATACAAACGTGCCAAAGCCATAGCAGACCGAATGGTAAAAGAAGCCAAAAAAGAAGACTGGCATGCCTTCACAGAATCAATCAACACCAAAACTAGGATTAACGAAAGCTGGGATAAAATCAAAGCCATCAACAACGGCCCAAGAACCAGCATGCCATCGTTAAAAATAGAAAACAGGGTATGCGCCACCGATCAGGACAAAGCAGACCTGCTAGCCCACACATTTAGCCAAGCCAGCTCAAATGACAACCTAACCCCGGAATTCCGGGACCTCAAACCCCACCTAAGCACATGTTTCGAACAACCAACACAGAAAAACAACTACGAGTTAGATAACGAAATAACTCTCCTAGAATTAAACCAAGCCCTACGAACCACCGGAAAGGGCAAAGCCCCCGGCATAGATTTAATTACATACGAAATGATCCAAAGAAGCCACCCCTCCATGAAAAAAGCCATAACCGCCCTCTTTAACACCATCTACTCCAAAGGGATATTCCCCACACAATGGAAGAAAGCAGTAGTCTTCCCCCTCCCCAAACCAGGAAAACCAACACACCAACCAGATAGCTATAGGCCCATCGCACTAACATCTCAACTGGGTAAAACGTTGGAAAAAATACTCAAATACCGACTCATGTCCTACTGCGACAAACACCATATCCTACCACCCCAGCAAAGCGGATTCAGGAAAAAGCGCAGCACACTCGATCACCTAACCACCCTACAACAAGAAATCCTAAATACCCACAAAGAGAGAGGAACAGAACTCATAGGAATTTTCTTAGATATAGAAAAAGCTTATGACATGGTTTGGTACGGTAAACTACTTAGTAGATTGGGCGACCTAGGAATATCCAACAAAATGTACAACCTGGTGAAATCCTTCCTGGCCGACCGGCGAATAACAGTTAAAATAGGCAATGCGTTATCAAGGGAGCACACCCTAGAAAACGGAGTACCACAAGGATCGGTGCTCAGCCCCCTCCTATTCACACTCCTACTCACAGGCCTACAACACGTTGTCAGGCACAACAAAATAATGCAATTCGCAGACGACACCTCACTAATAGGGAAAATTAAGAGTAGACAAAGAAATTTCAACTGGGAACTAGTAGGATTCCAAGAATTCCAACAAGATCTGACAAGAATAGAAAATTGGCTAGTAAGAGCAGGCCTAAAAATTTCTCCCCATAAGACCCAAGCAATCATCTTCAGAACAAACCGCAGCTACAAATACCAAATAAGAGCCCCCACCCCCAAATTACAAATTGGTAAGATAGACCTAGAATACTGCCAAAGAATCAAGTTCTTAGGAGTGATATTTACAACCAGCAACAACTGGACACCCTACATAGACCAAATATGCCAGTCGGCCAGGAAAGGAATAAACCTAATGCGCAAAGTCAGCGGAGCAGACTGGGGCACCGACCCCAAGTCACTCCTAAACCTCTACCACGCCTTTGTAATGTCCAGGCTACTCTACGCAGCCCCACTTCTTACCAACCTAAACAAAACCCAAACCAAAAAACTGATGTCAGTACAAGCAGACGCCCTGAAGGTGGTCATGGAGGTCCCCAGACACACCCCCAACCTGCTTGTGCTGGCAGAATGTGGTCAAAAGCCCATAACACTAATAATAAAGGAAAGGACAGCTAACCATTACTACAAAACGATATGCATGCCGGAAGACCACCCGGCCAAGCTCACGCTCACCTCCAACCACAAGCCCATAAATCAACCCACCCAAACACCACAAATAAAAACCGAAGTCCAAAAGTTAGAAGACGTGATAAACCTCAAATTACCAAATAGAACGCCAAATCCACAAATAACAACGCCTCCATGGAAACTCCCACAAATAGAGGTAGACCTGGACCTCACAAAATATCAGAAAGCAACAGACGGGCCCAAAATTAAGACGGAGTTCGATATTAAAAGAACTACTACATACAAAAACTACACAATCATCTACACAGACGGGTCCCATGACCCAACCAGCCACGCAACCGGACTAGGTATCCACGTCCCCAACAAATCGGATCGGGCTATAAAATTACCCGACCACACATCAGTTTTCACAGCAGAACTCACGGCCATCCTGGGAGCCATCAAAGTAATAAGAGCCGACCTTCAGGAAGCTAAACACTTACTCATAGTGACGGACTCCTTATCGGCAATACAAGCGATTCAGAACCTAGACTCGTTCAGAGAAGATCTAACATACCTGGTCAGACTAAGAGCAGCCGAACTCTCAGAACGCGGCCAAACAGTCAAATTTATGTGGGTCCCCTCCCATGTGGGAATCCCAGGCAACGAACGAGCAGACAGGGTAGCGAAGAAAGGCCTCGACCAAGAATCGACCTTCTTCAACCTACCACTTTCAGCAAATGAACGGTCAAATGCTCTTCGGCCCGCCTTCCAAAAACTATGGGAAAAAGAATTCCACCAGAACAAAAAAGGAAGACGCAAAAATCTCACGAGGACTGAACAATACACCCACCCTCCTAATAGGTAAGAGAAGAGACCAGTTACGACTAACAAGGATCCGATTAGGGGGCGAGAGATACCTAGTCCACCCCAACCCAATAATGTGCACATGCGGCCACCTACTCACGACGGAACACATACTGCTAGACTGCCCGAGCATAGCCCAAACCAGAACCCTAGTAGCAGATAAACTCAACGCACCTCTCACCGTAGAAGGCCTCCTAAACCCCGACCCTAAAACATGGTCCACCACCACCAAATACACAATACACCTGCTTAATAAGCACCCACTAATCCGATACATCTAACCAAACTACAGACATGACGAGAGGTAGATCAAGCGTGGACATCAGCGACAACCAGTCAGAACATAACTCCCCCCCCCCCCTCAACCCCCGCCCCCCCCCCCCCCCCCCCCCCCCCCCGGACGAAATCAGCGAGAGCTGGAAGTCCGTATCCTTTAAAAATAGCATAGCATAGCATATGTGGGTACATTGTATGAGAGACGCAGTGTGTCAAAAGTGTTGATGCTTTGTAGAGGAGACAGTGTATCATGTTGATGCATTGTATGGGAGCCGCAGTGTGTCAGAATTGTAGATGCAGTGTACGAGACAGTGTACCAACGGGTGGATGCATTAGTGGACGCATTTTGCTGAGAGTGCATCGTGAGAATAAAGTACTGTTGGAACTGTTCCTCCAGTGTGGTCTACAACCTCGTGCCACGTGTGACGAGTTGAGGCTGAGTGAAGTTTTTTTTACAAGAACCCTACGTGAGTGCGGCTGGTGTTATTGCATCATACTACGACTACCACTACCACGTAACAATCTGCCGCTGGCAGTTATGGTTCTAAACAACAGCTTGATGTAAACTCACCAGAGGTCTGTTGTCATAATCAGCCGCGCGGCCTCTGCTACCACCGGTCCTTGCAGGTTCGCGCCGACCGCTACTAGGGCAGTAGGCCGAATTGTGCTGCAGAACATCATGCCAAAGAATATCGTCCCAGCAACGTCGACAGACAACCAAGGCTCGTGGACATACGCTTCTGTGATTCTGTCATACAAAGAAACAAACGATTGGTTGGTTGTTTGGCTGTCTGGGCTGCGATGGATGGACGGATGGATGGATAGATGGACGGATAAACGTACGGGCGGAAAGATGGATTGATGGACGGATGGATGGACGGAGAGATAAATGCCGGGATGGACGAATTGATGAACGGCCGGACGAATGGACGGACGGACAGATGGATGCATGGATGAACGATAAAAATGTCAATAGCAATGAGACTAAAATTTAATTGCAATGTGTGTGTCAAATATCGCCAAAATATCAAAACGGGGAAAGGGGGACGGATGGAGGGTTTCCAAACACACCAAAATGGACTTTGTTTTAGCAGTTTAAATAATTTAGGGTCGGGACGGAACCCCTCCCCCCCAACCCCCCCCCCCCCCCCCCCCCCCCCCACAAAAAAATCCGCCCCTGGAGAGAGAGAGAGAGAGAGAGAGAGAGAGAGAGAGAGAGAGAGAGAGAGAGAGAGAGAGAGAGAGAGAGAGAGAGAGAGAGAGAGAGAGATTAGTGAGGTTCGTTTGCAGCGAACTACTGCCAAAAACGGAGAGCAAAATCACGGCGGTAAACCTGCTTGTTTTCATCCCTACGTCACACGACCAAAACTTTTCAGCGCAAACTGTACCACATGAACGTGCTACAAAAACCCTTGAAGCCCTCTTCCTGACTCGTCGTGGATGCCAGTTTTGTTCTAGAAAAAATCACCAAAACGTTCTAAACAACAGCTTGATGTAAACTCACCAGAGGTCTGTTGTCATAATAATGTTACTTAGTGTTGTTCGAAACAGCAGGCACACTACTGGAGACGGCAACGTCATGAAAGACTTTAAATTACATCATAAGTCTATTATGTATAAATGTATATTCGTTTTACGTCAGCCAAGTCTGGCGTGATCCAGGTCGGAAGATTTCTTCTTGATTTCTTTTACAAAAATAGTGGAGGAATGAAAACAAATACGTTGTTGGTAGCAGGGGCTTGCTGCACGGAACCTTGTAGGCCTTCGGGAAGTCAAAGGAAAATAGAGGAGGAATGAAACAAATACGTTATTGGTAGCAGGAGCTTGCTGCACAAACCCTTGTAGGCCTTCGGGAAGTCAAAGGAACCATTGTACCCCTCGGGCCTTCGGGTTACAATGGTTTCTTTGACCTCCCGAAGGCCTACATGGGTCCGTGTAGCAACCCCCTGCGACCAATAACTTATAATGTACGATAAGCACAGACGACACTCCAAACCTCTCCATGAGGCATAGATCCTCATGAGCCCAGGGGGGCTCATGAGGATCTATGCCTCTTGGAGATGTTTAGAGTGTTGTCTATGCTTATGGCGGAGGCTGCTTATCCGCAGTAACTAAGCTCTCATTCGTTGTAGGGAGTCGTTCGTTACAAATGTAACTTCACTACTGACATCAAGATAACCCAGGTTCACGTGTAAGTCACAGAATGGACAGCTGATGATTCTGCCATCGGAACCGGAAGCACTTGCTCCTTCATGGAGGACAGACGGAGGTGGTGCGGCAATGGGCGCGGCTGGTTTTTTTTTTACCATCGCCATTCCGCTGTCGTTCTGTTCTGCTGCGTTCTTCAGTGTGGATTGCCGGCTGTATGGCGATCCTTTCACTTGACGAACGAGAACTGTGACCGGGATCATTCCGCTGTCGTTCTGTTCGGCTGCGTCCTGCGGTGTGGACTGCCGGCTGAACGAGCCATTCTCTTGAAAAACGAGAACTGCGGTTGGGTCGTATAAAGTCGCAGCGAGAGTAGTGGCCCTTCACAAATTTGAAACAAATCAAGAAAACGAAATAATTATCCTAGTCACTGCCGCGAAAAACAAACTGCAAGAAACATAGATCGGGGGCTTATGAGGATCCATGCCTCTTGCTGACACCACTTTGCGTGGTTTTCTTTTTCTTTTGATGGCCATGGTTCTTTGTCATTACGTTAACACGGCAGTAATAATAATTAACAAAAATCTGCGGGCTGTGAAGGGGATATATTATTTCGACAACCACACTCACGACGGCTAGAAACAAGAATGGCAAAGCCCTTAAGACTCATGTACATTTATACGACAACTTACAAAGTTCTCTGTGACCTCATACTAGAAAGGTCGTGCTCATCAGTAAAGAATAAACTGACGTCATTTGAATAAATTAGCACTGAATGAGTGTCAACTGTGATTTCGTGTTGTTCATAGAGATAAGACCACTCCTTCTCTTATTTTAGCAAATGTTTGCTGGTATTTGGACCTATTACTGCTCTACATCATGATATAAAACACAATATGGGCATCTTTCTGACACACTAATTGTAATACGAAGTAAAGGGCTCTGATGCTCAAAGCAAACTGTTCCATACACTGGTTTATGATACTCTACCATAAAGCCTGAAGCCGTAAGGTCCAAAATCACAGACCAGTACACATCACAGTGGATGCTGTTGCCCTAAGAAGCTAAAAGACGTAAGCACCTTTTTGTGAAAAGCGAGATTTTCACTGTAATACAATGAAAATCGCGCTTTTCACAAAAAATGGACTGGCTGTCTCCTGTCTTCGCAGGGCACGCCACTTCTTGCAAGCTGTACCCGGATGTCTTGAAGAGCAGTGACGGCAGAACATCCTCGGTAGCTGTTCGGACAACGGACGGTCAACACCATGATCTGTCGATTCACAGAGACGTCAGGAAAGAGGTCCTTCTGATTCAAAGGACGTTGATCTATCGGACAATCTCTGCTCTCTCTATAACAAAAATATAGACGTTTTTTCGGAAATCAGAAGTAAGTCATAGTTACACGTGTGTTGATGAAAATAGTGGATTAAAAGTCCAGATAAACATGCGAAGTTGCTCCCGATTCGATACCAACTCCCTTTGGCTATGTAGCGCTATTTGTCGTGATGATGCTGCAGGACAAATAGCGCTACCGACAGCCACAGGGTTAAGACTGAGGTAGTAAATTACGCAACGATCATCCCATACATAATTTTAAAAAAATTACGGTATTTATAATGCGCTTATCTTATAATAATTATAACTCTAAGCGCGCACTCACAACTCGCACACGCATGCGCACGCTTTAGACAATGACTCACGTACCACAAATAGTGAAAATACATTACGACGGTCAGCTTGGGGTGGGGAGTGTGGTGATATAGTGCTAGAACTGTTGAAAGAGGTGAGTTTTGAGGGCGGACTGGAAGGAGGAGAGAGAGTGTTTCTGACGGAGAGAGAGTGATTGTACATTGCTTAACGTCCCGACAGCAACAAGGCTTTCTCAGGACGTGCCTGCACTGCTTGTGAAAAAAAAAAACCAGAACATTGAATGTATGTCGCCAGCCGAAATACGTTAAATAAACCTAACACATAAATAAAGCTAAGACCATTTAGCAACACACATCCAATATCAAGAGCTACAGGCAGTGCAGACAGTAGGGAGAGTTTTTAAAAGGCAAATACAGGTGAATGGACAAAGGGTAGACAGAAACACATGCCCCAGAATAGAGAGAAAAACCCACCCTGTGGGGCTGACCAGGGTGACCCTGGGAACTAAAAAATACCTAACCCCACCCAAGTCCCCCAGGGCAGACCCGGGTGGGGTAGGAGAGAGAGTGGGAGAGTGTTCCAGGTGGATGGACCGTAGACGGAGAAAGAGCGGGGGCCGAAAGTGCTGAGCCTTGGTGCGGGGGATGAGGAGGCGGAGAGGGTCGGAGGCGGAGCGGAGGGAGCGGGAAGGAGTGTAGGGGTGAAGTAAGTTGGAGAGATAGGGATGAGCGTAGTTGTTCAGGGATTTGTAGCAGAGAGACAGAATCTTGTATTGGATGCGTTGGGGGATGGGGAGCATGTGAAGGAGCTTGAGCAGGGGAGTGATGTGGTCGGATTTTTTCTTTCTGAGGATGAGGCGGGCAGCATTGTTCTGGACGCGCTGAAGAGTGAGAGTGGTAGAGTGAGATACCTGTCATCAGAGTAACTTGTCGCGATTGGTTGATTAGTTCGGGCTTTAAAGTCCAACTGCGGGTGCTCATGAGGATCTATACCCCTTGTAGTTGGGTGGTGTTCAAATTTTCTCGGCTCTGAACAGGTTAACCGCCAGAGCTATTTCGGACTCTTGTCGTGACTGAACAAAAACTAACAGTTCATATTGACCACAGCGCCCAAGCACTTCACCGCTGAGGTGTCGAGACGTGCAACGACACTGCTTTTTGCATTTCGCTCAGAGATGATAAGAAAGGTCTAGGGCAACTAGATAGACCGACCCACTTTTTATTTGGCTCCGCCCTTTTAGTCCGGGTCCGGAAAGAATTAGAATGCAACGCGTGCTTCACAGAAAGAGCGCGATTGTAGTCTGCTAGCATAGTAAAGCGCGCTATTCGACGTTGATTTTTAAAACCATTTTTAGGTTGACATATCTTCTAAAGTATACAATTAATGGAGATGTAAAATAATCAGAACAAACTAGGTGTTCGGTTTAATCAGTACAGCAAGTGGGGATATTGTCAGCGAAGAGATTCGACCCTAAAGTTAGCATTTTATGACATGCGCACAACGTTTTTTTTCAAAATATTTCCGCAGAGAAACACTTTTCTGTACCACTTAAAGAACAAATACAATTTAGTGCCAGTTGACTCAATATGGAATATTTTTTTTACTGAACTCCTATGATTTGTCGATTTTGGGGTACAGTCGTAACTTTGAAAAGTTGGTGAAAAGACAATAACGAGCCGTTTTCAATGTCCTAAATAGAGCCCCGGCAGATTTTAATATCGAGGTAAAAAATGCAGACTTCATGTATGCCTGCGCTGTTTCAGGTTTGAAAACTTGGCGAATTCACGTGAAAATGGATTTTTCGAATACTGAGATTAATACATGTATATCTGGGGCACATTTAGGGATGTAAAAATAATCATTTCATGAAAAAAATTCCGAAATTTTACGACTGTACAGCAAAACTGACACATTGTTCAATGTTCTTAAAAGTAAATCGTATTCGGTCAACTGTCACTGAGTATTATTTCTTCAGTCTAATGTTGATATAAAAAAGTTCTTTGTGGAGATATTTGCGAAAAACGTTGTGCGGTCCGATGTCAAACGAACATATGCTTGTGCAGCTGGTGCATAACATTACCTGAGCCAGTGCTGAATGCAGACCCGACAGAAGTGATGCCCACACGGAGTTTGTACGGGATCCCGCAACACCAGACAACATATTGTACACTGGAAGCGGTCACCCGGCTCTTGCACAAAGTCATACGCGTAGCCGCCCTCACCACTGCTGGACAGTTGACTGCTCATTCTGCCACACAGTCTGCAGGACAGGCCGATAATGAGCCGGGAGGGTGTTTTCTAGGTCAGTCAAGTGACCAAAAACTGACCAATCGCCAAATAGGATTTTTCAAGATGGCGGCGACTTTTGATATTAACGAAACGCTGTCCGCATGGTCCAAAAAAAAAAAAAAAAAAAAAAAAAATCATTAAAAATCATTATCGTTTTAACTGTCAAAATCCGAGTGTGTAAACATTCTAGCAATGATTCCTGTTTATCTTCATAGCAAATATAGGACCATATAAGCTCTCAGCTCGTCGCATTTCAAACTGGATGACAGTACGACCCATTGCAAATCAGTACGAAACACAACACTGTGTACTTAGCATTTAGTTTCTCTTGTGGACTCAAGTCCTGGCGTTTAGAAGTTAACATAGGCAAAATCTACATTTTATTCCGAATAAATTTCTTGCCAACAAGTAGCAGTCGCTCGCCACATGTTTCTTTCCCGTAGGCTTTTTTTAGGGTCACTGTTTTTGGCTGATGTGACCGAAATGAACTACCGTTTAAAACGAAACCTTTGCAGTGACCCAGACGAGTATCCAAACTTGTTTTAGTTGTCAGTCACAGCGACTCTTACATTTTCAGACTCAGGGGGTAACATCTTTATGTGTGATGTCTTTTTGGCTGTTGCTGGCTGATAGCACGGACACCCTTTTTGAGACTGTGAACAGGGGTACCTTGCATTTATTTAATTTCTCTTGTGGACTGAGATCATCGAGCACAAATCAAAGTAAAATGTAAACGAGGAGATATTTGGTTTTATGTAGATAGGTGTCATTTGGATGTTCATGTGGTATTTATTCTTTGAGAAGCATATTCTTCACCCCCTGAAATCTGAAATGGTTAGCCGAGGACAAGCAGAGGTAACCTAACATAAAGAAGGAATATCTCCGCAACGAGTGGTTCAATTTTGAAGGTTCATATATCATTGTGTTTCTCATGTTCAACAGTGTCCAAATCATAAGCCATTTTAAGAACTCAGTGAACAACTCTTGACTGTTATTTTTATTTTCGCCTGCAATTAGTGTACCTGGCAAAACGAACCACATACAGCAGAAAAAAAATGAGAAGAAAAAAACTATTTTCAGAACTTGAATTAATCACGCACACGATGCATCTATGTCAGTTTTGTGCGGGAAAAATGTAGTTTTTACACAAAACATAGCGACTGAACGAACTGGCCAAAATGCCACAGAGACATTAAGAAATACCCAGTGCGCCATCATCCATCCACGAGGACTTTTTTTTTTTTTTTTTTAGTATGGTATACCTTGCATGTGATACTGGGAACCACCTGGAGTAGAATCGAAGGAGAAGCACAGGACAGGAGTTGCTGGAGGTCTCTCGTCGACGGCCTATACCCGGGTAGGGGTGACAGGCGTAAGTAAGTAAGTAATACCTTGCATGTCATAAACACTACTGTTGGCATCTACATTTGACTGAACTGTTAATCACTTTCAATCATTTCACATCTTTCGCCACACCACATACATATCATGCATGCATATCTCAGCATATAGCAAGAGTCCAGATATTTCAGTAATTGTTTTTATTTTCAATGCACTTATTGTGTGTATCATTATCTTCTCATTACAAGATCCATCAGCACTTGAAATCATATTGTTTTGTTTTTTTTTTAATTTAAAAAAATAAAATGTGATTACATACACTTATAAAAGCCTTCAATGACAATCGTGCACTACTTGGTGTCTGCACACAGACAGGTCAAACCTGTCACAAGGTGACCACTTGTATGAGGCGACCAACTGTCTAAGCAGCCCACCTAATGTTGGTTCCATGGTCTAATTTCTGTTACTTAGGATGACCCTGAGTACGGAGGTCACATGTTTAAAGAGACCACATTTTGATAGTCCCTTGGGTGGTAGCCTTTCACAAGTTTGACTGGACTTGATAGACACAGACACAACGTGTGCGCTGCTCTGTGATTTTAGTCCCTGTCTCTGTTTCCACGGTGTGTTTGATTCTCGCAACAGGCCCGTGGTCAGTGACGCATAGAGGTCTAATTCTAACTAGTAATAGATACCAATTACAGTCATTTCAGTTGGAATTCGTGATGACTCGTCGCTAATCATAGTAACAGGGCGGATGGGGAGGGGGAGGGGGTGGTCCAGGGGTTTCGCCTCCCCCCCCCCCCCAATTCTTTTTAATGCTATAACAAACACCCCCCCCTCTCCCCCGTTGTTTGATATTTTGGCGAAAGGGGAGAGTCTTAACACGCACGCGCCTTCTCACTCTCTATCCCCCCTCCCCCTCCCCCCCCCCCTTCGATTTTTTCGGCCTTTAGTATGAGGTTGAAGGTCCCAAACAAAAAGTTGGACCACCCCCACCCCCCACCCCCCACCCCCTCGAGGTAACTGATCCGCCCCTGAATAATAAATGTATGTTGCTAATCATGTGCCTCGCCGCACATGACTGCAACATACTCATCAACGTGTAAGTACATCTTCCCGCAGGCAGCGTAAATACTGCGACCGAGTCAGTTAAACTTGTCAGCAACTTGACATAGTAATTGTAACTGTAGTAACTGTAATTGTGAAGCCAGTCAGTCCTATTAAACAAACAAACAAACAAACAAACAAACAAACAAACAAATAAATAAACAAATAAACAAACAAACAAACACAATGCATACCGTCAATGGTGAGTTGAAACGAGGACAGAAGAGACCCTAACTCAGCACCGACAATAGCATACGCTTTATGCAGTGATGATAGATAGTCGAACTGGAGATAAAAACTAACACAGCTTATCTCAGGCGCAGTGATAGAAACACATGTGTGCTGGTCTGTGGGTTTGAACCTTAAACTCTCAGCCGTAAGGTACAATTTTACATTGATACCAGTACACATAAGGTCCAGTTTCACATACTATACTGACCAGTAGACGTATTGTTTGTGGCGGCCGAGCCATTTGCAAGCTCCGTCTTAAAGAAGGACGTCAACTCACTGGCTCGCAAGGCCTTTTAGACAAAGACGTACGCCATTCAATACCACTGTCAAATGTTAAATTGTACTCAAGATACATTACAGTATTCGCAATAATGACTGGCACATTCACTGTCAGTGGTCAAAGTTTGTACTTTGAAATCATGGTAAATACAACCCCAGAGAATCATAGCCGTCAAAGAAACACATATGTCAAATAGCGTTGGCAAGAGGCATAGAACCTCATGTGTCTCCGCATATGCTCATGAGGCTCTATGCTTCTTGCGCAGTTTAGTGGTGTTTCTTTTTTTTTTCCCAAGTGAAGGGGGTTCTCGACGGGAAAACTACTGACTTTTGAATGCAACTAGCAAATACAGACAACATTTTCTTAATAATAATAATAATAATAATAATAATAATAATAATAATAATAATAATAATAATAATAATACCGTTATTATATAGGCGCTTTTTCTCAATTTTTGGGCGAATCGACTCAAAGCGCCGCGAACTGAAACCCAACACGCACACTCACGTAACAGACACGGATTTACGCCATTTAAGACAAACACAGTACAAGACAGACGAAGGGCCAGTTCAGCTACTGAAGTTACAGAGATTTTTGATCGCTTGTATTTGAAATTTGTAAAGTGGCCTGAAACCGGTACCAAAGTGTGGGGGGTAGGGGGGTGGGTGGGTGGGGGGTGGAAGAACCGGAGTACCCGGAGAAAGAACCCCCAGACGGTCCGCCCGAATTAACGGTGACACTTACTAGAGGAGAAAAGTCCGACGCCGGAACCCGGTCGGTATCGAACCTCGCACCTTTGGCATTGGTGGCAGGCGCCTTAACCACTGCGCCACGGACCGCCCCAGTTGGGGTTGAATGGGTTAAGAGTTTTGAACACAACGATCTCTTCTTGGGAGTTGTTGTTGAACGAACGGAACGAGGACACGGAGATGGGGGTCAGTTTGACTGGTTTGGTGTACGGTTGCTTATCCGCAGTTATCGCCAGGATAGCAGCAAAAATAGGACGTGCCTGCGCCGCATGACAAGAAAAATCGACCGACCGATCGATCGATCGATAGATCAATCAATCCATCAATCAGCCATCCATCCCAATGAGGTTGCTGACTATAGAAGAGATGGTCTATTAGCAGCCGTGTAAGGACCGGGTTGATCAGTGGGCGCGGCAGATCAGTTAACCTTTCAGTGGCTGTCGGTGGCGCTTTTTGTCGCGATGATTTCTCCAGGGCGATGATTCCTGCAGGAATCATCGCGACAAAAAACCGCCATCGACAGCCAAAGGGTGAACACATGGTGGATGAGGGGGGGGGGGGGGGGCGTCCAATATTTAGTTTGCCCGGACACCGAAAACACGGAGCTCTCCAGGAAGAGATCGTTGTGTTCAAAACTCTTAACCCATTCAACCCCAAGGCACATTTCTCAAATTTTGCAGGTGTCACCTAACGACTATATACGTATCAGTTGCAGGACATGAATAGACCATGATAATTCAAGGGTAGAGCCAGCGGCTTGGCGACTGACGGCGCCAAGCCGAATCTGACCCTACCCTTGACTAATTATCATGGTCGATCCATCTCCTACTGTAGTGTGTCCGGCTAAATGGGTTAAAATATCAGTCGAGAAAGGGGTGGTGGTGATAATGGGTCCCAAACACAGAGCAGCGCACAGTTTAGAAATATCAGGATCAAACACGCATTTTAGTAAGTTTCCTGGCCGACCAAAAACATGACCGTACTCTTTGAATACAGTTTATTCTCGTTTCACGTGGATGACAGTTAAAAAAAACCCGAATGACTTAGAACAGTCCACGGACTAACTATGTCCCATAATCCATGTCCAGCATTGAAGAGACATAAATTCTCATAAGCGCCTGCGGATGCGGCATGAACTCAGTCATGAGAAATTATGTCTCTTGCGGATGGAAGGAGTTGTCTGAATTTGATAAAGCCGGCTGAAATTCAGTTTTCTGAGATTTTTAAAAAGCTGATTCAGTCTCCAGGACTGAAAACTGTCACCCACGTAGTTATATCGTACAAATGACTAGGGCGACACTAGTGAGCCAATCGTTCAGCCTATTGGACTGCTTTATGTCAGTTCCAACATACACAGATTTACCGCAACGGACTTCTTTTCTTTTTTTTAAGTCAATAAGGGAAAGCGTTTCTTCCTTTAACCCCGTCCACTGATGTCACTGCCGTAAGTACATTTTGTTCCGTCCTGAAATCTGTGTTCACTGAACGACTAAAAGCCACAAACTGAATGTTCAAAGACCGTGTCTAGACATGGACACTAAGTGGTCGCAGCAAGATGCATCGATTCTCATGAGCCCCCGCTTTCCGTACTGTCCAGTCTCTTAGCCTTAGTCAGTCCCAGTCACTCCCCTAATATTTCAATCCCCTAAAAACACTACCGCCTACCAGCTTCAAACAAGGCAGATTTTTTTTTTAAATTTTATTTTTTAAAACACCGGTCCTTGCACTGCCTGAACTGCCCAATTTGAATATGTAACATGACCTAAAGGCGGAGCAGATCAAGGGAAGTAACCAGTCGACATTAGAGGAAAAGGCATACATCTTCCGAAGGCCCTACATTGGAGTGCTTGCACAGTACTATAGAACCCTGAACGTTTCACCAACTCTTGCTGTTGGCCGATGTACAATTAAGGAGTATCAGTCTACGAGCTGGAGTATTGTTCAAAGTATTACTAGACTTCGGCTAGCCAGGAGGGCATGATTACTACAAAGTTATCTGGTGTTTGCCGGTGTAATTTTTCCACAAGCCGGACGATCATGGGCAGCAAGCCGCATAACTTGAAAGGAAAGAAAACGAGCTCACAACAGTGGTTAAAACGCCAGCTGTCTGATCCTTATGTGAAACGTGCCAGCGCAGAAAACTACCGTTGTCGAAGTGCCTTCAAGTTGCTGGAGATGGATGACAGGTATCACCTGCTCCAGCCAGGAGGTGTTGTCATAGACTGCGGAGCAGCCCCAGGCTCCTGGACCCAAGTAGCTGTGGAAAGGACGTGTTCTCTTGCGTCGCCGGAAAATAACAGTGGTAGGGATGTGACTCTTTGTTGATATTTAAACAAACTGACTACAGGGCCATGATCGCCTTATCAGTATCAATCTTACTACAGGTAGCTAAAACAACTTTTTAACGCTTTGGATGTCGGTAGTGGTTTTAGTCGCGATGATTCCTGCAGGAATCACCGCGACTAAAACCGATACCCACACCCTAAGGGTTAAGATAACATTAAAATGGAACCACCTTCCCACTCGCCGAAAAATCAGACTACTGGTGTGGGAATGGTTGGTGGTGTAACAAAATAAACTGTATCAGTTGCATTTACATATTATTTTATTTCTATTGTGTTCTCATTCTCTTCCTTTAACCCGTCTAATTTTTGTGGGATGGATATGGTGTGTTTAGAAAGCCCCTGAAACTCACCTTCCCTGTCCTTTTCACTTGTAGCATGTTGTGGATTTGTGCAATCCATTTTGTTCGTAAAGTTTATTTGTAATTGTACATGTACTCGTAAAGTTACACTGTACAGAAAATACTATTTAATAAATTTCTTTCTTGCCAGATCAAACCAAGGGACTGGTTATAGGGGTAGACCTGGAGCACATGTTGCCTGTTGAAGGTGCATTCATACTTCACCAGAGCGACTTCACTCTTTTGGAAACCCAGGAAAAGATTTCAAAACTTCTCAATGGGAAACCAGTGGATGTAGTACTCAGTGACATGGCCCCTCGAGCATCAGGTCAAAAGTTTATGGACCATGAACTCATTGTGGAACTGTGTTTTGCAGTGCTGCGTTTTGGAGTGACAGTTTTGCGGCCAGGTGGCCACCTCTTGTGCAAATTGTGGCAGGGGGGCGAGCAATGTAAACTTGAGTCAGCAATGCAACAGGTGTTTGAGAGTGTGAAGGTTGTCAAACCTGGTGCTAGCAGACAAGACTCAGCTGAAGTATTTCTTTTAGGCAGAAATATGAGGGAACGCTGATGCAAACATGTAGCAGTGATGTGTCTTACGTTTTCATGAAGATGCTGTTTATAAAATTTATGTATGCAACACCATTACTTTGTGTTTATATTTTGTGCAACTTTGCTATTGAATGTTTTTTATTAAAAAAAAAAAAAGAAGTATTAAAATATTATGAACATATATTTCAAAGGGCCGATCAAGTAATTGATTGTTCAGATCACAAACAAATACACATAATACATGTATGTGCTGCTGGTCTGTGATTTGGGATCTTATCGCTCAGGGTTTAGGGTCCAAACTCACAGAGCAGCATACATGTTCTCTCTCTCACATACATGCACGCACACAAAGACACATAAAGAGAGCAAAGCTTGTAACACTTTACTGAGCCTTCAAAAACAAGCAAATGAAATTTGTAACACATAATAAAAACACTAGGAATAGAAATGTAAACAAAACGGTGGAATGTTATTGATCATTGCATGCGAAAGATCGGAGCAACCCAACAATGTATACATAATAAAGCATAGCACTTTTTCTTCACTTCATTTTAGTCCAAAAGAACTGCTTCCAGATCTTCAAAAATCTTGGACAAGGTTTATTTTAAGCAATAAACTGTGAACATAAATGTTGATGTTTCACAGTTATTTGCCATGACAGTTCATTTCTAGCAAAGAGAGTGACAAATATTGTCATGAATGCAAAGAAAAAAGGTCCCCCCTGTCATACAAAATATCACAAATTATATTTCACAGATAATGATCTGCCTCTTAGGTTCCAACAGAACTGCCTGTCAGAAAAAATTCTAGAATAGAAGTCTTACAAAACATAACAGGTACCTGTATTTGATTTTACTAATTTCTGAAGTGTTTAACAATCCTATATTATACCTATACAGTGCTTACATGTGTACTGGTCTGTGGTTTTGGACCTGATGGCCTGAGGTCCTAAATTTCAAAATCACTGACCAGCACACATCTGTTTACTTTAAATCTGCTACATTTTCAAATGACAACGGCTGAAATGCACAGTGCAAAAAGTGAACACAACTAGAACATTGAAGACGTAGAACTATTGCATGTCAAGTGGTGGATCATGGCAAATTACAAACCACATACAAGTCACACGTAAATGCATATTTCTGACCGGTGTGCGGTTCTGTGTGAAAACACACATCTACAGGGCGTGAAATGACACAGTGGTAGAGATTCTGAAAATAAGGTTTTATACAGATCGCCTGATATGCAACAAACATGTACATTTTCGATAGTACATGTAACTCACAAGGTCACAACTCTTATACAGATACATTTGTCAAAATAAAGTGACTAGTAGTTCACAGTAGGAGGATATGGAAAGGTAGAACACTAATTAAATTACAGGCAATTACCCACACACATCACAAAGACCCCAATAGTAAAACAAACCAATGCATAGCTACTGTACCTACAAATGGGATCTCTTTGTATTTATGCATCAGAAAATAGAACTTTACTATACACAATAATTTATGCATAAGCAATATATATGTCTATGCTCAAATCCATGAGGTTTTACACTAATGCCCATGCCCAAAAAGGGGTCATGCATAAGATCACAAATGCCAAGGAATACAGCAAAGTCGAAAATAAATAAACAAACATAGTGTGTATCTGGCACCTTATTATAAGCATGCAAATTTATGATATTCAATGTTTTTCTCTCAAAGCTCTTTATATAAAAATGTAGTTATCCTCCCTCCCCCCAAAAAAACAAAACAAAAAAAAAACCTTGTGCATGCAGCCATTGACAATGCTGGTGGATACCTGCAGATGTTTTTTTTTAAAATTTTGGTATGTTTTCAGTTCTGTTTTTTTTTCAGTCATAAAAATAATGAGACAAAGTATCTTTTGTGTAATACTGCATTTTCATGTATGCACATATTTAACCCATATCATACTGAAGCTAAAAGCTTCAAATTTGTACACTGCCATATGCAATGCAAGCTACATTACAGTACTTGCAGATAAGGATATAGACTAATGGCTTTAGTTTAAGGGTAGTGCCAGAATATCTTGGCGCCTAGAGGTGCTAAGCTATTCTGGCACTACCCTTGAACAACTTTAGCCAAACTTATTTCACACACTGGTGTATTCCAAATGATAAGGGTTAAATACAAGACATTTAAGTGTAAGTACAATTTTTTTCCTAGCAGGCAAAATGTTATGTAAGTAAATTACCTTGAAATGTGAGACAAAACATTAACCCTGTGAGCAAAAGGTCCTCATGCTGTTATTGCCCTTAGCCCTTGCATCATCACATGCAAGCCAACTAAGAACGATGAATGTCTAAGGAATGTTTGCTTACTGTGACTTTCGTAAACAGAATTGGAAATACTATAATTACTGTAGAGTGTTTACAGACACAGAAGTTCATTTGATTCAAAAGTTGTCACAGATACTGATTTGATTGGTTTGAATATAAAGTCAACAAAGCAATATTAGGCAAACTGTACGCACAGCTATTTATTTCATGTGGTACAGATTTGGTTACTAGAATGTATCGTTGTAAAATGGACATTTTTAATATATTCATAAAAGATACTGTTCATAGAAATACATGTTCTGGTTATTTAGATCTTTTGATTTATTCAAATGCCTAGTTACTATATTTTATATAGCCCCATACTATGAGGATCACACTGAAAGCAAACCTTAATTTGTTACGGATAACTTACGCTTGAGTACATTTTCAGCACCAAGATTTCTCAAAAAAAGTGGAATATATGCACAATGTTTGGAGGGAAACATTACTCAGGCAGTATGTGTGCTGGTTTACGTTTCTGAACATTATGGACTACAGTCCTAATGTACAAAATCACAGACCAGCACACAATAATGGATGCAGATCTAGAAGCCACCTGATACCTGTTTTTCAAAATAGAGACATTTTGCCCCATGTGGTTACATATAACAACGCATCTCAAAGAAATAATTGGGCAAAATAAGCAAATATGGAATACAAAGGAACATCACAAAGTTCAAAAGAAAAATAAACTTGACTTGAAATTAAAGTCACAACAATTTTTCACAACACCCAACAGATTACAACAAGAATTAGTAGTAAAAAGACATAGCACCATCAAATATACTGTGGGGGAAAAAGGATACACACAATATAAGAAAAGAAATCTGCATTTTGTAACTTGCTGGTTTTTACATAACTGAAGGATAAGTATAGCAAAGGCATCAGCATAAAGATTTGTTTAATTTGTAACCACAGCAATGATATCCACAGGAACATTTTTACAAAAACATGGTACATGCTGGTAAACGTTGCTGTGGCACTAATTAAATTTAGTGATCAGGTGGTTATAGTGCTCTTGCAATGTTTGTGAATGTCTTAAAAGTAGTGAAATTCTGTTAACAAAAGAAACTGTAATACCCAACTAATCTTTCATACTCGGTGTCTACACAAGTCCACTGCTCATACTGGCTCACGGGTCAGACTGTGAGCTGAAAGGGTTCAAAGTATGGAAACCTATGCCTCTGAAAGGTAAAATTGCAGTATGATGAACAATGATGTTAACCTCATCATATGATGTGGATCATGCAGTAGTGTCTATGTCTGTGTCTCCCATGCAAATGTGCATGTGCTAAAAAGAAAGCTTTGTTTGATGTCTGACCCACTTCAGAGAGAAAGTAAACATGTAAAAAAACAAACTGCTCCTATTACTTGAGTTTGGTACGAACTGTCGGGTAGACAATATTCAATCTTATGAATTTACCTGGGTATTCAAGTAGGTGAACATTTTCTCTCAAAGAGACATATCAAAGCTCCTTCCACCAAAAATAATTTTGGAAAAACATGGTTCAGGAAGATTTCAAACACACTATAGAAGCAGATCATACACATTTAATTTCTATCCTGACAGACATCTCAAATACCTGCCAGGATACAAATCATATGTAATCGGGTCTGTGTTTTTGCACCTTACACTTACAGGCACAAAATCACACACTAATGTTTTCAGACTGTGTACTGCAAAGACGCACAAACATTATCAGCAATGCTGAACTTGCTGAAAGCAAAAAACAATGCAGTATGCAGAAATAAAAGATCCTGACAAATAACAGTAATAAAAAGAGAATTATGTGACCACTTAAAACTGTGACAGATGTCTTCAGGGCATGACAACAAAAGCTCATAAAGCCGTAATTCAAACATATGAGGATAATCACAGAGAGTCAAGTAAACCACTGCACCATTAATGAAATGATTACATGTTTAATATGATATACACAGAAATATATTTGTCTCTGATTACAGCCAAAAAGGGCACGGTAAAGTCCTCTGTAAATGTTCATACAAGAATCTTGGGTTACTTCGTTGTTTATGGTTTGGGTACAAATTCACACAGGTGTATCCAGACATATCTGAACGAAAGTTTGAATTGTTTAAAGCTGAGATTCAGTCTTTTTGTTTTGTCCCGCACATGGTTTTAAGCTAGGGCCCTGAGCTCACAAACTGAGTTTGCAGAGTTTGAACTGTCAGGCAAGGGCCTATATAAGGCATGCAGCAGCTGCGGAGTCCAGTCTTGAGCACACCTTGGGCAGAGCATCAGATACACAGAAGTCACAAGGGAACTCCTATCAGCTTTACCTAGGCATACACAGGCATCCTGTAGCAGATGATCTGACAAATAACCAGGCGGAACATTTCACAGCCACACTGCCTGCATCTGTATTCTCCAACAGCAGTTGTCACAACCCTATTCCACAGGTACACCTGGAACATGGCTGTCATGTATTATCCAGTTATTTGTCAGTACTACCGTATCTGCTACAGAATATGTTGGTGTGTAGGCCAACGTAAAGCTGACAGGGGTTCACTTGTGAATGTGAGTGCAGTGATTCTCATGTTCTGTGTGCACAGACCAGATATGACTTTGCGTGCCTTATATAGGCCCAGAGCTGACAGAGTTCAAACTCTGCCAACTCAGTTAGTGAGCGGTTTGACCAACTTAGCCGCAATTTATAGCCCTAGCTCGGTCCGGGATAGTTTTCCATAAACGTGTGGGACGGAACAAAAAGAATCATCAACCTCAGCTTTAAGATGATGGGTTGGGGGGGGGGGGGGGTGAGGGGAGGGAGCTGGAGAGGGGAGGGGGTGGCTGAGGTGGTGGGGGTGGGTGTGGCGTAGCAAATGAAGCACTCTGTGTGGAGGATAAGGGGAAGTTTAACCACTTTAACTCCCTTGCACCCACAGCTGTAAGTACAGCAAACACAACAGTACCTGTGGCTGCATGCCCAATGGTGTTAACTAAATGGAATCTGCTCATGGTACAGAAAACTCAAAGCAAGGAGGGTGGGGGTCCGGAACCCTTGCCCTCTGGATGTTCCAGTGATTTCAGTACAGATTCTTTTGAGTATTAATCAGTCAATAAAGCAGAAAAGGTTATCAGGGCTCTAACAAATTTTTTGCACAATTATGTCAGTGAAAGAATGTTAATTCACTGAAAAATTAATTACTCTTTGGTCATGGAAAAGATATTACAAGGTATAATGAAATACTTAATGCATACGATTACTGTGATGATGTCAATGCCTGATGCCAAGACAAATGTATGCTGATCTCTCACGTTAGACCTTAAAGCTCCAACCATAAGGTCCAAAATAAAAGACCAGCAAAGACAGAACACAATATTTATGCTTTCTAATCCACAGAAACAAACTGCAGTCTAGCGGTATGTACAAGGCTTATTGCATCAGTGAATGTTTAAAAGTGTAAAACCACATCAAGTTTGGACAGTAAACAAATTTAAATACATGTAACATTTCACTGGTGAGACAAATGGATGAACTCAGTGTGCAGAACTCCTTAGGCCAATGCTGGCCATAGTTTGCCAATGTGCAGCTGTGCGAGGGCCAACAATGGCAGGCATCGGCTTGAGGACCTTTGCAAAATGAGAAGGTACTGGCATGTGCAAAAAGAAAAAAAAAAAAAAAAAAGGATCCTGGACCCATTGTGCGCTTGTGAAAAATGCTATGCAACATCAAAGCCACAATTCAGACAAACACTATGCTGACACAGCACAAGTCTGCAACTACTGTAAACACCAACATATATACAGACAATAATTTTTCTTTTCCCATGAGGGTAAGTTATGCTCGACAGTAAAACCATTTCTGATGACACGCATTGTGGATCTAAAATGCAATGTCATTAGGCGCTATTCCATGGTTTGATTAAATCAGTTTGACTGAACTTTCTGCATGTTTCATGCTGCTAATAAAACAGAGAAATTGTCACACTTATAAGAAATTTGTTCTTTGAGCAAACACTTAACTATGCCACAAAAAAGTAAAATGCTTATCTTATGGCAATAACATTATTCACCCCCACCCCAACATTCACAAAATTTTCTTCATTACTTGTAGAAAAGGAATGACAAATAGCATATTTATGTTAAGCATGTTTATATTTTTCAGTCAAAGAAAACAAAATGGCAACAATATTCAAAATACTTCAAACAACTCTTGTTAATACAACTTACATATCAGCTCAGTACAAAGTCTTGTCAAGTAAGCATTGGCACAAAGCAGAATATCCCTCTAGTGCATGAAGTCACTGGTACAATAAACAGTTCCAGTGTCTGCATACAGAGGGGGATATGACATTCATGCATAACTACACATAATACAGAAGCCGACTTTCCGCTTTCATTCGGCATAATACGCTCCCAAAAAGCAGAAAACCAGCCTCTGATCCCATCTCCTCTCTCCAATATTAGTGTCCACCAACGCTGCTTGCTCATAGGTGACGTTTTTCCTTCCAGTTATGTGTGAATGCTGAAACTGGAACTCGAGAGTCCAGGTCGTTACTTACAGAGCATCCACCTTGACTGTTTCCTTGTAACAGGCTGTTGCGTCCAGGGGTCCTCCTTTGGGAGTCACCCTCACCACAATAGGAAGTTGTTTCAGTTGGATTTCTCTCGCCTCCACAAGCATTTTCTGGAAGACAATAAAACATGGCATTATTGCACTTCACTCTGGACTGATTTTATATACAAACCTAGATTAAGTCAGCCATCTCAAAATGCAAACTTTGAACAATGAGACTTAAACAGTTTGTTTCTGGCCCATCAATATTAACCCATTTAGCTGCAGGACCATGCAGCAGGAGATGGATTGATCATGATAATTCAAGGGTAGTGCCAGATGAGCTTGGCGTCTGAAGGCGCCAAGCTCATCTAGCACTACCCTTGAATTATCATGATCAATCCACCTCCTGCAACTGATACATAGTTGTTCAGCAACACTTCCCAAATTTTGGAAAAGCACCTGTGGAACTAAAAGGGTTAACCTCTTCCTTTCCAGTGGACACAGACTGTTTTGGATAAAAATATAACTTTAGTGTCAAGCCATCAAAGGTACACTGATACAAAGAGTTTTACACAAGAGGCATAGAACCTCATGAGCCCTGCAAATGTGGGGATTCATGACAATCATTCTATGTCTCCAGCATTTGGATCAGACCCCTTTTTCTTGGCAGTGAAGGGGTTAAATACCCGTTGTGCAAAAAAATGAATTTTTCTCTAAAATATATTTTTTCGAATAATACTTAACGATGACATTACTGTTAGGAATAGTGTCTTAGCTAGCCTAATTTTTGCCAAAATTGGTTGTGTACCAATATGGCAGGGGAGGCAACAAGGGGCGTCACAAGCCTAGAACCGCTCACCGGAATCCCGCCAGTCTGTTTACTTAGCCGACGAGCGGCAAGCAGGGGCAGGTGGGAGGGTCATTTGAGTAATGTCATCAGTAAGTATTTTTCGAAAAAATACATTTTAGAGAAAAATTCATTTTTTTCCTCAAAACACATTACCGATGACATTACTGTAAGGAAGAATTACGAAGAGAAGGTGGGTGCCGCCAATAATGCCCCTAACTAGGCCCGATCTCCCAGGAGCAACCTCCCGATAATTTTAGCTAAGAACAGCCGATGGCACCAAGGGTGCCAGGAGGGATTGTTGCGCTCCGGGGATGTTTCCCACCATCGCCATGTTTCCCGCTGGCCTGGGAGGACCCGAGAGGATCTCGCACTGTCCGGAGGGGTCCCTCAGGTAGAATCAGGCGAAGTTGACTCCGCTCACCAGCGCACGGTCGCCGCAAGTCTTTGAATGCTAGGATGCGGCCGTGGCTTTGACCTCGTGCGCCCTGATGTTCATCCCTTTGGTTGCATCAGGGTAGCGATCCTGGTAGGCGGCGCGAAGTACGCAATGGAGCCAGGAGGTATACCATCTTGTGTGAGATGTCATCCCCACCTGGAATGCGGGTGCATCTCATGCGTATTGGCTTGGTCCGGCGCAGGTGTCCACATAAGGCTCTCACCGGATCCAGCTGTCTGTATCCCGAGCAGGGCCTGAATCCCCCAAGGGCCGAATGGTGACCAACTGGGCAAACCAAGGAACCGGGTCGTGGCTAGGAAGCCGGGTCGGGCAGCAGCCGTCCAGTCAATCATCGAAACTACAAGCCTGAGGGGTGCGCTGAAGAGCGTGCAGTTCGCTGACCCTGGCAGACATGGCGAAGGTCAGTCGGGAGTAGGTCTACCGTGGCACGTCGGCCGTCCGCACCTACTGGAGCGGGTCGAAAAGGTCAAAGTCGAGCCCCCGTAGCCCCTAGGCAAGGTCCCATCGTGGCAAACCCAAGCGAAAGCCAGACGTGTAGACTGAAGAGCGTCAGAATGCCGGGGAGTTCTGTACAGGCACCAGCGTCGGCCTGTCTAAGTCGGTCCAAGTCAGCGATCATGGTCAGTAAGCCCCTAAAGGTGAGGGGCCAAGTTGGTCTGTGAAGAGCAAGAGAAAGAACTCCACCCCCCGAGGAACTGTCCGGCACATGGGGAAGAGGCGCACGTCATCACAAGCGTCGCCCAGGACTCGCTCCTTTCCCTCGTAAACTCGTCTGGTCGAGTGTCTACGGCCTGTAGCGACAGCTTCCTTTGCTGCACTTGAGAAGCCTCTAGCGTGGAGGAAGAGTTCTAGGGGCTGCAAAGCATCGTGCGTGGGGTTGTGATCTGCAGAGGGGGGTTCACGGCGAGGTTCAAGAGGCCGGAGGTCCACGAGCATGTCCCGCAGCAAGTATCCACCAGGATCAGGAGCACGTTGCAACTTGGAGCTTGGGCAGGAGCTTGGAACTAGCACCGTAGGTGGGTTGGTGAGGTGTCGAGGTCGACCCCAGAGAGGTAGAGATCGCCGACCGCTCAGGCTAGCGGAACTGAAACAGAGCAGACGAAGCAGGGAAGCTGGCGATTCCACCTCGGCGCGATCATGGTGGACTCTCTACTGTGCAGATCTGGGCATGTGGCAGTTCGTAAAAGTACGTGGTTGGCCAGACTCGGTGCTTAGATTACTCAGCGAGCTGATGAACCAACCTGTTGACATCCTATGTTGGCCAGGCTCTATGATCCATTTACCCAATGAGCTGGCGAACATTCTTGCTGAGGGCCTATGTTGGCCAGCTCGGTGTATGTTTTCCCAGCGAGCTGACGAACATTCTTGATGAGGCCAAAGTTGGCCAAGCTCGGTGTATAGTTTACCCAGCGAGCTGACAAACATTTTGCTGAAGTCCTATGTTGGCCAAGCTCGGTGTCTCGTTTCCCCTGCGATCTGACGAACCATTGGCTGAAGTCCTCGGCTCGACAAGGTCTGAAGCTGCCTGTGCGACCCAAGTTGCGAATGTCCGAGCTGTTCCCTCCCCCAAGGTGGTTGGGTCGGTGGCAGGCGCCTACACTCGGACTTGTGTCGGTTGCTCATAGCGATAGAATAACCAAAGCTGAGACCACTGCTCCTCCAGCCAGGGGGCGCAGACAACGCACGGGTGAGTGGAGACACAGCCGGAACAAGGTAGGCATACAGCATGCACGTCACTCTGCCATCGGAAGTCCCCACAACGCGTGCAGATGCGGACTTGCCACTGCAAAACATAATCAAGAGTGACAGGCGAGCGAGCGTGGCTCCTGGCCCAATCTCGTCTCTATCTCCGAGGCCACGCATCCGATGCGTACATGCGCAAAGCCGAGACTCGATAGCGATGTTACTCCACGACTAGTGCCGACGCCCGCCGCTTTCCCTCCCCTTCAGTGCCGGTCGCGGGCACCCATTGATGTTTTACCTTACCATGTCGGGATGGCTGTAGGCCAACCAAGGACTGTAAGGACCAACCGTGCCGCCGAAGCGAAGGCTTGCACCACCAACGAAAGAGCCGCATCCCGAAAGTAGCTCCAAGAAGCACCGTGAACACAGTAATCCAAGGCTCGAGCGGAACACGAGAAGTAATCCAAGTCCCCAATACCACAAGTCCAGTGGAAAGCCACTCTCAAACCGAAGAAGGTAAACTCCAAGCTAGCACAGCTGCATCTGTAATCCCAGGCGAGCACAGCTCTATCTCTCTTCTTAAACACAGCAGAGTCTAAGCCACAAGGCGACCGGTCACCCCGAACACAGCCAAGACGCAGAAACAGAGGTACACAACCTTCCACGCCTAAGCTAAGAAACAAACTGGCGGGATTCCGGTGAGCGGTTGACCGGATGGGGATGGAAGGGAGGCTACTCGGGATACTGGCTATGTGACGCCCCTTGTTGCCTCTCCTGCCATATAGGTACACAACCAATTTTGGCTAAAATTAGGCTAGCTAAGACACTATTCCTTACAGTAATGTCATTGGTAATGTGTTTTGAGGAAAGAAAGGACATAACCACATATACAAACTTTCTCATAATTTATGAACTTTTACTGCAACAGCTGCACATGTCTAAAACTGTCAAATATAAACAATAATTAAACTGAACTCAAATTTCAAGGGTCTCTTGTTACCTTGTCCGTTTCTTGAATGAACTCAAATTCTGATGCAATTTCATCCATCAGAGCAGAGGAGCAAAAGATCTGAAAATAAAAAAGCAGACCTGAATGATATCAAAATGAACCTGTCCCCAAAATGGGCCTGAAATACTCCTCGTGAAGAAAGTGCACGTAAGTATTGGATCTGCAATACTCCTCATGAAGAATGTGAACATAATTTTTTTTTTAATCCAAGGACAACTACAGATAACAAGAAAGGCAAAGCCCTTATGGCTCACATGTATGACCGATTTCCATATGTGTGACCTTTGTAAGGGCTGGCTTCTGCACCAGCAAAATCCATGTTCTCTCAAAATGTAAGCATTTTTTACATATCTGTCAAACCCAAGTAACTCTTGACCTTTGCGATGAGTCGACTAAATTAGTATGCTTAAGAAGGTCTTATCATCAGCTGCCTTTGTGCCAAATTTGATTGAAAAATTTGCAAAAATGTTGGTATACATACAATTTTATCAAAAATTGGCATTTTACGCACATTTGCCGGCCTCTTGTGACCCTTGACCTTTCTGAGGGGTCATCCAAATTAGTATGCATAGATAGGTCTTCCCATCAGGTATCTCTGTACCAAATTTGGGTTTGAAATTGTGAATAGTATTTGAGAAAAAACATAATTTGTCAAAATATGGCTATTTTAGACCATTTCCTTCGCTCCTGAGACTCTTGACCTTCCGAGGGGTCATCCAAATTAGTATGCATAGATAGGTCTTACCATCAGGTATCTCTGTAGCAAGTTTGGATTTGAGGTTGTGAATAGTATTTGAGAAAAAATATCTTTTGTCAAAATATGGCTATTTTGGACCTATTCCCTGAGCTCTTGTGACCCTTGACCTCTCCGAGGGATCAACCAAATTAGTGACCTTGACCTTTGTGAGAGGTCACTCAAACTGGTATGTTTAGAAAGGTCTTCCCACAAAGTGTCCTTGGGCCAAGTTTGAAAACTGTGGCTTGTATAGTCTCTGAGAAAATGCCAAAGTTAAAGTTTACCACGGACGACGGCGGGCGGATGACCACTGGCCCAAAACATACTCACTTTTGCTTCGCACTTGAGCCAAAAATCTGGATACATCTAACTGGTTGGCTGAATGCAACTCTTTTCCATTAAACTAAGATTTGTTCCCAACGGATCATAATTATCGTCTCTGTCTGGTGAGGCACCAAGCACATCATTCATCACTCTTGAATTGTCATGGTTGATCCATCTCATGATTTTATGGTGTGCAAAGGTCATCAAGCCAAGTATGGCTGCATCAGGCCTGATGACCTTTCACATACTGGGTAGAAAACAGTCGCAAAATGAAAGCCACCTGTCTCGAGTAAAGACAGTGATACTCACTTGGAGATAGCGCCCAGCACATTTGATAGGCTCCTCTGGGTTCACCATCACATTGTCTTGATTGACCAATTCTGGAGGAACAAAATGGATGGCCTGCCCATCAGCATTGTGGAAGATAAAGAACCGACCTTTGCCCAAACGACCCCTGAAGACAGATGAGGAAATTGTTGGTAAAAGCAGTTAAAAGAGCAAACATATAAAAACAGCTCTACTTTCTGAGACAGATGAAGGAAGTGTTTTGGTTGCAGCTGAAAGAGGGAACCAACACACATTAGGTGCAACAAGAAAGGCAAAGCTTTTATGGCTCACATGTATATGACCGAACCACATGTGCTACCTTTGAGCCAAATTTGATTGAAAAATTTGCAAAAATGTTGATAATACCTACAATTTTATCAAACAATAAGAGGCCCTTGATCTTTCTGAGGGGTCATCCAAATTAGTATGCATAGATAGGTCTTACCATCGGGTATCTCTGTAGCAAGTTTGGGTCTGAAGTTGTGAATAGTAATTGAGGAAAAACATCTTTTATTTTTCACCTATTTCCTGAGCTCTTGTGACCCTTGACCTTTCTGAGGGTTCAACCAAATGCGTATGCATAGAAAGGTCTTACCATCAGGCATCTTTGTACCAAGTTTGGGTTCAAAGTTGTGAATAGTATTTGAGAAAAAATAATAGTATTCGAGAAAAAATAAATTATGTCAAGATATAGCTATTTCTGAAATATTTCCTGATCCCCTGTGACCTTGACCTTTGAGAGAGGTCACTGAAATTGGTATGTTGAGAAAGGTCTTGCCACAAAGTATCCTTGGGCCAAGTTTGAAGACTTCGAGAAAATGCCAACGTTAAGGTTTTTACAATGGACAGCAGACAGACAACCACTGGCCCAGAACAGACTCACTTTTGCTTCGCTCATGAGCCAAAAACTACAATTCTATCAAAACTGGGCATTTTACACACAATTGCCAACCTCTTGTGACCATTGACCTTTCTGAGGGGTCATCCAAATTAGTATGCATAGATAGGTCTTACCATCAGGTATCCCTGCACCAGTTTGGGTTTGAGGTGTTAAATATTATTTGAGAAAAAAAATCTGTCAAAATGTGGCTTATTTTTTTAAATCTATTTCCTGATCGCTTGTGACCCTTGACCATTCCCAAGGGTCAACCAAATTAGTATGCCTAGAAAAGTCTTACCATCAGGTATATTTGTACCAAGTTTGGGTTTGAAGTTGTGAATAGTATTTGAGAAAAAATAAATTTTGTCAAAATGTTACGTTTGTGGTTGTGTTATTCCTTGAGGGCAAGTGTGTGTTAATCGTAGGAAAGATCTTATATTTATTTGAGTTATTTTGGATAAGAATTACCTACCTTTTTAGTAGGATCCATTTTCTTTTGCTTAGAGAATTGCGAGCATTTTTTTGTTGTGACATGTAGTTTAGCTACAGTGTTGTAAAGTTTGACCTACTTTAGACTTGTAATAGTATAAAAGACCATGTTAGAAAGTACGTGTGTACATTTTATGAGAGACGCAGTGTGTCAAAAGTGTTTATGCATTGTAGAGGAGACAGTGTATCAGTGTTGGTGCATTTGTGAATGCACTGTATGGAGATCGTATCGCTGCAATAAAATATTATTGGAACTGATACTCCAGTGTGGACTACAACCTTGTGCCACGTGTCGAGCTCAAGCTGAGTGAAGTTTCTTTACAAAAACCCTACGTTTATGCGTCTGGTGTGATTGCATCAGACTACGACTACCACGTAACACAAAATATGGCTATTTTGGACCTATTTCCTGATCCGCTGTGACCTTGACCTTTGAGAGAGGTCACTCAAATTGGTATGTTTACAAAGGTCTTGCCAGAAAGTATCCTTTTACCAAAATTGAAGACTGTGGCTTGAATAGTCTCTGAGAAAATGCCAACTTTAAAGCTTACCACAGACAACAGCCGACCACTGGCCCAAATAGACTCACTTTTGCTTCGCACGTGAGCCAAAAATTGCCAGAGGAAACAATTTGTCTTGCTATTATATATATATCGCGTGTTTGTTCGAAGGGAAGTAATTTACATAAAAAAAATAATTTTTCTCTAAAATATATTTTTTCGAAAAATACTTACCGATGACATTACTGTCTGGAAGTGTCTACTACTTACTCAATTTTAGCCTAAGAACTTGTTGTGTTCCTTCACAACCCAGGAGGCACTCGGGGAACCCTAATTAGGGCTGAGAGTAGCCTCCCGTCCCAGTCCAATCAGGCCCCCACTACGTGGCCCAATCACAAATCAGTCGTGATACTTAGCTTACCAGCGGCAAGCGGGGCAGGTGGGAGGGTCCTTTGAGTAATGTCATCGGTAAGTATTTTTTGAAAAAATATATTTTAGAGAAAAATTAATTTGTTTCCTCAAAAACATTACCGATGACATTACTGTCTGGAAGAATGGTGAAAAGGTGGAGGGTGCCGCGCCCAAATACCATCATAAAGGGCAGACGACAGAGCTCCACACCCATTCGCCAAACTCCCGACAATTTTAGCTAAGTGCATACCTACGGCGCTTCCGGCGCCGGGAGGAAGTGTTGCGCTGCGGCGATGTCCCCCACCAGTGCGAGATTCTCTCGCTGGCCCGACAGATCCCTGAGGTAGAAGCGGGCGAATGTTGACTCTGCCCGCCAGCCCACTGCTGCCACGATGTCTCGAACAGCACAATTGCGATCGAAGGCGACACTCGTGGCCATGGTTCGAACCTCGTGTGCGCGGATCCTGAGCCGCCTCGCCCCGTCATTGGAAAGATCCTGATAGGCGGACCGAATGACCCAACGTAGCCAGGAAGATATTGTCTGAGCTGTTATGTCATTTCTTTTGGGGTTCAAAGGTAGAAAGAGGCGTGATCGTCCTCGGCGGACGGGCTTGGATCTGCGTAGGTAAATGCGTAAGGCGCGCACGGAATCCTGTTGTCGCGTCTCCTTAGAAAAGGTCGCGTGTTTCAAAGGCCGAATATTTATGACCTGGGGAGCAGTCAAAGGAGACCGGGTCTTTGCGAGGAAGGCCGGGTCTGTGAGTAATTGTACAGAACCATTCGCTCGGAATTGGAGGCAGGTAGAACTCGCTGACAGAGCGTGTAGTTCGCTTACCCTGGCCGCCGTGGCTAGGGCCAAAAGGAAGCATGTCTTCCGTGTCACATCAGCGAAGCGAGCCAGGGAAAGGGGTTCAAATCTGTCCGAATTAAGCCACGTCAAGACCCAGGGTAGGTCCCAGCGAGGAATCAGAGAGCGGGGAACCGGACGCTGCAGGCCAAAATGTGCCATCAGGTCTGCGAGATCTTTACATGCGCCAGGGTCCGGGTGGCCTAGATGACGGGAAGTGTCAGCAATCATAGACAGGTATCCTCGTATCGTGATGGGAGCGAGGCCGAGGTCTCCAAAGAGCCAGAGGAAGAAGTTTGCGAGTTGTGGAGTAGTTAATTCGAGGGGAGAGAGATGTTGGTCCGAGCACCATGACTGAACACTCGCCACTTGCCCTCGTAAACGCGTAGAGTCGAGGGTCGACGGGCTGAAGCGATCGCCTCCACTGCAGCATCCGAGAAACCTCTTGCGGTGAGGGTTTGCCGGACAATTTCCAGGCGTGAAGGAGCCTCTCACGGGTGGAACAGCGGCTGGCGAGGCTGCTTGAGCATAGTCCTCGACGTGGGGAGACAAAGAGGGGGACCCGTGGCGAGATAGATTAGGTCGGTGGTCCAAGACCTGGTCCAAGAGAACGGGGCGATCAAGAACAGGATCGCGTTGCAACCTCTGAGCTTGATTAGGACTTTGGGAACGAGAACCGTCGGGGGAAAGGCATACGCAATCATTCCGTCCCACGGAATGGATAGCGCATCGACCGCCCAGGCTAGAGGGTCTGGAATGGGGGAGACGAAGAGGGGAAGTTGATGATTCCACCTCATGGCAAATAAGTCGATCATGGGAGTCTCCCAGTGAGCGCAGATCATCTGAAAGATATCCGGGTGAAGAGTCCATTCCGTGTGGAGGAGTTGGCCGCGTCGAGAGAGGGAGTCGGCCAATACGTTCAAGCGTCCGGGGATATGTCGAGCTCGGAGAGAGATGCCGCGGTCCTCGCACCAGCACATCAGGCAGTAGAGGAGAATGCAGAGATCGGGAGAGTGTGTACCTCCCTACTTCTGAATGTATGAGACGACCGTAGTGTTGTCCGACAGGACAAGAAGCGTCTGGTGGCAAAGGTGGACTTCCCACACCATGAGCGCTTGCCACACTGCTTGTAGCTCGAGCCAGTTGATGTGTCTGTCTGTCAGGTCCGGTGTCCAGAGGCCAGACGTCGAAAGGAAACTCGGAAGCAGGTGTGCACCCCACCCAGCGAGACTCGCATCCACACAGAGCGAGAGCTGAGGGGGCGGTGAGGCAAGAGGAACTCCCGAAGCTAGCCAAGATGTGTCCATCCAACGCCGTAGGTGAGAGTGAAGGATTGGAGATACCGGCACCAGGGCATCAAGGTCGCCGGAGGACGGCCTCCAATGAAGCAGGAGATGTAACTGAAGCGGGCGGGAGTGAAGACGACCCAGGGGGAGGAGATCCGCCGCTGCATTCATCAAGCCGAGGAGTTGCAGCCAGACTCTGGCGGGAACGGATTCCGACCGGGCAACCCGAGTAGTGAGGGAAGTTAACTTCGTGATCCGAGGTTCCGGTAAACACACACGGTTGAGGTCGGTCGCAAATTCCATCCCAAGATGAATAAACCGGCGAGATGGAGAGAGGTCCGACTTGCGGGCATGGAGTAGAAATCCCAAGCGGGACAAGAACAGGAGTAGAGCGTCCCTGTCCATCCGCAGCACCGACTCCGACGCATTCCTCATGAGAAGGTCGTCTAAGTAGTTGGAGATCGGACTGGATGAGGACTGTCGAGCCTTGGCTACGACTGCATCCATGATGCGAGTGAAAACCCACGGGCTGAGGTTGAGACCGAAGGGAAGGGCGTGAAACTGGTAGATCACGCCTTCGAAAGTGAAGCGGAGATACCGTCTGGATGCCGGATGTATGGGAACATGGAGATACGCATCGGAAAGATCTAGGCTGACTGCAAAATCCATGGGTTGCACCGCGGCCCGGAGCGTCCGGGTGGTCTCCATGCGAAAAGTCGGAGCCAGTATAAACTCGTTCAGCGCTGAGAGATCGATGACAGGACGCCACTTTCCGTCTGGCTTCGGAACTACGAAGATGCGGCTGTAAAATGCCGGGGAGTCGAGACGAGACACTACCTCCGTGGCAGCCTTTTGTAGAAGCGAGGCTACCTCTCCGCGCAAGGCGATAGCTTTTAACTCGTCGGATGGAACGTCTGTCCACAACGGAGATCATCTCAACAGCGGAGGTGAACGGAACGAAATCGAGAGACCCTCGGAGATGGTAGTAAGGACCCAAGGGTCGTCCGGTAGCAGCGCCCTCCATACGTCGCTGCAAAGGGCCAGTCTCCCGCCGACCGGAGACTCCTGAGGGGCCGGCGGGAACTGTGACGGAAAGTAGTCATTGAAACCTGCCACGTCCTCGACCAGGGCGGCGGGCAGGCTTGGGCCAGGAGGGGATAGAGGTCTGAACGGGTTTACCGCGGCCGAAAGCGGGAGCCCTCCTGGGCGCGTTGGAATGACGGGGAATGAAGGTCGAAGAGGGTCTGGAGTTCCACAGGGTGCGACCCACGGCTTTGCGGGCGGCGTGAAAGCGAGAAGTGGTAAAGCGGTTGGGCCAGCGGTCTAAATTTCCGTCTTTCACTATCTGCCAAGTCTCACCAAAGAGGACACGTCCACCAAGAGGAGCCCGACGCAGTTGAGACTTCAAATCAGGGGGCAATCCACGACAGGCTTGTAGAACGGCATCCCGACGCATGAGGTCACAGTTAGCAGCAGCCGCCATTGCGTCGACGGAAGAGTGATAAGCTGCCCGGTTAGCCGCGACCGCTAGAGCGAGGAGATCACCAAGAAGGGGTGAAGATTCTCGTGAGTCTTCAATGCGACGAATAAAAGCTTGCGTGAGAAGCTCCAGAAAACCCCCACAGGCCAAGGTGTTCCGCACTAGGGACGCCGTCTTATCCAAACCACGCGGGAAAGTGTAACGTAGCTTAGAGTTGCCGCCAAGCTGCGCCACAACCGGAGGGTCCAACATGGGAAGTGTGCACTGAAAAGACTGTGAATGGCCCGCGTACCAAGATTGGCGGAATGCGATGTCAAGGTCAGCCGGCCACTTGCGATCCGCAAAAAAGGAGTATTCTTGTGAATCCGTGTGTAGATGAGCGGAGAAGGAATCCCGCAGATCTTGAAATCCAGGAGGTTGAGGCAGCGACCTGAATCTCTTTTGTTGCCGGTCCAAATCAACAAAGGCGGACACCTTCCGTTTGAGCGGGGGGGACGGAGGGCACTTGTCTTTCGGGAGGGCGGCCACAATAATACGAGCAGCTTCATTAATGCAAAGAAGCGTTTCCGTGCGCGACGACGAAGGGAGCGTAGTCGACACAGGCGCATCCGACACATCAGAGCGCGGCGAAAGGGAGCGGCCGCCAAAGTCGAGTAGATTAGAGACCGAATCCTCAGGAAGGAGACTAAGGGTGTCCTCTTCGCGTGTAGGGAGGGAGATCTGATGGAGGGTCCGTGAGGGAGAAATGGTGCGGAGCCTGTCCGGATGAGAAATTGTAGCCACCGGCGATCGTCGTACCCCTGGAAGATGGCAAAGCGGGTGCAGGGGAAATGTATGAACGGGAGGGGGGGACCTAGAGGGAACCGTGTGATGTGAACGGGGAGAACGACTGCGATGACGGGAGCGGCTGCGATGACGGGAGTGGCGGTCACGGTGAACTTTACCAGCGGAGGTCCGAATACGGGGCCGAGGAGGGGAAGGGGACGGGTGACGGAACGGAAGGGGAGAAGCAGACCGAGACAAGCTGAAAGCCGAACGGGGAACCGAAGCGGGAGAAAGAGATGAAAGTGAAGATGATGATGAATGCCGAGGACTGCGGCAATCGGAACGGACAGTGGAACGATGCTCCTGACGGTAGTCACCCGACGCGTGAGAGTGTGGAGTAATGGAGGTCAAGTGAGAAAGAGGAACATGGTCATCAAACCGATGACGCCTGGACCTGGATCTCTTGCCAGTCTCCGTAAGACGGGTATGTTGCCGCATAGGCGTCTCTCCGTAAGAGCACGCAGACTTGTGCAAATGAGATCTCATACAATTTTCGGACAATGGACTGCGCGAAGCATGTCGTGGAATGCATGCCCCCGGAAGGCAAACGCTACGCCCTAAGGCGGACTCCCCGTAAGAGCCAGCAGGCGTTGTCCGTTTAGAAATCTTTGAGGATGAGCCCATGTGAAGCGGCCGACAGTGCAGTTGATCCCCACGGTCCATTAGAACGCGACTAGTTGCGGACAACGTACTACGCGAATTATGTTGCGGTATGCGTGCCCCCGTAAGGCAAACGCTAAGCCCTAAGGCGGACTCCCCGTAAGAGTCAGCAGGCTGTGTCCGGTTAGAGAGTTTGGAGGATGAGGAAATCGCAAGCGGAGGACGACTCAGCTGATCCTCACGGTCCCCAGAAATTCGATTATTTTTGGACAACGTACTACGCGAGGTTAGTCGCGGTATGCGTGCCCCCGTAAGGCAAACGCTGTGCCCTAAGGCGGACTCCCCGTAAGAGTCAGCAGGCGGTGTCCAATTAGAAGTGAGGGAAGATGAGCGAAGCTCAAGCGGCCGACGGCTCAGTGGATCCTCACGGTCCGCGCCCACGGGTTTGGAAACAGCGCCAAGTACGGATGTGGGCTCTAGGAAGGAAGCCCTGTCACTAGGCGTATGCGGACGCTCGCGCCTGTAAAAACTCCAAAGCTGCGACCATTGCTGCTCGGGCCAGGCGGCGCAGATGGTGCAAGTATGGTCCGAATTGCATCCCGTACAAGGAAGGCAAAAATCATGGTCGTCACACGGCCACCGGAAAGATCCACACTTGTCGCAGGTACGCACGGGGTTCATCATCATCATCATCATCAGTCCCTTGCCCGAACTGGGCGTTGGGGGGACTGAAAGGCAGCAGCAACAGACAGTGCTCTCCACTGAGTTCTATTTTGGGCGGTGGCAAGCAAGTCTGGCATCTCGAGTTCGGTCCATTCTTTTATGTTTGCGACCCAACTCTTTCTCTGACGACCTCGCCGACGACTTCCTTCGAGAGTGCCTTGGAGGATAGTCTTGGACAAGGTGTTGTGTCGGGTCACGTGGCCAAACCAAGCAAGCTTGCGCCGTTTCACGGTTGCCAGAAGGGGTTCATGTGGGCCCACCAGGGAAGTGACGATGCTCCGTACATATTCGTTGGTCTTGTGCTCGCGGTACGAGATGCGGAGCAACTTCCTCAGGCACTTGTTCTCAAAGGCCTGGATTTTCTTTTCTGAGTCTGCAAGCAGTGTCCAAGTCTCACAGCCGTAGAGTAGAATAGACACTACGAGGGACTTGTAAAGCCTGTACTTGATGGTGAAGCTGATGGAGTTACTTCGCCATATCCTGTCCAGCCTGGCCATTGCGGATGTTGCTGTACCTATCCTGATACGGATCTCTGCTACGCAACTACCGTCTTTGGACAGGGTGGCTCCCAAGTACTTGAAGCTATTGACCTCTTCTAGCTTCTGGCCGTTCATGTGAATGTTGCTGCTGCTGTCGCTTGTGGTGTTGATCATCACTTTGCTTTTATCCGTACTGATCTCCATGCCATAAGACCCTGCGCTACTTGAAAGTTTGTCTGTCAGGTTTTGGAGCTCACTATTGCTGCCTGCCATGAGGTCAATATCGTCTGCGAATCGAAGATTGCACAGGGATCTGCCACCAATAGAGATTGAAGTATGGTGGTCGTGGAGGGTTTCCTGCATGATCTTCTCCAGGAATATGTTGAAAAGGACAGGAGAGAGCAGGCATCCTTGACGGACACCGATCGTCGTCCTGAAGAACTCGCCTGACTGATTGTTAAGTAGAACCGCGCTGCAGGCGTTCTTGTAAAGCACTTCTATCATTTGGATCAGTCCCTCCTCTATGTTGAACGATCTCATGACTTGCCAGAGTCCGTCGTGCCAGACGCGATCAAATGCTTTCCTGAAATCAATGAAGTTGTGGTAGAGTTCGCGCTGATGCTGCAGATGTTTCTCGATCAGGACGCGGCAGTTGAAAATCTGCTCTACAGTGCTTCTTCCAACTCTGAAGCCAGCCTGTTCTTCTGCCAGCAGTTCCTCGGCGAAAGTTTTGAGGCGGTTGAGAATGATTCTAAGCATTACTTTGCTAGGGTGACTTATCAGACTGATAGTTCTGTAGTTCTGGCACTGTTTCATGTTTCCTTTCTTGGGGAGCGGGATCACTAGAGACTGTGTCCATTCTACTGGCCATTTCTTTTGCTCCCAGATCTTTTGACAGAGTGTAGTGAGGACCTTCGTTGTTACTTCTCCTCCATGTTTTAACAGTTCAGCAGGTATGTTGTCTACACCTGGAGACTTTCCTCCCTTCAGGCCGCGTACGGCTGCTTCCACCTCTTCAGCTAACACTGGCAGGTCTTCAGCCTTCCTGGCCCCAGCCTGGTTGTTTTGGAGGATGCTGGTGTCTGGCTCAGCCTTGTAGTTATACAAGTCTCGGCAGTACTCAGTCCATCTGTTTAGTACAGCAGTGTTTTCCGTAAGGAGTTGGCCGCTGCTGTCTTCGATGACTGTGGCTGTTCGCTGTTGAGTCTTGGTGAGGGTCCTTAGCGTTTCATAAGCCTTCTTGCTGTTGCCGTTTGCCATGCCCTCTTCCACGCTACAACACTGGTCTTCAATCCAATCTTCTTTGGCTTCTTTCATCCTCTTCCTGATCTTCTTGTTGACAAGTCTGTACTTGTTTGCTGATGTGAGGTCTTGGCCTCTCTTTTTCTTCCAGGCTCTCCTCTCATCACAGAGATCGAGGATGTCATCGGTGACCCAGGGCTGTTTGCGCTTCCTCTGCTTCCCCAGCACTTCTTCTGCTGTAGAAAGTAACACCTCTTTTATATTTCCAGCAAGGGTGTCTACATCGCAGTCCAAAGTAGCCAAGGCTGCAAATCTGCCTCCCACCTGGGCTTGGAAGAGCTCTTCTACTTCCGGGTCTTTTAGCTTCTGGAGGTCGAATCTGATGCGAGGGCTCTTGCTATCTCGTTTCAATGCCAGCTTCAACTTGAGGCTAGTAAGGACGAGGTTGTGGTCGCTGCCAATATCAGCGCCAGGAAAGGACCTCGTTTGTGCTTTGTTAACGCTGGATTTGAATCGTCGAGGCAGCAAGATGAAGTCAATCTGGTTATGGACCAGGCCTCCTGGCGATTGCCATGTCACTGTTCTTGACTTCTTGTGTGGATGGAGGGTATTAGCAACGGTGAGACGGTGACTCTGTGCGAACTCTAAAAGTCGCAGGCCTCTGTCGTTTGTTTCTCCAAGGCCAAACTTGCCAGCTGTTCCTGCCCATTGTTGGTAGGCACGGGGTTACTGCAACATAAAAAAAGAAATAGCAGGCGACTGGGCGAAAGCACTCTGAGTGCGCGAAAACGGGAACGAAGGCTATGCGCGATCCGACGAAACAAACTAAAACAGGCACCCGGGCCGGGGCCTTCTGAGGGAGGGGCCAAGACCTTACCTCTCCTGTGACGTGGCGACGGGTGGAGGAATCTCCATAGCCGGAGCAGTAAACACAACAGAGAGTACCTTCCTTTTTTTTTTTTTTTTTTCCGTTTTAACCAGAACGAAGAAAAACACAGTTCACACCGAAGCACAATCCTTGAAAAACACACACAGGCACATAAATCCAAGCACAAACGTCTGAAGGAACACAGTAATCCACAAAAAGAAGAGCTAAGTAGAAACGACTGGTTTGTGATTGGGCCACGTAGTGGGGGGCCTGATTGGACTGGGACGGGAGGCTACTCTCAGCCCTAATGAGGGTTCCCCGAGTGCCTCCTGGGTTGTGAAGGAACACAAGTTCTTAGGCTAAAATTGAGTAAGTAGTAGACACTTCCAGACAGTAATGTCATCGGTAATGTTTTTGAGGAACAAATGTGTGGGCAAGACCTCTAAAAATGCATTATATCCAACTTGTGTTACATCTGACCTTGCAATAAGCAAATTTACTATACTAACTTGATAATAAGAGGCAAAAGTTCAGCCGCCTCCACGTCAAACAGAAGCTTGATGGAGTCCACCAAGGTGAAGCCTTTGTGCTCTTCTGCCACATCCCACCCATTCTCTGCACTTTCTGTTGACTTGTCCTTGTCGCTAGCTGAGGGCGTCTTGTCTGAAGAACCCTTCCCCTTGTTTTCAGAGGCAGTGTCCCCCTCTCCATGTGAGCCACTGGATGCTGTGTGCCCATTGGTGGCTTCCGTGGGTCTGTTCTCAGCCTCTCCACCCCCTACTTGAGCTCCAGCCTTTGCTTTAAATGCTTCGATGTTGCTGTTCATTTCCCTGTAATTGTAAAGCATGGGTGAAGAAATCAAGACCACATAATGTGAAATTCAGTCATCTCTTTTAGATCATTTAATACTTTGATATTGCTGTTTGTTCCCGCTTACGCCAACATCAGTAGACTATTTTTTCACCCACCTGCATGTATGAAACACCTTTTGAGATGGTCCAAACCAGTACCCATGCACTCTTAAATGTCATATTTCCTGTCCCATTTGTGTTTTTGCTGAAGTTGTACTACACAGCGCAATATAGTAATAGTCTTCAGGCTTTCTGGTAGGATTTACAACTGCCCATCACGAAGACAGACAGCATGACAAACAAGAAAGGCAAAGCCCTTATGGCTCACATGTGACAAATCCACATAATGATTGTGACCATGGCACTTCCAAACAGATCACTGAAATGAGCAAGTGTTTAAGTGTTGAAACAAAAGTAAAGGTTTGGCTTTTGTACCAACGAAATTCAAGTTTTCTCAAAATGTATGCATTTTTCACAAATTTGACGACCATCTATGGCCCTTCACCTCTGTGAGGGGTCAACTAAATTAGTACACATAGAAAGGTGTGATCATTAGCTACGTATATACCAAATTTGATTATAAAGTTTGCAAAAACCTTAATAACAAGAACGGCAAAGCCTTCATAGCTCACATGCATGACTGATCCACATCATTTATCGTATATTCTTTGACCTCGACTTCCCTGACCTGGACCTTTCTGAAAGGATACTCATATGAGCATGTGTTTAAATGTCAAATGGCAATAGTACCTGCAAAATCCTATGTCTTGTCAATTACATATGTGCATTTTTCACAAATATGTTGATCACCCTTGACCTTTACAAGTGGCAAGCCAAGTTAGCATGCACTGAAAGGTCGTATCATCAACTAGCCTTCTGCCAAGTTTGATTGAAATGTTTACAGAAGTACACATAAAAACTAACATTCTTATTCTATTGAAAAATGCCACAAAGTATCCATGGGCCAAGTCTGAGGTCTTTGTCTTGAGTATAGTCTGTAAAAAAAATGTCAATGTTCAAGTTTACGGATGACAGACTACAGATGATGGACAACAGAAGATGAACAGATGACCCGATACATAGACAGACCTTTGTTATCACACACACTGGAAAAATGTGACTGAAACCCACCTTTTTATGTATTAATTAAAGAACATCATCTTTACAATGGTGCCACTGACAAAGTCACATGCAGTTTCATTTTAATACATGGACATATGTCTGAGATATGAACAAGGAAACACTACTCTGGTTGCATGCACACCTATGGCATACAGTGAAGGTTAACATGATTGACCCTTTGGGTGACACTAGTGACAGTAGCGGTTTCATAATTTCTGCAGGAATCATAGCAACTAAAACTGCTACCAACAACCAAAGGGCTAATATAATACAAACAAAAATTAAACAACACAATGTGGAACAAAAGCACATACTCAAATTCATGTTCATGCACATAAAAGAAAAGTCCCCCCCCCCCCTCCCCCCCCAAGCAAATGCATACTTAAAGACACACAATCAGGCACACATCCAAATGAATACACATACTCAAATACATGTACACAAATTCATGCACATACAAGAAAAGTCAGGGCAGTTGGTATCCTTTACTTTCTCAGATCTTAACAACATGACAAATCTTGACAACATCACCGTAATAACATACAACATGACAGAAGAAGTGAAAAGTTGTCTGACCTATCAGAGAGGCCACTTAGACTGTTGTGTTTAGAAAGGTCTCACTACAAACTATCCTTCTGCACCAGCAAAATCCATGTTTACTCAAAATTTAAGCATTTTGCACACATCTGTCAACCTGCCATGACCCTTGACCTTTGCGATGAGTTGACTAAATTAGTATGCATAGGAAGGTCTTATCATCAGCTACCTTTATTCCAAATTTAATTGAAAAGTTTGCAAAAATGTTGATAATACATTCAATTCTATCAAAAATTGGCATTTTACACACATCTGCCGATCTCTTGTGACCCTTGACCTTTCTGAGGGGTCATCCAAATTAGTATGCATAGACAGGTCTTATCATCAGGTATCTCTGTACCATGTTTGGGTTTGAAATTGTGAATAGTTTTTGAGAAAAAAAATCTTTTGTCCAAATATGGCTATTATGGACCTATTTCCTGATCTTTTGTGACCCTTGACCTTTCCGAATGGTCAAGCAAATTAATATGCATAGTGAGGTCTTACCACCAGGTATCTTTGTACCAAGTTTGGGTTTGAAATTGTGACTAGTATTTGAGAAAAAATTAATTTTTTCAAAATATTGCTAGTTTTTTTACCTATTTCCTGACCGTCTGTGACTTTGACCTTTATGAGAGGTCACTCTCAAACTGGTATGTTTAGAAAGGTCTTGTCACAAAGTATCCTTGGGCCAAGTTTGAAGACTGTGGCTTGAATAGTCTTTGAGAAAATGCCAACATTAAAGTTTACCACGGACGAAGGTGGACGGACGATAGTGGACGGAGGGACGACCACTGGCCCAGAACATGCTCACTTTTGCTTCACACGTGAGCCGAAAATTACAGTTATATAAAAAACTATCAAAGTTCTATCCTATAAAAGTTTATTTTCTTCTGCAACTGAAGTAGGGAATGAAAGAAATAATAATGAAGAAATACTTACTCTTCCATGAGGTTCTGCCAAGCGCAAAGGGCTGTCACGTGGCCAAGGTTTGACCCATCTTTTTCGATCCCCTCATTCACCAACTGCACCAGGCTAGGGTCGCGCTCAAAAATGGACTTGTCCCTTGTCATGTCTGTGATGAAGTATGGCCCAACTCTGTGCCATAAACAAACAAGTTACAGTCTCCACTGAACACGACAAACACCACCCACCTGGAAGTGGCACAGATACTCATGAGCACCTGCAACTTCAGGGGCTCATTAGGTTCTCTGTCCCTTGCTAAACATACAATATTTTGCATGTGTTGTTTGAATGACTGGGGTTCTTTGGCACTGAAGCCACTGTGATTTCATTAACACAACTTGTGGCAACTGACAGTGAAGGGATTAATGAATGAGGCATCAGTATACACCCCACACCTGTATTACAATTTATGACTATGAGTACTCACGAGATTAGGAACTTGTCTGAAGAATTGACTGTCATGTTGTATAAAGCAGCTCTCCAGTGTCTTCTAAATAAATATTCCACTGCCAGTACAAAATTGCAATTTTCGCCCATCTGCATTTTGACAGGTCTATGCCTGGGATTCAAATGTTGTACTGGGTGTGCATGCTGCTTTAATAAATGCCAGTTCACAGTTTAATTATCAGACAATCAGACCAAAAGATAAGTGAAGAAGTGACACAAACTTACGAAGGCTCTTTCTCCAAAAGTTCCAAGATACCAGCCCCTCTCCATCGCTGTGCAGATTTCACTTCCTCATCAGTCACCCCAACAATCTTTGAAATTAGAAACACAATGCGTAGCTGACTTCACTTATAACAAGGTCCTATAGATAAAAACAGTCCGGCATATATGTATCAAGACTTTTCAAGAGCATCCCACTACACGTTTCTACAGATGTAAATTACTTTGCTGAACCTGTTTAGCCCCAACGCCCTACAGCAGATGTACTCACCATGACAATTCAAGGGTAGTGCCAGATTAGCTTGGCGCCTGAAGGCGCCAAGCTAATCTGGCACTACCCTTGAATTATCATGGCCAATCCATCTCCTATAAGCGGTACATAGTTGTTAGGTGACACCTCCCAAATTTGGGGAATGTGGCCGTGGGGATAAATAGGTTAAATAACAAACTTTGGATATAACAAGAAAGGGCTGGTCCCCTGGAATTTTGTTATATATCTAAAGTTAAGAAAATCCATGTAAACAATGGGATAATGGTGTTCACAGAGTTCAGCTGTTTAGTTTTAACCCTCTAGCTGTTGGCAACATTTTGTCATGATTCCTGCAGGAATCATACCAACAGCCAAAGGGTTAACACTTCTGAATCCATGCTGCCTTGACATGCTACATGAAGATAAAGAAAGACCATGACAGTTCGTGCATGGTGCCTCAATTGCTTTTGGTTGTTGTTGCTTATTGTCCAGACACACATTTGTCCCCCTGCAATTTAGATATGAACTTTCTATTTGTGTTATTGGCGTAAGAAATGACTTCAGCTTGAAATTACAGAAATTTCCCTATGAGAGTTTGAACTTAGCAGTTTACTGTCTTTCCACCTGCCAACTGTCACCCATGCACAAACAAACAACTGATCTCACCTGTCTAAACTGAGCCACACCGTAAGGGGTGTCCAGATCTAGCAGCTGGGGTTCTTCAGCCACCAGCATGTGTTGGATGCGTGATTTCTCTGATCCATCCAGGGGCTGATGCCAGGGGATATGGTCCCCAACATGAAGAACATTGCCTGGAAATGAAATCATGAAAAACATGTTTCTAGCCCAGATTTGTCCCATTCAGACCTGGTATAATACAAACACGACATGGAAGGACCATGAGTTTAACCCTTTTCCCCCAGATACACTATTGCTTGAAATAAATTTGACTATGATAGTTCAAGGGTGGTGCCAGAATAGATTGGCACCTGAAGTGCTAAGATATTCTGGCACCACCCTTGAACTAAAATGGTTGATTTATCATTACATATGGAGCCTTCATAGGACAATGAGCAAAGTTAACTAAAATAAAATCAGCCTTTGGGTGTAATGGGTTAAAGGTTGGGCTGGATTAGCCTAGAGCCTTCAGGTGCCACTTCTATAATAATTTTAATAATAATAATAATAATAATAATAATAATAATAATAATAATAATAATAAACATTTTCGCTTTCAGTTTCAGCTGTGGGGAGATGGTTGACTGTGATAGCTCAAGGGTAGCTTTTGATTATCTTAACCCTTAGGCTGTTGGCAGTGCTCTTTGTCGCAATAATTACTGGAGGAATCATTGCAACAAAAAGTGCGGCCAACAGTCAAAAGTTTAACAGTGGTACAGGAAATCCAATATCATAGGTGATGGATGTGAAGGTGTTAGTACCTGTTTGAAACACGTAGGTTGCCAGTTTGTTCAAGAGAGTAGTCGGCCACATAGGTGGACCCTGTTCTCCCTCAATCTTCTTCAAGCGAAACGTCAGCTCGAAGCCAAAGCCACTTGGTAGGCCTCTCCCAGTAAAGCTGAACAAAGAGGAAGTAATTTATATACACTAAACTTCAGATATACAGTCCCTAGCTGTGAGTGAGTAAAGTTTTTCAATGGCGGCGATTGTGAAGTTTGTTGTAACCAATGTTTGAAATGACCTTCCAACTTTTAATTCTGTGTGAAGGAGGTTGGTATTTGGCAATATGGCCATTTATCATCAGTATTTTAGAGACCGGCAGCAAATTTAGTATAAAAAAGTGTCCTAATGAGCACCACAGGCACTTTATTACAAGTAGTGATAAGTGCTAAACAGCTGATGCATAGTAGGCTAATTTTCTAATTTTTTTTAAAAACTCCAACCATATTATTAATGTGGCTGAGATCCTTTGACTATGACAGTCAGGAAAAAACTATCAATTTATTCTCCTTCTTCTACTGTTCGATCTTGCAAATGGGGTCACTGTCAGTTGTCAAGGTCTGTCGTTTGCATCTGTCTAGTCAGCACACCAAGAGTCAGATATGCTGATGCAAAGAGCCAAAACACTTTGGAGAGATCATATTTCATCTGACAAAAGACAAATATGTTACACTAAAATATGAGAGACAAGTGTAGACAGACAAGTTGAAACAGCTGTTTTCTAAGCACCAAATTTCAGCCATTTTTTAAAGGGCCTATCACTTTTGAATGAATAACTACTAATCCAGTGTCTGTGGTTCACATTAGAAAATTGAAAATAATGCTCTGACTTCTCTTCTCTTCTATAGTTCTGCTATGTCTTCCATATGACGGCAACACACAATTACTAACACCAAGATGTTTTCTGACCCACAGTTGATGAATCCAAGTATGTAGTATGATCAAAAAGTAATGATAGTTGTGCCATAAAGCTGAAACTGTTGGCCCAAATTACTTGATATATTCATATTTTGTAATAGCACTATCCTCTGCCGATTATGGAAAATTAAAGCTACTTCAGGCAAGATTCACAGGTGATATGGTATTCTAATGAAGGTCAAGGTCGGACTTATGAATTTACGGCTTTTGTTAGATCCTGGATGTGGTAAAACTCTGTCCTGCCAGCCTCTTTTTCAGTTTAGAGAAGAACCAAAGTTGCATTGGTCAAGGCACGGACTGTATGATGGTTGAGGAAAAACACAGATGTTTTGCTCCTCTGTGCAGGACAAGTGATCTTGGCTTTGTGGTCACTGGAAAATTTAAGAAAAAACTAAGAGATTGCCGCTGCTCATGAACAGACCTAAACACTTTCCGGAATTTTTTTTTTCCCTACGATATTTTGATTTGACTGCATGCTTACTGGTAAAATATGAACAACATGGACCTAAAACATAAAACAAGATGGGATGAACCATAACCCACAAAGTCTCTTCTGTACGAAAGCTGTCCTCACTGTCAAGGGTCTCTACTTTGAGCTTGACCTGATTCTGATGCGGAAATATCTCCTATTGAAAAAGCCTTGCAGATCTGCCAATGTATCAGTGAGCTCTATAAAGGGAACAGTGCATACTCGCCATTGGTTTGTCAAATGTCATTTGTCATAATGTATTTTTCTGTTTTTCCGTAATTTTATATTTTACGTGATACGAGTTTCACTTTCACTTCAAGACTTGAGAAAAAGTTGAGAAAACTAGAATTTCACGGTACAATTTCAGTCATGCTATAATTTGTGTGAAATTAGGTTGACTTTGCCTAGTTACATGATATACTAAGTACATCTGCATGGTCTTCTGAAAGCGGCATCAATGTGTGTGTGTGTGTGTGTGTGTGTCTGTGTGTGTGCGTGCATTCCAAACATCTCCAAAAGGCATAGATCCTCATGCACCCTATGGGCACATGAGGCTCTAAGCCTCTTGGAGGTGCGTCCATGTGTGTGTGTGTGTGTGTGTGTGTGTGTGTGTGTGTGTGTGTGTGTGTGTGTGTGTGAGTGAGTGAGAGAGAGAGAGAGAGAGAGAGATTGATTGATTGTACATTGCTTAACATCCCGACAGCAACAAGGCTTTCTCAGGACGTGCCTGCACTGCTTGTGAAAAAAACAACTAAACAGAACATTGAATGTATGTCGCCAGCCGGTCAAATACATTAAATAAACCTAACACATGGGGCCTAAATAAAGCTAAGACCATTTAGCAACACACATCCAATATCAAGAGCTACAGGCAGCGCAGACAGTAGGGAGAGTTTTAAAAAGGCAAATACAGGTGAATGGACCTCGGGTAGACAGAAACACATGCCCCAGAATAGAGAGAAAAACTCACCCTGTGGGGCTGACCAGGGTGACCCTGGGAACTAAAAAGTACCTAACCCCACCCAAGTCCCCCAGGGCAGACCCGGGTGGGGTGAGAGAGAGAGAGAGAGAGAGAGAGAGAGAGAGAGAGAGAGAGAGAGAGAGAGAGAGAGAGAGAGAGAGAGAGAGAGAGAGAATTACTGTTTTAATTTGTTTCTGAAAACAATTAATTCTTACTGAAGAAGTTGAAAGGGTACAAAGCTGGCTAACAAACTCATCCAATGTCTTTCTCCAATCTAGCTATGTCTAAAATTTCAAATGTATATATGACAAAAATTACAGACTCTAATGAAGTACAACGGACTTTCTATAAACAGTCTTTTAACCTACTCACAAACCAGATAGGTGAGGCTAGCGCTGGCAGAATTGTACAATAAACCAAGGGGAATTACTCAGCGCTGGACAACAGTTAGATCCCTTGCCCCCGCCTATCAGGCACCCAATCGCCAGCCCACAGAGAAATACGCAGGTATAGAATAAGACGATCATTTGCATCTTCAATAAGATGCATCAGGTCTCTTATATAACCCATGTCTTTCTCCGGAACTTAGGAAGTAGGCAGGGGAAACATACATACACAAACACGAAGGTGCATTACTATATGTGGTCGGGTAAATACCCTGTATTCCCACAGTAGATGCACAGAACATTACACAACAATGTAACGATACAAATTTGCCTCGAGTTATACTGAGATACTCACAAACCAGATAGGTGAGGCTAGCGCTGGCAGAATTGTACAATAAACCAAGGGGAATTACTCAGCGCTGGACAACAGTTAGATCCCTTGCCCCCGCCTATCAGGCACCCAATCGCCAGCCCACAGAGAAATACGCAGGTATAGAATAAGATGATCATTTGCATCTTCAATAAGATGCATCAGGTCTCTTATATAACCCATGTCTTTCTCCGGAACTTAGGAAGTAGGCAGGGGAAACATACATACACAAACACGAAGGTGCATTACTATATGTGGTCGGGTAAATACCCTGTATTCCCACAGTAGATGCACAGAACATTACACAACAATGTAACGATACAAATTTGCCTCGAGTTATACTGAGATACTCACAAACCAGACAGGTGAGGCTAGCGCTGGCAGAATTGTACAATAAACCAAGGGGAATTACTCAGCGCTGGACAACAGTTAGATCCCTTGCCCCCGCCTATCAGGCACCCAATCGCCAGAAAGACATGGGTTATATAAGAGACCTGATGCATCTTATTGAAGATGCAAATGATCGTCTTATTCTATACCTGCGTATTTCTCTGTGGGCTGGCGATTGGGTGCCTGATAGGCGGGGGCAAGGGATCTAACTGTTGTCCAGCGCTGAGTAATTCCCCTTGGTTTATTGTACAATTCTGCCAGCGCTAGCCTCACCTATCTGGTTTGTGAGTATCTCAGTATAACTCGAGGCAAATTTGTATCGTTACATTGTTGTGTAATGTTCTGTTGATTGATTGATTGTACATTGCTTAACGTCCCGACAGCAACAAGGCTTTCTCAGGACGTGCCTGCACTGCTTGTGGAAAAAAAACCAAAACAGAACATTGAATGTATGTCGCCAGCCGGTCAAATACGTTAAATAAACCTAACACATGGGGCCTAAATAAAGCTAAGACCATTTAGCAACACACATCCAATATCAAGAGCTACAGGCAGTGCAGACAGTAGGGAGAGTTTTAAAAAGGCAAATACAGGTGAATGGACAAAGGGTAGACAGAAACACATGCCCCAGAATAGTGAGAAAAACCCACCCTGTGGGGCTGACCAGGGTGACCCTGGAAACTAAAAAATACCTAACCCCACCCAAGTCCCCCAGGGCAGACCCGGGTGGGGTTGTAATGTTCTGTGCATCTACTGTGGGAATACAGGGTATTTACCCGACCACATATAGTAATGCACCTTCGTGTTTGTGTATGTATGTTTCCCCTGCCTACTTCCTAAGTTCCGGAGAAAGACATGGGTTATATAAGAGACCTGATGCATCTTATTGAAGATGCAAATGATCGTCTTATTCTATACCTGCGTATTTCTCTGTGGGCTGGCGATTGGGTGCCTGATAGGCGGGGGCAAGGGATCTAACTGTTGTCCAGCGCTGAGTAATTCCCCTTGGTTTATTGTACAAGTCTTTTAACCCTTTAATGAGACACCCAATTTTAATATGCTCGGAGGCTCTCCTAGGCACCCCTTGAACAAAACACTTCTCCAAGTTTCAAGCTTGTACATAAAATGGAGATTCTCATGTTTACATACATACGCACACACACAAATGGCGTTTCCCACCAAAAGTACATTCTGCAGCGAAGTTAGTGCAACTAGACATGACGTCATTTTTATCTGGTTATTTCAGTTGTCAGATTTTCAGACCAGCCTGCCTTTGTCTTCATGGGCATTCTTTCGAATTTGCTTTGCCACAACCCATCCTAAAAAGTCTCTTCTATAAATAGAAGAGACTTAAAAATAGAGAACATGTTGCTGTCAATTCTGAAAATCTGACAAAAGTGCCCCTAGTCTCCTTTCATCAGGGGCCAGCCACTCCTGATTAGACTGGGATGGTTACAGGACAAGCAAATATCAACTTCAGTGATGACATCATCTGGTTGTTATAGGCCACTTATGCTAAACGTTTTGAATAGTTAATCCAAGAGATCAACTTTCTGTTGCATCTGAGCATCAAGAAATGGGGTATCGTTAGGGGTGATAGTTTTTGGAGGTCAAGGTCATCGTGCACTATCCTTCCAAAATAAAGAAGTTCAAGATATTTCTCAAGATAAAATATATGCACATTTTTATATCAATATGTAAATAATGTGGAACAGTTGCTTGTTCCCAGCTGCTAATTGACAGTCAGACTAGTACTATAGTAGTACTTGCCTTCAAAGTCCTCTCTCTGAGATAAATTGCACAGTCCACTTGCAGTCAGTGCCAGACAAAACGCAAGTACCATATCAAACAACTTTCAAATTTGTTTAGATTTGGCAGGACTGTCTTAATGTTTCACTCGTTTAAAAATGTAGAAATAAATTTATTATCTTAGAGAGTCCACTGTTTTGAACCACAGCTGTTTACATCACTTTTTCAATGTCACACGGCTGCATGGCTAAAGATACCAGCTCCATATTGAGCACGGATACAGAGCAAAGACTGATATTTGTTTTAATACTAATTGCATTTATGTGACTTAAGCATTTTACAAATGGTGGACCAACTATCATTACTTTATGATCATAACTCATATTTCACAATGTCAACAGATCGGCACGGATCTAAATTTCCATGAAACAGAACTCTTGACCTCTGCTTTTTTCTGACTCTGCATGGGATTTAGTTCCTTTGGCTGAATGTAATTTTCATGTCATGTAAAGACACTTCAGCTTTTCTAGACACCGTCGCCAATCAAAAACATGACTCACTGCTAGGGACTGTCAGGGATCATCAGAGTACCCAACTGAAGTGCCACACCACAGTTAAGTCGCTTTTACTTTTTCCTGCCTAAGTGACTGATCATTATGTGGCATTGCAACGAAGTGGTCAACAGTGTAGCAGAGATTATACAACCTGTATCAACAACACATGTGAACTGAGACAGCCTTCTGACACATAGTCAGGAAAAGAGTGCAATTTCTATAAAATACTATATGCAGCCAGAAGAGGATACCTAACAAATGTGGGAATCTCCATACTGGAACATTAACCCATTGGTTGTCAGGATTGGTTTTTGATGTGACGATTCCTGTAGGAATCATCATGACAAAGACTGCTATCAACAGCTGTAGGGTTAATGTGGCATACAGCATTCACTATCAGGTTTTTTGCCAGTAAAAAACATGTCAAAAGCCAGTGATTTATTTTTATTTCTGTGTTGTTTTTAAAATGAGTGCCAAGCTGCTTGTGTGGATTCAATAGCCTTCATCAGTTATTTTTGTCCTGTTCTGTGACATATTAGTGAAGTGGGAGCACAAATCTGCACCAGTAACTGTGAAAGCAGTGTTACTAAAATCACATTTCCACTATATGTCCCCCCAAAAAAAGCAAAACATTGAGACAGGAAGAAGAAAGTCATAAAGTTGATTTCCCCATGTAATGAAAAATATCTGACCATTTGTTATCTTTACGAAACGGCCATCAGGCTCAGGAACAAGACATGACAGTAGTCACACACAAACACACACGAATAATCACAGAATGCTCGGGGTGCATCTGATGACCTCAGTCATGTCAAAAAAAAAAGAGCCGCTTCTAAGATAGTGTACTATGATGTAATGTTTAACAGCTGTGTAATGTGGTTAGGAAAATTCATTTTTATCCATATTTGTATCAATTTCCCATTGAAAACAGATTTTTAGAGAAATCTATCCAATCAAAGAAGGCTTACGAGTGGACTCTATCATCTCCATGAAGGTCAGTGAAGCCGTAGGAGATATAATGCCAGTGTGGTGGAACTCCCAGCTTCTCGTCCCCTTCATTAGAATACATACTGATGTAGTCGAGAGGGTGTGGTCCTCCTAACCTGCAACATCAGGTGAACACTATCTTAAATGCAGGTCAGCCTCAGTGTATATCGCAGTGCCTGGAAGCCATAAGCAAGACTATGTTATTCACAGTCGTGTTACTTTAAAGCTGAATTTACATAGTCTTGTGAGAAAAGAAAAGAAAAAAAACCTTCGTAAGTAAGCAGCTGGTAAAATGTGCACATGCTGATGTCAACCCATGGACCTTTCGCTCACTAGGCATCACTGAAGGAGCCAGAGACCCGACCACGATATATCTGATTCATAATATTCTGGAGTGCGTATTGCTGAGGCTGACCTGTGTATATATATAGACAGCTACAGTCATTGTTGTCACAACAAAGAAAGTTTGTTTACAACAACTGCATCTCTCAATATTTCAGGTCTTGTGGGTGTTTGTTTCAATGCAGATTAACACAATCTGAAGCAAATCAGCAAATCAATACATCGTAACAACAGACACTATAATATATAAAGTGTCCCATAACTTTTTATAAATCAATTTTTTAAAAAATACAAACATTTACTGAACATTTTTGGTCAGTCTAAAACAAAGAAGAAACAGAAAAAAAAAAAAAAACTCCCAGAAGACCAACACAGAGGGGACTGAATGGATGGGACAGGCAATTAACAACAGGTCTGTCTCAATATCAGCTTAACAGCACTGTGTGCATGCAGCCACCACTGGCTACATGAACAAAGGGGGTTAGTGAGCTCTAATGTTCACTGTCTGACGACAACATAAAATAAGCTCCAACTCCAAGCAGAGCACCTTAAAAATGCACTGCTCACATACTGCACATGAAACTAAACTGAAGCTGTGCCTTGCTCTCCCCTTCTTTTCATGGCAGGTATTAATGGCCTGGAAAAGTACTAAAAGTAAATGTGCATCTGTAGTGCTCTCATAAAAAACCTTTATCCACATACTGAGCTGAAGATATATAATATAAATACATTATGGTTTTAGTTGTGTCTATTTTTCTATCCCTGTTTCCTCTGGCTACTTAAATTTTTACTTCCTGTAACGGCCTAGGACATCATGAGCAAGTGTTAAAAAAGTGGACAATCATCCTGCATCAGATTACTAGGAGATCATGTTTTGATCCATGTTTTTGTCAGAAGACTTTTCAGTACAAGAATATATTAAAATAATAATCAACAACAACAACAACAATGATAATTAAGTGTTCATGTTAATATTCAGTTTTAAATACGGGAAAGGAGAGCAGCAGCCGTTACAGTTGACAAGTACAGATTGTGGAAGCAGGATTCCAATTATATAATAAAGCATACAAGAAATTACAATGAATTTGTGTTTCTCTGACACCCTACCCCTAACACCCCTCCTCTTTGATTTTCTGAGGTCTCACTGAAACCGCTTAACCCCCAACCTCACCCATCCCCCACTGTTTTATTTTTTGGAGGCCTCACTTAAAACCTACTGTGTCTCACCTGGGATGTTATTTAAGGTTAGCCGTATATTGTTCAGGCTGATTACAAAGAAAATACTAGTTGTCAAAAACCCTAACATAACACTGACGATTACAATAATTAATAACATTCATTGTACGCATTCTTTTTATAGACTTTTCTTCAGCCTTCAACACTATACAACCCTATCTCATAGCTCAAAAACTTCTCTGTTACAATGTAACGTCAAGGCTTATCCTATGGATTGTCAACTTCCTTGTAAATAGGACCCTGTCAGTTCGCTTTCAAACAGCTCTCTCATCCCTTAGGTCCACTTCCATAGGCGCCCCTCAAGGTACAGTTCTCTCCCCTGTGCTGTTCACACTGTACACTAACGATTGTAGTGGCACTGACTCTACCCTTCTTATAAAATACTCGGATGACACTGCCTTAGAAGATCTCTCCAATAATGATGCGACTTACTTTGCAGAAGTAGAACGTTTTAGTGTTTGGTGTAAAGATAATTTTCTAGACCTAAATGTGAGTAAGACCAAGGAACTACTGATAAGACTTTCGAAGAAACCCTGACCCTGTCCCTGTTCTGATGATCGATGATGTGTCTGTTGAGCGTGTGACTGAGTATAAGTATCTTGGAACAGTCATAGATGATAAGTTGTCCTTTAACGCAAACATCTCCCTCATACACAAGAAATGTCAGTCACGCATCTACTGCCTCCAGAAACTCAGGAAGCTGAATGTGAACCCGTCTGTCCTTCAAACTTTTTACTGCTCTGTCATCACTTTCGGTTCTGTGTCCTGGTATGGAGGTCTGAGTGTGAAGAACAAGAACACCCTGGCACGAATGGTAAACATCTGCAGCAAAGTGACTGGCAGTAAGCAAAACTGTGTGGAGTCCCTGTATAAACAGCGTGTGGTGAGAAAGGGTAGGCGGATAGCTTCAGACAGATCCCATGTCCTTGCCCACCTCTATGAACTCCTCCCCTCTGGCCACAGACTCCGCACGCACAAAGCTAGAACACTTAGACTACAGCACAGTTTCATCCCCAAATCCATCACTCTAAGCAATCTGTAGGTACATCCACGCATACCCAAACCTAACTCCTCCCCCTATCCCCCTTTACCTGTGCAATCAGTAGAAATGGAGATTGTTGATTTTAGAGAAGTGATTATATTGTGTTTCATTTGGTGGTGAACATGGACATACTGGGATTGTTGTTACTGAGTGTTTACCCACTAATTATTTTACTATGGTAGACTTTAATTATGCAGCTTGTGTAATAATGTACTGAGATGTTTGTATAATAAGTAGTGAGGGTTAGGACTAGGTTGAAACACGCGTATTATGTATGCATATGTAGAGGTGGGTGTGAATGTATAAGTGCCGCTCAGTTCAGTCCATAAAAGATGTTTGTGTGAGATGTGTAAGAGTTATGTGTAAAGATTTTGTAGTGTTTACTTTATATCCATTTGGAATTTGTAGCTGTGCAAGTGCAGGGAGAAAATGTTCATAATTATGCTATAATGTTTTTATGTCTTGTTTGTACTATTTGTTATAAATGTACCACAACCGAATTTCTCTTTTCGAGATAATAAAGTACTCTTATTCTTAAATGGCAAAAGGAAAGAAAACGAAGCAACTAATAACTTAAATAAGCATTGTTAAAATGTATAAAAATGTGTACTGAGTAAAGAAACTGACAAGATTACAAACACTGTCCCTCTTTCAAATGCTTCAACGCACAATCGGCCAAGCTTGCAGAGCAAGTCAGGTTGACATTCCACAGTAATGACTGGGCAGGCAACTTACCAAAACTTCATCACTGCTTCTGCTTGAATCGGGTTCGGTTGGTCTGGGTACAAAAGACTGCACGCACGATCAATGGCTTCGATGCCGTAGCAGTCAAGATCGTTGAGCTCATCATATCCCTCAGCAGATCCATCGCTAGAATTGTCATCTAACTGTTCCGAAACGTCTTCTTGGGTTTGCCGAACGTCTGCATCGGCCGTTTGGTTCTCACCTTCCATCTTTCCCAACTGCCAAGCGAAATTTCAAGGAGTGGCTTCCCTTGAGTTCATTAGCCATAAACCCAGAAATGTCAATGTATATTGGTCATGCCAATAATATAACATTATACATTAATTAGGAAAAGAGTAAATGACATCTGTTTACTTTTGCTGAACTCTCAATTATTAATATATTGTGCGATTTGTATAAAATTATAGCACATTTTGTTAGAGATTATTGTCACCCAAAATAATCAACATGGCTCGCCTTCCTTGAGCAGAAGAGCACATGTTTCTTCACATTTTGGTTTAAAATCCTAACGTATGGTAAATATGCCGACTGCAAACATGAACGGCCACCAAGAAAACGAATTTTACGAGGAAGACGATGAGGATCTGATGGACGGGCAGCTACCGCTTGTATGCTATGAAAGTCGCCACACTGAGAAAATTGAAGGATCGCCACTTGTACCACAGAGCTGGCGAATGAAGGAAAGAGTACGATACGTTTTATTCTTTTGTAAAGCAGTGCATCGTTTTCGTGCTTATGTTACAGTTATTACTTTTACAGCTGCAACATTGTTTCAGACACAGCGTTAGTGATCTAACGTTAGTGAAGACGGCGATCCACTAAAACGGGCGTGTTTGCATGCAGGTTCAATTCAATTCAAATAACTTTATTTATCCCTTAAAGGGCAATTACATTTGTGTGGACGGGGGAAACAGTCAAATAAGTCATTTAATAAACATTAATTAATATCAGGACATTCTAATATCCTATTTGTACCTGATATTAATATTCTAAATCTGTAAGACTTATAATACTAATATTAAGACATATTAAAATTCTAAACTAATACTAAAAGATTAAAAAACTTTAAGAGCATTATTAACGACATTATCAGTAAACACATTAACGTCTTACTTAACACTTACACCCTCTACAGCTGTCCATCCACTCCAGGCCAGCGATACCCACGTGATGAAACAGCTGCATAAACACACACACACACACACTGGCACATCACATACACACACACACACTTTTAATAGCTGTGTAGATTACAAAATATTTAACAGCCGGACGGCAACAGGGATGAAAGACAGTTTCCTACGGTTGGTTTTACATGGTGGTTGTCTGTATTGGCGGCCAGACGGTAGCAATTCAAAGAGGTCTTTCATCACGTGAGCATCATTAGCCAGGATGGAAGTAGCTTTTCTTACAATCTGACGGTCGCAGAACACGGCTAGACTTCTCTGTTCTTCCCCAATGATCTTGGAGCTGAGATGAACAATTCTCTGAAGACTGTTTTTGTTTTTAACACTAAGATTTGGGAACCAGCAAATGAACGAAAACGTCAGGACGCTTTCTAAGAAAGATTTGTAAAACAAAGTTAAAATGGTCCTGTCAACAGAGAAAGAGTTCAGCTTTCTCAGAAAATACAATCTCTGTTGGACCTTCTTCACAACAGTTTCAGTATTGTCATCCCAACTGAGTTTATCATCGAAGATGGTGCCTAAGTATTTATACTTCTGGACAATGGCAACTTCCTTATCATGTATGATAGTCTTACTGTGATCCTGCTTGTTCATCCTAAAATCAACAATAAGGTCACATGTCTTACCCACGTTAAGCTCTAAAAAAGAATCATCGCACCATTGAACAAAGTCAGTCAATGATGGTCCATGTTCATCAGATGACCCTTGCTGAAGGAAAAGCAAGGCGCTGTCATCTGAAAACTTGACAATATAACTGTCAGCATGACAACTCCTACAATCGTCAGTGTACAAGATGTAAAGGAGTGGAGATAAGCAGCACCCCTGGGGGGACCTGGTGCACGTGACAGCAGTACTAGAGAAGCGACCATTAACTAAAACACGTTGTGGTCTACCGATAAGGAAATCTGTAATCCACAAAACAAGCTGTGGGTGAAGGTTGAAATTAGACAGTAATCTAAGGGTTAACAGGTGTGGCTGCATGGTATTAAAGGCAGAGGAGAAGTCAGCAAATAGGATCCTGGCATGTGCACTGGGTTGATGTGTAGAGTTCTTATAATTATATCAATCTTTCATTCTCAAACCTGATGAGACTGCGCCTGATCAAGTCAAAGGACCAAATACGATCTAGCATCTCCTCTCTACTATTGTACTAATAAGAGATTTTAACGTCCCCTGGCACGTAGAGTTGATCGGCGACAGCTGAAGAACTCAAGAAGGACTGTCGTTTATACAGCAAAGTTTAGCCCAAAGCAGTCATAATACTCCGTGCTTCTGGCAAGTCCTTTGGTTTTGCCCAGTAGGAGGGGAAGGAAGAAGGTGGAAAGCTGTCCCACCGGGGCCTGAGTTATTTATTTTTGGGGGGGCTCTAGAACTGAGGCTCCCTCACGCTGGGACCATACGGCGTTGAGGCGCGTCCCCTGGGTGGTGGATAGGGGGTCCCTCGTGAGAGGGGTGCACCGAATGAAATAAGGTGCCGTGAACCAACATGGTCTAAGGGAAGGTGACCCTGACAGAAAACCCCTGGTCCTCCTAGTAAGGGGGTTGGGTGTGGGGGTAGCTTCCCCACCCTGCAAAAAAGGAAATAGCTACAAAAACGCCGACGAAAAAACTAACAGTAATTCCTTTCCTGGAGGAGGAAGGTTCTTCTACTAGAAGACTTATGACGTCCTGTGGTGAAAGCCGGAAGTCTTCGGAAGCCACAGGACCGAGCCGCCTCTCTCTATCCAGGGATACAACCATGGGCACATGGAACGTCAAGACCATGTACCAGAGCGGCAAGGCCGCCCAGATAGCAGCGGAAATGCAAAAGTACAACCTTTCCCTGCTAGGCATCAGTGAAGCCAGATAGACGCAGTCTGGCCAGAAAAGGCTGTTAAGTGGGGAGATGATTCTGTATTCAGGTCATGAAGAGGAGAATGCCCCCCATACAGAAGGAGTAGCACTCATGCTGTCACCAGGGGCACAGAGAGCGCTGATGGGCTGGGAACCTCTTGGGCCAAGAATTATAACAGCAGCCTTTAGAACCAAGAAAAAGCTCAAGCTGAACGTCATCCAGTGTTATGCGCCCACCAATGACAGTGACGAGGAAGAGAAACAAGAGTTCTACGACCGACTCCAGAGTGCCGTGGACAAATGTGCGGAGCGAGACATCACCATCGTCATGGGCGATTTTAATGCCAAAATAGGGGAGGACAACACCGGATACAAAGAGGTGATGGGGAGACAGGGACTAGGCTCGGAGATGAGTGAGAACGGGGAGAGGTTTGTAGACTTTTGTGCTCTAAACCGACTTGTCATTGGAGGCAGCATCTTCCCACACAGAAGAATACACAAAGCAACTTGGGTCTCACCTGACCATACAACAGAGAACCAAATAGACCATATCTGCATTAGCAAGAAATTTAGAAGATCCTTTCAAGATGTTCGAGTGAGGAGGGGAGCAGATGTCGCCTCAGACCACCATCTGCTTACCTTAAGAATGAAGCTCAAGCTAAAGAAAAGCCGCACAGAGACAACAAGAAGACAGCGCTATAATGTAGGCCTCCTGAGAGAAACTGGAGTTAGAGAAGAGTTCAAACTGGTGCTGTCCAACCGGTTTCAAGCGCTACAGGAGCTAGTAAATGAAGAGGAGGCGGTCACCACAGAGCAGCAGTGGAAGGCAGTTAGAGAGGCGCTGAACTCAACCTGCAAAGACACTGTAGGGTTCAGGAAACACCACCACAAGGACTGGCTGTCGGCACAGACCTTGAAGAAGATAGAAGCGAGAAAGCAGAAGAAAGCAGCGGTCAACAACAGTCGCACGAGAGCAGCCAAAGTAAGGGCACAGGGGGAATACTCGGAAGCCAACCGCGAGGTGAAGAGGAGTATCAGGGCAGACAAGAGGGCCTACACAGACAGCCTGGCAGCAGAGGCAGAAAAGGCAGCAGGCAGCGGCAACATGAAACAGCTCTACGACATTACCAGAAGATTGTCGGGTAAGTATGGCCATACAGAAAGACCAGTAAAAGACAAAGAAGGCAAGCCTATTGCAGACAGAGCAGACCAACTCGACAGATGGGCTGAGTATTTTGAAGAGTTACTGAACAGACCTAGCCCACCCGACCCCCCCGACATCCAGCCGGCAGAGACCGACCTACCCATCAGCTGTGACAGACCCAGCCAGGAAGAGATCAGAAAA